>OX336399.1:96724555-97939867 GCA_946902985.2 Meconema thalassinum
CACTCGTAGAATAAATGTTCATAGAATTTTTAACTTTCACTTAATTTTCCAGTTTCAAAAAATATTGTCAAAAATATTATTATCTCTGAATCAACACAAATTATGTACACATATTAATAACAACATCTGAAAAGTATTTGACCTTGAGCATAGCATCGAAGAACTGTGCGAAGCACAACAAAATTAATTGTTCTTCTGACATTAAACGTTTCGAGAAGTGACTCGATTATGAACTTCAAGTTCCTAACAAAATATATGATTTCTGAATCATCAACTTGATCAATAAATTGTTGGACCATCCAACTATTCGATTTTCCACTTGGAATCATTATTAAGAAAAATATTTATATTTGTGGCCATTTTAGTAACTTTCACAACTTGCAATTCTTCGACAGAATGCGGAAATAAGAATTGTAGCTTCATAATAAATTCATTTAGTTCATGGCACTAGGATTGAAAACATCCTTCAAATTATTCGTGGTTATAGAATCATTTTTAATTGGCAGTGGCCCATTCTATTATTTTTATAAGAACACAATATTCCAACAACAACGGCAAAGGTCTTCCTCTGAAGAAGAATAAAATACTATCATGACAAATCCGGGTTCTAGCAAAATCAAAGTCTTAATGGAATCCGTAAACAAGGTTGAAATAAGAACTGATGGTTTTTAAGAAATAACCTTCGGGTCATTCATACTCCTTCTATAACACTGAGTCATCGAACCTGCTATTTGATTGATGATCAAATAAAAACCTCATCATTCCTGCGACGTTAACATGCGCACCTGGGAATGGCATTTCAACTACTCCACACACATACATTTTCTTCCCAAAATGTATACAATAAATCAAGCCTCTGCTTGTTATCAACACTGGAAGATTTATAAACTTACAAGTTTATTTTATTTTACCATTCAGTTCAACCCGTGAATTTACCACACTTATGATAATCTTTACTTCACTTTCGAATGTGTATCTACGTCATGATTTTATATAAATACAAAAATATCCTATTTGATACAATTATCAATTGCTTCCCGTTTCATGCCTCTCCGTGTTATCTGAAAAATATACTTTGCTCATTGCAAATATTAACTGTTCAACCAGAACTGTAACGTTGGTTGAATGCGGGCTTGCGCTAACCACTCTCCTTCGGAAAATCACCTGTTCCAAACTAGAAATGATTAAACTACTTCATAGGCTCTCTCTCAATAAATGTGATTATTAGAAAATATAAGATCCAAGAATTATTTAGAAAAGTTATGAAAATCATTATTATTATTATTAGTGGATTATTATTATTATTATTTGTTATATTATTTTAAATATATTTAATTATTATTTCATTATGTGAGAATCCACATGTTCGAATCTTCGAATATGGATAAAATATCCATTTCTCAACAAAAATAATTATTAACTTTTACAGTTACATCGGCTGTTTTCCGTGATTATCCAAAAATATGAAATATTCAAATAAATCCTCGTTATGCTTGGTCATCGATCCTAAACTGTTCTGAGTGCTGAAAATACTCAGAATAACTCTAATATGTCTTGCGTAAATCATTGCAAGATTTAAATACGAAGAAAAATAAATGTGTTGGTCATCTGCAGAAAATGAGTTTGTTCCAATTAGCTAGGCATAATATAAAGTCAAAATGTGGCTTACATTTCTCGTTGGTCTTGAAGCGTAGTGAACCTGGTCTGTACCAGATTTATCCAGATACATGCCCTATCGGACACGCACGTCTAATCCTTGTATCGGCCGCCATTATATACCCACAATCTGTCTAACAAGACATAGTGGTAATATCTCTTGAAGTTTGAAGTAACTGCTGATCCATTATAATATTTACTTCTGTTAACGCCATAACAGTTTGCTTAAATGGGGTCAGATCTAAATGATCTATTCTCAAATATGTCAGTTGTAACATAACTCACGGTAATCTTTTCAGTACAAGAAAACACTGACAGTCTAAACCAATCAATGGCTGTTCTGAAGATCGTTCCCTGGGCATGGCTTATCACCATCTATCATGCGCGAAGCAACATATAGTTTCCCTTTGTCGGCTAATAAACAACACCGTGATAGACTGGCCTTCAATATACTGAAAGATCGGAGTGGTTATCAAGTTACAATTATGAAACTGACTGAATTGGACTAAAATATCCAAGTATTGAATGATTATTACTGGACTGTGACAAAGTACTTTCTAGACAAAGTCTAGCATATGTCCATGTAGAAATAAAATATTTCACCAGTGTCCGTAGAAAAATATCAATCACCTTAGTGATTCTCTCTGCCGAAAACTTACTAAGTTCCACATGTATCGCAGCACTTTTGTGACTATCACAATTTTGAAGATAACTTCTGCGTAGATCCGGCAACCATGTGCCTTGGCTCAGCGTAGCAGCACCTTGCTATGCAAGAACTTGGTTCGAAGTGAGCTGATGTTGCTTGGGCCGACCGGCTTTTATTCAAAACGGTCAGGGTCACGCTGCATCACGCTGAAATCTAGAAATCCTCATATCTCTGGTATCCCTGGTCCGATTTACTTGATACTAAGTGCATTCTCTTTCATTTGGCCGTGCCAGTAATCTGATCCAAGTCTCAAGTCTCTACTCCATGGCTAACTATTTAATCAACAAATAGTCTCGACCTCTGCTATTACTCGCTACGTCACTTGACATGTTCTTGGCTGCATAAAATTTCCATTTCCTTCTGGAAGGAATGGAGCGCGATATTCAAATATCTCAACTTTCAAAAGCGGCTGTAGCCTTTCCCTTGATATCTAGGTGTCTGAATCTTGGAATACCCATTCCTAGAGTTGGGCACACTACTGTATTGCCATAATATTCTCGCGCTACAGAGCTCACACTGCCTTGTTTCCAATACTCACATTTTCAATTGTACATCCAGCTGGCAGTGCGTCTTCACTTCCGTCCGATCCACTTCCATTCGATCCACTTCCGCCCGATTCACTTCCGTCCCATTTTTCTGGCAGTGCGTCTTCACATCCATCCGATCCACTTCCGTTCGAACTACTTCCGCCAGATTCACTTCCGTCCCCAATTTTCAAAATCACTCCCACAAAACTATCCAGCAACCGAGCGGAAAGATGTTACACATCAAAAATGTAGGATCTAGGAAACAAAGAAGAATGGTAGTCTTTGTTTCTTTGATAGCCTACTTATTAATTTTGGCATAATCCCCATACGGTACCTCTAGTCTAAAGTGTAATAATTATTTTTTTGCAAGTTCATGAAATACACTTCAATTTTTTAACCAATAGTTTTGTTGTTACTAGGATTAAGAACATAACTGTGGTTTTCGATAATTTGCGGAAGCTCGTGCACTAAATACCGCAAAGTGTCGGCAGTGCACGGTATGTTGTATTTGAAATAGTCTTAAAATATTCCAATATTGTCTAAATCAGATATGTTACAAAGTTATTAAAAAAAACGTATTTCCCAAAGAGAGATTTATTATATAATCAAATAGAATTCGTATTTCTTACAACTAAAATCCTAAGTGAGCACGATGTGATGATGATCGCTTGACGATCAAATCATGTCATCCAATTAAGTACCCCCCCCCCCATTTTAGCCTATTATCATGCATGAGAAAGTAGGCTTATGAGATCACCTTTTGTCCGTGTGTGTATGTGTATGCGTATGTGTCTCTGAGTGTGTCGCCCTAATATAATCTAAATGGCTGGAGCGATTTCAATGAAACTCGGTAAGGACTTATTACTATTTCGTCCGACCACAACCTAGTCCTTAACATTTTATTACGTCTCACCAATCCAACATGGCAGCTGTGCGAAATACGTCACCGACATTCTATATTTCCGAAACGATCACCCTGAAATTTTGTATGGTGATAAAGAGCACTACTAGAAGTTCACCTATGTGACTTTCAAAAACCTGTTAAGTACAAAACGAACATGGCGGCCAAGCGAAGTTGAAACTTTTAAATAGACTTTTCTTGCGATGTGACCATCCGAGCACTGTGAAACAGGGCACAGCAATTATTTATACATATTTTAATGCACTGACATCTAATTTATTTCAATTGTTTACATCAAGGTGGCGGCAGAGCAAAGTTTTTATTTCTTGTGACATACTCATGCGATGGAAGTCAACATTTGAATAGTGAACCTACGAAATAATCGTCATCTATTAGTACATAACTCTATGGCCTACATATCTAAAAATCCAACATGGCGACCATCCGAAATATTTAGATGGTTCACAATATCTCCTAAACTATGATAGCAATCAAACTGAAATTTTGTATGTTTATAAAAGGTTATTAGCATAAGTTCACCCATGGGATTTTCAATAACTTGGTGAGCATAACTCCAACATGGTGGCAACGCGAAATTTCCATATTTAAATGGACGTTTCTCGCGATTTAACCATCCAAGCGCAGTGAAACTTGGTAAGGTAAATGCTTATACACATTTTAATCCACTGGCATCTAATCTATTTCAATTGTCTTCATAACTTCAAGATGGCACCTGTGCGAAATTTTAAAATCTCGTTTTTATTATTTATTGTGTCCTAATCATGCGATTGAAGTTTGAATAATACACCTACGCAATAATCTTCATGTAATAGTACATAACTCTAAGACCTACATAGACAGAAGCCCAACATGGGAACTATCCTAAATATTTAGACGGTTCTCAATATCTACGAATCTATTACAGCAAACAAACTAACATTTTGTATGTTGATAGAGGCAATTAACATAAGTAGGATATATGAAAATAGGCTTTAGTTCTTCACGGAACTACATGTTGTACATAAAAACGTGTTATTTTGTGATCAATATATTATGTAATATTTCTTTTAAGTTAGGGCATATAAATACTTGTTTTCCCGCCTAATGTAATTGGGTACAATTTGTGTCGATCGACTGAAAAGCTTTTTATGTTTGACGATGTCGAAATGTAAATATTATATATCAGAAAATTGTATCATAATGAGGGTCATTATAACACTATTTTTCATTACGAAACAGTTTCTCCCACCAATCAGAGCTCAAGAAACAGTTGTGTGACCAATTAAGTAAGGATAGCATCAAACCTGCGTTGACTTCCACGGCTTTCTATTTAAATTTCACTGCGTGGCTTCTAGTGTCATGTTATTCTCTGCGTCCCATGTGCTCTGTTCAGTACATAAAAATGGCGAAATCTCGACAGTTATTTATGAATATTTATGTTCGAACATAAAATAGTTATAATTATCGTCGAACCTATTAAACAGTCGTATGCAACTCGCCTATAATGGTAATTTTAGACACTCATATGGAAATTATAAATCTCGTTTCGCTCGTTTTATAAACATACTCGTGTCTTAATTATTGCCATTAACGGCTTGTTGCATAGTGTACTAGTTTATTACACCCTCGTGTCTGAAAAGTTCAGTGAATGGGTCTATATTACGAAAGGATTGTTGGCTTACCTGAAACAGCCGTTACTGTCCTTCGAAGTAATCCCCTTGGATGGTTATGCACTTCTTAGAAAGGCTGTTTAAGTCCTGGCATAGTCTTCCTGAGGGATAGCCTTCAGTTTGGATCGTCAAAACACTAAATTGAAAGCAAGAGAGAAGCGTGAATTTATGCTACCTGCCTTGCACACCTGATAGACGGGCGGCAGTGAGAAGGGTGAATTTATGAAACGTAACGTGCACACCTGTTCGACGGGTGGCAGTGAAAAGGGTGAATGTACCGTGGAATGTAATGGTCCTGAAAACCATCGTCACGGGTGACGAGACCTGGTGCCTGAGGTAGGACCTCGAAGGCAAGCGTCAAAGTATGGAGTATCGCGGTCCAGGGTCTCCGAAAAGCCCTGAAGGGCCAGAGGTTTTCGGACATTTCAGACATCCAACGTAATGTGACGACCCAACTGAAGGCTATCCATCAGGACGGCTATGCCAGGACTTGTACAGCCGTTCTAAGAAGTGCATAACCAACCACGGGAATTACTTCGAAGGATATTAACGGCTGTTTCAGGTAAGCCAACAATCCTTTCGTAATATAGACCCATTCACCGAACTTTTCAGACAGAGGGTGTAGAACTAGGCAACACTGAAAAATGGCTTCTATCACTTCAATAAGGTATTACATGTCCTCGGACACTCCCGGCACTAAAAGCCATACGATAAATACGTTTTAAGAAACTTTTCACAATTTTAAACCAAACTTTTTGATTTTGTTTAGTGATTAACTACAATATAAATAATGGCATTTATGCCATCAGAATGGTTAATTTACTAGGGGTGTCCAAATATTTTTTTTGTGCCAAAATCATGACCATTTTTTGAGATCACCTAGCAACTGCCACAATGAATTATTTAACTATTTCTTGCACATAACTATTAACATTTTATGTCCCCTACTAAATTTATTAGTTTATCACTGTTATACTAAGAAAAAATGCAAACTTTGGAAAATATTTCTTTCCCTTCTTAATATTCAGTTTTTGAATGGGGACATAATTTTTTCTCAGCTTTAATACACGACATTCCTAATTTAATGATCTTTAATTTGAGACCTTGTTGAGGTTGATAGATGAAACTTGACATTGATGTTAGAACATGTGAAACATGAGTAAATTAAGTTTAATGTTTTACATTTTAATTAGACACGTGCACCCTGGTCAGTTTTAATCAATTTTCTAAGAATATGTATGCATGAAATATGTAAAAATCATCATTTCCTTAAAGTAGAAGAATTTATTAAGCTTTCATCTGGAAATTTAAAAAAATGAAAATTCCCTCAAAGTACGCTATTTTAAATGTATATGAATATCTCTACTTAGTATAATACCAAGTCTCCGAATCTTGGATGTCACGGGCAATCTCGAGAACCACTGGATGGATTTTGATGCTGTTTTCACCATTCAGTAAAGGATTTCTCGAGGAAGGCTTCTGTTGCAAATAATTTATTTATGATCAAAGGAAGCCAAGCAGTAACGATTTCAGTGAAAAAGTCGAAAAATAAAACCTGGCGTCCGTGCGCTTTGTAAGCTTACGCTGGGCAAAACCGTTAAAATATCAATATATTATGAGAGTAAGAATTGGTCAGCATGAAAAGTTCTACAAAATAGTTCGCGAGAGCATATCTCTATCTTCAATACATCGCCCACTATGAATGTTTTTAGATTGGACGGAAGGGGGACTTCTGTTTCATGCACCTCGCCATTCTTAAATTACGTCCGACAAGAATTCGTTGCACAACCATCTCCATGATAATATGATTAATAGTCCATGCCGAGACGTAAAACGGATTTAGGTCGTAGTTCATTGACATAAAAAAAGCACTTATCACGTAATGCATTCATAACAGCAGTTCCCTGGCAAACCCAGTTAGCCAGGACGGGTTGCTAGTCATAAATAAAATGTAGAGTATCGAGTATGCAGTTTTATAAACTGAATAAACTGTAAATAAATGAATTTCTGGTACCTCAGCATGGTCTAAGGGCTTGCCAACAGTCGTTGAACACAGATCTGCAGGGTCATCATGCAATGTGGTAAATGAAACTGGACTTGTTTCTGTCATGCCATATAATTGCTGGAAACAAACAGAAACGAACAAAGTATATTAACACTTGTCTGAACATTCTGTATAAAATGATACATCATGCAAACTTTACCAAATGTTAATGCAATAGTAGGCTCTAAGTTTGTTGCTATGTTCTTAAAACTGTACACCTAAAGTACAGGATGAATTTTTTGCTGGGCGGGGCCAGCGCGCCAACTACCGGGCACGTGCACGCCTTCCGCCAGAGAACCAAACTTGGGCTGCAGATTGCGTGGTGGTGGAAACCGTAACAGAGTACATTAATTAATGGCAAATTCCCCAGAAAAACATGAATAAAGAACTTATCTTTTCACAGAAGATGCTGGAAATGTTGTCCATTAGCTGACAGACAGGCGTTGTACTATGCAAATAAATTAGCGTTTACACGTTGTAATTCTCTTCTGTTGTGAAGGATATTTGCTGGCCGTATATTGTTCTCCAGCACCACTAGTGTACGTACAAGTAATTGATCTGTACAATTTGTCAATTAAATTATTTCCACAATTAAACATCAAACGGCTTAGGTCCATGCTTCGACTAATTACAGTAAACACGCAGGGGGGTACAGGAGTAGCTACATAATGTAACGATGTAGCCTCCAAAGATTTAAAATTCAAGTGATGAGGAATGTTGGCTGTTGCCATTCGTCAGCTGAGAATGTACTCTGTTACTGTTTCTACCTCAGCGCAATCTGCAGCCCAAGTTCAGTTGGCTGGCGGAAGGACATGCGCACGCCTGTTAGCTGGCTCGCTCCAGCAAAATAATCGCCCTGTAATATGGAGACTGGCAAAAGGAGACATATAAGTAGATAAGATAAGCACTACGGTTTATCAATTTTTGGTCCATATTGATTTAATATAAGTTAACAAAGTTTATTCACAGAACAGTGGCGGATTCACGCCTTGCGGCACCCCTGGGCGATATGACAAGGTGGGGCCCTCAACAATAGGAAATAAAACAAGATGTTCAGTAAAGAACATATAGCCTACTTTCTCCTAAATGTATGAGTATAATTATAACTCGTTGTTATTATCAAAGAGTATAATAGAACTATTCTTTGTTGAAGACCTTAGAAAACGATTTACCTCTACCAAACGCCACAACCTAGATAAAAACTGCTACCATCATTGAAGAAAGAAAGATAAGAAGTATATCAAGAATGTTATGGATCTGGAGACATAATCGACCGACTGGCTGCGTGGCTCAGCGGTAACGTTCTCGCTTGCTGGGCCCTAGGTTGCAGGGTCGTATCCTGGTGCAGTCAGCTGGCATTTGAGGGTGCACAAATGCGAGGGAGCCGTGTCAGTACATTTACTGGCACGTTAAAGATCCCCTTCGGGCCAAAATTCCGGCACCCCGGTGTCTCTAAAAGCAGCAGTAGTTAAAAGGGATGTAAAACCAATAACATTATTATTATTATTATTATTATTATTACATATACGACCTGCCGTGGGCAACATCCAACTTTGAGTTGA
The DNA here is from genome assembly GCA_946902985.2 of Meconema thalassinum. Taxonomy (NCBI): domain Eukaryota; kingdom Metazoa; phylum Arthropoda; class Insecta; order Orthoptera; family Tettigoniidae; genus Meconema; species Meconema thalassinum. The sequence goes on from OX336399.1 coordinate 96,733,622, forward strand.
GGCATGTCTTTACTCGTCTGGTTGTGCATGGCTTTCACAACCCCCTAATTGAAAAAAAAAGGAAGGAAGATTGTAGTTTTACGTGACCGTGAATCTTGTGATTATGAGCCACGGGACCTCCTTCTTACGTGGAATCCGAACCACAGGACATGGCATTTCACTTCGAAAATCTCACATGCATTGACCGGGAATCGAAAACCCTAATTGAATTAACAAATCTTTCCATGACCCTACAGAGACGTGTGTATACAAACTATGTGGATATTTTCGATTGAAAATTCGATGCGCATAGAATGCCAATGGTATAGTAATCAATGGAGCCCCACGTAGACTAGTCGTGACATCTAGTGGTGAAATATCGAACAATATAATCCTAACAGAGCGAGTGCATTCTAGCGGCCAGAAGAAGAAACTTTTCAATAAAATCTGGAAGTTAATAAGTAGGTCGGCGAGCAGTTACCTTTTTGGCAGCTAGATGTCTCGAGTAAATCTGCTGGCGAATTATGTTTTAATTAAATATATATTTTACACCATAATATGCACAATATAACGCTTAATTTTAAAACATCTGAGTCATTACAAAACAATAAACATATAACATTTCAAGCAAAAAACCTAGCTCTGATCGGATTTGAACCATAGGCATTTGAGCGATAGGCTAACGCTCTACCACTGAGCTAATTGTGTCAACGAATATCGTTCTATATAAAATGACTTACATAGAACTTGTTAGCAAATAATGATTTATACTAAACGATTTCATCACTGGAGTATATTATTTATATATAAAGCATTTCATACAAAGTTTATTTATTTTGCATCAGTACGCTATATTGCATGCAATACTCAAATTAGTGAAATATAAGTCAGGCACAAGATATCCGCTGCCATCTTGTCTTATTACTGGATCAGCTCAGCTTTTTAAAATCACGTCTGCACTATAGTATTACAAAATAAACTTTTAATTTCGAACGTGCCTCTTCCTTTAGAACAGTTAAAACGATTCTCGGCTCGATAATCGGAACTGGTGGGTCCCATGATATGGATTATAAAGTTTGCATAATTCGCACGGCCGCCATCCTGAAATGGTATGGCGGACGACCTTGTAGTTTGGTCACAAGACGCATCCTATACGAAGGTATGTTGTTACCAAATTTGGTAGAGATCGGATGATTTGGTTAGTCGTTATTTGATTTTACGTTTTGAACGTTTGAGTGGCCGCCATTCAGTTTTAGTAAAGATGGCGGCGATATAAAACATGACACTGAGGTGTCCTTTGCTAGTGCTACCTTTGTACCAAATTTCGTTCAATTCGCATTCACCGTGTTCGAATTGATAGGGGGGGACAGACATTCAGAGTACACACACTCACACACACACAGACACACACACACACACACACACAGACTCACACACACACACACACAGACTCACACACACACACACACACACACACACACACACACACACACAGACTCACACACACACATACACACACACAGACAGACACACTTTTTTCGCCCTGTGTTGATCTCATAAGTCTACTTTCATTTTTTGCAAAAATCGAAAGTAGGCTAATAACAAATCAAATGGAAAGTAGTTTTGTAATAATAATAAAATAAGGAATAGTTACAATATTTTGAATACACTACAGTACATATTTTAATAATATGAAAGAAACCTTTAAGTCCCCTTGAAGAAGATTATGAAATATTAAAAAAATACTTTGAAAAAATAAATAAATAATTAAAGTATAGATTAGTTTGAAAAGTATAATTAATTAATTAATTAAATTTTAAAAAATCCATGGTGTAGGGCCCCATGGACCACTGGGCTCTGGACGGTCACCCTCCTCTCCCTCCCCTAGATCCGCCCCTGCACAAGAATATTCTTTGATAATATAAATTTTTAATCCTTTAACCAGTAACGTTTCCTCGAGGGAGGAAAGGGAACAACTTCTTCCTCAAATTTTCGGTAATTGACATAAAATGTTTACCTTGAAATTCGAGGTAGATTGGATTTTCTTTAATTTCACTACAAAACAAACATGTTTTATCAGGTTTTAAACCACGCGTGCTCTTGTGCTACTTGAAAGGTCTCGTTGGTTGGTTGTACGGAGGAAAGCGCATATTTTCCTCCTGTACTGCAGTTAAAACACATAGATATAGCAGCACTAGTGACCAGACAAAGAACTACAGTTTTAACGCAGCCAAATGGACGTCAGCGGAGGATATCCTCCCCTTGTTCTGCGCATGCTTCTTAATTCCGGCTTGTAGTGTGGTTAACTTGCTACAGCTGCCATGTCTGGTGAGTAGCGTGTGCGCTCCAAGACCTTCCATCTCTACTGTGTCAACAATTCCCTCACAGGAACAGCACTGTGACAGTGGGCATTATTGTGCGAGGGCAGTTGCTTTTAGAACATCTTCATCGTGCACAGCTCAGGAAATTGCCTCATTTCCTATGGTTTAGTGATCGCTGAATACTGTATATTCATATGATGCCAACTACTTTATTTCTAGCCCTCGAATGAGTAAAATAGTTAATACTTACAGCTATTCGTTGTGGTTTCAAGACATCTTGTATCCTTTTAAAGAGATTCTCTGGACAAATAGCACCACCAGAAACCACAGTCTCAAGTGCTGGAATAATTGCCTTTGTTTCTTCCACTTTTGATACGACATCCACATACATTGTTGGGGTCCCATACAAAACTGAACATCTATGTAAGGAGAAAAAATAGAAAAAAAAGTTGTTCAGTAAAGAACATGTAGCCTACTTTCTCTTATAAGTATGACTATTGTTACAACTCGTTATTTTTATCAAGCAGTATGAATATTAACAAGACCAAGACCAAAAACATCAAAACAGGCCTCCCTTCACATCAACACTACTATCGTTCAAGAAGTATCTTCAATTAAATACCTCGGGACTCTGGTAAATGAACATTGTGACTCATAAAATGAAATACTATCCAGAATTGGGCAAGCAAAAAATATGTTCAACAGCATGAGAAGTTTATTCAATAGTAGAGATCTCAACCTTCAGCTTAGAGCTCGTATGTTACGTTGTTATGTATTTCCTGTACTTCTGTATGGTTTCGAAGGTTGGACGCTCAATCCATTGATGGAGAGGCGGAATAATACTCAGAATATCTTGGGTGGAAAAGAATTCGAATGAAGAAGTCCTCAAAATCTTTTACAAGAACAAGGAACTTCTAGTTACCATCAAAGAACGTAAGCTTGGTTACCTTGGGCACATCATGAGAGGCGAACGATATAAACTTCTCCAGCTTATAATTCAAGGGAAAATTGGTGGACAAAGATCTGTAGGAAGACAGAGAAATTCATGGCTTAAAGACTTGCGCCGATGGTATGGACGTACATCCATCGAAATCTTCCGAGCAGCTGTTAACCATGTAATCATGATCAATTGGATCGCCAACCTTCGTAGGGAACACAGCGTCTTGAAGAAGAAGAAGAAGAGAAGTATGAATGTTCTTGTGATGAGCGTTAACAGTTGTACCCTATATAAGTCTGCTTGTCACACAATTTCACTGTAACTATGGTCAGTGGCATAACTAGGATTTGCTTCTGGAGGGGATGAGCGGAGTCAAATCTGAACTATGAAGACTGTTTACTACCGTAGGTCTATTGACTAAAGAATATTTTTTTCAAATGTTTTTTTCTTTTTTTTTCTTTTGTTGTAAGTTTAGGTGTTTTATAGGTTTTGTTGTGTTTTTGGTTTTGATTTGGTTTTTGCTTTTTTTGGTTATTTTTAGCCTATTTTCAATTTTGAAAAAATAGGCTTATGAGATCACCTTTTGTCCGTGTGTGTGTGCGTGTGTGTGTGTGATTCGTGTGTGTGTCCCCCCCCCCCTAATAAAATCTAAACGGCAAGAGCGATTTCAATGAAACTCGGAAAGTTCATAGCACTATTCCCGGTGACCTCGACCGTGCCCTTCAAATTTTGTTACGACTCACCAATCCAACATGGCGGCTGTGCGAAATATTTCACCAGCATTCAATATCTCCGAAACTATTACCGATATTACCCTGACATTTTCTATGGTGATAGAGAAAACTACTATAAGTTCACTTATGTGACCTTTGAAAACCTGGTAACTACAAAACCAACATGGAGGCCATGCGAATTTGCGACTTTTAAATAGTCTTTTCTCGTGATTTGACCAACCAAACACAATGAAACTTGGTACAGTATATGTTTATATACATTGTAATGCACCGACATCTAACTTCGTTCAATTGTTTACATAATCACAAGATGGCGGGTGTGCGAAATATTTCACCGGCATTCTATATCTCTGAAACTATTAGCGGTATCTCCCTAAAATTTTGTACGGAGATAAAGAGCACTACTGGAAGTCCATCTATAAGACTTTCAAAAACCGGTTGACTACAAAACGAACATGGCGGCCAAGCGAATTTGAAAATTTTAAATAGACCTTTCTCGCGATTTAATGTTCCAAGCGCACTGAAACCAGGTACAGGAAATATTTATACACATTGTAATCCTCTGGTATGTAATTTAGTTCAATTGTTTACATAACCTCAAGATGGCGGCAGTACGAATTTTAAAATTAAGTTTTTATTTCTTGTGATGTAGTCATGCGATCGAAGTGAAAGTTTGAATAATGAACCTACGCAATAATTTTCCTTTAATGGTACATGACTCTATGGCCTATACATTTAACAATCCAACATGGCGACCATCAGAAATATTTAGACGATACTGAATATCTACGAATCTATTTTAGCAATCAAACTGCATTTTTTAATGTTCATAGCGACTATGAAATTAAGTTCACATATAGAACTTTAAATAACCTGGTGGTCACAAATCCAACATGGCGGTGACGCGAATTATAAATATTCACATGGACGTTTCTCGCAATTTAACCATCCGAGTGCAGTGAAACTTGGTACAGTAAATCCTTATACGAATGTTAATCCACTGGCATCTAATTTATTTCAATTGTTTCCATAACCTCAATATGGCAGCTGTGAAAAATTTTAAAATCTCCTTGTTTTTTCTTGTGTCCTAATTATGCGATTGAAATTTGAATACTACACGTTCACAATAATCTGCATGTAACAGTACATAACTCTAGGACCTACATATATAAAATCCAACATGGCGACCATCCGAAATATTTAGTCGGTTCTTAATATCTACGAATCTATTACAGCAATCAAACAGAAATTGTGTATGTTGATAGTGGCAATTAACATAAGTAGGATATATGAAAATAGGCTGTATAGTTCTTCACGGAACTACTTGTTTTGCTTTTGTGTTTTTGTTTTGTGTGTTCGTGTTTGTTATTTTTTATGCTTTGGCTTTTGTTTTGTATTTGCTTCCATTTTTGCTCTGTAGCCTTTTATTTTTTGGTTTCGTGTTTGTCGTTTTCTGCACTGGCTTTTTTTAATTTGCTTGTTTGCTTTGTGTTTGTTTTTTGTTTCATTTTAGATAGTTTTGTTTTTACTTGGGCAAAATGAGACATAATCAACGAAAGCAAACCAACATGTTTTCGTGTTTGATCTCGATAGCATTTAATACGTTTTATTTGCAAGAGAGTTCAAATCCTTCAGTATGCCTTCCTTTGGATCGGAGGGAAAGTAAAACCGGTGGGCCCATGTCATAGATTTATGGCATGTGAAAGAACCTACCACTACAATTGTTAGCGTGTAAGTAAATTTGTAGGTTATTTGGTTAAAAACGCTCTATCAAGTTCCAACGTTCGCTACTAGATGTCAGTGACAGATGCATCTCTGGTAGCCAAATTTGGAACTACATGATATTGAACTTGATGGTGAGCCCACGGGGGTTAAAATACCCCGCTATGGCCATTGGCTGCAATTCATGAAAAAAAAAATATTATAACCTACTGGATGTGCAGTACTGAATTGTACTGCATGAAGATGACTTCAAAACATTTATTTTGTAATAATGATGATATCATTATTATTATTGTTATTGTATAGCCTCCGTGGCTTAGGCGGCAGCACGCCGGCCTCTCACCGCTGGGTCCGTGATTCAAATCCCGGTCACTCCATGTGGGATTTGTGCTGGCCAAATCGGAGGCAGACATGTTTTTCCTCCGGGTACTCCGGTTTTCCCTACAACAAATTTCATTCCAGCAACACTCTCCACTATCATTTCATTTCATCTGCCATTCATTTAATCATTGCCCTAGGGGAGTGCGACAGGCTTTGGCAGCCGGCACAGTTCATATCCTCGCCGCTAGATGGGGGCTTGATTCATTCCATTCCCTGACCCGGGCGGTCGACTGGAAGCAGGCTGTGGATTTTCATTGTTGTTACAATGGGTATCCAATTAGATACTTTTCACTTTAATACACTGGCTCAAGGGTCACCGTATGCCACTGCCCTCAAACATACATGGCTGATGGCCAAAATACCCCAAGAACAAACAACAAGAACAAGAAGAGAAACAACAACAACTACAAAGCAGACCATACTTCTCCTGGATGATGCTGTGGATAGAAGCCTCCGGATTAAATCTTGGTGAAGGTAGAACTAACGTACTTCCACTTTGAAGCCCAGCAAGAATTCCTCCCACATTGCCATACACATGAAAGAATGGCACTTGAACGCAAATACGATGATGCTGTAAAGAGAAGAATTTGAGAAATATTATGCAATTGAACAGTTGAGCGATCAATGAACAGTAATCAACACTTTATACACTGAAGATATGGAGGTATCTTTTTTTAAATTATCTTTTTTAAATTAATACTTTGAAATTAACTGGAGAGCCTGGTTTCATTTCAACAATTTGTGTGATCATTCAAGACTCACTTCAATATCCCTACGTGCTTCTTTAAGACTTTATGACATATTTCACTATTCAGTGTGTTGTTCTTCAAGACAGGCTGCACCATGCATGATATTTATTTATTATTTCATAAGTTATGGCCAACATAGAACCATTACAATCAATTACAGTATACCAAGACAATTTTTCTCTTCTATGCTTCCAATATTTGAGTCCTCTAGTTCCAAAACCGACCATACCGTATGCAATGAAATTGAAAATACGTTTTATTGTAAAAAGCAGTAGTCCCAGATCTTGTCTTTCCGAGTGCCAAATCTAGCCCGATTCAATATAAATCGCAAAGTTAGGTTAAATTAACACCGGTTATCAGACAGATTGTACACGGAGCTACATGACCGCGTTGTCGCAGCCCCTAAACTTAAGAACCAACCAACCAAAATTGGGTTATTTCCAGAACTGGCCGTTTGCTCGATGTTGTTAGTTCCAAAAGCGGCCATACATTAGTTCCGAAGCCTGCTACGCGGAGCGCCCCATTATTATCAGTGTTGCCAGTCAATGGCACGTCGCTAGATGTTCTTATTGAATATTATTGTTGTCTACATGATATACAATAAACGTTCGATCGTCTAAATCTGATATTGAGAATGCTGCGCTAGGTAGCATCGACAACAATGTCCTTTTCACAGTCGAGACTGATGCGTCCGTTTCTATTATTACTGCCACGCCGTCCACAAACAGCAACAGTGGTATTACTGTTAATCCACTCAAACTTAGAGAAGTTGCGAAGCTATTAGAGAAACATTTTGGGGCTGACTGGAAAAGTATCCAATCCCTAAAAATGTTCTGCAACTGGGTGACAATGAAGACGTTGAAGGTAGTGCCAATGAAGAGTGTTGTGCAACTATGGTGGAAAACACTGGCACTGTGTAGGAACTTAATCATTTTTGTTTAAAAACTCAGCAATTTTTCTAGGAGGTTAAAGGCTGCTTGAGCTTTTAGACCTCGCAGTTACGAAGCGCAGGTGCGCTTCATAAGAAGGGAGGTAGTGCACAGTTCGCTATTTATGTGGGGGCCCGGGATCGGACACCAAGAGCCCGCTGATGAGCCAGCTTGGTGTTCCGAGGCAAACCCCACACAAGACGCGGCATCAACCTAGAAAAATTGCTGATTTTTAATTCACTGGCCGTGAAAGTCAATATACCATCTTTTTGTTTCAAGCTATTGTCGTGACAGCTGTATGTGTTTTATAACTGTCATAATAAATCATATTTAAGTATTCTGAACACTTTAGCAATTATTTCTTATTCATTTTGGAGAAACAACCTGTAACCTTCCTTGTTTTAGTTCCAAAATTGGAAAACTTTCCCATGGTTAGTTCCAAAATCGGCTGTGTGTCGATTTAAAATGTAAATAACCCAAGAAGGAATTATGTATGATATTATTATTCACAATGTCTATGAAAAGCATTATCTTGTGTCCTATTTTTAATTATTTGTATTCTTGTCTTTCATAACATAATTATTTCATTTCATATTTATTTATCAGTGCCTTACACTATATTTACAGTACACTGAAGGGAGTCTCTGAAAAGAACAAAGCCCCACTTCGCATTCGGGATGCGTCAGAGCCCCTCAAAACATACACTGGGTTATATTTACATATGTACACAAGATGGCAATTAGTGAGAATCGAGCAATGATTACATTATTTACACACTATATTAGGGGGATGGTAAATGCACATTTACATAGGATAAGAGAGGGACAACAAGAGAAGAGATCAAATAAATATTGCAAATAGAGATTCTCGGTAAACTCTAGTACAACAATGAATCGGGGCATAATTTATGAAGAACAACCTACTTGTTGAACAAATAATGCCGCATCTTCCTCTTGAACTGTACGGCATTATTGTTGCTGGCCTTCAGGGAACACGGTAGGTTGTTCCATGCCCAAACCGATCTATTTACAAACCCCAGTTTGTACGACTCAGTCCTGGGTAGTGGGGCGTACAGCGTAACTCCGCGGCCCTTCTGAGCTGATCGGTAGCCAAGGGAAATTTTGTCTAACATAGCAGATGAGTCTGTATTATTAAACAGTTTTCGCAGGTATGACAAATCAATTTGGATAAATAGGTTGTCAATAGATGGAAGACTACATTTTTGGCATCTGATTTTAGAGTCTAAATCGAAATTTCTCGAAAGAATGAATTTAGTGGCACGACTTTGCATCTGTTGTAACTTAAGGATATTTCCCTTGGTACCGGGGCTCCATGAAGGGCACCTATTAGAAATAGGTTTTTGGATCTACTGAAAAATTTTACAACATGCAGAAGGCCAGTTTTGGAACTAGAGGACTCATTTCTTCATCCTCTCAAATCCTCTCTTCAGTGGAGAACACCCTTCTTTTTGACCTTTTATTTACAGTTGTTTGGTTTGGAGTCTCACGTGTAGAATCTTAATTTTATCTGCTTTATTCTTGAGATCGTATTAATGTTATTTGGAGTTCCTTGATATCATCTTTAATTTCTGTAATCTATTTAATCCTGGTATTCATAATAGTAAGTCTTTTTAAATTCTTCTTTGTAAATTGCCATCTGTGCTACTTGCTGACAAACAGCTGATATAGCTCAAAGTATGTCCAAACATTAATAACATCCGTATTTTTCTTTCCTACTTAGGTCTAACAATTATTTATTGCCATTATTAACCTATTAGATCCATGTGTCTTCTTGGATGGCATCCAATGAATGGAACAATATGCTTGAGTTCCCATTTCTCTTTTTCCTATAAATCATTTAATTTTGACCACGCTGTGGTGTAGAGGCTAGTGTTCTTGGCTGTCTTGGAGGTCCAGGTTTGATTCCCGGCTCTGCCAAGAAATTATGGTGTGAGGGCTGGAACGGGGTATACTCAACCTGTTGAGGTAACATTGAGAAGGGGTGGGTTCAATCCCCATCTCAGCCATTCTGGAAGTGGCTTTCCGTGGTTTCCCCACTTCTACTCCAGGCAAATGCTGGGATGGTTCCTAACTTAAGGCCATGTCTGATTCCTTCCCAATCCTATTGCCAAACTTAATACACACACTAGTAGAGCCATCATAAAAACTCAGGTTATCATACAAATTTTACACACACCCAAACACAGGGCTATTGACCACAGTGTTACAGCCCATAATATAAGCAATAACAACAAATTATTTATAAGGAAAAGTTTTCAATCAGACACTTCATAAATTCTGTTTAAAATGTATGTGTATCCTTTCGTTTCCTATATCAACAGGGTTAGGGATGAGATAAGAGTACGTATGTTATGTGGTGAGGGTTCAAGGCCACGGTACATTATGAATGGTGGGGAGCCGGAGCGCTGGAGGCGAAATCCCTCCCTTAACTGCGCCGAACTCAAGACGATTGCATGCACAGAATTTTAGCATTAACGCTTTATGGGATAGTGGTCCCTATATTAACCACCTGTCATAAGGACAGTTTATGCTTTCAAAGATGCTGATAGTTGAATCTTTAAATCAAATTTTGGAGAATTTTCATGCCGAAGTGCTAGTATTTCTAAAAATCAATTAATATTATATACGTATCTACTTGACGTAATGTGTTGGATAAAATTTAAAAAAGTAAAATTAAAAACATTAACAATAAGTGTAAAAATAAAATATAAATATAGAAATAAAAGCGGCTTCGGTGGCGTAGTTGGTAGCATGCTGAGCTTCTATGCCCAAGTTGGCGGGTTCAAACCCGGCCGAAGTCGTCGGATTTTTTAAGAGCGTTAAAAATCCCCTCGGAGGGGAAGTAAAGCCGGCGGTCCCATGTCATAGATTTATGGCATGAAAAGAACCTTCCACTAATTACACCTGTGTGAAGCTAAATTGTATAGGTTAGGAATGTAAATAACTGTCTTAGGTTCCTACGTTCGTTGCCAAGAGCCGACTGCGGTGGTGTCTAGTAGCTAAGTTCAGAACTAGGCCTAGTAGTCGTTGACGGTGGCATTTGGTGGCAAAAGTAGGAACTATTTGAAAAATTCAAAGTTGCAGTCCTTACTTGAATTAAAAAACAGATACACACACTAATACAGCCATCACAATTAACACCGGTTATCAGACAGATTCTACACACACCCAAAGTACACGGGGCTACATGACCACGTTGTCGCAGCCCCTAAACTAAGGAACCAACCATAGAAATAAAAAAACATAAAACTAAAATGACAATTATAAAAGAAATATAAAAATTAAAATAATAAACATAACTATAAAAGAATTATGAAAATAACTGTAAAAAACAATTCGAAATTAGTTAATTAATTCAATAAAAATATCAAAATTAAATCTATAAGAACATAAATTGAAAATTAAAACTAAATATATAAACATTAAATTATAGAAACAAAAAATAAAAAAAATATAATTATAATAATGTTACGGCTGTGAGTTTGTGTCATCACTCGCCGCATGAGTCACAACTGCCCCAGGGCTGGGCTGTGGCCTGCCTCCTGTATTGCGTGTGCCTTATGCAACAGGGCTACTAGGACAAAGGGGTAGTCCAGAATATTCGTGACTGGACCAGCGATGGAAACCTCGAGACACCGTGGACCCTGGATGGATCTAGAAGCATTTATTGAGTCACCGGCCTGCTATATAAGTGCGACCTGTCTAGCAGTTGTTGTTGTTGTGTTTTACGAGCTAGTGTGAGCGATTATCCTGTGCGACAGAAGTGTGGTGACGAAGTGCTGTGCGAGTTACGAAATCCAGTGACATTGTTTCTCCAGCTTGTGGACAGCGAAATAGCCTGCAGCAAGTGATCGTAAGTAATTGAGGTCGGTGAACGTAAGGGAGAGGAGCAGGTAGTTTCTGTCAAGGCCACTGTACTCATTAGGACGGATTAACTTCTGTGGTCTGTTGACAAGTGGAAGGGCCAAGAGTGCTCAAGGAAGAGACTTGAGGAAACTGGAGTAAGTCTCCTAATTGCTTGTATTTGCTGATTAGTGTAATTTTCTGGCCACAATAAAGTTAATTATTTCTTTAAGCAGTAATTGGTGTTGTGCTTCCTACCCACCGTAATCCAGTTAACAAAGGTGCCACTAGGGGGGTGCACGTAACAACTGGTGTCAGAAGCCGGATTACGAACTCAAGCACAACACCTGACGATCCTGGTTTCAAAACCCGAGCAGGTCATTTTCTCTTATTTTCCTGTGAGTGCATGCCCTTTACAAGACAAACAACTAAAATGGAGGAGAAATTGGCAGCATTGCTAGAAAAATTAAATGGCATGGAAACCAAATTAGAAGACGGCCAGAAGAATTTAACCAAGGACCTAACTGCCAAATTAGAAGACGGCCAGAAGAAGATGGAAGACGGTCAAAATAAGTTAGCGGAGGACCTGAAGAAGATGGAGGACGGCCAGAAGAAGATGGATGATGGCCAGAAGAAGTTAGCAGAGGGCCTGAAGGACAGCCAGAATAAGTTAGCAGAGGACCTAACCGCCAAATTTCTGGATGGCCAGAAAAATCTGGAAGAGTGCCTGCTGACGAAATTAGAGGAGAGCCAAAGGAAATTAGAACAGGGCCTACGTGAGGAAGTCGCAGCAGTGGAAAAGAAGTTCGACGCCTTACAAGTGGAAGTTGCCGAGCTGCGCCAACGCCCGCTGATGGGGGTGGAGGAGAAATTCAACGCCTTACAAAAGGAAGTTCCCGAGCTGCGCCAACGCCCACTGACGGGGGTGGAAGAGGAATTCAACGCTCTACGAGAGGAAGTTGCCGAGCTGCGCCAACGCCCGCCCACCGTTACACCGGGAATATCAGGAACGGGACATAGCAGAGTGACGCCCCTAACCTTCGACGGAAAGGTCCCGTGGAGCACCTACTTACGTCAGTTCGAGGCAGCCTGTTCCATAAATAACTGGAACAACACAGAAAAGGCTACAGCTCTCATTGTAGCGCTGAGAGGTGACGCCCCTAACGTCCTTCAGGCCATCCCGACTGGATCCCAGGACTACGCTTCCCTGATCGCCCATATGGAGTCCCGATATGGAGATAGCCATCTTCAGCAGGCCTATCAGATGCAGCTCCGGACCCGGGTACAGAAGAACGCGGAAACCCTGCAGGAGTTCGAGATGGACATCGCACGCTCGTAAGGCTCGCCTACCCAACAGCGCCGGCCGACTTTCTGGAGCAGATAGCGACGCAGACTTTCACCGACGGGCTACGGGACTCGGACACTCAACAGGCGCTGCGTCTCGCGCGCAATAAGACCCTGGCAGATGCGCTGAGCCACGCACTTGAGTTCGAGACGGCAAAGCAGGTATCTAGAATGTGCGCGCGGGTGCGTCAGGTGGACGTCGACGAACCAGCCAAAGCCAACAAGACCAAGCCCCTGGCCGAAGAACTGATGGAGGCGCTAGGCCAGTTCTTCAAGAGTCGCAGTACCACCAACAAAACCTTAGCCGAAGGACATCCGGAGAGGCGGCTCGGAAGAGGACTACCGACCTGCTGGACCTGCCGTAAGAGAGGCCACCTGAGCAAGGACTGCGGTGATCGCCGCCGCCAAGAGTTTCCGTCGGGACAGTCAGTCGTAGGGAAACCGCGCGGCCCAGGAAAGCAAGTATCAGCCAGCCATGAGGGGCGAAGGTTGGCTTGTGACAGTCGTCAAGCCCCGGCAGTCCAAGTTCGTGTGACGCAGTTACGGAGGGATAATAGCAGCCTGATGGTCGACGGAGTCGTCAACGGAAAGAGCTGGCCCATGCTAATCGACACGGGAGCATCGAGGACCATCGTCAGTCCCACCGTGATCCCGAAGTGGAGAGTGCAAGCCACACAAAGGAACCTCCAGCTAATAACCGCGACCGGAGAGACCGCACCGGTACATGGCGAAGCATCACTGGAGTTCGTCATTGGTCGACGGGCGATAAAGCATCCAGTGCTTGTGGCTGACGTATCAAATGAAGTGATCATCGGACTGGATTTCCTGGACCAGAACAACATCATCTTGGATCTGAGTACCAACACTCTGCACTTCGGAGGTGAGGAACTTGCTTTGCAACCAGCACACGAGGCCGTCACCGCACGACGAGTAAGGCTGAGAGAGGACGTCATCGTTCCTGCCAGGACGGAGGTCAGCGCCGCCATAATTGTCGACGGAACTGCTGAGGGAGTGGCGGCTGTCATCGAGCCAAAATATGAGGACATCCAGACAAAAGGATTGCTAGTTGCCAAGACCCTCATTAACACGACGTCTCGGCCGTACGTCCGCCTGTCCAACCTGAACGACTACGACATTACGGTTCACCGGGACACCAACCTAGGAGTCTGCGAGCCCGTTACCTGGATTGCCCGCATCACCGACACGACGGACGGACACCTGCAGACGGACAACCGAAGAAGACGCACACTGCCAGAAAAACTACAGAAGCTGTACCAAGGATCCCAGGACCATTTAGACGAGGAACAATCACGCCAACTTCAGGACCTGCTACGCGAATTCCAGTACGTCTTCTCCGTGGGGAGCAAAGACTTCGGCAGGACAGGCTTGGTCCAGCACAGAATCGACGTTGGGGACAGCGCACCGATTAGGGCCCCATTCCGACGAGTCCCGCTCGCCAAGCAAGCCGAAGTCGACCGGATGGTAGAAGAGATGAAGGAGCAAGGGGTGATCGAGCCATCACATAGTCCTTGGAGTTCTCCGGTCGTGCTTGTGAAGAAGAAGAACGGTTCCACCAGGTTCTGCGTGGACTACAGGCGTGTGAACGACGTCACGAAGAAGGACAGCTACCCTCTACCCCGGATCGACGACACGCTGGACACCATATCAGGGTCAAGATGGTTCTCCACCTTGGATTTGAAGAGTGGCTACTGGCAGGTGGAGGTCCACCCTAAGGACCGCGAGAAAACGGCGTTCTCTGTGGGCAGCGGACTCTGGCAGTTCACCGTCATGCCATTCGGTCTGTGCAACGCCCCTGCGACCTTCGAAAGGCTAATGGAGTCCATTCTGAGGGGACTACACTGGAAGACCTGCCTGGTCTACCTAGACGACGTCATCGTTCTGGGGAGAAGCTTCGAGGAGCACTACAGCGACCTGAAGGAGATCTTGTTGAAGCTACGGGCTGCCCAGCTGAAGTTGAGCCCCAAGAAGTGTCAGCTCTTCCAGAAGCGGGTCCAGTACCTTGGGCATATCGTCTCCGAGGAAGGGGTGCGCACCGACCCAGAGAAGACCGCAGCTGTGAGGGAGTGGCCAGTTCCGAAGGACAAGTCCCAACTACGAAGCTTCCTGGGACTCTGCACTTATTACCGTCGCTTCGTGATGGGATTCGCCGACATCGCCAAACCTTTACATTGACTGACTGAGAAGGACCAACTCTTCACGTGGACAGCAGAATGCCACAGTGCCTTCGAACAACTCAAGCAGGCTCTGTGCACCGCACCTATTCTGGCCTACACCAGACCTGGAACAAGGTTCATCGTCGATACCGATGCCAGCGACTTTGGCATAGGGGGAATCCAGTCGCAGGTAGTGGACGGCGAGGAGAGAGTAGTGGCCTACTTCAGCAAGGCCTTGTCAAAGCCAGAAAGGAACTACTGCGTCACCAGGAAGGAGCTGCTCGCCATCGTGAAGACCATTGAACACTTCTACAAGTACCTGTACGGGCAAGAATTTCTCATCAGGACCGACCATGCATCCCTGCGGTGGCTCCTGAACTTCAAGCAGCCCGAGGGTCAACTCGCGCGGTGGTTAGAGAGGCTTCAACAGTACAACTTTGAGATTCAGCACAGGAAAGGCCAACTGCATTCTAACGCCGACGCCCTGTCACGAAGACCGTGCCCCGAAGACTGCACCTTCTGTGCCCGAAGGGAGGAGAACACCGGGATACTGTGCCGACGGACTACTGTGGAACTTCAAGGGAACTGGAGCCGCGAATCTTTCACGCGGGCACAAGCAGAAGATGATGACCTGGGACTGATAGCCGAATGGAAGAGGGCCTGTGTCCCCAGACCCGGGTGGAACATTGTGAGTGACTGCAGCCCAAAGTTTAAGTCCTACTGGGCACAGTGGGACTCGCTGATTGTAAGGGATGGCCTCATCTGCCGTACCTGGGAGAGCACCGACGGGAAGACATCTCGGGAACAAGTCGTCGTTCCAAAGGCTATGACGGAGGAAGTCCTGAAGGAAGTTCATGGAGGATCATCTGGTGGACACCTAGGGATAAAGAAGACCCTGGAGAAGCTGAGAGAGCGGTTCTACTGGATCGGATGCCGAACAGACGTGGAGAACTACTGCGCGAGGTGCCACGATTGCGCAGCCAGCAAGGGCCCTGGACGAAGACGACGGGGTCCACTGAAGACCTACAACGTGGGCGGCCCCATGGAGAGAGTGGCCATCGATGTTGCTGGGCCATTCCCGTTAAGCGAGGCAGGGAACCGCTACATATTAGTCGTCAGCGACTACTTTACCAAATGGCCGGAGGCGTATGCGCTCCCTAACCAAGAGGCCGCGACGATTGCAGAGACCCTGGTGAAGGAATTCGTCAGCCGGTACGGAGTACCCCTGGAGCTGCACTCCGACCAAGGGAGGAATTTCGAGTCGCAGGTGTTCCAGAACCTAGGCCAGCTGCTGGGAATCCGGAAGACAAGGACAACGCCGCTACACCCTCAGTCCGACGGGATGGTAGAGCGATTCAATCGCACCATCGAGAATCATCTCCGAATAGTCGTCAGCGAGCACCAGAGGGATTGGGACAAGCATCTTCCACTATTTCTCCTGGCCTACCGCGCCGCCGTGCATGAAGCCACCGGGTGCACACCAGCCCGGGCCATGTTTGGGAGGGAGCTTCGTCTACCTGTCGATCTAGCCTTTGGCCGACCTGGGAATGATCCGATCCCGGTAAGCCAGTATTGTCAAGAACTGGTCGACCAACTGGAGGACGTACACGCGTTCACGAGGAGGAAACTACGGATCGAGACCGACCGAATGAAGACCCGATACGACCAGCAGACGGATGCCGGAGGATTCCATGAGGACGACCGGGTCTGGCTCTTCAATCCATTACGGAAGAAAGGCCTGTCACCCAAACTGCAGAAGTCCTGGGAGGGCCCGTACCGAGTCGTGAAACGGATCAACGATGTCGTCTACAGGATCCAGCGGAGCCCGAGGACAAAGATGAAGATCGTGCACCGAGATCGCCTGGCAGCCTACGGAGGGACACAGACGGACCAATGATTGATCGGGACGATCAGCCATTTTAGGAAGGGGGTGGTGTTACGGCTGTGAGTTTGTGTCATCACTCGCCGCATGAGTCACAACTGCCCCAGGGCTGGGCTGTGGCCTGCCTCCTGTATTGCGTGTGCCTTATGCAACAGGGCTACTAGGACAAAGGGGTAGTCCAGAATATTCGTGACTGGACCAGCGATGGAAACCTCGAGAAGCCGTGAACCCTGGATGGATCTAGAAGCATTTATTGAGTCACCGGCCTGCTATATAAGTGCGACCTGTCTAGCAGTTGTTGTTGTGTTCTACGAGCTAGTGTGAGCGATTATCCTGTGCGACAGAAGTGTGGTGACGAAGTGCTGTGCGAGTTACGAAATCCAGTGACATTGTTTCTCCAGCTTGTGGACAGCGAAATAGCCTGCAGCAAGTGATCGTAAGTAATTGAGGTCGGTGAACGTAAGGGAGAGGAGCAGGTAGTTTCTGTCAAGGCCACTGTACTCATTAGGACGGATTAACTTCTGTGGTCTGTTGACAAGTGGAAGGGCCAAGAGCGCTCAAGGAAGAGACTTGAGGAAACTGGAGTAAGGCTCCTAATTGCTTGTATTTGCTGATTAGTGTTATTTTCTGGCCACAATAAAGTTAATTATTTCTTTAAGCAGTAATTGGTGTTGTGCTTCCTACCCACCGTAATCCAGTTAACAAAGGTGCCACTAGGGGGGTGGCACGTAACAATAATTTAAATGTAAAAACACATAAAAATAAAAAATAGTTTTGCCCTATAAAGAGTTAACACGCAGTGTGGACGGGCACGGCTGTCACTGTTCTCTCACCACTGAAACATGGCTGGAAACCTGTCTACCCAGAGTGGTCAGCCTGACCACATACCGTCTGTACTCTACAATGTGAATTTTTCACAGGGGTGTTTTCTTCTTCTTCTTCTACTTCTTCATGTGCCATCTCCTCTAAGAAGGTTGGCGATCATCACAGCAATCCAGTTTTTTGGATCTAGCAGAACTGAAAAGTTCACTGGAACTACACTCAAACCATTCTTTTTAGGTTGTCCAACCAAGAGATCCTTCTTCTTCCTGTCTCCTCTCATTATATGACCCAAGTATTGTAACTTCCTAATTTTGACACAGCGATTTTAGAAACTGACGTGAGGGCTGGAAAGGGGTGCACTCAGCCTCGTGAGGACAAATGAGTAGCTGTCTGACAGTCAGGAAACGCCCCGATCACGAAAACCAAGATTAACGGCTGAGGGGACCCGAAGCGCTGATCACGTTTCACCCCAATATCTGCAAACCAATTGGCTGGGCAGCGGTCGCATGGTAGGCCTAGGCCCTTAATGGGCTGTAGTGCCAGGGGTTATTATTATTAATTAACTCCTTATCTTTACCTATCCTACGCAATATCTCAAGATTTGTGATTCTATCCATCCAGATTACTCGTAAGAACCTTCGATATGTCCACATCTCAAACGCCTCTAGTCTGTTAATCATATCTTGTTTGAGTGTCCAAGCTTCCATACTGTAGAAGAGCACCGAGAACACAAAACATTTCATCAACCTTAGTTTTAAATTTATAGTAAGGTCTCTATTGCACAATAAATTTCTCATTTCATTGAATGCACTTCAGGCTTGTCCTATCCTTGGCTTAATTTATTGAGAGCAATCATTGGTAGCCAGAGTTAAAAGTTGTTTTGGGGGATATGACTTATACAGTAGGATAGTTCTCATTCTTTTCCAGATATGCGTCAGTAACCTCATACATAATACCTGTGGGGGAGGGGGCATACAATATGACCAACAGTGACATATAAGGTGCGTTCAAAGAGTAACGAGCCGGAGGATAACTTTCCTGCACTCGTGTGGATGGCCTTTCCTTTTTTGGGTGGTGGTGACCCTGGATGCTTCCACTGTAGGCTTTGTCGTTTGGATTCTGGTTCGAAGTAATGACTCATCTCCAGCCACCACTCGTGCCAGGAACCCATTCCCTTCCCTCGCATAGCGCTGCAGATGACCAAGACAGTGGGCCATTCGACATGCTTCCTGGTGTGGTTGAAGACTGTGGGGCACCCATTGGGTACATACTTTGCGCAAGTGCAGTCGTTCCTTAATGATGGTGTGCACACATCCGACGCTCAATCCGACCACGGCGGCTATGGCGTTCACTGACACTCGGCGGTCCTGGGTAATGAATGCATCAACCAGCTGGACGTTGTCATCGGTAATGCAGGGGGGTCCCCCAGACCAGGCATCATCGGCTAACGACACCCGTCCTTCCCTGAAGCGCTTGTGACACGCCTTGACGCTTGAAAGGGATATGCAGTATTTGCCGTACACTTGTGACATTCGGCGATGAATGTCCGTCCCCCCTACTCCTTCCGCTGTCAGAAACCGAACAACACCTCTTTGCTCTTCGTTTGACGCCTCCATGCCACTGTTTGCAATGCGACTGGCAGCGTTGGACGATTGATGCATGCTGCTGATCGCTTTGTATCGTCACGTGACGTGCACGCGTGCCCTCTAGCAACGGGCTGTGACCTTCCACGCTCTGGTCGGAACTACACCTCGTTACACACGCCACGATTAGCCGATGTCGTTACCGGTTTGCACATTCCAGCCTCCGGCTCATTACTTTTTGAACGCAATTTATAATTACATAGTTAGGTACCAGAAGTAATATGCTTACCTACCTTCTTACCATAAGATTTATGAAATACAAAAATTGACAGCAAACATTCTGGTTGCTAAACAGAGTGAACCAGAACTCCACCAACAAACTCTAGAAGGATGCTCATGGACGCCCTCCAAGTGTTTTGGTATTGAAGACCTATGGTCTCTGGAGGCTCGTTACAGAATAATGATGTAATTATGATTTATTCAGTTTACTGTCTTATCAAAATATATAAGTATGAAAAAATTCTGCCTGATCAATACCTTTAATTTTTTAATTTCTCCTTGAAAAGATCCTTTGTGTTCTACTCTCGTAACGGTTTAATGGGCGTTTCTTCTGGAAAGTTTTCAAATGCTGGGGAATTAGATTTAAGCTACTACATTTTTTAAGGAAATCAGTGTCTTTAATTGTGCTAGCTAGTTTAATTCTGAGATCTTTAAACTTGTATCGTGCTTTCTTAGCTATAAAAGGCATTGATCAGGCGGAATTTTTTCATACTTATATATTTTGATTAGATTATCAATACGGAACCAGAATGTGCTCTCCAAGTTCTTAAATTACTGTGTTACTGTGAAAATACCTTCGCAACAGTGAAAAACCAGTCGAGTCTCGATTATCTAACCTAAATTGGACTTGGAGTACGTCGTATCACCGAAAATGTCGGATAATACAGAATAACTCTGAAAATGAATTAAAATAGGTAGGCTATAGGCCTACTGTATTACTAAAACAATGCCCTGGTTTACCGTACTCTATTTACTGAATTATCAATTCATTGTACATTCAGTATTGAACAAAACATTCCAAATGCCTTAAGAAAAGAAACTTGTCGACAATGTCTGCATGTCTGCTGATTCATCTTTTCTTGCTGCGAGAACTCACCATCGACGAAAAATCAACGCCGTTGCGCTTGCCTCCAGCTGTTGATCCACGTACGTGAATGCACTTAATCTTTCACTGTGAGACATCGTTTTATTCTTTTGTTCTGCAATACCTCGATCTTCATCCTCATTACCGTTAGCATTCACGAAATCAATAATATCAGGGACTGTGCGCTATGCTATGTACAACACGTATACAAATCAACCAGCATGGGCTGAGCTTAGCAAACGTATGTGAAAGCCCACTTACATGAGCAGGAGTGGTCATTCTTTCAAAGGTAAGACCGACCACAGCGTACAAATTATGGTAAATATTCTTTCGTAAACCGTGCCATTGATAACTGGAACTCTCTACCTGCGGCAGTCTTAGAGACTATTCCCAAACATATACTGTAGGTGTGTTTAAGAAAACACTGACGATTTGTGTAAATACTCCAGGTTAATTGTTATTGAATTGTTATGTATACTTTGTTATGTAAATCCAATTTGCCATCAGGGGACACACCCCCAATTGCAAATAAATGAATGAATGAAAAAACATCTTCAGCCGTAGCATCTTCACAGCCAGGAATGCAATTCTTCAAGGGAACAATGTCGGATAAGCGAAGGTCGGTTGAGCGGGACTCTACTGTAATAATCCAATAACAAAAAAGGACACACAAATACAGGATAATGCAACAACCCTCCGAGGAAACACATACCTGTAAGGGAACAGTTCTGCATTTGTTACATATGTGTTTTGTGCTGTACATTTTGGTTTGGGTTGACAATGGAAAACCATTTGAAGGATTGCCAATGGTAGGGTTCAAACCCACTCACCTACTGAGTCTGGGGATAGTTTGGCCCCTTGCTGTGCATATTTGGTAGAAATAGCTGGTACAAATTATTTTTATGAACAAACATTTAAGAGAATAATATTAATTGCTTTACCTTTAAATGCAGACCTAGAGACTTGGCGATGTAGAATCCATTATTGACAACATTGTGATGGCTGAGAAGTGCCCCCTTAGGCTGACCAGTTGTGCCCTGCAAGGCAAAACAATTCCTATGCTTTACAAGTATACAAAAAGGAAAGCATTTTATTACCCTAACTTTCTTACTGACATATGTAATGTAAAGAGAAACATAGCTTATTTGATATACTTGAGAAAACCTTCACCAGTCAAAAATCTAGGAATGAACCTTTACCAAAATTAAAACCTGACTATTGGGTGCTAATAAGCACTTCTACCGAATGCTGTAAGAGAAAGAATTTCATGACATTGATTGAATGGGTATTAGAACTCAGGTAGTCTTCTCAAAACGTTCACTGGGGAAAGAAAAGTTAATAATCATGTGAAAGAAGTTTTTGCTCTCAAGATTCAATAGTTTAACACATTACTTTCATTATACAAGACTATTTATATTGTTTGTTTTTTCTCTCTGCACAGACCTAGCAAATACACATCAAGAATTTTTATAACCTAACTGATTCAACAAACAGTACATATTTTCACATACACGGAAGTGTTATAAAAATTATATCTTTTCTGTTCTCATGTTTTTGTTTCTCAGTTTCTTTTTTTCATTTTAGATCTCCTCATTACCACGCTGTTTTTAAGACAATTTTTTTAATGCTAAATTTACAAAATTTATTGTAACAGATCTGTTTTTTGGAAAATTTACTCTGTGAACTTTTGGTATGGTACTACTCAGTTACTCATCACATACCAGCTGAAGAAGGTCACAATGTGACCGAAACCGGTGTGTGTCTGTCTGTCCTTCTGTCTGTCTGTCTTTCTGTCTGTCCTTCTGGCTGTGTGTGTGTGTGTCCCCCTATCAACTCCTAAACGGCTGCAGGAATCGAAACCAAATTTAGTATGAGTAAAGATGTATACCAGAATATCTCAAGCCCACATTTGGAAATGATGTCAGTGCTACCAAGTGCTGAAAAAACGCACTAGAAATTTGAGCTCCATTTTGGATATCATGGAAGGTATGCATGGAAGCTATTCCAAAATTGGCACACATGTAGATAATACTATTTCAGTTTAATTTCCAGGAGGTCATACATGACAGTGTTGCCAAAATAATTTTAAGCCTTCTGATAGGTCCAATTTTTAAATGAATATAACTTCTACACTATTAATTGGATTTCAACCAAATTTTGTATGTAATATGTGTACATAAACAGATATGACTGAGTGTATTCTTAAGAGCCACCAGGGCTGCCAACTGTTAATAATTGCTCTCTCTATTTTTTTCATCCAAATACCAATATATCTGAAAGTGTGCAAGCCGACAGCTTTAAACTATGCACATGTATAGTACCTGACATTTTAGATTAATTTGGAGTAACTTATATACTTCAGTTCTACCAACATGATTCTAAGCCTGCTGAGAGGTCGAACTTTAAATACATCTAACTTCTATACTATCATTTGGATTTCAACCAAATTTCGTGGGTGCTATGTGTACCATAACAGATATGACTATGCCGATTCTTAGGAGTAACCAGGGCTGCCAACTGTTAATAAATACTGTCTCTATTTTTGTTACCCTAATATCAATATATCAGAAAGTGTGCAAGCCAATAGCTCTAAACTTTGCACACGTATAGTACCTGGCAGTCTAGATTAATTTGGTGTAACTGATATATGTCAGTGCTGCCAACATGATTCTAAGCCTGCTGATAGGTCCAATTTTAAAATACATGTAACTTCTATACTAACAAATGGATTTCATCCAAAATTGACACAACAAGATATCATAATATTTCCGATTATTTCTAACTAGCACACGCATGACATTGTTGCCAACATGCATTTACGCGTGCTGATAGATCCAATGTCTAACTGCATGCAACGTCCATTGGACTTCAACCAAATTTTGTATTCTGTATCTTAAGAGATGGAACTAAGAATATATTCAGTCACCAGGGCTGCCAACTGTAGTGCTCTATTAGGCTACATTATACTAGGAATATTTCGAAATAATTAGACATTTCGATATTACCAACTTAATTTCGTCATTATTCTAGATAGGTTCATATACTGTAGAATAATCATTGGCATGAAAAGTAGGCTCTTTAGTTCGTCACGGAACTTCTTGTTAGTTTTAACTGATTACTTACAGAGGTAAATTGTAGATAGCACCCGTCATCCGGCTGGATATCTTCCTGGAGTCTATGAATTTCAGTCAGGGCACTCTGCGAAGCTCTTTCAACTATATCACTGTATCGGATGAACCCTCTAAAAAGGAAGACATTACTCACAAGAATCAACATATAATTAGATTATCAAGAATAATATAAAAAAGAACGTTACGCAATTGCTTGTCTCTTTATCCCTTATATGCTCATATATCATCCATCCGATTGCGATGAAACTTTGATGAGTTGTTGTGCACACTCCCGTGAATGTTTCTGATTTAGAAAATCAATTTTACAATAGGTGGCGCAAGAGTCGTTTTCACAAATGAGTGGCGGCGTGCTATTCATTTCAACAAATTAATTTCGGTTAATTGTCATACGAACGCCCCCGAAAGTTTATGAATTAGTAGCTTGAACAAATGAGTTTTGGTGTGCTAATTGTTTCAACAAATGAACTTTGATTAGTTGTTATGTGCACGCACGTGAAGGTTTCTGAATTTTAAAAATCCATTTCATAATAGATGGCGTGCGAGTCGTTTCAATAAATGAACTTTGGTCAGCTGTTATTATTTATTTATTTATTTATTTATTTATTTAGCGTATGGCTTTTAGTGCCCGGAGTGTCGAAGGACATGTTCGGCTCGCCAGAGGCTGTAGCTGCTTCAAGCGTACACCCTTGGGGTGAGCTACAAGTTCTGTTCAATTTCAAGTAGTTCTAACTTTCGATACCAGATGTCACTGACACCTAGAGGTGAACCTTGGAACTTTGATAGAGCGTTTCAACGAAATCTAACCTAGAAATTTAGCTTCACACAAGTTTTGTTAGTGGACGGATCTTTTACATGCCATGAATCTATGACATGACCGCCAGCTTTACTTACCCTCCGAACGAAGGCATACTGAAGGATTTTAACGCTCTTAAAATTACGACAACTTCGGCCGGGTTTGAATCCACGACCTTGGGCACAGCAGTTCAGCATGCCACCAACTACGCTGTTGTGTGAGCTCATGTACGTTTTTGAATCAGCAGAGTCATTTTACAATGAGTGGCTCATAAGTTGTTAAGAAAAATTGAGTGTATTTCATACCGTTTAGCGGCAGTTTATGTGTTTCTAAACGTTTCCGGTGCGTCTCTCATGTGCGATGACCATCAACAAAGCACAGGGACAATCCCTACAAGTAGTGGACTAAATTTGGAATATCCATGCTTCTCACATGGACAGCTGTTTGTGCATCAGAAATATTTCTGATATAGGCTCATGCATGCACCAGACGGAAAAAAAACGAAAAGAATTATGTATCCAAAAGCTTCTCATTAAACAAAATTACAAAACGAACACTTTCCTTCTTTCTTTCTTTCTTTCTTTCTTTCTTTCTTTCTTTCTTTCATTCCTTTCTTCCCTTTCTTCCCTTCTGTCCTTTCCTTCTTTCCTTCTTTCCCTTATTCCCTTCTTTCCTTTCCTTCTTCTCTTCTTCCCTTTCCTTCTTTCCTTCTTCCCTTTGTTTGTTTGTTTGTTTGTTTGTTTGTTTGTTTGTTTGTTTCTTTCTTTCTTTCTTTCTTTCTTTCTATCCTTCATTCCTTCCTTTCCTTCTTTCTTCCCTTCTTCCCTTTCCTTCTTCCCTTCTTTCCTTCCCTTCTTTCCTTCTTTCGTCCCTTCTTTCATTTCCTTCTTCCCTTCTTTTTTCTCTTCTTCTCTTCTTTCCTTTTTCTTCCCTTCCCTTCTTCTCTTTCTTTCCTTCTTTGTTCCCTTCTTTCCTTTCCTTCTGCTCTTCCTTTCTTTTTTCTTTCTTCCCTTCTTCCCTTTCTTTCTTTCTTTCTTTCTTTCTTTCTTCCCTTCTACGTTTCTTCCCTTCTTTCTTCCCTTTCTTCCCTTCTTCCCTTCTTTCCTTCCCTTCTTCCCTTTCTTTCCTTCTTTGTTCCCTTCTTTTCTTTCCTTCTGCCCTTTCTTTCTTTCTTTCTTTCTTTCTTTCTTCCCTTTCTTTCTTTCTTTCTTTCTTTCTTCCCTTCTTTCCTTCCCTTCTTCCCTTTCTTTCCTTCCTTCTTTCTTTCTTTCTTTCTTTCTTTCTTCCCTTCTTTCCTTCCCTTCTTCCCTTTCTTTCCTTCTTTGTTCCCTTCTTTCCATTCCTTCTGCCCTTCCTTTCTTTCTTTCTTTCTTTCTTTCTTTCTTTCTTTCTTTCTTCCCTTCTTCCCTTTCTTTCTTTCTGTCTTTCTTTCTTTCTTTCTTCCCTTCTTTCCTTTCCTTCTTCCCTTCTTTCCGTCCCTTCTTCCCTTTCTTTCCTTCTCTGTTCCCTTCTTTCCTTTCCTTCTGCCCTTCCTTTCTTTCTTCCCTTCTTCCCTTTCTTTCTTTCTTTCTTTCTTTCTTCCCTTCTTTCCTTCACTTATTCCCTTCTTTCCTTTACTTCTTCCCTTCCTTTCTTTTTTCTTTCTTTCCTTCTTCCCTTTCCTTCTTTCTTTCTTTCTTTCTTTCTTTCTTTCCTTCTTTCCTTTCTTTCTTTGATTGGCAATGCAACGTATGCCGGGCGCAGCCTATCAAGAATAAACGTTTGGTTTGTTTTTATTATTCCAATCTATGAGTATGTAGCCTATACATACCAGGGCAACACTACTACAACATCACAAATAATATTTTTTGGTTAATTTTGATATTACGAACTTATAGTCTCCTGCCATGTCGACAATACGTTGCCTAATCCTTGGAAGACGATGCACTCCATCTGCAGCACCGTCTCTGGATATCTCTCTCACTGATCGATCCAGAGTGGATGTCAACTCTTGAATGAAACCAAATGTCTCGTAGAGGTTCTTTGATCTTTGAGAATAAGTCGTAATCACAAGGACTCATGTTAGGCGAGTTTCTTACTCTATCTATCCATCTGATCTTCATAATTCTCCTGTAACACCGCATTCCAAATGCTTCTATCCTCCTGTTCTACGCTGTAACAACAGTCCAAGTAATGATAACCATCCCTAACCATGCGGCTTCGGTGGCGTAGTTGGTAGCATGCTGAACTGCTGTGCCCAAGATAGCGGGTTCAAACCCGGCCGAAGTCGTCGGATTTTTAAGAGCCTAAAAATCCTTCAATAAAGCCTCCGGTCCCATATCATAGATTTATGGCATGTAAAAGATCCTTCCACAGACTAAACTTGTGTGAAGCTAAATTTCTAGGCTAGATTTCGTTGGAACGCTCTATCAATGTTCCAACGTTCACCACTAGGTATCAGTGACATCTTGTAGAGAAAGTTGGAACTACTTGAAATTAACGGAAATTATAGCTCACCCTATGGGTGTCCGCTTGAAGCAGCTACAACCCCTGGCGAGCCGAACGTGTCCTCGGACACTCTCGGCACTAAAAGCCATACGATAATACAAAAAAACAACAACAAAAACAACAACACTGAACTGGTCTTACAGTGAATACCCTCTGGAAAATGTACAACTACTCTACCGCTAACTATCATTTATTTGAACCAAAACTGTACTCACGGCACCTCTTGCTGGCCCATTACGATGACTGAAGTCAGGTCAGGTAGTACCTTGCTCTTTAGTTTACCAGGGGAACAGGATGTTATTTCTGGTGCAACGCTCTGCACCATCTCAGTGTAGTTCTGAGAGAGGAAGCTGTCAGCTGTCACCAGGGCCTTGACTCTAACCTTTGTGAGGCAGTACTGCAGCTCTGGAACCTGGTACGCAGGGTTGATAGTAACCTAAACAAAAGAATTCACCAGTTCGTAAAATGAACAATATTGTACTCAATGGAATAGAGAACGTGGACAGTAGTGCCTATTGGGAGAAATACCGACTCACTACAGTGTTTAATAAGGTTTGCATTTTCACATGGATACACAGGGTGATTCTTCTGCTAGAGCGGGGCCAGCAGGCGGGTGCGGGGCGCGCGCGCCTTTCGCAAGCCAACCGAGGTCGGGTCGTGGATAGCGCGCAGGTGGTAACCGTAACAAAGTACATTAATTAATGGTAAATTCACCAGCAAATCATGATTAAAGAAATTACCTATCCACAGGAGATGCTGAGAGTGTTCTCCTTAAGCTGAGAGACAGGCGTTGTACCATGTAAATAAATTAGCGTGATTAACTTCTGTTGTGA
The DNA here is from genome assembly GCA_946902985.2 of Meconema thalassinum. Classification (NCBI taxonomy): domain Eukaryota; kingdom Metazoa; phylum Arthropoda; class Insecta; order Orthoptera; family Tettigoniidae; genus Meconema; species Meconema thalassinum. Next base: position 96,761,430 of record OX336399.1, read on the forward strand.
GGGATATTTGCGCCGTATATTGTTCTCCAGCTCCACTGGAGTACGGGTTTTTGAACTGTACACCTTGTATTTTAAATTACCCCACAATTAAACATCAAACGGGCTTAGGCCCGTGTTTCGATTAAATACAGTAAACACGCTGGTGGGTGCAGGAGTAGCTACATAATGTAACGATGTAACTTCCAAAGTTACTGTCTGTCAGCTGAACGAGAACATTTTTAGTATCTTCTGTGAAAAGATAAGTTCTAACCTTTAACTGGTGACGTGTGGTCATCCAGATTCCCAAGAAATAAAAAAGAACATCTGTGCTTCTTTAATTAAATCTTGCAGCTGTTGTTTATGTTACATTCTTATCTGTGCGCTGACACACACCCTCGTTGACGAAAGTTTAGTGACTTAATGACTTTAATGATCCTGGTTAGCTTGTCTCCGCCTCGCTAAACTCTGCGGCCCGATCTCGGTTGGCTGGCAGAAGGCGCGTGCGCCCGGCAGTCGGCCGCCGGTCCCGCTCCAGCAAAAGAATCTCACTGTGTTTTAGGGACAACAACTAAATGGGAGGAAAGTAGAATCCAGGCAGGAGAGATGAAGTTCCTTAGAAGTATAATTGGAAAGACCCGCAGAGACAAAATCAGATACAAGGAAATTAGGGAGAAAACAGGATTCCCAAAGTGACAAGACAAGATCGAGAGCAGTAAGCTAAAATGGTATGGACTTATGATGTGAATGGGAGAAGTCAGAGCCCCGAAACGATTATTTACTGGGAAAGTCACGGGAAGGCGCCAAAGTGTAAGGCCGAGGATGAGGTGGATGGATGCAGTGAGGGAGAGCGTTGAGAAAAGGGGAGTGAAAGTGGAGGACGTACTGGAAGAGGGACGAGAGCGGTGGTGAGACAGAAAAGTATGGAGGTCCTTGATTCACTCCCCGACCCAGATCACTGGAACCGGGAAATGAAGAAGAAGATGTTTTAGGGATGGAAGTCTCTCTTTGACTAGCGTGAACAAAAAACAAGTAGTTACGTGACGAACTAAAGAGCCTACTTTTCTTAAAATTTTGATTCATGCCAATCTATAAAGACCTATCTAGAACAATGACGAAAACAAGTTGGTAATACTAACATTTCTAAGTACTGCAGTTTGAAATACACCTGAAATAGTGTAGCCTAATAGAGTAACTTACTCCTGTTGGTAGCCCTTGTGACTCTGGCTATATTCTTAGTTCAATCTCTTAAGGCAGTGTGGCCCAACCCGCGGCTCTCGGGCCGCATGCAGCCCGCCTGTTCATTTTTGTTGGCCCTTGCCCTTCTTACTGCCCTTCTTTCTTTGACTATTATAATCTCTGGCGTGCCTACTTTAACTATCACGTGCACTGTTCAACAACCCCATCGATACTGAAGTGAGTGAAGTGCCCTGCAACCTTCAAATGGAAATTTGTGATCTGCAGGCAGACCCATTCTGCCAGACTAAAAAGTGTAATGTCCCTGAAATTTCTGGAAACTGATTTCTAAAGAACGTTTTCCTAAACTGCTTAAATTCTCTCTGCAAGTGTTATCGCTGTTTCGCAGTACGTATTGGTGCGAAAGTGCATTTTCTGCTCTCTAACAAATTAAATTAAAAAAAAAAAACAGAAATCGAATTGAAAGTGCTTCACCGGAATCGAGCCTGAGACATTGCCTTACTGAACTTACAGTGGGCATTGATACACTTGTATCAGGAAAACAGTGCCAATCATCACATTGATTTCTCGACTGTAAAATTAAGTGGTATATTAAACTAGTAATATTAAACTTCTTTTAATATACATTTTAATAAATGTTTTTGAATAAAATATGTAATACGTTTTCTTTCTGGAATGTATCTGGCCCTCACATTCCTATACTAAAGTTTGATTGGCTCTCGGGTAACTAAAGGTTGGACCACCCTGTCTTAAGGTATAGAATGCACATAAAAAAAATGGTTGAAGTCTAATGGATAGTATGGACGTTACATGATGTTTTATATTGGATTCATCAGTGCGCGTAAAATCATATTGGGAACAATGTATGTGATGCTCAGAATTAATCTGAAATATTACGATCTATTATAGTGCCAATTTTGGATAAAATCCCTTTGGTAGTATGGAAGTTACATGTAATTAAAAATTGAAACTATCAGAAAGCACTGAGGCATATTAGTTATTCCAAATCAATCTAGAATGTCAGGTACTAGGCTATACGTGTGCAAAGTTTAGAGCTGATGACTTGCATACTTTCTGATATATTGATATTAGGGTTAAAACATAGAGAGAGCATTTATTAACAGTTGGCAGCACTGGTGGCTCTTAAGAATAAGCTCAGTCATATCTGCTTTCGTACACATAGCATATATGAAATTTGGTTGCAATCCAATTGATAGAGTAGAAGTTATATGCATTTAAAAATTGACCTATCAGCAGGCTTAGAATCATTTTGTCAACAGTGTCATATATGGCCTCCTGAAGATTAAACTGAAATATTGTGTGTGCCTATTTTCGATTAGCTCCCATGCATACCTTCTGAGATATCCAACATGGAGCTCAAATTTCAATAGCGATTTTTCATCAAATGGTAGCTCTGATATCATTTTCAAACATGTTTCTGTAATGATATTTTCTCTTTCTTGACATTGAAGCACCTATACGAATCGGTCAATTTTGGATTTTATAGTAGGTTACATATAAGGTGCGTTCAAAAAGTAACGAGCCGGAGGCTGGAATGCGCAAACTGGTGACGACATCGGCTAATCGTGGCGTGTGTAACGAGTTGTGGTTCCGACCAGAGCGTGGAAGGTCACAGCCCATCGCTAGAGGGCACGCGTGCTCGTCACGTGACGATACAAAGCGAGCAGCAGCATGCATCAATCGTCCGACGCTGCCAGTCGCATTGCAAACAGTGACATGGAGGCGTCAAACGAAGAGTAAAGAGGTGTTGTTCGGTTTCTGACAGCGGAAGGAGTAGCGGGAACGGACATTCATCGCCGAATGTCACAAGTCTACGGCGAACACTGCATGTCCCTTGCAAGGGTCAAGGCGTGGCACAGCGCTTCAGGGGGACGGGTGTCGTTAGCCGATTATGCCCGGTCTGGGGCACCCTCCTGCATTACCGATGACAACGTCCAGCTGGTTGATGCACTCATTACCCAAGACCGCCGAGTGACAGTGAACGCCATAGCCGCCGTGGTCGGAATGAGCGTCGGAAGTGTGCACACCATCATTAAGGAACGACTGCACTAGCGCAAAGTGTGTGCCCAATGGGTACCCCACAGTCTTCAACCACACCAGAAAGCATGTCGAATGGCCCACTGTCTTGGTCATCTGCAGCGCTATGCGAGGGAAGGGAATGGGTTCCTGGCACGAGTGGTGGCTGGAGATGGGTCATTGTGTCATCACTTCGAACCAGAATCCAAACGACAAAGCCTCCAGTGGAAGCATCCAGCGTCACCACCACCCAAAAAATGCAAGGCCATCCACACGAGTTCAGGAAAGGTATCCTCCGGCACGTTACCTTTTGAACGCACCTTATAGATTACGACACAACAGTTTTTTGACAAGGACCATTAACATTTCCATATTTCCATTGGAGTAAGAAAATAAGATGTTCAGTAAAGAATATATAGCCTTCTTTCTCCTAAAAGCATGGTTATAGTTATAGAGCGAGTAAAAATATGAAGAAAATTTTATCAAAATATGAAATAAAATGTATGAAAATATGAAGAATATGAAATTTAAAGTGGCGAAATATGAAATTACATGAAGTTGTTCGTGCTGGTTTTAATTTGGGTATTTGAAAGTTAATTGGTAGGAATTCATGTGAAAATTCAAATATTTGGGGGAAATAATTCAGAAGAATGGCTTAGAAAAATCTGCTGTAGAAGAAAGAGTGCACAAGATTCAAAGAGCATAATATAGTATAACCAGGAATATCTATAACAAAAAATGTTCATCTAAGAAATTGAAAATACATCACTATAGAACAGTAATTAAACCAGAATGCTTATATGCCAGTGAATGTCTAATGCTAAATTATAAATTGGATAAATTAGAAGTATCAGAAAGAAAAATTATACGCAAAATTCTCGGTCCATTAAGAACTACAGAGTTTTGGAAATTAAGAAGTAACGAAGAAATATATCGGAACATTGAAAACATAACGGAGACGATAAAGAAGAGGCGATTGTTATTCTTCCGACATTTATATAGAATGAATGATAGCAGGTTAACCAAACAGATTTTTAAATATCTTTGGAAACAAATCGACAACAGTCTGGTTTCAAGAAGTGAAGAAAGATTTAGAAAAAAAAAAACAATGTAAAAGAAGAAGATGCACTAGCGAGAGAAATAAAAAAAAAGTATTGGAAATGGAAGGACTCCAAGGAAGGCAATATAAGAAAACAGGCTCAAAATGGTCGGAAGAGAGAAAGAAGACACACAGCGAAAAGATGAAGGAGCACTGGAGGAAGAAGAAAGAACAGCAAAGGACTGAACATTGAAATTGGTTCGTGGTCCTCAGAAGACCCAAACGGAGAAAGAAAGAAGAATATTTTTACTTTAAAATTATTAAAAAATAAGTTTCTTTTAAGACTGTGTTTATTTAATAAGCTCTCAGTAATTTACAAAAAAGTAATGAAGTAAATTATAATTTATAATTATTTGCAATCAATATATAATTTTAGAATTGGTCAAAGGCCGAAACCTTGAAGAGGACAAAGTTCGCATACATAACATAACAATATTCTATTTATTGCAATATATAACTTACAATTTTTCTAAAGTTTGAGGAAGCAAACTGTAACGTTTATCTGTCAGTATAATTTTGTATGATGAGAAGCTTCGTTCCACATCACATGATGTAATGGGAGCATATTTGTAGCATGCTACATCATTTACTGCAATGTTTGTTACACCTTGACTTGACAATACATACAGAATATTGTTTATAAGTATATTATGCCATCCAATTTTATACATGCATCTGTATTCAAAACAATGAATTGATTCTAAAGTTTTTATGAAGCCTTTCAATACAACATAGCATATAAAGCCGCTTTTACTTGTACACGAAATCATGTTGTTTTCAAGTTAATACGAAATCGAGCAGAACCCTGTTTGACATTAAATAAATGTTAATATGTTTATATACAGAAACGGGATTACATTTTCAATATGCTTTAATACGCTTTTAGCCCCTGGGATCTGTATTGAAACAGGGTGCACTATCTTTAGCCTACTTTCGATTTTTGCAAAAAAATGAAAGTAGACTTATGAGATCAATACAGGGCGAAAAATTGTGTGTCTGTGTGTGTGTGTGTGTGTGTGTGTGAGTCTGTGTGTGAGTGTGTGTATTCTGAATGTCAGTCCCCTCCCCCCCCCCCCCCTATCAATTCGAACACGGTGAAACCGAATTGAACGAAATTTGGTACAGAGTTAGCACTAGCATAGGACACCTCAGTGTCATGTTTTATATCGCCACCATCTTAACGGAAACGTAATGGCGGCCAACCAAATGTAAAAGCTTAAATCAAATTACGACCAAAAAAATCATCTAATCTCTACCAACTTTTGCAACATTATACCTTTACGTATGAAGACTCTTTTGACCAAATTACAAGGTCATCAACCCAATACTTTGCGGATGGCGGCCATGTTTGTGTGAAAATCGATTCCCCCTATCTATTCAAATCGGGGTTAAACCGAATTGAACGAAATTTGGTACAGAGGTAGCACTAGCAAAGGGCACCTCAGTGTCATGTTTTATATCGCCGCCATCTGGACGAAAACGAAATGGCGGCCACCCAAATGTTGAAAGCTTAAATCAAATTACGACCAACCTAATCATCTGATCTCTACCAAATTTTGTAACATTATACCTTCATATACGGCCAATATTTTGACGGAACTACAATGTCATCAGCCCAATAATTTGTGGATTGCGGCCATGTATGTGTGCAAATTGATTCCCCCTATCTATTCAGACACGGTGATACCGAATTGAACGAAATTTGGTACAGAGGTAGCACTAGTAAAGGGAACCTCGGTGTCATGTTTTATATCGCCGCCATCCTGACGGAAACGTAATGACGGGCACACACATGTTATAAGCTTAAATCAAATTACGACCACCCTATTCATATGATCTCTACTAAATTTTGCAACAGCATACCTTTATGTGGTAAGCATCTTTTGACCAAACGACAAGATCATAAGCCCAATAGTTTACAGATAACGGTCATAAATGTGTGCAAATCGATTCCCCCTATTAATTCAAACACAGTGAAACAAACTTGAACGCAATTTGATACAGAGGTAGCACTTGCAAAAGGCAACTCGCTGTCATGTTTTATATCGTCGCCATCTTAACGGAAACGTAATGGCTGCCACCCAAATGTTAAAAGATTAAATCAAAGTACGACCAACCAAATAATCTGATCTCTACCAAATTTTGCAACAACATACCGTTATTTGAGAAGCGTTCTTTGGCCACGGTACAAGGTCATCAGTCCAATAGTTTGCATATGGTGGCCTTGTATGTGTGCAAATCGATTCCTCCTATCAACTCAAACACGGTAAATGCGAATTGAACGACATTTGGTACAGAGGTAGCACTAGCAGAGGGCACCTCAAGGTGGTGTTTTATATCGCCGCCATCTTGACGAAAACGGAATGGCGGCCACCCAAATGTTAAAAGCTTAAATAAAATTACGTCCAACCTAATAATTTGATCTCTACCAAATTTTTCAACAACATACCTTTTTGTGGGAAGTATCTTTTAATTGAACTACAAGGTCATCAGCCCAATAGTTTGCAGATAGCGGCCATGTATGTGTGCAAATCGATTCACCATATCAATTCAAACACGGTGAGACCGAATTGAATGAAATTTTGTACAGAGGTAGCACTAGCAATAATATCTGTATAACACGTTGTATTTCAACAAGCTAATACAGCCAACATTCAATTAAACTCCTTGAAAAAGACCGTGAGTTATAACAATACCCATGCATTTAGGAGAAGTAGGCTATATGTTCTTTACTGAACATCTTGTTAAGTGTACTATTTCGTACGATTTTATATGCGAAACTGTATTCAAAATAGATAACATGAATATTTAATTGTGACATAATTTTTAATATGACGTGGCATATAACGTTTTATTGACATATGTACGAAATTTTGTTATCCGTGTTAACAGATATAGCCTAATAAGTATTCTTTCAATTCTTCATTTCGTAAATAATTAATGTCACTGGATTTAATACTAAATTTATACAAATTAACTTCGTTTTTGTAATTTATTTTCAGGGGCAGATGACTTTGTAGTTCCGTCCCTTAAAATAACAATAACTAATTATTTTCTTATTTACCGGTATTTCTTTATTTATTGCTTATAAAAGCACGAATGAAAAGACACACCTTTTCTGTTTCTAATTTATTTGAATAACTACTTAATTTTTAATTATACAGAATTGCATAAATGCCAGAATATGAATAAATACGAAAATTTTAGTAAAATATGAATACTTATATGAAATATGATTTTTTTATTGGTGGATTTTTATTCCTGACTGCATAAAACGTAAAGACATCTGGTTCCCACTTAAGTTCCGGTATTCTTTATAGTTTAGAATATGAAATTTCATATATTTACTCGCTCTAGTTATAAGTATAACTCATTGTCCTTTTCAAGGAGTATAACTGAATGTTGGTTGTTGAATAACAACGTGTTATATTAAACATTAATTGAATCCTCACCTGAATTATAAATACACACACTAATACAGCCTTCACAATGACACAGGTTAGCAGACAATATGCAACACTCACCAAAGTACAAGGGGCTAAATGACCATGATGTCCAAACCTCTCAAATAAAACAAAACAAAAACAGCTTCGTTCCCAAATCCTTCCTCGTTTAAAAGTACACAAAGGACATCACAGTGACACAGGTTGTCAGACAACTTCTACACACACCTAAGTATACGGAGCTACATGACCACGGCACTGCAAAGCTCCTAAGGAATCAACAGCACAAACAACAAGCAGCAGACTCGACCGCGATCAACGACAGCTTCCTACACAAATCCTTCCTCATTTACTAAATAATAATAATAATGTTATTGGTTTTACGTCCCTCTTAACTACACTGGCTTTTAGAGACGCCGGGGTGCCGGAAATTGCCCCCAAGGGGATCTTTAACGTGCCAGTAAATGTACTGACACGGATCCCTCGCATTTGCGCACCCTCAAATGCCAGCTGACTGCGCCAGGTCCTCATTTACTGTACAAGTACACACACTAGTACATAAATCACCGTGACACAGATTATCATATAAATTCTACACACCCAAGTACTGCCCCCGTAAATTGAATTATACTGAGACCACGGTGGCTGTATTGGCATATGTGAATAAAGTTATGGCCGTCATAGTTGTGACGTGTATATTCATGACGTAGGCGTGGATGACGCAACGCTCGAGCAAGTAGGCTGGCTGAGCTTAGATTCTTGCTGACGTCACGATTTTGTTCGAGAAGGATCTTAGATTTACGACGCAGTCGCAGGGAAGCAAGTAAACGTGCTGAGGAAGAAGTTACGCTATTGGAGGAGAGGCTCGAACCAATGAATGATAGCTTGAAGGGAGACGGAGATTACTGAAACTACCATATTTTATAACTTTTGGCATGCAGAATTGTGGAAAACTATTTTCAGTTATGGCATTGATTTGGAATTTTGAAGAAATTAATTATATGTTTTTGAAATCTGAAAATCCGTCAAGAATAGCCAAAGTTGGAACTTCGAGTAATGATGGAAGAAGAAGCTATGGTAGGGATGGATACGCCCCTTCAAAGTTGATAAAAGGCCTTGCACAGCAGAGAGGAGTTTCTCACTTGGTGGTTTTATTCTGACTTCATAGTCTGACTTCGTGTTCTGATAGAACAAGCATATCGTCATAAGCAAGCGTGGCAGAGCCCACCGCATCGAACAGTATTGGGTATCCAGCAGTGCAATTTTACTGTTACTAAAACTAGGCGAAGTTGGAGCGCACACATAAACGATTCTACAAGTTTATCTATCAAGAATTAGCTACTGCATTTATACTAATTCAATAGTGCATTACAATATTGAGGCGTGTGCGAAAGTTGAACTTTTTCATTATAATACTTCAGAAGATATTCGCATTTAAAGACTGCAGAGAAAAGTGTTTTTCTCGAATCCTGAGAAGCACTTTTACTACCACATTCTACGCTACGGCAGACACGTGTATTGCAACCGTGATACTGAAGATTACATTTGGTGATACAACGCTACATTCTACAATGGAACTATACAATCTGGCAGTACTTTCGACTAACATTATAATGGAAGTGGAGATGGAAGACTAAAACTTTAATGCAATTGGGACATACATCAGTAGTGTGAAGTAGCAACATGGAGCTTCGATAATCGTCATTCTACAAAGACGAGCATGTAGTGAACATTCAGCAACACTCATGCATCGTAATCCATCGCTGAATTACATCAAATGGCAGTGGAAATAAATTCATACTCCACAATTATGAACATTTCTGCGGAAATATTTTCATTGAACTTCATGGCTGATTTCTACAAGAACTTCAGGGAACTTTCAAGAGTGGCAAGGGTTTTTCCCAGCCCACAAAGAAGAGTTTTGCCAGAAGGATGTCTATCGTCTACACGGAGCAGTGCGATTTCCGGAGGAGGAAGCTGTTCTATTCTCCGAGGGCGCAGGTTCCAGGTTCGAGGTCGGTGCACATCTATCCTGTGGTGAAATGGAACCAGCAGCAGTCTTCTTTGAAATTTTCTTCTAGAACTTCAATCCAACAGATAAGGTAGCCGTGATCGTTTCTTGATTTATTTGAGCCTTTTTAGTGAGATCTGAGCAACTATCTTTCCCATATTTTCTGTCATATATTTGATTGCCCCATATTCTTTTGCTAGATGTTTCTGTACTCTGTACACTTTTCAGCTTTATGCCATTTTCTTCGATTTATTGAGACATTATTATGTCATTTGCATATTTAAACAATTTGGATCAGTTTATACTGAAGTTAAATATTCTTTCGAGAATTTGAATTTTTCTTGTAGTCACGATTTGACTGTAAAGTTAACGATTTTCTATGGCAAGTTTGAATTCAGACAGCGTGTCGTTTTATTAAAGTAATTCTTTCCAGTAAATTACTTTGACCAATTTTCTGTCATCCTCAAGAAAGAAGAACGATTAAAAGATTTTAGAGCGTTAAAATCTACTACTTTATCGACGATCTTGGAAATACTAGTCGTTTTTATGAACATGATTGAAACACAGAAATTTTTAGTCAATTCTGAAATACCATTGCATTATAGACAATTTTATGAAATATGAACTTTGAATACGATTTATTCAGTACAATATACTAATGAACATTTGATAGGAGATTTTCTCAATTCTAGATTGAAACAATAATGTTTGCATTTTCTAGTCTATTAGCATTCTATTCGACTATTTCTGCAGTTAAATGAATTTTGCTTGAATATAGTATTTTTATACTGCGATAATTATGATGAGATTAATTCATTTTGATAGACCGGGGAGGCGTGTCTAATCGTATTTGCTATTAAATTTATTTGTGACTGGAAAATTTTTACTTCATATCGCTTCATGAATGAAACCCACGAAGGTTAAATATAATAACAGTTTTCGATACAATACTATTGATGAATATAAGAATTTTTAAAGAGGAACTATGGATGTATAATCGTTAGTTCAGTGGACGTGTAAAAGTCGCTGATGATTAATGCCCTTTAATAAGTGAAGGAGGTTCCCACAGTAATATTGATGATGATGATGAATTTATAAGTGGAGGTTTTTTTGTGTGTATTGTGGAAGATTTTGATGCCATATATAATGAGATATATGATGAATTATGGGCCAATTTTGTGCGTTTGTGCGAGGTATGTTTCCGCCGAGTTGTATTGTTCAGGTCCATTGAAAATTATTCATGTGAAGTTACTGTTAAAATTAACAAGAGTGATAAATTGATTGAATTATAGATTTTGAATGGAGGTTACCGTCACTAATAATAATTATTAAATCTTATTAAACCTGAATCTAAAATTTAAATATAAGTAACCTTCATCGGTCGATTATATTACCACGATTTAAGAAAATATCAACCGGATAAACGTGTGGTTAATGTATTTCAAATATAAATGAAATATAAATAATGTAAATAACTATGTAAATATCTATAATAATAATTTGAAACAAACGGGATTAATAGAGGCGTGTAAAAATTTTCAATTGTCGTTTGACTAAGTTATGAACAATCTAAATGTTATAAATAATTATTGAACACTATGATATAACATTATGCGTTTTGCTATTAACATTTAAACAACGCTAGTTCGATAATTGGAATAAACATTTAAATAAGATTTGAGATTAACAGAGTAATCCATTGCAATGTGATCGGAACTTGTATAAATTTTGCGTGATAATATTTGAGTTGAGATGTGAGCATTTAAATTGTTTTGAATGAGAGCTAGACTCTGCGTTGGCCAGCATATGGTGACACTGGTTAGGCAGCTGCGTCCATTTGACGAAGCAAGCATGCAACACTGCTTAGGGTGTATTGCAGGTGGCCAGATAACTGAATGGTGGAGGTCAAGGTCAACTACTTAGCGGCCTTGCGGTTATTAATAAATGTGTGTCAATGAACTAAATTATGAAGTTCATGAACAAGGAAACAAATGCTATATGTCTCGTCCCAGCTCCCTTATCCATTCCAATGTGCATTGTTGTTATTATTACGTTCTTTTGAGCTAGAGAAAGCTGAATTTTTGTATGTGAAGTCTACAGTCCTACAGGAGGACATGGTTGCATTGACAATGGCTTCAGACAGCCATAACTATTTTGTTGTTAAATTTTGTTAAAATATTTTTTTTTTCTTTATGTGAAATAAATTATTGTGCAGTTTAAATTTTCTGGTCTCCGACTTGGTTCATTTTAAATATCGTGGTGGAGGTTATTGTGAGGGCATACTATTAAGTGATCCAGTTGAAAACCCAGACCCGAGATTAAATTGAATAGGTAAGTAAAAGGTAAGTATGAACCCCCGTATATTTTGGTGTGTTCCAGAATAATTTCATGTTAACTACTGTGCTCTAATCTCGGTAGTATCTGTCAGTGCCATTTTCATTGATGTAGCTGTGCCGGTGCAATCGATTATTGGCAATCCGATTGAGGGGGCGGATTTCTGACAGCCTACTATCCGGATTATCGGGGACAGTAGGATTGGCGCAATCAACGTGTGGGGCTCGAATAACATTGGATTACCAAGTTATCGATGTCAATGGGATTGTGAAGACTCAAATAAAGAGGTTGATTCTTTGTTAGATGTCTTGGCCAATTGTAGAATTTGAGAGTGTGATTATATAGGGATTAAATGTTGTGTTGTATTAGGAAAATTACACTCAGAAAAGATCAGATCTTATACAACCTGAGAGAGGTTAAATAGGCTGGAAACTTAGAAAAATCGCCTATGATCTGGAGTCTTATTTTATTTGACCGGCTTATGACATGTTTAGTCATATTAAAGATAAAATTAAACTATTTGGATTGTAAATGTAAATTATTTATGTTAGGATATTTAAAATGAACCAAGGAAATTTGAACATGTGCTTGAGTTTATTTCAACATAGGGTGTTTATGAAGTTAGTGATAAGCTAATTATAAGTTAGATTTAAGACAAAAAATTGCTCAAACTTTATATATGGTGATGGGCGTTGCTCAGATGTTGTTATCTTGCTCTATTTGATGTATGTCCCTAACGCAGTCTATTATTGAAATATTATTGAGATGGCAGATGAGAGTATGAGAAAGATGTTGGAGGAGATGTCCAACAGTTTGAAAGCTAGCATGAATGAAAGTGTGAGGGAGATGGAAGCTAGGAATGCTAGTCGAATGCAGGAGATGATGAAGGAGAATTTGAAGGATCTCCAGACCAGTTCTGCAAATTTGGAAAATAACATGTCGCGTTTACAGACCAGTACACAGGAGGTCCAGAATGCCGTGACTGACATTCACAAGGATGTCTCAGATGTTAAAGTAGATTTATCCAATGTCCATAAAGATGTTTCAGATGTAAAAATTGATGTTTCCAATGTACAGGGAAAAGTTGATTCAGTCCAGAAAGACCTTACTTTGTTAAATCTTGATGTTGCTAATGTCCGGGGTGATATTTCATGTGCTAGAGCAGAAGTAATCGTTGTTAGGAATGATGTTGCTACTGTACAAGACAAGGTAGAAGAAGTTCAAAGAGAGATTAGAAATGTTCGAACCGATGTGTCAAACGTTCAAGTAGACATAAATAATATTCAGTCTGATGTTAATGATATGCAAAGCGATATCAATAAGGTGCAAATAGAAGTTAATACAGTTTTTGTAGACATTGCCAAAGTTCAAACTGATGTTAATAAGGTTAGAGAAGAAATTGAAACTTCAAAAACGCTTTGTACTCGTAACATTAGTGCTTTAACAACTGGATTGGTTGACGAGTCCGTTAGGACAACAGCTTCACTAGCTGGATTAAAACATGATGTAGAGGTCATGAGGACCCAAGTCTTAGATCATAATCGTTTACTTAAGGAAGACATTGAAGTAGACATTGCTGAAATGTTAACTGCAAATGTAACGGTTTGGAAAGATGAATGGAACAAGTCAAGTGGGGAACATGTCAATCAGATTCAGGAGCGAATTGAACGAAAACTAGCCAGTACACAAGTAGATATAAATAATGAGGTAGTTCAAATTAGAAAGGATTTGAGTATAAGGATGGATTCGCTATCCGAAAAGCAGGTAGATGATAGAACTCAAATAAGCCAGGACGTGCAAGCATTAAAAACCGCGTTAGAGGAACAAATTCATTCGGTTGTCTCTGATGTCAATGAAACTACGAGCAAACTTCAGAATTTAAACCTAGGAGAAGCTAGCATGTTGGAAACGTATAAAGAAGAGTTGATTAGGAAAGTCATCACGGAAATCACAGATAAGGATCCAGAAGGGTTGACTTTTGAAGATAATAGGAATTACGTGAGAAGATGTAACCTCGCTACTGAAGAGAGAGATATTAGTCCTGAGGAACGTATATTCAGATTCCGGGAAGAAGAAGAGGATAGGAATATTGAACCTGAATGGAAATATCGTGATAGTGGGAAGAATTACATGGATTCATATCCAAGAAATGTGACAGTCATCCGAAACTTTGAGGACAAGCCTCAGAAATTTAGTAATACAGATAGTCTAACACCGATAGAGTATATCAGAAACCTGAAAGACTATTTTATTGAAGCCCATATTCCTAGAGAAAGAGAAATGAGAATCGTAGAAAGATTTCTAGCTGGAGGACCTCTTGAGTGGTTCAGAGCATTTCGGTACACTTTTAGTAATTTCGATGAATTTGCAGAGGCACTGATAAAACGATTCTGGTCAATAGAAGCACAAAATTCATTAAGAGCTGAGGTATACTCGAGGAAGTATTCGGGTACTCTTCCAACACGGTACGCTGATTTCTTCACGAGCCAGTTATCGCGCTTAAGATTTTTACAACCCCCATTGTCTACAGAGCAGTTAATAGATGCCATTTCACGTATGCTACCTGTTGAGGTAAGAAGGCTTATTATATCGTCAAATATAAGGGATTTGACCAGTATGGACGAACTTTTGAGAAGGCTTGATTACACGAGTCCGGTGCCAAATTTGGTTCAAAAAGGTCAGAGGCACGAATTCAAAGACATTAATACAGTCTACATGGATCAAGTTCAGCAAACTGATACGCCTGCTGAAGAGAAAACTGAAAATGTAGGTCCTCACAGGAACAATTATTTTCGCAACAACAGATCACAAGGTTACCGTCCATATCAGCAAAGACGAGGCTGGAATAACAATAGAGGGAACTATAATAACGGAAGAGGTAGATATTATAATAACAATGGGTACAATAGGAACTACAACAGAAATAACCAGTACCAGAATCGGAATCAAAATTCTCAAGGTCAGGTTATGACACCGGACAAGTATCAAGAGAGAGAGAAAGAAAGTCAGCAGTATTTGAAGGAAATACGAGAGAAGGAAGCTGAAAACCAGAAGAAAAGACAGGATTTAGTGATCGATCCTGGTCCTTCTACAAGCCAGCAGGGGAACTTTGAAAATGGTAACACAAAAAAAAACACGCCGATTTCTCAACGAAAGTGAGAAACAATGAATACATTGCCACACCACACATAATTATTATCAATGAAATTTACGAAGTAAATGATGAGGATTCATTAGAAAAGAGAGGTTTATTTGGACTAACATGCGTTCCAGCATTGCTAATGTCATTCGTTCATGTGATAAATGTCAAAGAGCAAAGTATGCTTCCGCTCTATTAAAAGGAAACCCTAAGGCTATGATTCCCTCTAAACCGAATTAACTCATGGCGACGGACATATTTGGCCCTTGTCCGAAGGGATACCAGGGTAATCAGTACCTGTTGGTTACCGTGAATGTCTTCTCGAAATTTGTAACAATGAGTCTCATGCAAAAAGCTAACACGAGGAACGTTGTAAGCAGGCTGGAACGTGCTGTATTTCCAAAAGCTGGTAAACCAGAGTATCTACTATCGGATCATGGAGCTCAGTTTACATCCTTAGAATTTGCGGCAGATATGGAAAGGCTTGGTATTAAGCACATATTTTCAAGCGTGCGCTATCCGGAATCGAATTCTTCAGAAAGATACATGGCTGAATTTTCGAAATTTTGTCGAATTTTCTGTCCGAATGATCATACTAGTTGGGTGAGATTTGTACCCCTTATTGAGGAGTGTCTAAATTCTACAGTGCAGGAGAGCACAGGAGAGGTGTCAATGAGACTTCATCTAGGAAGAAACCCAGAAAGGCCGTGGGACAATCTTTTCAACCACGTTCCTAGAGATCCCGACCTAGGAAGGCAGCAGAGAATTGACAGAGCGAAAGAACAACTCCAGAGAGCAGCACAAAAACGACTGAAAAGAGTAGCTGGAAAACGTTTTGGTACTCCCTTAGAAATTGGAAATCTGGTAATACTACGCAGACCTGTCAAGGCTGACGTGAGTAAGAAAATCTATCCCAAGTTTGGAATAGTATTTCTGGGTCCGTTCAGAATTACGAATGCTTATGGAAACAACTGTTATGAACTCTAT
This sequence comes from Meconema thalassinum, assembly GCA_946902985.2. Lineage (NCBI taxonomy): Eukaryota > Metazoa > Arthropoda > Insecta > Orthoptera > Tettigoniidae > Meconema > Meconema thalassinum. The sequence continues at coordinate 96,777,653 of OX336399.1, forward strand.
GATGATGAGAATGATGTCGTATATGGCAAGTTCAATGCTGGAAACTTGAAGAAATATTATCCAAGAGTAAGCCAATAATAATTCAATTTCGTGTTCAAGTGAATTCAGATATTTGTAACAGAGTTTAAAAACAATTTGCAACTGTTTTTAAAACGTGGTGAAGGGAGAATGCCCCCGTAAATTGAATTATACTGAGACCACGGTGGCTGTATTGGGATATGTGAATAAAGTTATGGCCGTCATAGTTGTGACGTGTATATTCATGACGTAGGCGTGGATGACGCAACGCTCGAGCAAGTAGGCTGGCTGAGCTTAGATTCTTGCTGACGTCACGATTTTGTTCGAGAAGGATCTTAGATTTACGACGCAGTCGCAGGGAAGCAAGTAAACGTGCTGAGGAAGAAGTTACGCTATTGGAGGAGAGGCTCGAACCAATGAATGATAGCTTGAAGGGAGACGGAGATTACTGAAACTACCATATTTTATAACTTTTGGCATGCAGAATTGTGGAAAACTATTTTCAGTTATGGCATTGATTTGGAATTTTGAAGAAATTAATTATATGTTTTTGAAATCTGAAAATCCGTCAAGAATAGCCAAAGTTGGAACTTCGAGTAATGATGGAAGAAGAAGCTATGGTAGGGATGGATACGCCCCTTCAAAGTTGATAAAAGGCCTTGCACAGCAGAGAGGAGTTTCTCACTTGGTGGTTTTATTCTGACTTCATAGTCTGACTTCGTGTTCTGATAGAACAAGCATATCGTCATAAGCAAGCGTGGCAGAGCCCACCGCATCGAACAGTATTGGGTATCCAGCAGTGCAATTTTACTGTTACTAAAACTAGGCGAAGTTGGAGCGCACATATAAACGATTCTACAAGTTTATCTATCAAGAATTAGCCACTGCATTTATACTAATTCAATAGTGCATTACAATATTGAGGCGTGTGCGAAAGTTGAACTTTTTCATTATAATACTTCAGAAGATATTCGCATTTAAAGACTGCAGAGAAAAGTGTTTTTCTCGAATCCTGAGAAGCACTTTTACTACCACATTCTACGCTACGGCAGACACGTGTATTGCAACCGTGATACTGAAGATTACATTTGGTGATACAACGCTACATTCTACAATGGAACTATACAATCTGGCAGTACTTTCGACTAACATTATAATGGAAGTGGAGATGGAAGACTAAAACTTTAGTGCAATTGGGACATACATCAGTAGTGTGAAGTAGCAACATGGAGCTTCGATAATCGTCATTCTACAAAGACGAGCATGTAGTGAACATTCAGCTACAGTCATGCATCGTAATCCATCGCTGAATTACATCAAATGGCAGTGGAAATAAATTCATACTCCACAATTATGAACATTTCTGCGGAAATATTTTCATTGAACTTCATGGCTGATTTCTACAAGAACTTCAGGGAGTTTTCAAGAGTGGCAAGGGTTTTTCCCAGCACACAAAAAAGAGTTTTGCCATAAGGATGTCTATCGTCTACACGGAGCAGTGCGATTTCCGGAGGAGGAAGCTGTTCTATTCTCCGAGGGCGCAGGTTCCAGGTTCGAGGTCGGTGCACATCTATCCTGTGGTGAAATGGAACCAGCAGCAGTCTTCTTTGAAATTTTCTTCTAGAACTTCAATCCAACAGATAAGGTAGCCGTGAACGTTTCTTGATTTATTTGAGCCATTTTAGTGAGATCTGAGCAACTATCTTTCCCATATTTTCTGTCATATATTTGATTGCCCCATATTCTTTTGCTAGATGTTTCTGTACTCTGTACACTTTGCAGCTTTATGCCATTTTCTTCGATTTATTGAGACATTATTATGTCATTTGCATATTTAAACAATTTGGATCAGTTTATACTGAAGTTAAATATTCTTTCGAGAATTTGAATTTTTCTTGTAGTCACGATTTGACTGTAAAGTTAACGATTTTCTATGGCAAGTTTGAATTCAGACAGCGTGTCGTTTTATTAAAGTAATTCTTTCCAGTAAATTACTTTGACCAATTTTCTGTCATCCTCAAGAAAGAAGAATGATTAAAAGATTTTAGAGCGTTAAAATCTACTACTTTATCGACGATCTTGGAAATACTAGTCGTTTTTATGAACATGATTGAAACACAGACATTTTTAGTCAATTCTGAAATACCATTGCATTATAGACAATTTTATGAAATATGAACTTTGAATACGATTTATTCAGTACAATATACTAATGAACATTTGATAGGAGATTTTCTCAATTCTAGATTGAAACAATAATGTTTGCATTTTCTAGTCTATTAGCATTCTATTCGACTATTTCTGCAGTTAAATGAATTTTGCTTGAATATAGTATTTTTATACTGCGATAATTATGATGAGATTAATTCATTTTGATAGACCAGGGAGGCGTGTCTAATCGTATTTGCTATTAAATTTATTTGTGACTGGAAAATTTTTACTTCATATCGCTTCATGAATGAAACCCACGAAGGTTAAATATAATAACAGTTTTCGATACAATTGATGAATATAAGAATTTTTAAAGAGGAACTATGGATGTATAATCGTTAGTTCAGTGGACGTGTAAAAGTCGCTGATGAATAATGCCCTTTAATAAGTGAAGGAGGTTCCCACAGTAATATTGATGATGATGATGAATTTATAAGTGGAGGTTTTTTTGTGTGTATTGTGGAAGATTTTGATGCCATATATAATGAGATATATGATGAATTATGGGCCAATTTTGTGCGTTTGTGCGAGGTATGTTTCCGCTGAGTTGTATTGTTCAGGTCCATTGAAAATTATTCATGTGAAGTTACTGTTAAAATTAACAAGAGTGATAAATTGATTGAATTATAGATTTTGAATGGAGGTTACCGTCACTAATAATAATTATTAAATCTTATTAAACCTGAATCTAAAATTTAAATATAAGTAACCTTCATCGGTCGATTATATTACCACGATTTAAGAAAATATCAACCGGATTAACGTGTGGTTAATGTATTTCAAATATAAATAAAATATAAATAATGTAAATAAGTATGTAAATATCTATAATAATAATTTGAAACAAACGGGATTAATAGAGGCGTGTAAAACATTTTCAATTGTCGTTTGACTAAGTTATGAACAATCTAAATGTTATAAATAATTATTGAACACTATGTTATAACATTATGCGTTTTGCTATTAACATTTAAACAACGCTAGTTCGATAATTGGAATAAACATTTAAATAAGATTTGAGATTAACAGAGTAATCCATTGCAATGTGATCGGAACTTGTATAAATTTTGCGTGATAATATTTGAGTTGAGATGTGAGCATTTAAATTGTTTTGAATGAGAGCTAGACTCTGCGTTGGCCAGCATATGGTGACACTGGTTAGGCAGCTGCGTCCATTTGAAGGAGCAAGCATGCAACACTGCTTAGGGTGTATTGCAGGTGGCCAGATAACTGAATGGTGGAGGTCAAGGTCAACTACTTAGCGGCCTTGCGGTTATTAATAAATGTGTGTCAATGAATTAAATTATGAAGTTCATGAACAAGGAAACAAATGCTATATGTCTCGTCCCAGCTCCCTTATCCATTCCAATGTGCATTGTTGTTATTATTACGTTCTTTTGAGCTAGAGAAAGCTGAATTTTTGTATGTGAAGTCTACAGTCCTACAGGAGGACATGGTTGCATTGACAATGGCTTCAGACAGCCATAACTATTTTGTTGTTAAATTTTGTTAAAATATTTTTTTTTTTCTTTATGTGAAATAAATTATTGTGCAGTTTAAATTTTCTGGTCTCCGACTTGGTTCATTTTAAATATCGTGGTGGAGGTTATTGTGAGGGCATACTATTAAGTGATCCAGTTGAAAACCCAGACCCGAGATTAAATTGAATAGGTAAGTAAAAGGTAAGTATGAACCCCCGTATATTTTGGTGTATTCCGCAATAATTTCATGTTAACTACTGTGCTCTAATCTCGGTAGTATCTGTCAGTGCCATTTTCATTGATGTAGCTGTGTCGGTGCAATCGATTATTGGCAATCCGATTGAGGGGGCGGATTTCTGACAGCCTACTATCCGGATTATCGGGGACAGTACATGGGGCTACATGACCATGATGCCGCAAAGCCCCTAAAGAATCAACAACAACAGACTCTACCACGGATCAAGGACAACGAATTTTAATCGCTGTAGTCCAGTGTTGAAATATGTGGTGTTATACGTATATAGCTACTGGGTGATTCTTATTAACGTTTAAAACTCTCGGTAGCGACGTAGATGGCATTGCGACAAGTAATTTGATATAGGACACTTAGGGTCGCAAATGTCCAGAAATACCTTAAAAGTGATCCACAACTGTTAATCATATGACGTCATCAGGTGACGGCTCAGCTCGAGCGGTCAGGCCCGTGCACACTTACGCACACCAAAGCAAACGTTGAATGTCATATCACTAAGGCGCCGTGTCTGGGTGTGTGACTCGCGCGCGTGAGGTTCGAGGTTCAATTCCTTGCCCTATCCATCATCATTTTTTTCTCTCTCTCTCTTCGCCTTTCAAGTGGAAGCATCGCTTTTATTTTTGCGCATGTATCACCGAACGTTTTTGCTGTTAAACATTACAACCCACAAACGACTGAGGGTCACGTGAGAAGGCAGAACGCGTTGGGGAAATCGTTGTTGGTACAGCCGCCTTGCAGCAAGTGCTTTCGAATTTGCAGCACCATAACAAAGGTGCATGTCTGCAAGCTCATGGAATGTAAAGCGGTTCATTTGACGTACCGGTACTCTATTGAACTGTGTGGCTGAGAACTCTCAAACCGTTGTTATCTAGTACAGCAGTTCTTGTCGAATGACTAATTTCGCCCCATCCTATCGAATCCAGTGTAAAATTCCCGAGCGTTTCCGATCACATTTCACTTTTAAGGTATTTCCGTACACTTTGCGACCCTAAGAGTCCTATATCAAATTACTTGTCTCAATGCCATCTACGTCGCTACAGAGAGTTTTAAACGTTAATAAGTATCATCCTGTATAATATTTTCTATTACAAATACACACTATACAAGGTGTCCGGGTTAAAGGTATAATAATATAAAATGTAATAACCTGAGAAATAATGGAGATTTTATTGGCGGGTTGTTTCTACAACTAGGGTAACTCAAAATATGTTCTGTGTTCGCTTGCGGTGGTACCACTTGCGCATGTGCGTAACTGCATTGTTCACGAGAAGCGCGCCAGTAGCCATGTGGACTCCACATCAGAAGGTGTTCTGCGTGCTTTCGCTCGCGGAGCTAAAATCCGTTACACTAGTACAACGTAGATTTCGGCGTGAGTATGGACTGTTACCAACTGATGATGTTACCAAGGAAGCTTGTAGTTTAACGTGACCGTTAATCTTGAGATCATGAGCCACGGGACCTCCTTTTTACGTGGAATCCGAACCACAGGACATGGCATTTCACTTCGAAAATCTCACATGCATTGACCGGGAATCGAACCCGGACCGCCTTGGTGAGAGGCATACAGCTAGACCACTGAGCCACCACGCCCCAGATGATGTTACCACTTGCGTTACAATCAAGAAATAGAATTTCTTGAATCGTGAGTTCCGAGATCGCTGGAATGGGAGAGGTAGTCCATCAATTGCTTTGCCCCCTAGAAGCCCCGACATTACGCCACTTGATTTTTTCCTGTAGAGGTTTGTCAAGAATCAAGTGTACCAGACACCAGTTCGCGATCTACCAGATCTGCGTCATCGCATTCGAGCAGATATTGCAAATGTTACGCCTAGAATGCTGCAGAACACTTGGAGAGAAGTGGAATACAGATTAGATGTCTGTAGCGCCACTAATGGTGCGCAAATCGAGATGTATTAGGTATGTAAATAAACATTTTGAGTTGCCCTATTCGTAGAAACAAACCGCCACTGAATATCTCCACTAATTCTCAAGTTGTTAAATTTTATATTATTATACCTTTAACCCGGACACCTTGTATATACTTAAAATTATAACGCGTGAGAAAGCAAGTAAAAAGAAATGAAGCAGCTAGGATTTGAACCTTAAACCTTAATATTCGGAATGTAGCACGCTACGACGCTGCTACACATGCCCACTAAACTAGCAACGTTAACAGCAGCTTTATTATAGGCCTAACGGCTTAGCTTTTTTTCGTCTTGGAATGAACGATTTCATTAGCGATTTTTCCATTTTTAGCTATTTTCAATTTTGAAAAAATAGGCTTATGAGATCACCTTTTGTCCGTGTGTGTGTGCGCGTGTGTGTGTGTGATTCGTGTGTGTGTCCCCCCCTAATAAAATCTAAATGGCAGGAGCGATTTCAATGAAACTCGGAAAGTTCATAGCACTATTCCCGGCGACCTCGACCGTGCCCTTCAAATTTCGTTACGACTCACCAATCCAACATGGCGGCTGTGCGAAATATTTCACCAGCATTCAATATCTCCGAAACTATTACCGATATTACCCTGACATTTTCTATGGTGATAGAGGGAACTACTATAAGTTCACTTATGTAACTTTTGAAAACCTGGTAACTACAAAACCAACATGGAGGCCAAGCGAATTTGCGACTTTTAAATAGACGTTTCTCGCGATTTGACCAACCAAACGCAATAAAACTTGGTACAGTATATATTTATATACATTGTAATGCACCGACATCTAACTTCGTTCAATTGTTTACATAATCACAAGATGGCGGATGTGCGAAATATTTCACCGGCATTCTATATCTCTGAAACTATTAGCGGTATCTACCTAAAAGTTTGTACGGAGATAAAGGGAACTACTGGAAGTCCACCTATAAGACTTTCAAAAACCGGTTAACTACAAAACGAACATGGCGGCCAAGCGAATTTGAAAATTTTAAATAGACCTTTCTCGCGATTTAATGTTCCAAGCGCACTGAAACCTGGTACAGGAAATATTTATACGCATTGTAATCCACTGGTATCTAATTTAGTTCAATTGTTTACATAACCTCAAGATGGCGGCAGTGCGAATTTTAAAATTAAGTTTTTATTTCTTGTGATGTAGTCATGCGATCGAAGTGAAAGTTTGAATAATGAACCTACGTAATAATTTTCCTTTAATGCAGGGTGGTCCAACCTTTTGTTACCCGAGGGCCAATCAAACTTTAGTATAGGAACGTGAGGGCCAGAGACAATCCAGAAAGAAAACGTATTACATATTTTACTCAAAAACATTTATTACAATTTATATTGAAAGAAGTATAATATTTACCACTTCCTTTTACAGTCGAGAAATCAATGTGATGATTGGCACTGCTTTCCTGATACAAGTGTATCAATGTCCACTGTAAGTTCAGTAAGGCGAAGTCTCAGGCTCGATTCCAGTGAAGCACTTTCAATTCGATTTCTCATTCTTTATTTAATTTGTTTGAGAGCAGAAAAAACATTTGCACACGTACGTACTGCCAAACAGCGATAACACTTGCAGAGAGAATTTAAGCAGTTGAGGAAAACGTTCTTTAGAAATCAGTTTCATTTTCAGGGACATCACACTTTTTATTCTGGTAGAATGGGTCTGCCTGAAGATCACAAATTTCCATTTGAAGGTCGCAAGGCACCTCACTCACTTCAATATCCATAGGGTTATTGAACAGTGCAAGTTTTGGTTTTAGGGAGTCAAAATCCTGGAACCTGTTCTGGAACTCTTTCTTGATATCTATTTTTATTTCATGAAACATACTAAAATGTATGTCACTTGTTTTTTCTTTCAACTGCTGACAAGATGGGAAGTGAGCCATATTATTTACCTTCAATGCGATTTGCATTACGGTACATCAAGATTTTTGCCGAAGCCCTGAATATGTCCATAAAGCTGGGAGATATTTTGTTTTCTGCCTTGTAGTTTCAGGTTTGAAGCATTTAGATTGGATGTTAAATCTGTCAGAAAAGCGAAATTATTTAAAAACTGGATTTCTTCCAGTTTTTCTTGATACTCATACCCAATGTTTTCATTTTTGAGAAAAGCAAGAATTTCATTCCTCAACCCAAAAAACTGTTGCAAGCAATTTCCGGCACTTAGCCAACCATTCTCAGCTTCCAAATTGTCCAGGAATGCAATAAATGCTCTGTGTCTACGGGCTTTATTGCCTCCTCTTATTAAATGTACAGTATTTACAACAGTTTTCATTGGCGCACTGAGCCTTATAATTTTTTCACACAGGGACTCCTGGTGGATAATGCAGTGGAAAAACAAACAATCCAATCCTTTCTCTTTACACAGTCCTACTAAACCAATGTTAGGACCAACCATTGCTTTAGCTCCATCTGTTGCAATGCCATAGCACTTCACAAAACCTCCATATTTAGTTACGACATCATCCAGTGCGTTGAATATGTCAATACCTTTTTTGCTGGTTTCTAATGATCTTAATTCCGACAGTTCTTCATGAATTTCAAATGATTCGTTTATTGTTCTGACAAAGATAAGGAGCTGGCCGATGTCAGCTATGTCTGTGCTCTCATCTAGAGCTAGAGAGTAAAATTCATATTTTTCCAAAATGCTCTTGAGAGAACCTGAAACTTCACCAGCCGTATCATTAATTCATGTACTGTCCGATGAGACAAGGAAACTGTTTCAAAAATTTTAGCCATCCTATTATCTCCGAATGAAGATGCCATTTTTACAGCACATATCTCTTAATGAGCTCATCATCCCTAAAAGACGTTTTACTTTTAGCTTCGGTGGCTCTAAACATACCTCATAAGATGCCTTCAAACCGGCAGTGTTTGATGGTTGCTGAAATATATTCTTCTGTCTTGTAAGTTTCTGCTTCAAATCATTAAACACACAACATCTGGCACTTCCTTGGTGTTGATCGTATTTTGATTTATGCAAGCTGGTATAGTGTATTCACGTTATACTCCTTCGAAACACCTAAGACTAGAGAACACATAACGCACTGTGGTTTTCCATTATGTTCAACAAAAAAGTAACTTCCCTGCCACTTTGACTGAAATTGTCGTTTCTCACCTTCAACACGCCGTTTATTAAGTCCCGCCATATTAGGTACCGCTCTCGCAACAACGATGACAACAAACTCTCGTCGTACTATATCTCTCGAACAATCTCTCTCGTCAAAAACAACCTCTTCGAACAGCCCTGCGCTCCCTTTTATAGGGAAATCCGCCGCAGCACACTAACGATCGCGAACTAATATGCAGCCAAACACTGGCAGTCAACTAGTTGTCGCTTGGAGAAGGGGCCACTTCTCGTGCCGTACGTATTCGTGGAAAGACAATTCTGATTACTGGCGTATTTTTCGGGATCTTTCCTTTCCCACCTGGTTCCTTGGTAACATTACTGAATGAAAGTGAAAATTAAAGTAGGCACGCCACGGATTATAACTGTCTTAGAGTGAAGGACAGTAAGAAGGGCAAGGGCCAACAAAAATGAACAGGCGGGCCGGGCCGCATGCGGCCCGCGGGCCGCGGGTTGGACCACACTGCTTTAATGGTACTTGACTCTATGGCCTATACATTTAACAATCCAACATGGCGACCATCCGAAATATTTAGACGATACTGAATATCTAAGAATCTACTTTAGCAATCAAACTGCATTTTTTAATGTTCATGGGGGCTATGAACTTAAGTTCACCTATAGGACTTAAAATAACCTGGTGATCACAAATCCAACATGGCGGTGACGCGAATTATAAATATTCACATGGACGTTTCTCGCAATTTAACCATCCGCGTGCAGTGAAACTTGGTACAGTAAATCCTTATACGAATGTTAATCGACTGGCATCTAATTTACTTCAATTGTTTCCATAACCTCAAGATGGCAGCTGTGAAAAATTTTAAAATCTCCTTGTTTTTTCTTGTGTCCTAATTATGCGATTGAACTTTAAATACTACACGTTCACAATAATCTGCATGTAACAGTACATAACTCTAGGACCTACATATATAAAATCCAACATGGTGACCATCCGAAATATTTAGTCGGTTCTTAATATCTACGAATCTATTACAGCAATCAAACAGAAAGTGTATGTTGATAGTGGCAATTAACATAAGTAGGATATATGAAAATAGGCTGTATAGTTCTTCACGGAACTACTTGTTTATAATCCATTTGATACTGTATGTATGTCTACCCCTTATTATTCCCGTTTTCCAACGGGGTCGGGGATGAGATGCGATGGAAGTCTTTGTGGCGATGGTTTTTACGGCCGGATGCCCTTCCTGACGCCAACCTCATGAGAGGAGTTAATGAGAGATGAAATGAATGATGGTGAATGAAACTGGGCAAGGATGTGGAAGGAAGCGGCCGTGGCCTGTCAAAAGGTACCGTCCCAGCATTTGCCTGGTGTTGAAAATGGGAAACCACGGAAAACCATTTCAAGGACAGCCGACGGTGGGGTTCGAACCCACGCGTCTTCCGAGTCAGCAGAGAGCTTGGCCCCATGACCTAATGCTGCGCGTTAGCCAGCGTAGCCACTACTGTCGGTCTAATCCATTTGATACTAAATTTGTATTACTTTGTTCAGTACATTCCTGGAAGACTATCACGCTACTAAGATATGGACTAGCGAGCAAACAATGGCCTCCATTTTGACCCAACGGGACGGTACGATACGGCACGGTCGGCATGAACTGTTAGTCACTTCTATGGTATTGTATTCGATTATCTATATATTTAAAACACTACGGTGATTTTTGTTACCGCGAGATTGAGAAAACGTTTTAACCGATTGACTTCGTAATGCATTCTAACAAGAGCTCTTGGCATGTAGATTTGCAGAGTGTCTTTAAAAGGATAATATCTGTTAGGGTATATTTTTAAATTATTAAAGAAAATGTATTGTCGTTCCCGCGCTTGCGCACAATGGCTCTATTCCACCAGAGAAATGGCGGATCCCGCCGCGTCTTACTGAGATCTTTGATTATGAGAATTAAAAAGGAGGGAAATATTGTTGTGGCTCTATGGCTCAAACTTTTAGAGTAAGTACATGTGGAGGCAAATCACTTGGGCAGAGAGCAATAATCCTTCGACTTGATTTAACATCTTCCGATGAAACACTCCAATTTTCCAATTTCCAATTCGGTTGGCGTACTTTATCACAATCAATAAAGCTCAAGGGGAAACTCTTGATCGTTTAGGTCTCTATTTGCTTAATCAAGGTTTCAGTCATGGCAATTTATATGTTGCGAAGTCATCTTTCGACGCTCTTAAAGTTGCAACAGTGTCAAAAAGTAATCGTTCAAAAAATGCATGTAAGAGAATCCTTCATTAAATATTTTCCCAATCACCGTCATGTTTTGATGGGTATCAACTAGTAAGATGTTAATATCCTACGGGTCACCTACCTGAGGACAGTTTAAACCACCCTCTGTTTGATAAACGGATTTGCTAAGGCCGGGCCTTGTTGAATCCTAAGTAACGGTTAGGCTATAATACTTGCATGATTCATACGTCCGCCATTTTGAAACTATTTGACTGATGACCTTGTAGTTTGGGGTAAATACACTTCCCACATTAAGGTACATTGTGGCAAAATTTGGTTAAGATCTGATGATTAGGTTAGTCGTAATTTGATTTAAGCTTATAACATCTGGGAGGCTGCCATTTCCTTTTCTTTATGATGGTGGCGATATACAACATGACACTGAGTTGTCCCTTGCTAGTGCTACCTCTGTACCAAAGGTGGTACGATTTGTTTTCGTTATGTTTGAATTGTTAGGGGGGATCCATTTGCACACATACACGGCTGCGATCTTCAAACTATTTGGCTAATGACCTTGTAGTTTTGGTCAAAAGACGCTTCCCATCTGAAGGTATGGTGTTGCAAAATTTGGTAGAGATCAGATGATTAGGTTAGTCGTAATTTGATTTAAGTTTTGAACATTTGGGTGGCCGCCATTACGTTTCCGTCGAGATGGCGGCGATATAAAGCATGACACTGAGGTGTCCTTTGCTAGTGCTACCTTTGTACATAATTTCGTTTAGTTCGGTGTCATCGTGTTTAAATTGAATGGGGGAGGGACACAGATATACACACTCACACACACAGACTGACAAAATTTGGCCCGTGTAGATCTCGTAAGTCTACTTTAATTTTTTGTAAAAATGGATAGTAGGCTAATAAAAAATACAGTACATAAAAAAAAAAGAAAATAGAAAGCACATCCTGTTGACCGACCATCTCAAGATATTTTTAAAGAATATTCTTTTTGTCTATTTTATAGGAATATACAATCACCAACTACTATACTTCATTTTCACAAAATTATTTTTTAATTAAAGCCCACATTTGTTACTGATCCGTTTTTAACAATTTTTATTTGAAAAATCATAAAAAATAAAAATAAAATACTATTTCAAAATTTTGCTCTTAATTAGTGTACGGTAGTTTCTTTTCTTTTATATAGCATTTGCTGAAGAAGGCCAGAATATGTCCGGAACTGGCATTAATACGTTTCTGAGAAGCGTGCTTCAAAAAACTAGGAAATACAGAGTAAGAAATGAGAAGATAAGAGAACAAGCTGGAATAAATCAGTCCCTGAAGGAGACCATAACTAGGCCACGTTTGCGATGGAAGAATAGCGAAACAATGGTTACATACTGAGATTACTGGAAAGAGACCTGTTGGAAGACCTAGGAGGAGATGGCTGGACCAAGTAAAGGAAGATATCACATCCAAGGGAATCAACTTGGATGAAGTCTTGAAGGAGCAGTGGTACATGAATCGATTAAAATGGAGAGCGCTCGTAAACCACACCCGGGAAACTGGAGTGGAAACTTGATGATGATGATGATTATTAATTCAATTTTATTGACTGTATGTTTGTCTACCCCTTATTATTCCCGTTTTTCCAAAGGGGTCGGGGATGAGATGCGATGGAAGTCTTTGTGGCGATGTTTTTTTTACGGCCGGATGCCCTTCCTGACGCCAACCTCATGAGAGGAGTTAATGAGAGATGAAATGAATGATGGTGAATGAGACTGGGCAAGGATGTGGAAGGAAGCGGCCGTGGCCTGTCAGAAGGTACCGTCCCAGCATTTGCCTGGTGTTGAAAATGGGAAACCACGGAAAACCATTTCAAGGACGGCCAACGGTGGGGCTCGAACCCACGCGTCTACCGAGTCAGTAGAGAGCTTGGCCCCATGACCTAATGCTGTGCTTTTGCCAGCGTAGCCACTACTGTCGGTTAATTCAATGTTATTGACTAAGGTGCAATAATAATAATAATAATAATAATAATAAATACAGCCCTTTAATCCCCTAAGGGCAATGGCCTCCTGCCTAGGCAGGGATTTTGCTCCATTACACTCATTAGGTGAGCAGTCCTAAAGAGTAGTGAGGCCCCTAGTGGTGCACTTTTCTGGCATGTTAGTCTCTGTTCTTGAATGTTCTTATAGCTATTGATATGTCTATTCCTAACCTAGTTACAGTATTGTCTATGTTCTGTATTCTTGTTCTTATATCTAATATTTGCAAAATTGTTAATGTTTCTCGCACGTTCACTTTATTTTTAGTAGAGTTTTAACTGTCCTCAATACATTATCGCTATTTTATTTAAGGGTCCACTATGTTGCACTGAGTTGGTATTTCATTTAGATTAAACTTCAATAAGGAAGCTCTTAAATACTGTATGATTAATTTCATATCACTACGTTTGTTATTATTATTAATCGTATGGCATTTACACAACAATTTTGGAACACAAAGAAAAATATATACACGATTTACAAATTTACAGATAAATTATTTACATTTGTTGTAGCATACAAGAAGTCCAATTGATTACCACAAAACAAGTTCTGAGGGCACTCTTCGACTAGGCTATATGTCTGATTGTCTGTCGCGGGTATCCACAGGTGCACTCAGGAGAGGCGATCTTACCCCATTTGTGAAAAAGATCACCACCTCTCCCATGGTTGGTGCGTATCCTATTCAGAGTACACCAAGTTTGTATAGGCTACTTCATCGACTTCTTGTGACTGCCATTCCAGTATTAATACTCTTTCTTAATTAATGACACAATGGTGATAAGGAGGCCTAGTCTCCGTCTCCTGATAAAGTTAGAAAGAAGAATGGGCTGTGAAACTGGCCCTTGCTTGATTTTCCTTGATTGGCCAGCTCTGCTCTAAGTCATTCACTTACCGCAATAAGACCTGCACGAGACGCAGCCAAGTTTGTGAGATACCATTCTACTGAGTTCGGTCCCCAAATTCCCAGCATGTCACCACGTTTCAGACCCAGCTCCAAGAATCCAGCGGCTAATTTGTAAACCTGCAAATAGAGAATTCGTTAGGGTATGATTGTTCAGAAAGAGGAACTAGTGTTCAGTTTGGTGGGGATTGTACGCATTTAAGGATTACTTTCATTGCGGTAAACACATAGAGAAGATGATTAAGAAGGCACAGACTACAAGTCACTGCACATAATTAGCCTGAGCAGGTGTTTAAAGGTATTATTATTATTGGCTATCACTCGTTTTTTAGTAAGATTGTCTTTCATAAGACTTCGCGGATTATCGAAAGGCGTGAATTATCCGCCTGACTCTTTCCTTTCATTTAATGCTAGGTGAACGAGTCTGGGAAGACTTTTGATCCTGTATTTTATGTATTTTATATGGACATTTCGTCTCTTTTATAATATTGTACAGTTTATATAGTGTTAATAGGTTGCCTATTCATAGTGCATATTAAGTTATTGTGATAGCGAGGACTCACTTCGCAGTTTTTGGTAACGTTATAGTACACGGTCATTGTTCACTTACATAACCTCATGTTGGTAGGATATAGTCTACAGTTGGATGTATGTACACTTCTCTCTGAATGATCACACTGAATAGTGTTTGAAAGTGATGTGCTTGATTTAAAGGCACCAAATCATAGTGAAGTTTTTTTTTTTTTTTTTTTTTTTTTTTTTTTTTTCGTATGACCTCCTGAGAGGCCGAGTGCAGGTCATTCTAGTCGACGCCCGTGGGCGACCTGCGCGTCGGGATGAGAGATGGAATGGATGAAGGCGAATGGGCAAGGATTTGGAAGGAAGTGGCCGTGGCCTGTCAGAAGGTACCGTCCCAGCATTTGCCTGGTGTTGAAAATGGGAAACCACGGAAAACCATTTCAAGGACGGCCGACAGTGGGGCTCGAACCCACGCGTCTACCGAGTCAGCAGAGAGCTTGGCCCCATGACCTAACACTGCGCTTTAGCCAGCATAGCCACTACTGTCGGTATAGTGAAGTAACATGAATGTTAAAACAGCAAATAAGTGTATTGTTGCCTTACGTAAATTGCATTAGCGGAGTACAGGCTATGATCAGCTGTGACTAAACCAATGAGATGAATTCATGAAGATATCTCATTTCGCTTCTGTGAGTATTCCTATTAATATTATTTCTGTCAGTGAATACAATGCAGAATAGAAAGAATACTGAAGCATTATCAAATTCTCGGACGAAGACAGTTAAGTTTACATGATACAAACCGATAAATTGCTGTTAAGTAGTGTAACGACCTCTGTGGGTTGGGGCTGTAGAATAGACCCACGGTATTCCCTGCCTGTCGTAAAAGGCGACTAAAAGGGGACCGAGTAGCCGCCGGTATAAGTGGCTCCCCTCTTTCGCAAATTGCAGATAGGGTCAGGGCACTCTTTTGTCCTTGGAGTGAGAAATCGCTCCTTAAGGTGGATGAACCAGCAGGATTTGGTCAACAGCATAAGAATGGAGAAGGCAACGGGAAACCACTCCATTAAATACCTTTATGTGTATCCCAAGAAAACCTATGATGAGTCCAAAGACAAATGTTAGTGAAGTTGGCAACTGCGGGATCACACCTCAAAGGAATGATGTCGGGCCCGGCAGGAGAGGAAATGGGGCCTCTCAGGTCGTTATCCGGAGAAATCCCTATTTTAAAATTGGAACATGGAATGTTCGAACTATGTTACAAGCTGGGAAACTAGAGAAATAGACCGACATAAATTAGATATTTTAGGATTAGCTGAAACACGTTGGAGAGAAGAAGGAGAGTTCACAAGCGGAGACTACAAAGTCTTGCACTCCGGAAGTGAGAATGGTCAAGGCGGTGTAGGTTTGGTACTAAATGCTAACTCTTCAAGAGCCCTCCTGGATGTTGAAGCTATTGGAAACAGAATTATCATAGCACGTTTTCTGGCAACACCCGTAAATTTAGTTGTGGTGCAGGTATATATGCCTACGTCCAGCAGTGATGATGATGAGGTTGTTGAAGAAATGTATGAGAAGCTGGAAGAATTACTGCGTAAGACAAAGGCTAGCGAGAACATTATTATAATGGGAGACTGGAATGCAGTGATTGGTGAGGGAAAAGAAGGATTTGCAGTAGGAGGGTATGGTCTTGGTAGAAGAAATTCACGTGGTCAACGTCTTCTCGAATTCTGTGAACAAGAGAGGTTCGTTATAAGTAACACTTGGTTTACCTAACCAAAGAGGCGGAGATATACTTGGAAAAAGCCAGGTGATGATCAACGTTACCAGATTGACTATATTCTTGTCAAGGAAAGATACAAAAATCAAGTGAAGAAATCCATGGCATATCCGGGCGCTGACATCTGTTCTGATCATTCTCTACTAGTAATGAGTACGGAACTGAAATTTAAACGCAGGATTCAGGGAAAACCAACAAAGAAGTGGAATCTTGAAGCATTTGAAAGCGAGTGGACTAAAAAGCAATATCAGGAAGCCACTGATGACAACATATCATCATATGCAAACAACTCACAAACTGTTGATCATTTATGGTCAAAAGCCAAATTCTCCATCGAAAAGGCTGCTGAAGACTATGTGAGATTTGTGGAAAGAGTGAATCGCAAACCATGGATCACACAGGACATTCTCTTAAAGATGGATGAAAGAAGAAAATTTAAAAACGACTCTTCAGAAGTAGGCAGAAATAACTACCGAATGCTAAAGAACCAGATTGATCGACTCTGTCGGGAGAAGAAAATGGAGTGGTGGCAGTCAAAATGCGAAGAGATTGAATTTCTGCAAAAACAAGGAAGAACAGATTTAGCCTACCAAAAGATCAGGGAAACTACTAAGAAACAAAAAGGATTCCGCACTAGACAGTTCCGTGATACACATGGGAATCCTATATCAGACCTGAATTACAAGAAGGAACACTGGAGGATGTATGTTGAAGATCTATACGCAGAACCAATTCCATACCTTTTGCCAACACGTGGCGAGGAAGACAGGCCAATTGCAGAAGATAGAATTATTAGATCAGAGTTCGATGAAGCTCTAAAATCAATATCCATGGGTAAAACACCAGGTATTGACAATGTTCCTGCCGAACTAATCAAGAATAGTGGGGATAGTACACTTGAATGGATATTCAAATTGGTAGCAAGAATTTACGAAGAAGGTAAATGGCCTCAGGAGTTTTACACCAGCATCATCATTCCAATTCCAAAGAAGACTGTACCAGTTGAATGCAGTGACTATCGGACCATTAGTCTCATCCCTCATGCATCAAAGATACTTCTGCAGATTTTAAGGAAAAGGATGGAAATATACATCGAACAGTATCTAGACAACTCTCAATTTGGCTTTCGAAAAAATATGTCTACACGTGATGCTATCGGGTCCTTGCGATGTCTTGGAGAAAAGATGTTAAGTGTAAACAGAAACCTTTACGTGTGCTTTGTGGACTTTGAACAAGCATTTGATAAAGTCAGCTGGCACAAGCTGTTTCCTCTTCTGAATCAAATAGGTTGTCCCCATCGATTAATCAGATTAATATTTGATCTGTATATAAATCAAACTGCTGTTGTTCGGCTTGGAAATGACGTATCAGAACCCGCTAAGATCCGCAAAGGTGTGCGACAAGGGTGTTTGCTGTCCCCTGGACTGTTCAATGCCTTCGCTGAAGCTATAACTAAGTGGGCTTTTAAAGGTTCTAATATGGGAGTGAAAGTTGGTGGAAGACTTATCCAGAATATTAAATTTGCTGATGATCTGGCATTACTTGCAGTAAATCCACATACATTAACAAACATGTTGCAATGTTTAAATGATACAGCTACAGAATATGGAATGAAAATCAATTTTAAGAAGACCAAGATTCTGGTGAAAAGTAAGTATCAACACGAACTAAATATTACCATAAATAAAGAACCAGTACAACAGGTCAATCGTTTTAAATACCTTGGCCAGATCTTCACAGAAGACCTATGATGTGAAGTTGAAATCAGGAGCCGTATAGCCATGGCCAAGCAGGCATTCCGTGAAAAGCATTCTCTAATTTGTCAACGCTCGATGTCCCTCAGCCTTAGAAAACAACTGGTTAAGACCTACATATGGCCAGTTGCAATGTACTGCAGTGAGACCTGGTCAATGAATAGAGGTGACATTAAACGACTAGAAGCGTTTGAGATGTGGTGTTGGCGCCGAATGGAAAAGATCAGCTGGGTAGAGAAAATGACCAACATAACGGTGCTGGATCGAATAAAGGAAAAACGGCAAATGATCCGCCAGATATATAGAAGGAGATCCACCTGGCTTGGTCACAGGTTACGACATGGTGGCCTGATGATCGACATTCTAGAAGGCAAAATACCCGGAAAACGCCCTCGCGGGAGGCCACGGAACACTTTCATGAGATCTTTCCTACATAGCTCTGGCCTACGAAATTATGAAATGGTCAAAAGGACAGCACAAGACCGAACAACGTGGAGAAGACTCATTGTAGGGGCAGACCAGTCGCTTGACTGAAAAACATGATGATGATGATAAACGAATGAATGGATGGATGGATGGATGAATAAAATGCACAAGAGTATACGGTTGCTATACGTGTAAGTATTGTTACGGCTGTGAGTTTGTTTTGTCGCCTCGCCGCGTTGAGTCACAGCTGCCTCCAGGCTGTGTGTGCTCTGCCTCAGTATATTACGTGCGCGTTACGCAACGGGCTGCGAAGTGAAAGGGACGGTCCAGAAAGTTCGTGACCCAGCCAGTGAAGGAAATCTCTAGAAGCCGTGTGTCCTGGACGATTCTAGAATTCATTGAGTCACCAGCCTGCTATATAAGCGGCCTCAAAGTGAGGGGACTGAGTTTTTCTGTGGGTGTATGTTTTTGAGCGAGTGCGACAGAAGTGTGGTGACGAAGTGCCGTGCGAGTTACGAAATCCAGTGACATTGTTTCCCAGCTTGTGGACAGCGAAACAGCGGGTAGCGGATTATCGTAAGTAACTGGAGTTGGTGTACATGAGGAAGAGGGGCAGGTAGTTTCTGTCAAGGCCACCGTACTCATTAAGACGGTTTAACTTATGTGGTTTGTTGACAAGTGAAAGGGGCAAGAGCGCCCAAGGAAGAGACTTGAGGAAACTGGAGTAAGGTTCCAATTGCTTGTATTTGCTGATGAGTAATGTACCTCTTCCTGCAAGCAATAAAGCTAACTTCTCTTTAAAGCAGTAATTGGTGTTGTGTTTTCTACCCACCGTAATCCAGTTAACAAAAGTGCTACTATGGGGTGGCACGTAACAATATGTAAATTGCAGTCTTTAGCTGTGTAATATTTCATTATCCTTGGCTTATCGTCTCATAAGCCTACAAGTTCATTGCAAATGACCGTGAAAGTTTTAAGGTTGACCACCGACTTTTTTGTATACAGGGTGTAACAAAAAATGTACGTCACAAATTGCAAGACAAATTCCTCACACGTAGACGAAGAAATTATATTATATGAACATGGGTCCGGAAACGCTTTGTTTCCATGTTACACCTCATTGTTTCAAACTCATTAATCATGTAAAACACACAAGAACAGAACGGTAGAATCAAGGGGAGCATGCACTCTCGGTTACGTCTGGTTACGTTGTCATTATGGTAGATGCACCCACCAGTGTTTTGTTTTACATGGCCCTGTTGCCATGCGACTTAGCAGATGTGCCTTTAGCTGTGCGACAAAACATGTACTTCATGCAGGATTGAACACTTCCTAATTTTAGTGTTAATGTCCATCGGCTTCTAAATAACAGAATTGATGATAAATTGGATAGGTAGAGGTGGAACAATTGTCTGGCCTCCACGCTCACCGGACCTAAACCCACTGGGGATTTATTTGTGGGGTCATTTGAAAGCTCTTGTGTATTGAACCTCAGTGCAAGATGTTCAGAGTCTCAGTGCCCGTATTATGGAAGGCTGCGAAACCATACGCAGTACTACAGGGATACATCAGCACATCCGAGATTCACTACGACGGTGGGTTGATGCATGTACCAATACGCACGGAGGGCATAATTATGGAACATTTCCTGTGAGAAAGAGTTGCACGTGGTATGCTAGTTCGTTCTGTTCTTGCGTGTTTCCCATGATTAATGTGTTGAAGACAATGAGGTGTAACATGGAAACAAAGCGTTTCCGGACCCATGTTCATATAACATAATTTCTTCGTCGACGTGTGTGGAACGAGTCCTGCATTTTGTGCCTGTATATTTAAAGCGCTTAGAAATATATTATTCATAACATACGCCGTAAGTAATGCCATTATCACGTCGCCGAGACTGTTATATATTCTCTCTCTCTGGCTAATATTCAACTGTTCAAATTATTACAACAAAACAATGCACTCCAGTAGACCCACTCAGCCGCGAAATATGAGGAATGCACTCTATTCCACTTACCAGCTCATTAACATCCCTAAAACTAAGGCGATGTCCTTGCTCCACTGATATTATGGCTTCACGACTGTCCCAACGTTTAGCTGCCTGTTCTAATAGTTGACCTATGTTGAGTGAGGAGAGGGGTTCGCTGCCTGGAGTGTGCCAGTAGCTCAGTTGAGTGCTGAGCCTGTCAAACAGAACACAATAATGTTAGAATTCAAGTGGTACTGACAATAAATGAAAATCCACAGCTTGCTTCCAGTCGACCGACCGGGTCAGGGAATGGAATGAATGAAGCACCCATCTAGCGGAGAGGATATGAACTGTGCCGGATGCCGAGACCTGTCGCACTCCCCTGGGGCAATGATTAATAATGAATGGCAGATGAAATGAAATGACAGTGGAGAGTGTTGCTGGAATAAAATTTGTGACAGGGAAAACCGGAGTACCCGGAGAAAACCCTGTCTGCCCCCGCTTTGTCCAGCACAAATCTCACATGGAGTGACCGGGATTTGAACCACGGACCCAGCGGTGAGAGGCCGGCGTGCTGCCACCTAAGCCACGGAGTCTCATTCATCACTGACAATGATTATTAGGGGGCGGATGTCTATGGCAAGTCATATTTTTAGCCTACTTTTCACATTTTGCAGAAATGAGGAAAAAGTAGACTTATGAGATCGGGCAAATGTGTGTATGTCTGTCTGTCTGTCTGTCCTTCTGTCTGTCTGTCTGTCTGTCTGTGTGTGTGTTCCCCCCCCCCCTATCAACTCCTAAACGGCTGCAGAAATCGAAACAAAATTTGGTGGGAGTAAAGATCTATACCTGAGTATCTCACGGCCATATTTGAAAATGTTGTCAGTGCTACCAACTGCTGAAAAATCGCAATTGAAATTTGAGCTCCATGTTGGATATCATGGAAGGTATGAATGGGAGCTATTTCAAAATTGGCACACGTATGGATAATAATATTTCAGTTTAATTTCCAGGAGGCCATATATGGCAGTGTTGCCAAAATGATTAT
Source organism: Meconema thalassinum (assembly GCA_946902985.2). Lineage (NCBI taxonomy): Eukaryota > Metazoa > Arthropoda > Insecta > Orthoptera > Tettigoniidae > Meconema > Meconema thalassinum. The sequence goes on from OX336399.1 coordinate 96,799,326, forward strand.
AAGCCTGCTGATAAGTCCAAATTTTAAATGCATATAACTTCTACACTATCAATTGGATTTCAACCAAATTTCGTATGTGCTATGTGTACATAAACAGATATGACTGAGTGTATTCTTAATAGCCACCAGGGCTGCCAACTGTTAATACATACTGTCTCTATTTTTGTTACCCTAATATCAATATATCAGAAAGTATGCAAGCCAATAGCTCTAAACTTTGCACACGTATAGTACCTGGCATTCTAGATTAATTTGGAGTAACTAATATAAGTCAGTGCTGCCAACATGATTCTAAGCCTGCTGATAGGTCCAATTTTAAAATGCATGCAACTTCTACACTAACTAATGGATTTCATTCAAAATTGACACAACAATAGATCATATTATTTCAGATTATTTCTGACCAATACATGTACCGGTATGTCATTGTTGCCAACAAGGATTTTACGCGCGCTGTTAGATCCAATGTTTAACTGCATGTAACGTCCATGATATCCATTGGTCTTCAACCAAATTTTGTATTCTGTACTTTAAGAGATGGAACTAAGAATATATTCAGTCACCAGGGCTGCCAACTTTAGTTCTCTATTAGGCTACATTATGCCAGGTATACAGTATTTCGAACTAATTAGAAATTTCTATATTACCAACATCAATACATTTGTTATTGTTGTTTTAAGGGGCGGAACAGCGAGGTCATCTTACCCAAATAAATACATTAAAACACAATTGGACCGGAAAGGAGAATAGAAACATGGAAAGAGGACACCCCGCTTCGTAGCCTTGCGTGTTATATCGCGCATCACGACTGCTGAGGGGAGCTGCAGCAAGTTTAGAGATTGATGGCTCGAATCCTGGCGCCTTCGTGAATGTGGCTTTTCTCTTGGTTTTTCCACACTCCCTCCAGTAAAATGCCGAGATGGTACCTTATTTCAAGTCTCGGGCCACTTATCCCCATATCTTAGCCTAGTGCCATAGCGCGTTAATCAAATCTAACCTACAAATTTAACTTCACGCTATTGTAGTTAGTGGAAGGTTCTTTTACATGCCATAAATGTATGACATGGGACCGCTGACGTTACTTCCCCTCCGAAGGAAGGTATACCGCAAAAAAAAAAACGCTTCCTTGCTCGAAAGGCATCTAGCCACAGTGCTCGGGGCATCACGCGGCACATACCGTACTTAGTTTGGTTCTGCAGAGAAGGCTCTCACTTGAGAACGTAATTTAGAAAGTGAGTATTGGGCAAATAGAAGACACTCGCAGGGCCGTAGGGAACGACCACGGGCCCTAGGACAAGACCTTCTGGGCCCCTCCATTTTAAATCAACCTGTAATTTTGGAATTATGGTATTAAGCGTTAATATACCCTCAGTATGCCTTCCTTCGGAGGGGAAGTAAAACCGGCGGTCCCATGTCATAGATTTATGGCATGATAAAGGACCTTCCACTAATTACACTTGCGTGGAGCTAAATTATAGGTTAGATTTGACTAATGCTCTTAGGATCCAACGTTCGTCGCCAGGAGCCGACTGCAGTGGCATCTAGTAACCAAGTTCAGAACTAGTTGGTCGTTGACGGTGGCGTTTGGTAGCAAACGTTGGAACTCCTTAAAAAACTAATGTCTGCAGTCCTTACTAGAATTATACAACAGATAACACACACTAATACAGCCATCACAATTAACACCGGTTATCGGACAGATTCTACACACACCCAAAGTACACGGGGCTACATGACCGCGTTGTCACAGCCCCTAAACTGAGGAACCAACTGACGGTATTAAGGTTGCAAATTTTTAGAGCTCCGTGGAATTCAACCACTCTCCTTCTTTTTTCTGCCATTGGTTGTTCTTTTGCGTCAAGATTTTTGAGCATTGTGCATTAAAATTCCATTTTCATTGTATCTGAACGCGTTCAGGCACCACAAGAATAAGTAACACTTCTTTCAGAAATATATGAAGTGAAGAGTCAATTTTTCTTTTCCGAGATTGATTTAGAAACGTTATGCTCCACTAAGAACTCTTGAACTTTAGAGCATTATAAATTATAAATGAGAAATCTCGCATGTTCATAAACCACACTTTCCCCAATAGGTTTATAATGAGAGACTTATGGAGAAAGGTTGTTATGTTTTTATTTCAACCAAATGATTATAGAACACTATTTACATTTCAGTTAGAATTCCAAGTTCTTCGTTCCCTAACTTAAGAAAGCAATCACTGAACATTGGATCATCATAACACTCACTGGTTATACGATATTTATGGAATTATACGATTTGAGTACTCATTCCTTTGATTTACTGTTTCTGAAATCCATGCTAAATGATAAAGGAAAGACCTCAGAATGTTAAAATGGCATGAAACAGGCATAACAGTGGCCAACATGTGAAGTGGACAGCAATTATGGAGCGTATTTTCCTACAGCAACAGTATCTTCATATCGCACACTTCGTACATTTTTGTAAAGTCATTTTTTAAAGAAATTATAGATATTTATGAAATTACGTGCAATTATTCACTGCTAATGTCTATTCTGTTTCATTTGAATGCTCATTTTTCACGATCGGTCACTTGTGAGCGCCGCAGGGGGGAATCTATACTACTGAAATGATATGATGGACGACTCTGGCAGCTTCACCATTTTCCCAGAATAAAAACGAAAAATGAATGGTTATTTATACAATTAATTATACAGTATGTTCTCGTTGCAATGTTTTGGATACTATTCCCTGGCTGTATTTACATCGAACACAGTCATATCAGAAAATTTCATATTAGTTTAGACATAAAATTAGATAACGTTGTCGACTGGCTGCGTGGGCTCCGCGGTAACTTTCTCGCTTGCTGAGTCCAAGATAGTGGGATCGAACCCTGGCGTAGTCAGTTGTCATTTGAGGGTGCTGAAATGTGAGGAAGCCGTGTTGGTAGATTTACTGACTCGTTAAAGATATCCTACAGGGCAAAAGTCTGGCACCCCAGCGTCTCTAAAAGCCGGAGTAATTAAAAGGGACGTGAAACCCATATTCGTCTTTCTTTCGTCGTTATACCCATTCAAAGAGCGTGTTAGAACTTGTTGGTTTGATGGGTTTCGCCTTCTTATCCACCCAAAATCTCTTCATGAATGCACGTGTTGCATCTTGCGTTTGGGGCGTGGTGGCTCAGCGGTTTAGCTGTATGCCTCTCACCAAGGCGGTCCGGGTTCGATTCCCGGTCAATGCATGTGAGATTTTCGAAGTGAAATGCCATGTCCTGTGGTTCGGATTCCACGTAAAAAAGGAGGTCCCGTGGCTCATAATCACAAGATTCACGGTCACGTAAAACTACAATCTTCCTTCCTTCCTTCATTTTGCGTTCTGTGGACCACTTCCTACCAGTTTTCTCTACGGGATTCTCTCTAAATTTATGGTTTGCTACTTTTGTCCTAAAAGCTCCACGACTGTATATGATGTCGTCTGTGTTATTCATTTCTTAGAGGTCCGCCTTAGTTTCTTCTAGACATTTTATCTCGACCTTCTTTCAGTTGATTACTTTGAATAATCTCTTACTAAATCTCTTCACAAGCCCGCTTGCTTTTAATCGCACAGGCCAGAACGCACAAAACCTCCCATTAATATTACTCTTCATAAATTCGACATCACACTGTACGTTTACAGTGGTCGTAGTTTCCGATAATCATGAATGAGAGCTTCAAAATGAGACCAAGTTTCCTGCTGTACGTTTATCCTGGGCTGAGAAAACGTTACGTCAGAAAAAGTATAAGAACTTTTTATCGGGTAGTTTAAAAATATTTAAACTTGAGATTTGCACTACCAATACTTGTGCCTAACACATATAAAAATTTCATTACCCTCAGCCAAGCAGTTTTCCATGCATATAGCTTTAAGTGAGCGGTTCCTAGAAAATACGTCAAAAACACGGACAATTTTTCATACAACCACAAATAAATTAATAATTAATAAACTTAACAATATTTGGCTAATATCGTCTAACGCAGAATTAAACAAGAAAAATATTGGCATAACTCGTTTTTCAATGGGTCTGTTGGTTTGGTTGTAATTAAGGCCTAAACTCGAGTATCCATAATAAAAAATCCAATAGTACTTAGTCTGTCGCTGTTCATTCTGTAGATATGGCCATAGAAATTCAGGCGTCGTTTCCATACGGCATCAGTGAATCTGTAGTGAAGGAGTAGAGGTCTGCAGTTCTCCTCTTCATCCACATTCCATTTTCTCTCGTGGGACCATAAATTTTCTGGAGAAACCCATATTATTATTATTATTATTATTAAATAAAGTTGTCCACTCTACGTCCCTTTACCGCCTCGGGCCCTTCAGCAAATCCGGGCTCCGGGACTACAGCCCCACTTGCACCTTATCTCGACGGGCCTGGGAGACGGCAGAGTAAAATGACTGATAACTTAACTCCTAAGTAAAGAAGTTAGGTGAGTACTCGATGTATGTATGTCTACCCCTTATTATTCCCGTTTTCCAACGGGGTCGGGGATGAGATGCGATGGAAGTCTTTGTGGCGATGGTTTTTACGGCCGGATGCCCTTCCTGACGCCAACCTCATGAGAGGAGTTAATGAGAGATGAAATGAATGATGGTGAATGAAACTGGGCAAGGATGTGGAAGGAAGCGGCCGTGGCCTGTCAGAAGGTACCGTCCCAGCATTTGCCTGGTGTTGAAAATGGGAAACCACGGAAAACTATTTCAAGGACGGCCGACGGTGGGGCTCGAACCCACACGTCTACCGAGTCAGCAGAGAGCTTGGCCCCATGACCTAATGCTGCGCTTTAGCCAGCGTAGCCACTACTGTCGGTAGGTGAGTACTCGATGAATTGTTTTAATTGTAGTGCATGTTAATGACTTAAGTTTTGGCTCTTAAGAAGCAATGGTCCCTCGAGTTCAGACCGTGGCTGCGCTTTCCTTTGCTCTCCAATGAAAAAGACTCCAGTTGACTTCCAATATACACCCTCTGTCTGAAAAATTCGGTCTATATTGAGCCCGTATTCGCTCATGCTGGTGATAATTTTTATGTTAATGTTGAAATTCTATGTGGAAGAATTTTTGAACGCATCTAGGAAGATGCAGACGCACTTTTGACTTCGTCAAAAAGCTGCTAATATTTATTTCTCATGATTAAAGAATGTATTCTTTAATGTGCATATTTGGATATATAATCTTCAGTATTTATGCTTAATTTGCCAGTCGGAAATGGCATAATCATATATATTTTACGTTTGAGACGACGGTATTACCCTGCGAATATGCAGAAGGAATGTCCAGAGTCGCTCAACGACTTCACTTGTCACGAAGCCGGTACGCCCGCTTCCGTGAAGAATTAACTCCTCTACCTGTAGCGTGCGAGTGTAGCACGCCGAGGCCATTACAAGTCCGGTCTAGTTGACCGATGATAGAAGCAATTATGGATTACATCCTTGTGAAATCGTAAGACATCAAATATATTTTAAGCACGAGGTGTGCTAGTGATTACCGTATGGTACTTTACTAAAGTGAGTGAACTATTTCCCGAAGGAAATATTAAAATATCCACGATTGTGATCTTGCACATGGTCACATTTTTTCCAGACCATGCATGGCCGACTGTTGTGCCATTTACTAAGTGTAAATTCTGTGAATCATCAATGTTGCAAAGTGCTTCATTTAATAACAGTGTGAATAACATGAGAAATATCCGAGCTGTGCAAAGCCGTGATTTATAAGCACAAGATGTCGCGGATGAAATGTGATAACTATTTTCACTGACAGTGATTGTCGAAGTGAGAAGACACGTGCTGTGTCTATTAAATTCTGTGCCGTAGACAAGGCCATTTATTGAAACATAGTCTGCAATTATAAGTGTAACAGCAGTGTTGCTTATTAAAACTACTATAGAAGCAGTGTTTCATCGTCGAAGCTGCATAGCTACAATATGTCAGAGTATCGCCACGTGCTGAGAACTTAATTACCGTTCACCATGCAGTCGATGACGGCGTAAGCTACTTGATGGGAGAGATACCGAACATACGAGCAGCACGATAAAATGGAAGCCGAAGAGTGGATAAAGATGTCTGAGGATGAGCGATGGAAGTTTTCGCCTGAACACTTATGGAAGGAAATTACCCCTCAGATTTATTCTTTTGTGGATGTGGTCATCAACAAACGCCGTGGGTCATGATCTAATGTCCATTTGTAAGGCGATGGTTCTTGGTGGATTAGTTTAGCGACTGTAACTCTGATTTTGAGTCATCTAGGTAGGGTACTTTAGTTGTTCTTCTTTTTAGTACCGTCTATGGCATGTTCACTTTTCACGAACGACGACATGTTTCGTTTCTAAAGCATAGAGTTAGTCACCAGAACAGTGTGTTTACACACGGTGCACCATTGTAACAATGACGTCCACATCATGGAAAACTAATTGTGTCATTTTTTGAAGGAGCAGTAATTTATCTTTGAATCAGCTGTTGCTGGTATTTTTCACTTTTGAAGCTCCCAATTTTTGTATAATGTTAGAATGCCACTGACGGGCGTATCATTTGAAGGGAGAGCTTACCCATTCACTTTATAGTTATTGTCAATACATTTTTGTAGTGGCAAGAAGACCACGTGATTCCAGCTGAATCTAATATCAGTGTGAAGGAGTGGAATATCTTTGAAATACTACTCATAATCCCGATTCACACTCAACACGTATCATTTCAAGTTAACACCATAGGTTTAGATGGGGAGAATGTTTATTGACTTCTTTAATGTGCTTTGAGTGCACGAAATTATAATTTTCACAACCCGCAGTGAGTGACATGTCTGTCAAAGACATTATTAAGGGAGGAATATCTCCCGTTTAATCTTCTTTGCTTTGCTAAGGCAAGCCCATCTAGGTTGATATCTTTTTATATTCTATTGCAACGTTACTAGCATTATAAAGTGTATTTATTATGAACTGCAAATGAAGGGTCACGTATAGGACAATATTTTGTGAACCCAAATACGTCAAGGAACGAACATTTTAGATTGTACTGCTTGCCAAAGAAACTCATTCAGTGAGACTAGTGCGTGAAGGCAGTATACTAGCGGTACAGGTGTACCCAAGGTCACGCCACAGTGATGCCAAACCAGATCTCAAATGAGACCATTGACAGTTGACAAGTTAATTGCTAACAGTTCTGTGGAAGGGATTTTTCTGGACGAGCCAGCTTTATAAGCTTGTATTGTAATTTGGTCAAAGTAACAGCAATTCTTTGAAATACGAGGATACAATGTGACAGCCTAGTCACCAGTTATATTTATGATACTCGCAAATGTTGTAAGCGAGGAATGTTCTAATGATATTTTGTTGAAACAATCCCAGTTGCATTTAGACACTATTGACAATTTTTTCTTAAGGCTATATTTTTCTCACATGATGTGAATGTTTTGTTGCCGTGTTGTTACACGATGTTAGGGGTGTTACCAATGTCTTGTGAAGGCCGGTAGACCTCTGTCATGTCACAAGTCTAGCCGAGGATGTTATTGCTAGAACCATTGAGCCAGGCAGGTTACTGAGAGTATGCTTTTTGAGCATTTGATAGCTCGGAGTAGTGAAGTTCGAGTGTACTTTGTTGGACACAAGTGGTAGTCCACTTATTTAGGAAGCCATGCAATTTGGTCAATCGTCATAATTAATGCACTCTTAAACCTACGATTATAAACTAATAATCACAGATTAAATCATGAAATCTAATTTATTTAAAACGACTGTTAAAATACTCGTTAATTGCTAATCGACTGTTAAACTTTGATCGACAATGGCAATCTTGCTGACCATTGCACTGTGCTTGCCAGGTGTATTCCTTGGAGGAATATTTTATCAGCTGACATTATCGACGGACAGAGATCACTGGTGACCTAGAGTTTTCAACTCGTGGGCCCTGAATCTTAGAGGGTTCAACTGTTATCCAACATACTTTCAGTTTCTTATGTACACATTCAGATGGCCAATGGAAACAAAGAGTAACCACTGTGTTGTAGGCAGGATTAATAACAATGCTATTGTGTGTGTCATATTTATTCATTGTGATTTATTAACCCAACTGTTACCCATCTTTCTTCTACTTTGTAGATCTTGTTGTAATGTTGCTGTATATCTTTGTGTTGTAAATGATGACTGTTAATCACACTTAAACTTTTGTTCAGTTTTGGTATACCACGGACGCTTCTCGCCGTAGGACAGTTAAAATCAGGTTTAGCTTCGATTATGTAAATTTAAATGTAAAAAAGGAAGATTGTAGTTTTACGTGACCGTGAATCTTGTGATTATGAGCCACGGGACCTCCTTTTTACGTGGAATCCGAACCACAGGACATGGCATTTCACTTCGAAAATCTCACATGCATTGACCGGGAATCGAACAAATTTAAATGTAAATACGGGGTGGTCTCAGCTTATTTTAGATTTTTCTGTCCTGAATTGACTGTTTGTTTACCTGATGTTTCACTTTGTACCACTTCCCAAGCCTTGCTATTGTTTTGTTTATGTATTTAGTACCAGTCGAGAGGGTTAATTCAATAGAGTTAGGGGTTGTTTCTTTTGTTATGTTTTTTTATTCATTTAGCGGATTAGCCGATTATTACCCTCCGATGGTAGGCTAGGGGTTTGGTATTTGAATAAATCATTTCATGAATTTAACTTAGCCTGAATTTTAATTAGTAGTTTGTTTTTCTTTCGGTGGTGCATTTTTCTTGGGGTGTCTTTGACTTATGCATTGATGGGAACCTGATCCCTATTGAGACGAGGAGTCTTGTGCCGGAATAGCCCCACAAGGAGTGTACTCCGATCCTCTTCGGCCATATGTGTTCGAGGAAGGGGTCATCTGGGAAGCCACGCTCGGTCGGTAGTGGACCAGATAACCTCCTCTAACGGGCACAATATTACGAACGGATTGTTGGCTTACCTGAAACAGCCGTTACTATCCTTCGATATAATCCCCGTGGATGGTTATGCACTTCTTAGAACGGCTATACAAGTCCTGGCATAGTCCTCCTGAGGGATTGCCTTCAGTTGGATCGTCACATTATGTTGGATGTCCGAAATGTCTGAAAACCTCTGGCCCTTGAGGGCTTTTCGGCGACCTTGGACCCCGATACTCCATACTTTGACGCTTGCCTTCGAGGTCGTACCTCAGGCACCAGGTCTCGTCACCCGTGACGATGGTTTTCAGGACCATTCCATTCCACTCCACGGAACATTCACCCTTCTCACTGCCACCCGTCGAACAGGTGTGCACGTTAGGTTGCATAAATTCACACTTCTCACTGCCGCCCGTCTATCAGGTGTGCAAGGCAGGTTGCATAAAATTCATGCTTCTCTCTTGCTTTCAATTTAGAGTTTTGACGACCCAAACTGAAGACTATTCCTTAAGAAAACTATGCCAGGAGTTTCCAGGACTTGTTCAGTCGTTCTCAGAAGTGCATAACCATCCACGTGGATTACTTTGAAGGACAGTAACTGTTGGTTACATGACGGACGTGACTGCACAGCGTGAAGCTGCACAGTTTGAGAGCCCAGGACAGATAACAATTACAGGTTCCACACTCTGAGATTTGCTGATGACTTAGTCATCTTGGCCGACACATCTGAGGAATCGAATGAGTATTTGAATGGTATGGACTCTGTCTTGAGGAAAGAATTCATGATGAAAATTAATAAATGTAAAACAAAAATATAGGAATGTAGCCGAAATAAATCCGAAACCTCTATGGGCATCAAATTGGCAGGTGAAAAACTGAAGGAAGCAGGAGACTTCTGTTACTTAGGAAGCAAAATAACCAGTGATGGACGAAGCAAAGAGGACATAAAATGTAGGTTGGCACAGGCAAGGAAAGCATTTCTAAAAAAAAACGGAATCTGTTGACTTCGAATATAGATTTAGGTGTTAGGAAGTCATTTTTGAAAGCCTTTGTCTGGAGCGTGGCACTCTATGGAAGTGAAACTTGGACTATTGGTGCAGCAGAAAAGAGGAGAATTGAAGCGTTTGAAATGTAGTTTTACAGGAGACTGATGAGGATCAGATGGGTAGATAGGGTTACAAACGAAGAGGTATTAAGAATAGTGGGAGAGGAGAGATGTTTCTGGCGACTGCTAATGAAGAGAAGAAATAGATTGGTAGGACTCATACTAAGACACCCAGGAATAGCAAGCTTAGTTATGGAAGGAAGGGTCGAGGACAAGAACTGTAGGGGTAGACCGAGGTTAGAATATGTCAAACGGATTGCCTCGGATGCAGGGTGTGGTAGCTATGTAGAGATGAAATGATTAGCTCAGGACAGGGAGGCATGGTGGGCTGCATCAAACCAGTCAAAAGACTGAAGACTCAAACAACAACACTCATTACAACATAGGGTCATCGTTCAAAGTACAGGATAACGGTTTGGATGACAAACAGGGAACCTTGCGACTCAGGGGCTGAAGTGCTGAAAATAAATCACTTTAATAATATTATCTACAGAGCCTCCGTGGCTTAGGCGGCAGCATGCCGGCTTCTCGCCACTGGGTCCGTGGTTCAAATCCCGGTCACCCCATGTGAGATTTGTGCTGGACAAAGCGGAGGCAGACAGATTTTTCTCCGGGTGCTCCGGTTTTCCCAGTCACAAAAATGTTATTCCAGCAATACTCTCCACTGTCATTTCATTTTCATCTGTCATTTATTAATTAATTGCCCCAGGGGAGTGCGACAGGCTTCGGCAGCCGGCACAGGTCATATCCTCGCCGCCCGGTCGGTCGACTGGAAGCAGGCTGTGGATTTTCAATATTATCTACAATCAATTACAGCACATTAAAACACGTAGCGGCTACGTCGTAGCCTATCAAGTCATGCGCTCCACTCCGTGTCCGGCATTGGCTGTGCAGATCGCAGCTCAGCGAGAATTTCTACGTTTATTGCTAGCAAACATGAACTCTGTCTTTTACGCATGCGTGCCCAACCATTCCGTTGTGCTGTTGGGACAACAGACAAGACCAGAGCCAAGACTTCACAGCGATTCCTCGCTCAAACACCTAATGAGAACGCGGCAGGTGGCTCCTTCTGAAGTTTGCAGTAGGGATTCGCTCAAAGCAAACGGGAGAAAATATTAGAGGTAGGCATCAGCTGTTCCCGCCAGAAGGTCTTTTAATCTCACAACTTAGGTTTACTGCCACATTTTGTTAATCGATGCACCATAACAACTATAATTATGTTTCTAATTTTTACTTTTTGAAGGGGGGTATAGGTTACAGCATCCAACTCGTTTTCTGCATCAGATGCCACTGCTTGTGACTAGCTTTAACTCTTCCAAACATGACAAAGTGCACTCGAAATGTTATCTGTAGAGGCGAGTGAGCTGCCTGAGATTACAATATTTGGGAAACCAATGACACACACAGGTCATATTGGTAATATCCTGGTGACACACAAGTCTTGTGACTGGCAGTAATAATGATGATGATGATAATAATAATAATAATAATAATTCAGAATGCATATGCTTGAGGAATTACAGTCCTTGGTTCTGTGCCAGGCTGCTGCGCACATAACTCATGTAGGCTTCAAAGTGTGTATATCTACTGTGCCCGTTTATACGGGTACACTACATAGTATAAAAATGAGTCCCCAGTTCTTAGATAGAAAAAGGTAATCTCGAGAACCACTGGATGGATTTTGATGCGGTTTTCACCATTCTGTAAAGGATTTTTCGAGGAAGGTTTCTGCAGAAAAACATTTATTTATGACCAAAGGAAGCCGAGCAGTAACGATTTTAAAGAATCACCTGCCATCCGTGCACCTTTTAAGCTTACGCTGTGTAAACCGTTAAAAACATCTATATACTGTACCCGATACCTAGTTTAGGCTATCGGCTACGCCAGCAGACATTAAGCTGTAGTTGAGGTTTTGAGAATAATTAAGAAAAGATAGCGCACCGATCGCGTCAAGAAGAATGTGAAGATGACGTAGGAGGTCTAGAATCAAGGAGGCATTGACGTCTGTAAGAAGATAGAATTATGGATAGAGATGTGAAGCTTTATTGAGATATTTATGGGATTATAGTAATTAAACATCTTAGAAGAGGATATATAACAAGCATTATATGTGGAAATAATTTTATGGAAGTCCGATAACCCTTAAGTTATTTTATAACGGAATAGCCGAGATGATCTGGGTTCGAGACTATGATCGTGACGCAAGAGCACAGTGGTGGGGGACTACACCACGTGCCTGCGCCGAGCACATAAGCAAGAAGACAGTGCCAGCAGATTCAGTTGAGCTCAGTCAGACGAGCAGGTAGGAGCAGCTCTATAGCGCAAGCGAGACGCACAGTGAAGGTCACGTAACATACAGAAACTGTCACGGCAAACTGTAGGCGACAGTTCCTGCATCGCCGAGCAGCGAAGGCCAGGCGGGTCATTGATCCAGGCGGGCTAGCCGAGGAAGCAATCACAGACGGCCGGGATATGTCAGAACCGCACTGCAAGTAGTTGAAGGCTTTATTACAAGCTACATTTCGACGCAGTTTGAACATAGCTTTCATGAATAACTTTATGACTATGCTTTTCTATAACGCATCCAAAGCTACTTTAACTATTTCAAGTAAACGGAATGTTGTTAGCATAGGCACTGATGGACATTAGATCGTGCATTAATAAGATTTATTTCTTATGCAGTTTCATGAATTATCAAATACAGACAACTACAGGGTGTTTCGTAAACTTGAACACTCTCAAGTAAAATTTTATTTTACGAAAGTGGGACTTAGCAGTCATTTGAGGTTGAACTTGCAATACTCAAACTGAACATTTAACGGAACAGTGGCGTATCTTAGAAGAGGAGTAGGGGGTCCGCTGTTTCCATGAACTTTTCCAAGAGGAGTTGGACAATATCCGCTATGGGTAATCCGAAGTTCAACATATCCGAGTAGACGCAAATAGAGACAAGATGGCACCGCAGAGCGATGGATTCGATTCCTGACGAGAGGAGTCCACCAGCTGATTCATTTGGGATTTCGAAGGCAATCGTCATTTCATGGATGAAATGCTATTCACGCCGATCTTTCGAGAAATTCTTTATGTAGGGAAAATCGACGATCATGGAAATTAAAATTACAGCTGATGATGAAAGGTACTGTAAGAGTCATAACTACCTGATACGATTATTTTCATGAATACTGGGCACACATGTATATTTTTCTAATAGGAGTGATTCGATTATTAAGACATGGTTTGAATTTATATACTTCGAATTTGCTAGAATATGGAGTGACCATATGATATGGCAGGCATCATTATACGAAATTCTCACCATTGTTTGGCTTTATTAAGCAGATGTTTGGTCTTTTAGACATTTTTCCAGCTAGGATATTTTTCATGAATAGTTTTTTTTTTGGGTAACGAGTATTTCGAACTCGTGATCTGCAATTGATTATCTAAAATTACTTCGTCAGTTCATTGCATACTAGCGAGTGTGTATTATTCATCAGTAGGGATTTTTTTCCATTGGATTGTTTGGAGATATTAAGAAGTTATTCACTTTAGTGAATGAACATCGCTTTTATATGACAACTAGAAACTTGTTGATTCCTATCTGGTACATTCACTCATATAGACTACGAGATGGGGTCTTTCGTATTTATACGATTGTATGGTGGCTACTCATCTTACCCATCGTTCAGGGAACTATCATCCAAGTCGACGGGGCGAGGTCTTTCGTATTTATACGACTGTACGGTGGTTACACATCTTACTCGCCATTGAGGGACTCATTTTTATCATCCGAGTGTACACGAGATGTAAGTGAATCAAACAAGGAACTACTAGTCACATATCAGTCGAAATTTTGTTAAATAAAGTAACGATAAATGTCAACAGGATTGCATTTAGTAATTCTTGTTTGCCAATCCAATATTTTGTTGCTATACTCTTTTGAGAGTAATTTCAGTTTAACAGCTGTTACAGCTGATGCTTTTGATGATTTTTATAATTGTGTTTGATACCTTTGAGAAGGATTTAAAGTAATTGAATCTTGTAAGATTAATCATTAATGGTCAAGAATTATTTTAAGGCAGATCAGTATTGCAGATTTTGATATGAGATTATAGCACATTGGTGTTTTTCTGCGATGTGAGTTATGAAATTTGTAAGAGAATTTATGCTATTTGAAAGCAGATCTTAAATTACTGAGGTAATATATTTTTCCAATTGTTTAAGAAGTTGTCTAGATGTGATCAGAGTAATTACAGTTATTGGAGATTGTGTGCGTTGATAATTTGAAGCCAGTTATATATTTTTTGTAGATCATGCAACATGGTTAAGTGAAGTTTGTGATAGGCATTTTGTGGAAGTTGCCATGTGATAGTTGCAACGTTGATAATGTATTTTGAGGCAGACATGAGGTCGTCGTACCCAGTCTAGCGTAATTGTTGAGATTCATGCTGTATGTGCTGAATATTTATGGAGTTTTGTGGAATAATTATTGTATTCAAATGTGATATTTGAAGTATTGAAGAAATGTAATGTCGTTGTGGATAGTTAGATCCAACGTGATGTCGTGGAGGCAATAATATTTTTTGGCATGATAAATTAAATACGAGATATAACTTGGAAGTGGTAAAACTGTAAGACAACGTTCTATAAACCTTATTAAACAATTTGTTAGGAAATTAAACAAATAAATGAAGTTGATAATACAAGATTTTCTGAAAATAATAATTAACGAAATAATAATCTGAGATTTAAGCATATTAACGATCTGACCTAATGAAATAAAAATCAGAATGACTAGATGAAATATTGAAAAACTAAATAACCAGATGATTGAAATTTAAATAAGTTGATAAATTAAATTTTTGAATAAATCGATGAATTAAATAAATGGATGAATTAAAGATTGGATAAATAAACTGATTGAAATAAATTAATAGACGATTGTAATGATGATGAATAACTGAATTAGAAGGTGATAATTAATTAAAGAAGCTGATGATTAATGAATTTACATGGAATTAAATAAATTTAATTGAGAGATAATTTGAAGGAATTGCAACTTGAGTTGAGCATTTAAATGATGTAATGGTGATGAATTAACGATTCTGACAGGAATATGTATAATTTTGAAGTGAGAATTAATGTGAGAAATATTTAATTTTGATGATGACGATAATGATGACCAATGAGAATATGAATTTTCTGTAATTCACAGATAAGTGATTGTTAATGACGATGTAAATAGTGTAAATTAATTATTCGATGTTTAGGAGCATTTGATTAACATGTTCAACATTCAAATTATGCCATGCAAACCATAATTTACGTGATATTTAATATGTGTGATTATTATATGTGTATGTTTAGACAGATTAATAACATTTTTAAATCCACATTGATGTTAAATTAAAGAGAAATTAGGTCTCAGGTTTCACAAATGTCAGTGACGAAAGACATAGTGCTACAGTGATCCTGAGAACCCAAGAGAACTTTATAAAATTTTTCTTGTTATGTGGATAAAAATAATTTTGGATTAGAAAAGAGATGGTTCGATTTTTGGACAATGACAATTTAACTTTGGCATTCGACCATACTCTTAGGTAGGAGTTGTATTTAAAATGTCTGTCTGACTATCAAAGTAAAATAAATTTGTTTTTATCTTAGTTGTGATCTGATGATGGTGTGATGTTCCTTTTTCTTTCCTTGTCTTGAGTAAGGCTTATCCGGAAAGGAAGTGGTTTGCTAGGAATTCAGTTGATGGCGCCCATTTATATTTGCATTATTTTTTATTAAACTTAAGCCCGTAACGACCCTAGAGATACTTTGTCTCGTGATACCCACTGCTTTTTCGAGAACTCAGCTGAATTTCCGACACATTCCTTATTTGACTAGAGGTTCATTTAACTCCGCTCTGTCCTGGAACTCCAGGAATGCGATGTTAAAGCAGATGGGTCATCGCATCCCCAGGACGAACGGGTACAGAGAGAGAGGGAGAATTGGCTTTATCCAACTAGTGGGGCTTTTCGATTTTGTTTATTCAATGGAATCACATCAGATTTAGATTACTGAGAGATTGATCTCAAGTTCATTTAAGTGTGTTACAAAATTTATTAAACTTAGTCAGACAATGTACTTGTGTGCCCAATCCAGTGTTCATGTTAATCGTATTAGTAATATCATGTTAGTTATAAGACATTTTTCCTATACCCAAGTGAATGCAGGAATTGAGACATTGTGATGTGTTGTTGTCTACCGTCTCTATATATAACCTATATTGAAAATATAATTATGTTGCCGGAAGATTTAGCTAAGGTGTTAGGAGAGTTACAGACGGGTATGTCTGGTATTGCAGAAACTATTTCTAAGATGGAAACGGAAGTTAAAGAACAAATTAATAATTCAGAAGCTAGATTAGAAGCTAAATGTAAAGAGAATGTACAAGCATTACAAACTAGTAATGAAGAAAATTTAAAATTATTGCAGACTAGTACTGAAGAAAATTTAAAGTCATTAGAGACTAGGCTACAGTCAACTAGTGAAGAAAATTTAAAATTATTACAGTCGAATAGCAAAGATGAGTTGATGTTATTAGAGACTAGGTTACAGTCAACTAGTGAAGACAATTTTAAGTCATTAGAAGAAAGATTACAGTCAAATAGCAAAGATGAGTTGAAGTCATTAGAAACTAGATTACAGACTAGTACTGAAGGTCATTTAAAAGCTAGTGAAGCTAACTTGAAAGATAATTTTAAGTCATTGGAAGAGAAATTACAGTCTCGTAGTGAAGAAACTAACACTGAATTAGAAAACAAGTTAACTAGATTAGAGAATAGTTTAACTTTAAAGAATAATGAGATGCTGAAGACTTTACAATTAGACATAATTGCAGTAAACATGAAAGGAGAGGAAAATGTTCAAATATTAAGAAAAAATATTATTGAATTAGAAAGTAGAGGAGAAGAAAATATTTTCACTTTAAGAACAGACGTTATGTCCATACAGAAAGACATTAAATCAGATGTATCGAAGTTGAGATTCGACATCGATGGTTTAGTGGCAGATGTAGGCAAAATTCAAGATTGGTCTACCGAAGTATCTTTCGAGACTAAGATTAAAGGTCTAGAAACGAATCTAGGTAACGAGATTAAAGATTTAAAGACAGTAATTGGGACCATTAAAGAGGAAGTCTTGGGAGAGGTCAATTCTAATTTAAAATCATTAGAAAATCAATTGCAGAAAGATATTAGGAAGATAGACGACGATATAGAGCAAAAGGTTAATGAAAACTTAGCTTTATTCAAAAATAGAGTCGGTGCAATTGTGGAATAACGGTATAGTGAGGTCGATGCCGAAGCAAAAGAGAAACGTGAAGGGTTAGATGAAAAATTAATCGCAGGTATGGCAAACTTAGAAGCGAGGTTTACAGAAAACAAGGAAGCGATGAAGATAGATTCAACTCTATTTAGAACAGATGTTGATCTGTTAAAGGAACAAGTCGCGTCAGTAAAGAACACGTGCGAAGGAAAAATTGACAAGTTAAGAAACGACTTAGACGAGAGTAACAAAACGCAGGATGTTACATCGTTAGATGAATTGAAGACTCAGGTCAAGAAATTAGCAGAAGACAGGATAACTAAACTAGAATCCATGTTTAACAGTTTCACCAGTCAGAATATCACATCAGGGGAAACATTGATAAATCAAACAGCGATAGACCGCAGTATGACGAATCAAGAAGCGAGCATGGGAGAAGACCGTCAAATGCAACCGAATGTGACATTCGAAAGGGCTAGTTCAACCCCTCAGGATAATCCAAGTTCGAATAGGAGTACGTTGGGTCCAAGCGAACGATACTCAGGTCCAGTCACCATTATTAGGAATCTGGATGACAAGCCGAGAAAGTTTTCGGGAAATACAGGAGTCACACCAGTCGAATTTCTGCGAGATATTCGAGACTACATGGCGGAACATAGGGTAGCCAAAGAAAGAGAGCTAAGGATAGTCGAACGCGCCTTAGATGGATCTGCGCTTACCTGGTTTAGAGCGTTCAGAAGCAATTTTGCAAACATGGAGCAATTTGCCATGGCTTTCTTGAGGAGATTTTGGAGTGCCGAGGATCAACTTAACGTAAGGGCGGAGATGTACTCAAAACGCTATTCTACATCACATCCGACGCATTATGCCAACTATTTCACGTCACAGCTGGCTAAATTACAGTTCCTTATTCCTCCATTGCCAGAAGAAGAGCTTTTGCAAGCTATAGCGAGACAGTTACCGATTGAGGTACAGCGATCACTAATAGCGTCGGGAGCCAATACACTGGAGCACTATGACGACATTTTACGGCGATTGGACTATACAAGCGCACAGGTTACGCCTAGAAGTACCAGAAACGACAACAGAAACACGCAAGACGTGAATGCGGTAGTCGTAGACAATGCAGCTCAAACGGACAGAAGGGATTCCTGGGAAAACCGACGGAACGAAGGGAATCGAGGAAACATCCGTAACGCTCGAGCAAATGATCGATATAGAGGACCATATGAGAGGCCATACGATCAAGAAGCGAGAGATAGCCGATATAGGAATTATAACCAGAATTCCAGATATCAAGACAGGAATCGATATAACAATAGATATCGGGGCAGAAATAACTGGAGCCAAGGTCAACAGTATAATGGGAACGACAGGCAGGATGGCCGAAGAAACGATCCTGACGACAGACGAGATAATCGTGGACATGAGAGGTCGAGGCAAGAAGATAGACAGCCTAGTGCACCACTCGAGGAGACAGTGAGAGATGTCAATCGAGCAAGCACGAGTGGCGAAGGAAAAAAAACGTCAAATTAACTCTAGAGAAAAATGCAAATCATTGGGAATCGATCGTCATCGTGGAAACGTATCAGGTCAAGGACGAGGATTTAATCGAGGAGGAAGACATAGTACAACGGGAAAATAGACATGAATTACCAGTTATTAGTGTGGAAGTCATGGGAAAAGAAATAAAGACACTTGTAGACACAGGGGCTATGGTGAGCTTGATATCCATAGGTTGCCTGGATGAATTGAAATTATTAGGAGAAATTACAATGTTGCCAACTGTTGTTAGCAAAATTCAAGGGGTGATCCCAGACAGGAGTATGAAATGTAAAAGTCAGGTACTTTTAGATGTTGGGATTGGAACCAGAAGTTTTGAACAGATGTTCCTAGTAGTGGGTCAACTACATTTTGCCATGATCCTAGGAGTGGATTTCTTAAGTGAGAGTGGCCTGATCATAGATATGCAGAGTAGGCGCATGTACTTTCAAGAAGGGGTCATGGAAAATCAGGTATCGGAGATGACATTCTTTAGAGAGGATATATTGGATGAGATTGTATGCAGCGTTGAAAGGTCTATAGAAGATAAAATTGGCATGACAAGTAAAATAAATCCAGAAATTAAGGGGCAGTTTGATCAAGTAATTTCAGAATATGAGGACATATTCAATGACAAACCAGGTCTCATAGAAAATTTTACCTACAGCATCAAGTTGATGGATGACAAACCATACCATAAAAATGTATATCCCATTCCGGATAAATGGAAGGAGGAAGTTAGCATAATGATAAGCGACATGGAGAAAGATGGAATAATTAAGAAAATGCCAACTGCTTATTTGAATCCTTTAGCTGTTGTCAAGAAACCTAACGGTAAGCTGAGGATATGTCTAGATGCCAGAGCCCTTAATGAAAGAGTTCTTCCTGAACATGATAGACCACCTGTTATTCGTGAATTGTTACGCAGATTCAGAGGAAAGAGTTTCTTTTCGACAATCGATCTGACTAGTTCATATTATCATGTTGAGCTAGCAGAAGACTGCAAACAATACACAGGGTTCTTGTTTGACCATAAAACATATGTATTCAATAGGTTACCTTTTGGAGTGAAAAATAGTGGTCCGGTGATGATCCGAGCACTAGATGAAAATTTGTCAGATGCAGTTAAGGAGCATGTGGTAAGCTATATTGATGACCTGCTTATAGCGTCTGAGACAGCGGAAGAACATATCAGGCACCTTCAAATGCTTTTTGAAGATCTTAGGAGAACGAACTTCAAGGTGAATTTCAATAAATGTCAGTTCTTTCATGAAGAAATTGAATTTCTTGGACATAGAATCGATGGAGATGGTTATAGGCCCAATCCAAAGAAGATCATGGCAATTTCAGAGTTTCCAACACCACGAAAAATTAAAGAGGTACGGCAGTTTTTAGGCATGTGTCAGTTCTTTTCAACACATTGTCCTGAATATACTGAGACGATGGCACCTCTGAAGGATTTATTAAGGAAGGGAAATCGATGGAAATGGGACGATAGATGCAATCAAGCGTTTTTAGCGGCCAAGAAAATGCTGATCCAAAATATCAAGCTTGAGTATCCTGATTTTACAAGAAGACTTTTTGTAGAGACAGACGCATCCAAAATAGGTATCAGTGGGATCCTATATCAGTTGGATGATGACAAGAAACATAGGTATTTAGCTTTCACCAGTCGCAAGCTTAGGAATTGTGAGAAGAATTACTATGCAACTGAGTTAGAGGCATTAGCAGTGGTTCATGCTCTCAAAACGTGGAAGAAGGTGTTGTTTGGACATGACATAACAGTGATCACAGATCATAAAGCCCTCCAATTTATTATGAAGACAGACTTAGCGAGTGACCGCATCACCAGATGGGCTCTGTTCTTACAGCAATTTAACCCAACTGTTATACATAGACCTGGGAAGTTAAATCTGTTAGCAGATGTGTTGAGCAGAAACCCTTGTGAGGAAGTAATTGTCAACCGTATAAATTTGATTCAAGAGGATAATGGTACTCTAGAAAAGTTGAAGTTATTAGCGCAAACTCAGAAGAGATATGCACCTTTGCGAAGAATTTACCGTTTTTTGACACGCAGAATGGACAACGCTGATCCGGATTTTCAAAGAACTGAGATAGAGGCTAGAAAATATCATATTATGGGAGGTGTTATATGCCAATATATCGACCAGGATCATACTAAACTTAGAGTAGTGATCCCACCCAAGCTTGTCAAACCAGTCATTTGGATGATACACCGAACTGCAGCTCATGTAGGTGTAGACAAGACTTTGGCTCTCGCTCAAGAAACTTTCGTTTGGAGACAAATGGGACAAACGATTCGCGACGTCATAAAGACCTGTGACAGTTGTCAGCGAAGTAAATACTCATCTAAGTTAATGAAAGAAGTTCCTAGATCAATATTACCCAGCAAGCCAAGAGAACTTTTCGCGACGGACATTTTCGGTCCGATTCCTCGTTCGACGAAAGGCAATCAGTTCGTTTTGGTAACAGTTGACGTATTTTCGAAATACGTATCTCTATGCCCTATACAGAAAGCTACATCCAAGTACGTGATAAACAGACTTGAGAAAACAGTTATTCCGAGCATGGGGAAACCTGAAGTTTTGTTGAGTGACCATGGATCGCAATTTACTAGTATGGAATTTTCTACTGCTATGGAACGTTTAGGAATAAGGCATGTGTTTAATTCTGTACGGTATCCAGAGGGAAATCCCGCCGAAAGAATTATGCCGGAGATAAGTAAGCTGTGTCGCTTATATGTGTCAAGGCAACACCATAGATGGATGGAAGTGATACCCATCATTAGCCAATGCTTGAATTCCACAGTACATGAAAGCACAGGACAGATTCCGTCCATGCTTCATCATGGATTGAAACCGGATAGACCATGGGACCGAGTCGTGAGGGCACCAGTAGATCCTCAACCCACACAAGAAAGAAGAGTCGAGATGGCAGGAGAGAGGCTCAGAAAACAGGCGGAGAATAGAGCCAGGAGACAGGCAGGAAGGAGGTTCCACGAGCCATTTCAAGAAAATGATGAGGTGCTGATTAGGAAACCAGTCACTTCGAACCTTCAGCTGAAGATCTACCATAAATTCGCTCCATTGTACGCTGGTCCGTTCCGTATTGAACAAACATACCAGAATAATAGCTACAAGATTGTCAGAATGGATACTGATGAAGTTGTAGGAACTTTTAATGCAGCTAGCATCAGGAAATACCATCATGCTGAGTAAGGGAATTGTAGAGCTATCGTGTACATGTATTATATGTAGAATGCCTGAGAGTGTATTTTTTTCTCAATCCTGATAAAAAAAAAGGAGATGTACGGGAGAGATGTACCCGATACCTAGTTTAGGCTATCGGCTACGCCAGCAGACATTAAGCTGTAGTTGAGGTTTTGAGAATAATTAAGAAAAGATAGCGCACCGATCGCGTCAAGAAGAATGTGAAGATGACGTAGGAGGTCTAGAATCAAGGAGGCATTGACGTCTGTAAGAAGATAGAATTATGGATAGAGATGTGAAGCTTTATTGAGATATTTATGGGATTATAGTAATTAAACATCTTAGAAGAGGATATATAACAAGCATTATATGTGGAAATAATTTTATGGAAGTCCGATAACCCTTAAGTTATTTTATAACGGAATAGCCGAGATGATCTGGGTTCGAGACTATGATCGTGACGCAAGAGCACAGTGGTGGGGGACTACACCACGTGCCTGCGCCGAGCACATAAGCAAGAAGACAGTGCCAGCAGATTCAGTTGAGCTCAGTCAGACGAGCAGGTAGGAGCAGCTCTATAGCGCAAGCGAGACGCACAGTGAAGGTCACGTAACATACAGAAACTGTCACGGCAAACTGTAGGCGACAGTTCCTGCATCGCCGAGCAGCGAAGGCCAGGCGGGTCATTGATCCAGGCGGGCTGGCCGAGGAAGCAATCACAGACGGCCGGGATATGTCAGAACCGCACTGCAAGTAGTTGAAGGCTTTATTACAAGCTACATTTCGACGCAGTTTGAACATAGCTTTCATGAATAACTTTATGACTATGCTTTTCTATAACGCATCCAAAGCTACTTTAACTATTTCAAGTAAACGGAATGTTGTTAGCATAGGCAATGATGGACATTAGATCGTGCATTAATAAGATTTATTTCTTATGCAGTTTCATGAATTATCAAATACAGACAACTACAGGGTGTTTCGTAAACTTGAACACTCTCAAGTAAAATTTTATTTTACGAAAGTGGGACTTAGCAGTCATTTGAGGTTGAACTTGCAATACTCAAACTGAACATTTAACGGAACAGTGGCGTATCTTAGAAGAGGAGTAGGGGGTCCGCTGTTTCCATGAACTTTTCCAAGAGAAGTTGGACAATATCCGCTATGGGTAATCCGAAGTTCAACATGTCCGAGTAGACGCAAATAGAGACAAGATGGCACCGCAGAGCGATGGATTCGATTCCTGACGAGAGGAGTCCACCAGCTGATTCATTTGGGATTTCGAAGGCAATCGTCATTTCATGGATGAAATGCTATTCACGTCGATCTTTCGAGAAATTCTTTATGTAGGGAAAATCGACGATCTTGGAAATTTAAATTACAGCTGATGATGAAAGGTACTGTAAGAGTCATAACTACCTGATACGATTATTTTCATGAATACTGGGCACACATGTATATTTTTCTAATAGGAGTGATTCGATTATTAAGACATGGTTTGAATTTATATACTTCGAATTTGCTAGAATATGGAGTGACCATATGATATGGCAGGCATCATTATACGAAATTCTCACCATTGTTTGGCTTTATTAAGCAGATGTTTGGTCTTTTAGACATTTTTCCAGCTAGGATATTTTTCATGAATAGTTTTTTTTTGGGTAACGAGTATTTCGAACTCGTGATCTGCAATTGATTATCTAAAATTACTTCGTCAGTTCATTGCATACTAGCGAGTGTGTATTATTCATCACTAGGGATTTTTTTCCATTGGATTGTTTGGAGATATTAAGAAGTTATTCACTTTAGTGAATGAACATCGCTTTTATATGACAACTAGAAACTTGTTGATTCCTATATGGTACATTCACTCATATAGACTACGAGATGGGGTCTTTCGTATTTATACGATTGTATGGTGGCTACTCATCTTACCCATCGTTCAGGGAACTATCATCCAAGTCGACGGGGCGAGGTCTTTCGTATTTATACGACTGTACGGTGGTTACACATCTTACTCGCCATTGAGGGACTCATTTTTATCATCCGAGTGTACACGAGATGTAAGTGAATCAAACAAGGAACTACTAGTCACATATCAGTCGAAATTTTGTTAAATAAAGTAACGATAAATGTCAACAGGATTGCATTTAGTAATTCTTGTTTGCCAATCCAATATTTTGTTGCTATACTCTTTTGAGAGTAATTTCAGTTTAACAGCTGTTACAGCTGATGCTTTTGATGATTTTTATAATTGTGTTTGATACCTTTGAGAAGGATTTAAAGTAATTGAATCTTGTAAGATTAATCATTAATGGTCAAGAATTATTTTAAGGCAGATCAGTATTGCAGATTTTGATATGAGATTATAGCACATTGGTGTTTTTCTGCGATGTGAGTTATGAAATTTGTAAGAGAATTTATGCTATTTGAAAGCAGATCTTAAATTACTGAGGTAATATATTTTTCCAATTGTTTAAGAAGTTGTCTAGATGTGATCAGAGTAATTACAGTTATTGGAGATTGTGTGCGTTGATAATTTGAAGCCAGTTATATATTTTTTGTAGATCATGCAACATGGTTAAGTGAAGTTTGTGATAGGCATTTTGTGGAAGTTGCCATGTGATAGTTGCAACGTTGATAATGTATTTTGAGGCAGACATGAGGTCGTCGTACCCAGTCTAGCGTAATTGTTGAGATTCATGCTGTATGTGCTGAATATTTATGGAGTTTTGTGGAATAATTATTGTATTCAAATGTGATATTTGAAGTATTGAAGAAATGTAATGTCGTTGTGGATAGTTAGATCCAACGTGATGTCGTGGAGGCAATAACATTTTTTGGCATGATAAATTAAATACGAGATATAACTTGGAAGTGGTAAAACTGTAAGACAACGTTCTATAAACCTTATTAAACAATTTGTTAGGAAATTAAACAAATAAATGAAGTTGATAATACAAGATTTTCTGAAAATAATAATTAACGAAATAATAATCTGAGATTTAAGCATATTAACGATCTGACCTAATGAAATAAAAATCAGAATGACTAGATGAAATAATGAAAAACTAAATAACCAGATGATTGAAATTTAAATAAGTTGATAAATTAAATTTTTGAATAAATCGATGAATTAAATAAATGGATGAATTAAAGATTGGATAAATAAACTGATTGAAATAAATTAATAGACGATTGTAATGATGATGAATAACTGAATTAGAAGGTGATAATTAATTAAAGAAGCTGATGATTAATGAATTTACATGGAATTAAATAAATTTAATTGAGAGATAATTTGAAGGAATTGCAACTTGAGTTGAGCATTTAAATGATGTAATGGTGATGAATTAACGATTCTGACAGGAATATGTATAATTTTGAAGTGAGAATTAATGTGAGAAATATTTAATTTTGATGATGACGATAATGATGACCAATGAGAATATGAATTTTCTGTAATTCACAGATAAGTGATTGTTAATGACGATGTAAATAGTGTAAATTAATTATTCGATGTTTAGGAGCATTTGATTAACATGTTCAACATTCAAATTATGCCATGCAAACCATAATTTACGTGATATTTAATATGTGTGATTATTATATGTGTATGTTTAGACAGATTAATAACATTTTTAAATCCACATTGATGTTAAATTAAAGAGAAATTAGGCCTCAGGTTTCACAAATGTCAGTGACGAAAGACATAGTGCTACAGTGATCCTGAGAACCCAAGAGAACTTTATAAAATTTTTCTTGTTATGTGGATAAAAATAATTTTGGATTAGAAAAGAGATCGTTCGATTTTTGGACAATGACAATTTAACTTTGGCATTCGACCATACTCTTAGGTAGGAGTTGTATTTAAAATGTCTGTCTGACTATCAAAGTAAAATAAATTTGTTTTTATCTTAGTTGTGATCTGATGATGGTGTGATGTTCCTTTTTCTTTCCTTGTCTTGAGTAAGGCTTATCCGGAAAGGAAGTGGTTTGCTAGGAATTCAGTTGATGGCGCCCATTTATATTTGCATTATTTTTTATTAAACTTAAGCCCGTAACGACCCTAGAGATACTTTGTCTCGTGATACCCACTGCTTTTTCGAGAACTCAGCTGAATTTCCGACACATTCCTTATTTGACTAGAGGTTCATTTAACTCCGCTCTGTCCTGGAACTCCAGGAATGCGATGTTATAGCAGATGGGTCATCGCATCCCCAGGACGAACGGGTACAATACTATGAGTGTAAGTATTGTTCAGCATGATACGTTCTACAAAAAAATCTCTGACAGCATATCTCTAGGTGCTTTAATACATCGCCCACTATAAGTGTTTTCACGTTTTCATTTCTTCCAACAATCTCTATTTAGTGGAAATTTAAATTACTAGCTTCGGAGTGAGTTTACCACCTAGCGAGCGAGTCTATCACCTAAGCTTTGGCTAGCATCAAACTGTCGAGTCGTGTCGAGTTAAGACTTCAGGAAGGAGTATATGTGTTTGGAGTTTCACTGTTCACCTCGGCTTTTCTGAATTGCGTCTGGAACCTGCCGTCCGTGTGCCTTTTAATCTTATGCAGGGTAAACCGTTAAAGATGCCGGCCGAAGCCTGGGCGGGTTGCTAGTATAAAATAAAATAAGGCTAATTAAGTTTTTCTTCACTAGGCTGAAAACATGGATCTTGATTACGACACTCGTTTATAACAAAAACATTTTAAGGTCCCTTGGATGTCGTTATAACCAAGTTCTTACTTGACATACAGTAAGTACTATACTAATGTCTTTCTTAGGTGTGAGGAAACCCAAAGTTGCGATAGTTTATCAGTACTTAGCCTACTCCTAACCGTGCGTAATGTTGTACAGAAAGACTATTGTTATAACGTTACGATAGTTTATCAATAGGAACCTCTAAAATTGCATGTAAATACTGTTGTTTGTGCCATGAAAATGGAGCAGATGACCTCGCTGTTCCGCCTTTCAAAACAACGATAACTAAAATAGTTGTGTCCCAAGAATTACGAATAATGACCCAAAATTACCAATGTTTTGCTGATCGATAGTAGATGAAATGACAGTTCTTAGTGTATATTGACTACAAAATGGAAGTTATGACAGTATTGTATATTGGCTTTCACGGCTGGTGAAATAACTCAGCAATTCTTCTAGGTTTGTGCCGTGTCTTGTGTGGGGTTTCGTCTAGGACACCAAGCTGGCTCATCGGCGGGCCCTTGGTGTCCTAGGCGAAACCCCACACAAGACACGGCACAAACCTAGAAGAATTGCTGAGTGTTAATTCACCGGCCGTGAATGCCAATATACCATTTTTTGGAAGCCTTCATAGGGAGGTTAAGGCTGCTTGAGCTTTTAGTTCTCGCAGTAAAGTAGTGCAGTTGCACTCTATATAAAGGGAGGTAGCGCGCAGTTCGTTACTCCTGTGGGGGGTCTGGGCAGGGACACCAAGATCCCGCCGATGAGCCAGCTTGGTGTCCTAGGCGAAACCCAACACAAGACACGGCACATACCTAGAAGAATTGCTGAGTTTTT
This sequence comes from Meconema thalassinum, assembly GCA_946902985.2. Classification (NCBI taxonomy): domain Eukaryota; kingdom Metazoa; phylum Arthropoda; class Insecta; order Orthoptera; family Tettigoniidae; genus Meconema; species Meconema thalassinum. Next base: position 96,826,946 of record OX336399.1, read on the forward strand.
TTTTAATGACAGTATTGTTCTGAGTGGGCGATATAGCCATTGCGAGACACCCTTCGTCGTCGTCGTCGTCGTCGTCGTCGTCTTCTTCTTCTTCTTCTTCTTCTTCTTCTTCCGAATTTGGCCAAATATGGAGCGCATGTAACGTAATGCATTCTGGCCAGTCTTCTTTTCTCTTCCCAGATATTCTTCAGTTGTCCTTCGTGAAATTTGTGATTATCTACTTGAGTTGTGAACATCTTTCTGTTGAGAATCAATTCAATGTAATTTGAATTTCTTCTGTGCCCTTCTTAACCTCTTAACGTATGGTTCCCTCCTCTCTGGACATCCTGTAGATTTACGTATTAGAAAGTCATTTTTAAAAGCCTTTGGATGGAGGGTGGCGCTCTATAGAAGTTAAACTTGGACTGTTGGCGCAACAGAAAAGAGGAGAATAGAAGCATTGAAATGTGGTGTTACAGAAGCATGAAGATCAGATAGGTTGTAGCTCACCCATTGGGTGTCCGTCTCAAAGCAGCTACAAAACAGGCGAGCCGAATATGTCCTCGGACACTCCCGGCCCTAAAAGCCATACCACATTTCAAAGGCTTCAAGAGACTTTACACAGCATTTGTTTATTGTCCATGTTTCTAACGCGTACAATAGCACAATCCAAATAAATGTATGCAGGGTCTTTATACGAATGGGTAGATTAAGTTTATTGCTACATAATAGCTTTATCTTCAGCATGGTTAGCTGCCGCCCCGGTGGTCTTGGGTTCGATTCCTGGCTCTGCCACGACATTTGAAAAGTGGTATGAGGACTGGAAGGGGGTCTTCTCAGCCTCGGGTGGTCCAAATGAGTAGAGGGGGTTCGATTCCCACCTCAGCCATCCTCGAAGTTGTTTTCTGTGGTTTCCCCACTTCGTCTTCAGGCAAATGCCGGGATGGGGCCTACTGTAAGGCCACGGCCGCCTCCTTCCCTCTTCATTGCCTATCCATCCCAATCTTCCCTTCCCATCCCTCATGAGGCCCTTGTTCGCTTTGCAGGTGATGCTGCCTGGGCGAAGTGCTGATCACACCTCCCCAGTTGTATCCAATCCGACCAAGTGTTCTCAGCTCTAGGACGCTGCCCGGAAAGGCGGTAGTGGTAGTTCCCTCGCTTAGTCCGTGGGAACCACCAACCTGGAGGGTAAAATTGACTTTAAAAAAATAAAATAATAATACAAGCACAGATTATGACCGTATGTCCAGTCTATTTTTCCAGTCCGGTATCTTCTTGGATTTGCTTGAGATATGTAGTCTATATCTTGGTCGTCGTCTGGGTCTCTCCCCATGAATGAATCCTTCCACAATAAGTGACATGAGCCGAGAGAGGCGTAAGGTGTGACCACACCAAGCAAGACGCCCTTTGCGAATCACCTTTATCATAGAGATCTCTTTTGATTTACTCTGTTCATTACCTAACCCTATCCATCCACTAAACCTTAAGCATCCTGCGGTAACACCACATTTCAAGGGCTTGAAGAGACTTGACACAGCATTTGTTTATTGTCCATGTTTCTGACGCGTACAATAGCACAGTCCAAATAAATGTATGCAGGATCCTTATACGATGGGATGGATTAAGTTTGGTTCCTCAGTTTAGGGGCTGCGACAACGCGGTCATGTAGCCCCGTGCTTTGGGTGTGTGTAGAATCTGTCTCATAACCGGTGTTAATTGTAATGGCTGTATTAGTGTGTGTTATCTGTTTTTTAATTTAAGTATTGCAACTTAGAATTTTTGAAATAGTTCCTACTTTTGCCGCCAAGCACCACCGTCAACGACTAATAGGCCAAGTTCAGAACTTAGCTACTAGACGCCACCGCAGTTGGCTCTTGGCAACGAACGTAGAAACCTAAGAGCGTTGTTTACATTCTTAACCTATCTTATTTAGCTTCACACAGGTGCAATTAGTGGAAGGTTCTTTAACATGCCATAAATCTATGACATGGGACCGCCGGCTTTACTTCCCCTCCGAAGGAAAGCATACTGAGGGATTTATAACGCTCTTAAAAAATCCACTATCTTGGGCATAGAAGCTCAGCATGCTACCGACTACGTCACCGAAGCCACCACCCAGAGGGTAGCTTGCATGTCGAATTTCGTTGTTCCTTGAATCACTATGAAAGTCAAGGAGGTTATATATCTAAGCTCCTTGAACACTATAGCGCTTTCCAGTAGAGACATGAGGAACTTAGTGTTGGTGGAAACTCCCGAGATAAATTTTGCCATTAAGAACACGGCCTACTGAATTGAAATGGGTTCTTTGACATGCCAACATCGTATGACATGCGTGTCGTATTTTTGCCACCTTTCAAAAATCACTTACCACGGCCAGAAGCGAACCTGCAATCTTGGGGTTAGTAGACCGAAACGCTATCCACTCACCACAATAAGTGACAAAAGCTGAGAGTGGCGTAAGGTGTGACCACACCAAGAAAGACACCCTTAGCGAATCACCATTATCAGAGATCTCTTTTGATTTACTCTGTTCATTACCTCACCCTATCCATCCACTAAACCTTAAGTATCCTGCGGTAACACCACATTTCAAAAGCTTCAAGAGACTTTACACAGCATTTGTTTATTGTCCATGTTTCTGACGCGTACGATAGCACAGTCCAAATAAATGTATGCTGGATCCTTATGCGAAGGGATAGATTAACTTTATTGCTACATAATAGCTTTATCTTCTGCATAAAAGCGATCTTAGCTCGGGCAATACGGCACTTTATCTACGGCCGATTTCCTTCCAAAATCCCTTCACTCACCCGTTCTAAAAATAAAATAAATAGCTATTGGGTGCATTATAAAATTATTTATGTTCGACAATGTCGAAATATAAACATTATGTGTCAGAAAACTGTATCATAATGAGGCTCATTCTAACACTATTTTTTATTATGAAACAGTTTCTCCCACCAATCAGAGCTCAAGAAACAGTTGTGTGACCAATTAGGTAAGGATACCTTCGCGCATGCGCTCAAAATCCAACATGTCTATATAAATTACCGAATGTGCACACCGTCCATATGTTCGCGTAAATAAACTGGTGAATATGAGACAAAACAAGATGTTCAGTAAAGAACATATAGCCTACTTTCTCCTAAATGCATGGGTATTATTATAACTCTTTGTCCTTTTCAAGGAGTATGATTGAATGTTGGTAGTAGTAGCTTGTTGAAATAAGTGTCATACGGATATTAAACATGAATATGAGGTGCCCTTTGCTAGTGCTACCTCTGTACCAAATTTCGTTCAATTCGGTTTCACCGTGTTTGAATTGATAGGGGGAATCGATTTGCACACATACTCGGCCACCATCTGCAAACTATTGGGCTGATGTTCTTGCAGTTTGGTCTGAATATGTTTCCCACATAAAGATATGGTGTTGCAAAATTTGGTAGAGACTAGATTATTAGGTTGGTCGTAATTACATTTTAGCTTTTAACATTTGGATGGCCGCGATTACGTTTCCGTCAAGGTAGCGGTGATATAAAACATGACACTGAGGTGCCCTTTGCTAGTGCTACGTCTGTACCAAATTTCGTTCCATTCGGTTTCACCGTGTTCGAATTGATAAGGGGAATCGATTTTCACACAAAGATGGCTGCCATCCGCAAAATATTAGGCTGATGACCAATTAGTTTGGTCACGGGATGCTCCCTCCATAAAGGTATGTTGTTGCTAAGTTTGCTAGAGATCGGATGATTAGGCTAATCGTAATTTGATTTAAGCTTTGAACATTTGTGTGGCCGCCATTACGTTTCCGTCAAGATGGCGGCGATATAAAACATGACACTGAGGTGCCCTTTGCTAGTGCTACCTCTGTACCAAATTTCGTTCATCCGGTTCCACCATGTTCGAATTAATAGGGGGAATCAATTTTGACATAAAGATGGCCGCCATCCGCAAACTATTAGGCTAATGGCCTATTAGATTGGTCAAAGGATGCTCCCTCCATAAAGGTATGTTGTTGGAAAGTTTGGTAGAGATCGGATGGTTATGTTAGTCGTAATTTGATTTAAGCTTTAAATATTTGTGTGGCCGCCATTACGTTTCTGTCAATATGGCGGCGATATAAATCATGACACTGAGATGCCATTTGCTAGTGCTATCTCTGTACCAAATTTCGTTCCATTCGGTTTCACGTGTTTGAATTAATAGGGGAAATCGATTTTGACACAAAGATGGCCGCCATCCGCAAACTATTTGGCGAATGACCTATTAGATTGGTGAAAGGATGCTCCCTCCATAAAGGTATGTAGTTGCAAAATTTGGTAGAGATCGGATGATTAGGTTAATCGTAATTTGATTTAAGCTTTGAACATTCGTGTGGCCGCCATTACGTTTTAGTCAAGATGGCGGCGATATAAAACACGACACTGAGGTGCCCTTTGCCTATGCTACCTCTGTACCAAATTTTGTCCATTCGGTTCCACCGTGTTGGAATTAATAGGGGGAATCAATTTTGACATAAAGATGGCCGCCATCCGCAAACTATTAGGCTAATAACCTACTAGATTGGTCAAAGGATGCTCCCTCCATAGAGGAATGTTGTTGCAAAGTTTGGTAGAGATCGGATGGTTATGTTAGTCGTAATTTAACTTAAGCTTTGAACATTTGTGTGGCCGCCATTACGTTTCTGTCAATATGGCGGCGATATAAAACATGGCACTGAGATGCCCTCTGCTAGTGCTACCTCTGTACCAAATTTCGTTCCATTCGGTTTCACCGTGTTTGAATTAATAGGGGGAATTGATTTTCACACAAAGATGGCCGCCATCCGCAAACTATTAGGCTAATGAGCTAGTCATTTGGTCAAAGGATGCTTCCTTTATAAAGGTATGTTGTTGCTAAATTTGCTAGAGATCGGATGATTAGGCTAACCGTAATTTGATTTAAGCTTTGAACATTTGTGTGGCCGCCATTACGTTTCCGTCAAGGTGGCGGCGATATAAAACATGACACTGAGGTGCCCTTTGCTAGTGCTACCTCTGTACCAAATTTCGTCCATTCGGTTCCACCGTGTTCGAATTAATAGGGGGAATCGATTTTCACACAAATATGGCCGCCATCCGCAAATTATTACGCTGATGTCCTATTAGTTTGGTCAAAGGATGCTCCCCCCATAAAGGTATGTTGTTACAAAATTTGGTTAGAGATCGGATGATTAGGTTAGTCGTAATTTGATTTAAGCTTTGAACATTTGTGTGGCCGCCATTACGTTTCCGCCAAGATGGCGGCGATATAAAACATGACACTGAGGTGCGTTTTGTTAGTACTATCTTTGTACCAAATTTCGATCCATTCGGTTGCACCGTGTTCGATTTAATAGGGGGAATCAATTTTCACACAAAGATGGCCACCATCCGCAAACTATTACGCTGAAGGCCTTTTGGTTTGGTCAAAGGATGCTGCCCCCATAAAGGTATGTTGTTGCAAAATTTGGTAGAGATCGGATGATTAGGTTAGTCGTAATTTGATTTAAGCTTTGAACATTTGTGTGGCCGCCATTACGTTTCCGGCAAGATGGCGGCGATATAAAACATGACACTGAGGTGTCCTTTGCTAGTGCTACCTTTGTACCAAATTTCGTTTAATTCGCATTCACCGTGTTCGAATTGATAGGGGGGGGACAGACATTTTAGAGTACACACACTCACACACACACAGACACACACACACACTCACAGACTCACACACACACATACACACACACAGACTCACACACACACATACACACACACAGACAGACACACTTTTTTCGCCCTGTGTTGATCTCATAAGTCTACTTTCATTTTTTCAAAAATCGAAAGTCGGCTAAAAAATAGCACTGTACCTTAATGTCCCCAAATCCAATTTCTACACAGCGCGTTGCTTTCAAACGACTTCGGTGACAGTTTTACTGAATACTGGTGCACAATCTGCACATATGGCAGTGAAGCACACAGAGCGCATGCGTCGGTCGGTCAGAGAGCTTGGAAAACAGAGATATCTTACCCAGCGCTGCACTCCGATCACAAAATTCTAGTGTCTGAATCTCAACAGATATTTATGAATATTTATGTTAAAACATATAATAAAGTTATAATTATCGTCGAACATAAACAGTCGTATGCAACTCGCCTATTGCCATTATACACTCGTTGCATAATGTACTATTAACACATTCTAACTGTGGAAGGTGTATGACAGAGATACGAAGGGGTCATGGACCTATTGAAAGGAACCGTCCCGTCATTTGCCTGGTGGTGAAAATGGGAAACCACGGAAACCATTTTCAGGATGGCTCTCCCGATGCCTGCGAGGGACGAAAACATCTCGGCAGGTAATAATAATAATAATAATAATAATAATAATAATAATAATAATAATAATATCGTATGGCCTCTGTTTCCGGGTGCAAGCTTTCTTATTTGACACCCAGAGGGCAGCTTGCATGTCGAATTTTGTTGTTCTTTGGAGCGCTATGAAAGACAAGCAGGTTAGATATCTAAGTTCCTTGACACTATAGCGCTTTCTAGTAGAGAATGGAGGAACTTTCTGTGTTGGCTGAAAATCCCGAGATTAATTTTGCCATTATGAACACGGCCTACTGAATTAAAATGGGTTCTTTAACATTCTAACAACGTATGACATGCGTGTCGTGATTTTTATCGCCTTTGAAAAAAAAAATATCACTTACCATGGCCAGGAGCGAACCTGCAAGCTTGGGATTGGTAGCCTGACACGATGACCACTCACCGACCCTGGCAAGCACCGCGGCCGGTTTTAGATTGTTAAAGAGATTGCCTCGGTGTGGTAGCTATGTAGAGATGAAACGATTAGCTCAGGACAGTGGAAAAATTGAAGACTCAAACAACAACAACAACAAGGTTGCAAGATTGAGAAATCACTATGCCACCCACAGACAATCGTCGTCCACATACTAATTCATGAAAGTGTAGCTATTACAGCTGTGATACATTTAAATGATAAGGCCCAAACTACAAACACAATTATGCAGTAATTGGTATCAATTAATGGTTAATTAGACAACTTCTAAGCTTTCTATTTATAATTGTTAGGGTGGAGCGCGGTTGTACAGCGGTCAAGCTGCTTGTCTATCACCAAGGTGGACCGGGTTCAATTCCCGATTAATGTCTGTGAGTTTTTGTGTGATGAAATGTTACGTCTGGTGCTTCGGATACCACTTTTAAATTACAAAAGGAGGACCAATGGCTTACAGTAAGATTGCGAGATAAACAATCACGTGAAACTACAAGTTTCCTTATGACCTTCCCTTTTTTAAATATTGTTCCTAAAATAGAACACTAGGTTCGTGTTTCAAACGAATTACTCGTATGATATAATACACTTTTGAGTATTCTTTAATTTTCTACTAGTTATATAAGCTTTAACTTGAAGATTGTGGAGAGACATATACTTTTTTGAGCCACTGTAGCAGAACTAGTTAATTAGTTAGTTAGTTATTGAGTTTATTTTGGGAGGAACTACGAGGTCAACTCTCCCTTAGCAGAACTAATTTGTAATGCAATAAAACACGCATGAAATACAAGTACAGACGTTAAGAGCAAAATGTAGTAATATAAGCAAGAAATAACAATGGAACTTCAAAAAGAACACAATATGAGTAGGCACGGGGAAAGTTTATTTTAGAGGTGGATACAGTGGCGTTTATAGAGTTTTCTTTTAGGGGGGTGGTTGGGGGCATGGAATGGCCCCATTGAAGAGGTGGTCCGGGGTTCCTTCCAGGGAAATAGTTGTATAATTTGGTGCAAAATGATGAGTTTTAAGGCTATCTGACATAACTTTTTCAGCCAATTTGTTGTGATGTTTTATGTTTGGTTGATTTCAATCACAACTAAGACCAGTTATATTACTTTTTAATAATACAACCATTTTGCTCACTTGATAGTATTTAGCAGATGGAGGAAATAATTAACATTAGTCTACTGTTTTGATTTACAACTTACACTACCCTTATAATATAAAATCAGGGTTTCTTGTAACATTACCAAATCGATTTATAACTTCATCGTCGGTGATTTGTATGTACAGTGGAGCGTGGCTAATTCGAACTTCTATAATCCGAAATCTTCTTTAATTTTTCTCTAGGTCCCTAGCATTTTATATACAATCAATGTTAAAAAATCGTGGTTAATTCGAATTATATTTTAGTGTAAAAAGCCGATCGGAAGCCAAACAGTTGGGACAGTTGGGCCAGTTCCCGAAAAACCTGTTCCGAATGCAGCCCAAGCATCAAACCACATCACAGAACTTACGCGTTTTTTTGTAAGTAGAAATGACGGAAGTAGTTCTGTTTTCCGTTCCTTAAATTTGTATTTTTTGTGATGGCTGCCCTTAATTTTGAAAAACAGTAGATTTCTCTAAGACTTAACTCGATTGCTGGATTACTACTGTCGTTAAATAGGTGAATAGTACATTTTGGTTTTATTTTTCATTTGAAACTTTTGAGGTTATTCATGATACAGTCTTTATAAAGCACCATTTTCTGTATATCTGCTTTGTTGAACGTAAATCATTTTGTAAACGTAATACAATATATTTTCTCTACTCTTTTCAAAGCACTTTCTTAATTCGAATTTTTTACTGGTCCATTGAGGTTCAAATTATCCAAGTTCCACTGTATATGTGAATATATAACAATACTAGACCATTGAGTCTGTTTTAAGAAGTAGAATTTCTTAAGTATGTCTTCAACCTACTCAAAATCAAACTCCGTTCGTTGGTAGCTACAGAGACAGGCAAAATTTTCAATAGTTTGATAAGGGTATAACAGTTAGAGAAAAACTTTTTGTCACACGCTTCAATGGCACTTGTTGCTGTTCTTGGTAGGTTCTCAAGAGCGAAGGCACTGGAGCGCAATGAGAGGTTCTGTTGTTACACATAAACTGATTGTCACACAGTTTACCATTACCTCACTTTGCAACGTTGCCATATGTCATATAGTACATAAGTACGAGCTGTTTTTAAGTAAGGGCCTTTTTTTTAAATTAACTGAACATTTAATTTTGAAACCACATTTATTTTTAGGTTTTACATACCTTCCTCCATTTTTCTACATAGTTGCCTTGTTTATTTAGGCACTTGTCATACCTTAAAACTAAGTTCTGAAATCCCTCTGCATAAAAGTTTGCCGCCTGCACTGACAACCAAGAATTCACGCTGTTTTCACTTCTTCGGGGTTTGTTTGGGTTTGGCCTTAACAGGAGAGGTTGAGTGTCGCCATTCCATTGACTGTTGCTTGGTTTCAGCGGTGGAATAGGATACCCATGTTTCATCTCCTGTGATGATTCGACTCAACATGTCATCCGCTTCTTGCTCCGAGCGATTTCCACTTCTTTTCGCAGCTGAAACGTCATCTTGGTGGGAAGCGCTTCGCCGACGATGAAGAAGTAAAATCAGCCGTGAATTCTTGGTTGTAAGAGCAGGCGGCAAACCTTTATGCAGAGGGATTTCAGAACTTAGTTTTAAGGTATGACAAGTGCCTAAATAAACAAGGCAACTATGTAGAAAAATAGAGGAAGGTATGTAAAACCTAAAAATAAATGTGGTTTTATATAAAATGTTCGGTTAATTTAAAAAAAAAAAGAGACTTGGTCAGTCTGAAAGACTGGACTTTATATCATTTTAAATGCTAGCAGCCGAGTACCAAGAAGGCAGTGCGAGAACAGAGTTTCAAGATTCTATTTTGTTTCTTCACTGCCTACTTGATTGTTCTCGCACTGCCTTCTTGAAACTCTGTTCTCGCACTGCCTTCTTGGTACTCGGCTGCTACATCGTACTATGACGTCACACACTTCAGTGCATTCTCGGTACATTTCGTTCCGTCACCGTAACGTAACGCCAGACCCCCGCGTAACGACGAAGATCATTTAAAATGATAAAACCGGCCCTTACTTAAAAAACAGCCCTTTTAATTTTGGTGGGCACGCCCCTGTGTGGATATAATGATACACAGCTGTATGTTATGATGTTATCCATTCTTTTAAGGGCTGGCGACATTGTGGTCATGTGACTGTGGAATCTGTCCGATAACCTGTGTCATTGTGATAACTGCACTAGTGTGTATATTTATAATTGAGACTAAGATTGCAAAGAGAGCTGTTTATTCATTTAGGATCTTTGCGACATTGTCTTCATGTAGCTTATTGTACTAGGGCGTATGTTGGGGGTTGGGGCGCTGTGTTGTTGTGTTATCTATATCATTGTTTATGTGTAGGCCAGGACCGCCCAACCTAAGGCAAGGAGTAATAAGGAGGCGCCCTGTCAGCGCCATAGCATGCGGAGAGTTGAAGCACTGACCACGCCCCCATACTTGCCCGGCTCAAGCTGTAAATTGAGTTTACGGTACCGTAAACTTATTTATTAGTGGGATTTAAGTATGATTACCAGTAAAAGATTCGTGTTAGTTAGTTAGTTATTGTTGCTTTAAGGGCTGGAACTACGAAAGAAAAATATTCGTGTGCAGGTAGGCCTATACTACGAAATTGAAAGGTAGGCCTATATGACGATGGAAATCAACGAATATTTGTTGATCTTTGCTGGCTAGCGTGAAGTGTACGCCAGTCACAATACTTTTCGTCGCAATCGAGAATCATGTAAACTGCCATGAAACGTTTAATTTTACAATATAAACTAGAGCAATACACCGATCTGAATAGTATAGCACATGGGAAATGAATGTATTATACCGGTATGCAGTTTTTATGACCTGTAATTATTGTGGGATTTCAGGCAACCAGACACCCATCACTATTCTTAACTTATACCAAATAATAGCCAAATAATTACCGAGATACCAGTAGGCATGCCATTATATTCACGAATGTGTATTAAATAAATTTAAAATATTAAGGCATGCGAACTAATTGGGTGGTGGCATTATTGTTTTTATTGCACGATTTCAAAAAAATAGGCCAGTTCAGTTCCGGTAACAAACTAAACAAGGTCTGGGCTGAGGTTTGAGATTAACACACTAAAATATGCAAATAATGTCATATCAATCTTCTAACACCCACGAGCAATAAATCTAGAACTCAAGCCACGTTGAAAATAGATTGGGGTAATTAGATTACAGTAATACCGTTCATTAATTGACAAGCAGAAACTATTTCCAGTAAGAAACGGAGGAAAATATCCGTAATTAATTCCTAGCAATCGAAATAATTGTATTGGTGGACACGTATGCCAATATTTGAACGTCTAACGAATGATACTAGAACAGTAGGCTACCGTGAGGTGGCTACTCTAAGGATAAAAACTTAAGACAATAAATGGCAAATAAAGTGGATTTACTTGTGAAATGACATTACTTTGGCAGGTGGGAGTTCTGTTTGAGCAAACATATGCCCCATGTGTCGACATTTCGACCCACACGCGAAATATCACCACTTTTAAGTACGTACGTCACACCATTACATGCTTTTCTTATGGGACTACCGCAATGTTTTGAGCATATGTGAAGGAGTAACTTCTGTCTTCACTTCCTTGCCGTTAGGGCCTCTCCTTATTACTCCTTGACCTAAGGCCCACGATACTATTTTGTCTGGCCCGGCGCCGCTCCGTGTCCGCGCCGTGTCGCCAAAACTTTGAAACACCTAAAGCCAACTGGACAAAGCAGTGCGCGCACACCCCTACCCAAGGTCATTGACTCACTGATGAACACTTAAAATACTTATTCATGATCGGTACAACTAAGTTCGATCCTAAGTGGAGAGAAATTTTAAATACCAGTACAAAGCTTTTCCAGTCGTCACACTAAAATTATCATGAACTTTATTTCTTAATTTGTTTAATAATTGTGTCAAATGAACATAAATACTCACTCTTTGTCATTCCTGCTGTATGAGTGTATTGAATATCATCGTACTTCTAATTTAAAGGGATTTATTAAAAAAATATTTTTGTGTTTTTTAATCACTACAAATAAATAAATATAGAAAACGGCAACAATACTAAGAAAACTGAGCTCAGACAGCCACAAAACTCACCATATTGCACCTATTTTTAGCCTATTTTCATTTATGAAAAAAAAATAGGCTTATGAGATCACCTTTTGTCCGTGTGTCTGTCTGTGTGTGATGTTGTGTGCCCCCCCCCCTAATAACTTCTAAACAGCTGGAGCGATTTAATGAAACTCGGTAAGTTCATAGCACTATTCCGGACGACCCCGACCGTGCCCTTCAAATTTTGTTACGTCTCACCAATCCAATATGGCGGCTGTGCGAAATATTTCACCATCATTCAATATCTCCAAAACTATTACCGATATCACCCTGGAATATTTTACGGTGATAAAGGAAACTACTAGAAATTCACCTATGTGACTTTTGAAAACCTGGTAACTACAAAACCAACATGGCAGCCAAGCGAATTTGCGACGTTTAAATAGACGTTTCTCGCGATTTAACCAACCAAACGCATTAAAATTTCGTACAGTATATGCTTATGCACATTGTAATGCACCGACATCTAACATCGTTCAATTGTTTTCATAACCACAAGATGGCGGATGTGCGAAATATTTCACCGGCATTCTATATCTCTGAAACTATTAGCGGTATCACCCTGAAATTTTGAACGGAGATAAAGGGCACTACTGGAAGTTCATCTATAAGACTATCAAAAAGCGGTTAACTACAAAACGAATATGGCGGCCAAGAGAAGTTGAAAATTTTAAACAGACCTTTCTCGCGATTTAATGATCCAAACACAATGAAATTTGGTACAGGGAATGTTTTTACACATTGTAATGCACAGGTATCTAATTTCGTTCAATTGTTTACATAACCTCAAGATGGCGGCTGTGCGAATTTTAAAATGGTTTTTATTTCTTGTGTCGTAAGCATGCGATCGAAGTGAAAGTTTAAATAATGAACCTACGCAATAATTTTCCTTTAATTGCACATGACTCTATGGCCTATACAAATAACAATCCAACATGGCGACCATCCGAAATATTTCGATGGATCTCAATATCTACGAATCTATTACAGCAATCAAACTGAATTTTTTAATGTTCATAGGGGCTATGAATATAAGTTCACCTATAGGACTTTCAATAACCTGTTGATCACAAATCCAACATGGCGGCGACGCGAAGTATAAATATTTACATGGTCGTTTCTCGCAATTTAACCATCCGAATGCAGTGACACTTGGTACAGTAAATCCTTATACAAATTTTAATCCACAGGCATCTAATTTTTTTCAATTGTTTCCATAACCACAAGATGGCAGCTGTGCAAAATTTTAAAATCTCGTTTTTATTTCTTGAGTCCTAATCATGCGATTGAAGTTTGAATACTACACATACACAATAATCTTCAAATAACAGTACGGTACATAATTCTAAGACCTACATATATAAAAAACCAACATGGCGACCATCCGCAATATTTAGTCGGTTCTCAATATCTACGAACATATTACAGCAATCAAACTGAAATTTTGTATGTTGATAGAGGCAATTAACATAAGTATGAAAATATATGAAAATAGGCTGTATAGTTCTTCACGGAACTACTTGTTTTTTTAATCCATATCTCCCAAAGCCCCCGGAGTGTTATTGGCCCGCAAGGTCCCCCAAATATTTACAATGTGGCCCTTAGTTTAAAAAAGTTTGGGCACCCCTGATGTAGGCTATATAGCCTATATGTAATTGAGATTAGAATTGGGATGGTGGCGGCCATGGCCTTAAGTTAGCAACCAACCCAGCATTTGCCTGGAGTAGGAGTGGGAAAACCCACAGAAAACCAATTCTAGGATGGCTGAGGTGGGAATCGAACCCACCTCTTCTCAGCTTTGCCACACGAGGCTTAAGAGTAGGCCTACCCCTTTCAAGCCCCCAGACCAGAATTAAGATTCTTGGCAGAGTCAGGAATTATAACTTTATTTCTAGATGGGACTATGCGGTTCGTTTTAGTTTCCGGAGCTCTGCAACTTATAAGAACCAGGCGGACACCCATGAGGAGGAGTTGGGATTTTTCATTTAGTGTTATAATGATAATAATGGAGGCTTCGGTGGCGTTGTTGGTAGCATGCTGAGCTTCTATGCCGAAAATAAAGGGTTCAAACCCGGCCGAAGCCGTCGGATTTTTTAAGAGCGTTAAAAATCCCTCGGTACGCCTTCCTTCGAAGGGGAAGTAAAGCCCGCGGTCCCATGTCATAGATTTATGGCATGTTAAAGAACCTTCCGCTAATTACACCTGTGTGAAGCTAAATTGGATAGGTTAAGAATGTAAACAACGCTCTTAGGTTTCTACGTTCGTTGTCAAGAGCCGACTGCGGTGGCCTTTAGTAGCTAAATTCTGAACTAGGCCTAGTAGTCGTTGACGGTGGCGTTTGGCGGCAAAAGTAGGAACTATTTGAAAAATTCTAAGTTGCAGTCTGTACTTAAATTAAAAAACAGATACACACACTAATACAGTCATCACAATTAACACCGGTTATCAGACAGATTCTACACACACCGAAAGTACACGGGGCTACATGACCGCGTTATCGCAGCCCCTAAACTGAGGAACCAACCAACCAATAATAATAATAATAATAATAATAATAATATCGTATGGCCTCGGGAGCAAGGTGCAAGCTTTGTTATTTGACACCCAGAGGGTAGCTTGCATGTCGAATTCTGTTGTTCCTTGAAGCACTATGAAAGTCAAAGAGGTTAGATATATAAGCTCCTTGACACTATAGCGCTTTCTAGTAAAGAAATGAGGAACATTGTGTTGGCGGAAAATCCCGAGATTAATTTTGCCACTACGAACACGGCCTACTGAATTCAAATGGGTTCTTTAACATGCCAACATCGTATGACATGCGTATCGTAATTTTTGCCGCCGTTCAAAAATCACTTACCACGGCCAGGAGCGAACCTGTAAGTTGGGGTTAGTAGACCGACACGATAACCACCCACCCAGCGTGGCAAGTACGTTTAGTGTTAATTGATATGGACTTCGTCTTGAGGAAAGCATTCATGGTGAAAATCAACTAATGTACTGTAAGACAAAAATAATGGACTGCAGCCTGCAGCCGAAATAACTCAGGCGTCAAATTGTCAGGTGGAAAGCTAGAGGAAGTAGGAGGCTTTTACTACTTAGGAAGCGAAATAACTGGTGATGGACGAAGCAAAGAGGATATAAAAAGGAGATTGGCTCAGGCAAGGAAAGCATTTCTACGGAAAAGAAAGCTGTTGACATCAGGAAATCATTTTTGAAAGCCCTTGTCTGGAACGTGGCGCTCTATGGAAGTGAAACTTGGACTGTTGGCGCAGAAGAAAAGAGGAGAATAGAAGCTTTTGAAATGTGGTGTTACAGGAGAATGATTAAGATCAGATGGGTAGATAAACAAATGAAGAAGTAATAAGACGAGCGGAAGGGAAGAGATGTTTCTGGCGACTGCTAATGAAGAGAAGGGATAGGTTGGTAGGACATTCACTAAAACACCCAGGAATAGCAAACTTACAGTAGTTATGGAAGGAAGAGTCAAAGGCAAGAACTGTAGGGGTAGACCAAGGTTAGAATAATTATGTTGAACAGATTGCCTCGGAAGTAGGGTGTGGTAGCTATGTAGAGATGAAACTATTAGCTTCGGACAAGCAGGCATGGATCGCTTCATCAAACCAGTCAGAAGACTGAAGACTCAAACAACATACATTATATAGGGCGACCCAGGCACCGATAATTTCATTTTATTACTTCCTCGCCCTGTGGGTAAGTCTGAAGTAAATTACTACATAGGCCGTCTATACTTATCCACCATCCCCCCGAAATTATTTTCTGAGTACGCCCCTGTGAAGGACGATGAGTCTATTTCAAAAAGGTTATGCTGTAAATTCATTTAGGGACATACAAAGAGCAGACTTCAGTGAAGCTGAAGAAATCCTATCCCAGGATCTTGAGAAGATGGACGATTATTTCACAAAGTGGCGATTGACACCTAGTCCTCTAAAAACAGAAGTAGCTGCGTTTCACCTCAGTAACAGGAATGCACACTACCAACCGAGAGTCAGGTTCAGAAATCACACACTGCGATGTAATGCTACCCCCAAAAGCCTTGGTGTAACTTTAAATAGATCTCTAACCTATCGCAATCACCTTCAGAAACTGGCAGCTAAACTGAAAAGTCGTAATAACCTTCTGGGAAGACTAGCTGGAACATCATGGGGTGCAGATGCGAATTCATGCTAACAACTGCTCTAGCATTAGTATATTCTTCAGCTGAATACTGTTCTGCTGTATGGCTGAATAGTTCCCATACTCGTCTGGTCGACGTCCAGCTACGCCACACAATGAGAATCTTATCTGGCACCCTGCACTCTATTCCTGTACAGTGGTTACCCGTACTGAGCCACATTCAACCTCCTCACATCAGACGACAAAATGCCCTTGTCAGATTATGGACTAAGGTGATGATGAACAGCTCACTTCCCATCCATCAGGATACAGATGAAAACGACGTAGCGAGACTGAAATCCCGGAAACTTGCCTGGAAGATGGCCAGGAATCTAGCTGACATACCATTTAGACCTGACGAAGCATAGAATCAAGAATGGGCCAGATTACACCCACATGGTCTAATCAACATCAATGACCCAACAGCAAAGTATTATGTGTACTCGAGTTTGAAGGTTGTTTGTGACGTAACCAATAGACATACTTAAAATCCAATAACATCATCATTTTCGTCGTTCTATTTTACGTGAGTTGGAACACAAAAAGTGCCCGTTTTTAAGCGTGTTTCAACCATGCGTCACATATAAGAATTATTATCTCACAAACCCATCATCAGATCGAATCCAAATATTAACACAATATATATTGGAATGTTGTATAACTGGTTTATTAATTTCAAAATTTTGCGTGTCCAAGAAACAAAGTTGTTATCATTTGTGTAAGGTAACGTTTTCTCGGCTTGGGGTGGTTGGAATATGTAGTTCTTGGTCGCGTTGTAATCCTTATACATCAAAACGTTATGCGGTATGACTTTAAAATACGTAAATTAATTCACTTATTTTACATCGGTTTATATTTGAACGGGGAAATACGACCTCGCCTCGCTGAGCTCCATCTCAGCAACGCTGTACAGCTTACCCCGGAGCGGCTGGCTGGTGAATCATGCCTTATTTCCACGAACAAATACAAACCGATATAAAATAAGTGAATTAATTTACGTATTTCACAGTCATACAGCATAACTTCTTGATGTATAAGGATTACAACGCGACCAACAGCTATATTTTCCAACCACCCCGAGCCGAGAAAAAGTTACCTTACAAAAATGATAACAACTTTGTTTCTTGGACAAACAAACAAAATTTTTGAAATTAATAAACCAGTTATACAACATTCCAATGTATATTGTGTTAAAATTTGCATTCGATCTGATGACGGAGTTTTGAGATAATAATTCTTAAATGTGACGCATGGTTGAAACACGCTTAAAAACGGGCTCATTTTGTGTTCCAACTGCGATAAAAAATATTAAAATATAAATTAAAAATTCCAAACCTACATGAACTAACGTAAAATAGAACGACGAAAATGATGATGTTATTGGATTTTTTGTAGGTATATTGGTTACTTCATAAACAACGTTCAAACTCGAGTGCACATAATACACACATCAAAAAAAGTTTTGCATCACCTCGGTTCCCAGATCTCCGGCATATAGACGTTGACTGTGTATATTGTATCCAAGATACAGTCCCTTTGACTGTTCATAGATGTCACTAAAACTGCTCAAAGATGTAAACAACCATGCATGAGCAGGGCCTATTAGACGGAGGGGGTACGACAGCCGATCAGTTCCAGTCATTCCACCAGGACGAAGGTACGCTGCTCATGTTGTCTGTAGTTCTACCATGCCTAGAAGGTCAATACCGCAGTTCGATCGCGTCCGCATTGTTACTTTGTGTCAAGAAGGGCTCTCAACAAGGGAAGTTTCCAGGCGTCTCAGAGTGAACCAAAGCGATGTTGTTCGGACATGGAGGAGGTACAGAGATACAGGAACTGTCGATGATAGGCCTCGCTCAGGCCGCCCAAGGGCTACTACTGTAGTGGATGACCGCTACTTACGGATTGCCACTCGGAGGAACCCTGACAGCAATGCCACCATGTTGAATAATGCGTTTCGTTCAGCCACAGGACGTCGTGTTTCAACTCAAACTGTGCGCAATAGGCTGCATGATGCGCAACTTCACTCCCGACGTCCATGGCGAGGTCCAGCTTTGCAACCCCGACACCATGCAGCGCGGTACAGATGGGCCCAACAACATGCTGAATGGACCCCACGGAATTGGCATCACGTTCTCTTCACCGATGAGTGTCGCATATGCCTTCAACCAGACAATCGTCGGAGACGTGTTTGGAGGCACCCTGGTCAGGCTGAACGTCTTAGACACACTGTCCAGCGAGTGCAGCAAGGTGGTGGTTCCCTGATGTTTTGGGGTGGCATTATGTGGGGCCGACGTACGCCACTGGTGGTCATGGAAGGCTCCGAAACGGCTTTACGATACCTGAATAACATCCTCCGACCCATAGTGCAACCATATCGGCAGAATATTGGAGAGGCATTTGTCTTCATGGACGACAATTCTCGACCTCATCGTGCACATCTTGTGAATGCGTTCCTTCAAGATAACGACATCGCTCGACTACAGTGGCCAGCATGTTCGCCAGACATGAACCCTATCGAACATGCCTGGGATATGTTGAAAAGGGCTGTTTATGGACGTCTTGACCCACCAACCACTCTGAGAGATTTACGCCGAATTGTCGTTGAGGAGTGGGACAATTTGGACCAACAGTGTCTTGATGAACTTGTGGATAGTATGCCACGGCGAATACAGGCATGCATCAATGCAAGAGGACGTGCTACTGGGTATTAGAGGTAGTGGTGTGTACTGCAATCTGGACCACAAATGCTGAAAGTCTAGCTGTATGATGGTACAACATGCAATGTGTGGGTCTCATGAGCAATAAAACGAGCTGAAATGTTGTTTGTGTTGATCTCTATTCCCTTTGTATTTAACGGTTCCGGAACTCTTGGAACCGAGGTGATGCAAAATTTTTTTTGATGTGTGTACTTTGGTCGACAGTAAACAGGATACGCTGCGGCGTTGGAAGAACTGCTTCTGCACTACACCAATGGGGGTGGTTGGAGTCTCCTTCCTGCAACTGTGGTGCTGAAGTGCAAACCATCAGCCACATCGTGAAAGAATGTCCTCGACGAGCATTCACTGGGCCTATGGAGGAGCTACATCACCCCTGCGGCACTCACTTGGTTGGCAGGACTAGACATCAGCTTGTGATGAAATCTCAGAATCTGCAGCTGCGTGTGTGTGTCTATGCGTGCCTCCTAATAGTCTGTAATAATTTATATCCATGTATATAATTTTTTTCTTCTAATAGCAATTATATGTAAAATGCATTTCAAACGATTGTCAAATGAAACATCATACGCCAAATATATAAAATTTAGGGACATTTGGGAGTGTGTGACAACCTGTGTTATTATGATGGCTGTACTAGTGTGTTTTTTTTTTGTTTTTTTTTTTGTAAATTGGGGATAGGATTGACATGGAGGTGGCCGTGGCGTTAAGTTAGGAACCATCCCACCATTTTCATGGAGTACAAGTGGGGGGAAACCACGGGAAACCACTTCCAGGATGGCAGAGGCTGAGTGTACCCCGTTCCAGCCCTCACACGCCGGAATTAGAATTTCGTGACAGAGTCGGGAATCGAAGCCTGAAATATGCGGAACTGAATACATAATTCTAGACCACAGAAGGCGACCGTTAAATATTGTAAACTAAATAGAATTTGATCACCTCGTGGTGTTGTGGCTACTGCCTAGCATTCTTGGCTGTCACCCATGACATTCAGGGTTCGATTCCCTCCTCTGATAAGATACCGTACTTAATTCTACCTACTACCTCACTCCTTATCTTGCCTAGTACGCCTCAATATACCGCTGCCTGGGGCTTTTATGGGTATCTACCCACATAACCTAACGGCGGTACTCTTTGAGGATCCAACCAGCCTTCGGGCTGACTACCTAACCGACAGACATACTTAATTCTGATCTGAGGGTTGAAACGGGGTACACTCAGCCTCTAGAGCCTAAACTGAGAAGAGGTGGGTTCGATTCACACCTCAGCCATCCTAGAAGTGGTTCCCGTGCATTCTCCACTCCCACTACCGGCAAATGCCAAGATGGTTCCAAATTAATTAAAACACTTACCCTGCTGATGCCTTAAATGTTGCTCCTCACCCGTGTGCTGGCTGATTTTCAGAATTTATGGCTATGTTCAGAATGGCACAAAATGAATGTGGTTTGAGTTAAAAATAAATTGAAAAGTCTGTTCGATTTCCGAATCCCTACACTACAAATTTAATAAAAATTCGACACGATTCAAAAAAAAAGAAATATTGTAAAAAAATGCCGTAAAATTACACTTTTTTTTTTGTAGGAAGAAAAGAATTGTAAAATCAAATGTGCATGCACTACACTGTTGAAAGAAACTCAATAATCATTTCATTGACATAACACTACTTTGAACTTAAAACCAACAAAAATGTCACTTCTCATAATGCACTACGGTATGGTAAATTTTGAAACAAGGGGTGACACAAAAGTCCAACGTCACAGTCAGTACACTGATTCGATATTCTTCCGCTGAACTATGACGTGGTGCTATCTAGCGATAGTATGTGCAACTTCATGCTTACTGGCACCCATACGCGAGTGCTAGAGCTGTAATATTACGTTCGTCTCCAACACAAAGCGCGAGAAATCGATCAGCGTAATATTACGCTCGCCGCAGTTTTAAAAAGTTACCTTCAAACGTAATAGTACGACGCCCGCGCTCAAAGTGTTAAGGTCATGGACTTCTCCTTTCCAATATTAGCCTCAGTTACAAATTGATACGCTACTACAGGCATCACAGTACCACACGTTATCAGAAAAATTCTAAACACACTCAAGCCTCTAAATGAAACACTGCAGCAAGTCCGAATATCTGAGGTTCTAAACCCAGCACTGACAGCGGCTAACCTGTAGTGTGGGCCGATAACCTAGATGTTAGGCCCCTTAAAACAACAATTATCATCATCATAACCTGTAGTGTGGTTTATCCCCGGATTTTTCCACACTCTCTCCAGGCAAATGCTGGGGTAGAACCTAATTTCAGGTCCCGGATCACCAACCCAATCCCCGACCCTAATAATTACAGTATCACACACACATTCCAGTAATTGGAATTATTTTGTTGGTTGGTTGGTTCCTTAGTTTATGGACTGTGACAACGCGGTCATGTATCCCCGTGTACTTTGGGTGTGTGTAGAATCTGTCTGATAACCGGTGTTAATTGTGATGGCTGTATTAGTGTGATGATGATGATGATACTTGTTGTTTTAAGGGGACTAACATCTAGGTTATCGGCCCCTAATGGTTTGGGTGATCGTGAAGATGAAAATGAAATGCAAACTATAACTAAAACTACTAACTTATATATTAGAAGAAGAAATGGAAAACAAAAGGAGAATAAGGCAAATAAAGGGCAGGAGGAAAAGAAATGCCCTGAACCCTCGAAGAATGAGAATTGAGGGACTTGGGAGGAAGGAGAACCCGAAGAAGCAGATAGGAAAGGGAAAATGGAGAGGGTCCGCCCCAGGGGCACAGGAAAAAGGAAAAAAAACGGACCCAGCCAAGGAATCCCTCGGGCCGAGCTCACGCCCTTGAGGGTGTAGCAATATCCAGGGTGCACCAGAAGTGGTGGGGCCACACACACCGTGAATCCTTAAGGGCCTTGAGCAGAAGGTAGGAGATATGAAGAGAACAGAAGAGGTCTGACTCCTCGAAGAATGAGGGATCAGGAAAGATGAGACAAGGGCCAATTAAGGCGGGAAAGTAAAAGTCTCCCTAGGCCTCGGATACCCTAATACCGTCAGGGTCGGAAAAGAACAAGAGTTGACCAAGAGAGGTCGATAGGAAAGATGACTGAGAGGAGCCCGGCACAAGTAAGTGGAAGCAATGCTGGACTCAGCTGGGATCCCGTGGTCGCCAACCCACGTCCCACTAGATGTGAGCACCTGGGGGATGTATTAGTGTGTGTTATCTGTTTAATTCAAGTAAGGACTGCAGACAATAATTTCAAGTAGTTCCTAACTTTGATACTGCGCCAGAATTTATTTGATGCCATTACCAAAGAACCAATCTGGATATGAATCAAGACCCAGGTAAAATAAAAGAGTGGATGAAAATCTTCTATTCATTAAAAATTCGAGAAATATGGGAAAATCTGTATGGAAATGAGTGAAATACTATACATCTTATGCAATTATGAAAGGCAAGAAAGAAGGAATGATTTAAAGATGGATATATATTCTATTATATGAATGTGGGAGGTCTACATTGCGAGAGACATCACGCCACTTGAAGCGAGAGTTACGTCATGAAAGAGGAGAAGAGACGAAGGTCGAACTACGGACTGAAGTGAGGAGAGGAGGTAGAAGTTACGTCACACCACGAGAGGGGAGGCAGAGACTGCAACTAGCCGAGCGCAGAGAACGGGACGAGAGAGTTCTTTCCAATTTGAGATTTCATCGAGTCAAGACCTCGAGAAGAAGCTAGTATTATTATAACAGTGCTACGCTTTATCAAAGTTGGAAGTGACGAAGAGTGTAGTACAGCAAGACTGTAACTTGAGGAGCAAGCTACATTTATCACGCAGAATAGAACAATATATAGCCAAACATTACAGTGCGTAATACAAAGTTGTTTTCACATCGCATATATAAATACATTTCGACAAGAAGATATTCACTACTACTACGTTTGAACGCATACTTCAACATTACATTAACAAGAAGTTCCGTGAAGAACTATACAGCCTACTTTTCATGCCAATGATTATTCTACAGTATATGAACCTATCTAGAAAAATGACGAAATTAAGTTGGTAATATCGACATATCAAATTAGTTCAAAATATACCTGGTATAATGTAGCCTTATAGAGCACTACAGTTGGCAGCCCTGGTGACTGAATATATTCTTAGTTCCATCTCTTAAGGTACAGAATACAAAATTAGGTTGAAGTCCAATGGACGTTACACGCAGTTAGACACTGGATCTATCAGCACGCGTAAAAGCATGTTGCCAACAATACCATGCGTGTGCTGGTCAGAAATAATCAGAAATATTATGATATCTTGTTGTGCCAATTTTGAATGAAATCCATTTGTTAGTATAGAAGTTACATGTATTTTAAAATTGGACATATCAGCAGGCATAGAATCATGTTGGTAGCACTGCCTTGTATTAATTACTCCAAATTAATCTAGAATGTCAGGTGCTATACGTGTGCAAAGTATAGAGCTGTTGGCTTGCATACTTTCTGGCATATTGATATTAGGGTAAAAAAATATGGACAGCATTTATTAACAGTTGGCAGCCCTGATTGATCTTAACAATACTTAAAGTCATATCTGTTATGGTACACATAGCACATACGAAATTTGGTTGAAATCCAACTGATAGTATAGAAGTTACATGTATTTAAAAATTGGTACTATCCGCAGGCTTAAAATTATGTTGGTAGAACTGACGTATATAAGTTACTCCAAATTAATCTAAAATGTCAGAATATACGTGTGCATAGTTTAAAGCTGTTGGCTTGCATACTTTCTGATATATTGGTACTTGGATAAAAAAATAGAGAGAGCAATTATTAACAGTTGGCAGCCCTGGTGGCTCTTAAGAATACACTCAATCATATCTGTTTATGTACAGATATTACATACAAAATTTGGTTGAAATCCAATTGATAGTGTAGAAGTTATATGCATTTAAACATCAGAAGGCTTAAAATTATTTTGGCAACACTGTCATTGTTGGCCTCCCGGAAATTAAACTGAAATAGTATTATCTGCATGTGTACCAATTTTGGAATAGCTCCCATGCATACCTTGCGAGATATCCAACATGGAGCTCAAATTTCTAGTGCGTTTTTTCAGCAGTTGGTAGCACTGATATAATTTTCAAATATGGACGTGAGATATTCCGGTGCACATCTTTACTCATACTAAATTAGGGTTTGATTGCTGCAGCCGTTTAGGAGTTGATAGGGGACACACACACACACACACACACACACACACACAGCCAGATAGACAGACAGACAGACATTTTCCCGGATCGATCTCATAAGTCTACTTTTTCCTCATTTTTGCAAAATGTGAAAAGTAGGCTAAAAATGCAAGTTACAAAGCAGCAACGGGGAAGTCTTAAATATATCATCAGTGAAATGAGAATTACCATGTGCTAAGCTAAAGCATAGGGAAGCAGAAACTACAAAGATGTACAGTTGAATTCCAGAATTCACTATTATGGAAGGCGCAGCAGAACATCCACGTGATGCGCAAAATCACCGAACAAACCTCTACTTTTCTACAAGAGTTCTAATACATCTAGAATACTCGCAAACGCTTGTATGAACGACAATTTTCAACCTGAGACGAGATGTCAATTCTGAAGAACCGAGATGTCAATTCTGAAGAGATGGGGAGTCGAAGCCAGACGACTTGCAGTGAACGGGAGACGGAGTGCAGGCAGAGCGGGCTGTTTCACGGCGAGGTCGTTCACCGAGGACGTCACCGACCTTGTTCCACTGGGGGAAGAGGCCAGCTGGTTCTGACACAAACCGGTCTTCATAGCTGGGGGTGATACGATGAGCTCCGAGACACGTTTGGTTTGGCAGGCGAGACGAAGGTATTCTCCAGACCAGAGTCAACTCAAGGTGGAGAAGAGATTGCTTTATATAATGTAGAATTGTAGTTATGTTCTGTGATTATCCAATTGACCAACCGTATAATTTTGTTCGTATTACTGCAGCAGTATAATTTTGTCAGTATAATTGAATTATGTAATTTTTGAAGTAGTAATTTTTCGTATTTTTCTTAGGAGTTATTTTTCTTGTTCTTGAAAATTTCAGTCACTTGGACGAAATTTTGCATAGCGCTGCTATTAACGCTAAAGTCATTTCAGAGTCAAACCGTGTAGAATTTTTCATATTTGCGTTAGATTTAAACTAATTAAATCTGTTTTATCGCAGCGATGGAATATAGAATGAACTATTTAAAGGAATGTAGAATGAACTAGGCTATTTAAAGGAATGTAGAATGAACTATTTCAAGGAATGTAGAATGAAATATTCAAAGGAATGTAAAGTGAACTATTTAAGAGGAGTATAACATTGAACGAACTAAAGAAGGAGCATAATTGTAAATGAAGTAAAGGAAGTTTATTGAAGCAAATTTAAGTACCGCATATTTAAGAAGTTATGTCACGAAGTGTAAAGAATATTTCGACAACTCATGATGTTGATTCGAGTGTCAGAAATTTATTTCAACTAATTATGAACGAAAGTATTACGAGAACTCTTATACACATATGTCTAAGGAAATTTAGAGCATTAAAACGCATAGATGAATTTGTTAAACAAATATATTCATGGAAGGAAGTCAAACTTATATCATTTGTTAAAAATTTGAATATTTACTGATATTTCTTTAAAGGTTGTAATTGAATGTAAAACTGAATTTAAACACGTGAAAAAGAAAGTTAACAAAGTTAAATCACAGGGTGATCAGAAAGTGAAAGTACAGAAATTTATTGCAGAAGTGGAATTGCAAGCACGAGGTGAAGTTGTATCAGGATAGAGAAGAGTGTTAAAGTTAGGAAGAAAGTGTATTGAAATGGAAGCTTATAGTTGAAATACCGTGCAAAGTAAAGAGATATAGACGTAAATGAGTTACGTATTTTTACGAGAGGAGGCTGAGGAGTCTCAAGTTTTTCTAGTATTGATCGCAGTGATTGTGAAGTTATTTGAGTGTATTAAAGGAAGATTCTTTACAGGGTGTTTAAGAGATGAGGTAATTGTTGTATAATTTTGAAAGAGGAGTGTGAGAATGAAGGTTAATGCCATGCACTTCTAGTATTCACGTTTATCAGAGAATTATTAACACAGTAAAGAATTTCAGAAATTTTTCAGTATTTTATAATCAAAAGATAAAAGATAAAAGGAACAGTGCTTAGCTTAAATGTTTGTCACTTATGTTCAATTGATTAAGACGAGTATTTATTACTTTCAACACGATAGTTGCGGTGTATGTTTGTTATTTGATTGTTAAGGAAGTTGAGTAGATAAAAGACTCATTGAAAGATAGACAATTTAATCTTTTCGACACAATAGAGTGTATAATTTGTGCGAACCATAAATGAATGTATATATGCACATAGTTAATGAATGATTTTGCTTAGATATGGAACTACGGTTCAGAGTTGAAGCGGATTTGTATAAAGTAGGGTAATGCTTAGTATCACGCCGTTTCACATTTCTTATTACATCAGTGCCACGTGCAAGTTTATTTTTGAAGTTTATTTTTGGTGAGAGTGTCAAGAAGACACCATATTCAGGCAGGAAGCCAGTTTTATTGTACTTGTTTCAGCACAATAAACGGCTGGCGCTTTTTAGCGACTCAGTCAACTTTTATCTTAACTGACACCGTTTTCATTGTCGTCATCGTCGAAAATAGTACTGCGAGGTATAGATACAGGCGCTCACTATAGATTAGACCTTATCACCCCTCGAGATTGGAGTTTCTCGATTTGCTCCAAAATGTAAATGATAGTAGAAATTTGTACCTTGGCTGGTAGTACTATTTTCTTACGAATAATATCTATCCTGTATGTTCCTGAAATTCCCAATTTTACTTAGTAGGCATGGTAAGTTTGTGAGCTGGGTAATTTACATGTCTGCAATCCTTTACAGTGCAGCGGATATAAGTACTGATGGGTTTATTCGGGCGCAATACCAAATGCTACCGTCCACGATACCTAGCTTGTGGACTTGGCTACTAGATGGCATCGCAGTCAGCACCCGGCGGTGAACGTTGGAACTAATAGAGCATATCAATTCTAACCTATACATTTTGGCTTCACACAAGTGTAGTTAGTGGGAGGTTCTTTTCCATGCCATGAATCTATGACATGGGACCGCCGGCTTTACTTCCCCTCCGAAGGAAGGCATACTGAGAGATTTTTAACGCTCTTAAAAAATCCGACAACTTCGGCGGGGTTTGAACCCGCGACCTTGGGCATGCTACCAACTACGCCACCGAAGCCGCCCAAATTAATTTGTGTAGACTGACTGAAAGTTACAATATCAATAGTAACACATGGGGTTGATGACTAAGATGTCCCAGAATCCTAAAACGAATTAACAATACAAATAAAATTCAAACTCACCTTCGATGTAAAGGTACGAAGATTCGAAGAGTTTTTGCTGATAATACGACCATTGTATGCACACTGAACATAAAAGTTTTTCCTGGTCTAGCAATGCTCCTCACCACGCCACAGACTGACTTCTTCAGGTCAACCGGCACACGATATTAGCATTTCATAACATAAGAAAATCGTGGGTTGATGTGTACGCTAAGGATGTCACATCATCTGTGACCGGATCCGGGGTATCCTCTGCTGTACACTATATAGGCCTATTTCACTTCTCAAGGTTGACCCTGGCCACAGCGATAAGAATAATCCTTACCATATCGTCGACTGTCAGAGTTTCAAAGAAGCTGAAGAGATAACGGTTCTAATGTGTTTATTATTATGGTTCCAGTCCAGTTGTCAATGAATATGAATGACTTTATGACGCCCAGTCATGTTTAACATAATTATCCTATTTTTGTGGCTACCAGCCAATCGCTGAGCTGTTTTCTCAAGGCTGTCTTTTACACATGCCTTTCTTGATCGTACTACGGCTGACCGTCCGACAAGGGGTGTCCGGACATAACGTACCACGGATAAAACGTACCACTTGATTTTCGAGGACATAACGTACCACCTAGGTCGTTATCTACCTAAGAACGGTTTTCCCGTAATCCCCAAATATTTACGCTAGGATGTCAGACGGGCATTTCAGGTACAGGTTCGTTACCACAAAAACATCAGTGTTGATCACACTGTGCGGCTTTAAACAATTTGGTATTGTAACATGGAGTTGTGTACAACGAATAAGGGCGGTTTATGTGCGCACTTCGACGGATGAAGTACGAATTGTACTTTGAAAGTCCAAAGAGAAAGAAGAAATATGCAAGTATGATGAACGACTTGACAGAATAATGAAGAATGGAGATTTGAAATCTTGCTTGAGAGCTCTCTCATATTCTCAAAACTTGGAATGAAACTTCACATGGCGAACTTGTATTACTTAGAATGAAACATCCCATGACGAACTTGCGATTCGCAAGGATAATAAAACCCACAAAAACAGTTTTTTTTTAATAATAATAAAAATAAACAGTAAAAAACGAGAAATGACCAGAGCTTAACCACAGCTGATTTTAAACACGCCAAAATGTTTATAAACATTTTGCCAGTCCAAAGCCTAGATAAAGTGTGATGGGAATCCCAAAACTTATCATATTTTATATTAGTTTATGTTATTGCCCACGTATTTATTACCAGGATTAATTGAGCAATAGATTATCATTATATAATTCTACAAAGGACGGAGTTGACGTAGTGGATGAATACAAAGGATGATACTCTGTATCCAGAACCACTAATAGGTGGCCACTTACTCTATTTTTCACATTGTTGAATGTTGCTGGCCTCAAGTTTCATAATATATAAGCACACACATGGAGATTTTGGCATAGCCAGGTGGAACTTTCTAAAACAACGTAGCTATGACTTGTGCAGGAATTACATGATACAGCGTAGTGATGAGAACAGGCATCCTCGGGGCTTCATTCATTCCATTCCTGACCCGGTCGAAGACTGGAAGCAGGTTGTGGATTTTCATTTCATTAATTGAGCAATACCGAGCAAGTGGCCGTGCGGTTAGGGTGTCATGCACCCTAAACACTCCCCACTCTTTCAAGTGGTACGTGTCCTCTCCTAAATATTTTGAGGTCATTAGCTGACTCTTCGCAGGTGATCAGCCGGCCAAGTGGTACGTTATGTCCGGTGGTACGTTATGTCCTATAACCCGACAAGGTATTCCAAACCATTAGGGGCCGATAATCTAGATGTTAGGCCCTTAAAACAACAATATCATCATCCTGTCCTTGATTTGCATTATCCTTTACTTGTTTACCATTTCTCCTTCTAGTATGTAAGTTTGTAGTTAGTATGTATTAGTTGTAATTTTTAGCCTACTTTTCACATTTTGCACAAATGAGGAGAAAGTAGACTTATGAGATCGGGCAAATGTGTGTCTGTCTGTCTGTCTGTCTGTCTGTCTGGCTGTGTGTGTGTGTGTCCCTATCAACACCTAACCTGCTGGAGCAATCGAAACAAAATTTGGTAGGAGTAAAGATCTATACCTGAATATCTCACGGCCATATTTGAAAATGATGTCAGTGCTACCAACTGCTAAAAAATCGCAATTGAAATTTGAGCTCCATGTTGAATATCTTGGAAGGTATGAATGGGAGCTATTTCAAAATTGGCACACGTATAGATAATAATATTACAGTTTAATTTCCAGGAGGCCATACATGGCAGTGTTGCCAAAATGATTATAAGCCTGCTGATAGGTCCAATTTTTAAATGCATATAACTTCTACACTATCAATTGGAATTCAACCAAACTTCGTATGTTGTATGTGTACATAACCAGATATGACTGAGCGTATTCTTAAGACCCACCAGGGCTGCCAACTGTTAATAAATGCTCTTAATTTATTTTATCCAAGTACCAATATATCAGAAAGTATGCAAGCCGACAGCTTTAAACTATGCACACGTATAGTACCTGACATTCTATATTAATTTGGAGTAACTTATATACGTCAGTGCTGCCAACATGATTCTAAGCCTGCTGAGAGGTTCAACTTTAAATACATGTAACTTCCATACTATCATTTGGATTTCAACCAAATTTCGTATGTGCTATGTGTACTATAACAGATATGACCATGCGTATTCTTAAGAGCAACCAGGGCTGCCAACTGTTAATATGTGCTGTCTCTATTTTTGTTACCCTAATATCAATATATCAGAAAGTATGCAAGCCAATAGGTCTAAACTTTGCACACGTATTGTACCTGGCATTCTAGATGAATTTGGAGTAACTAATATACGTCAGTGCTGCCAGCATGATTCTAAGACTGCTGATAGGTCCAATTTTAAAATGCATGTAACTTCTATACTGAACCTTTTATCCACAGGCTGTATAAAGGATTCTAATAATTATTCATCATCTTTTGATACATTTCTACAGACAACAGATATGAGAGCCAGACGGTGTTGGGAAATATTGAGAAATCAGTGGCCAAGAGGACACAATGGTTTAAGCTCCTGCGGTATTTTAGGAAGAAACATATATATTCTTGAGACATAGAACAGGTGCAACTTTTAGCGCGGAAGACGGCTTGTGGGCGCACATTATGGCCTGTTGCTAGGAAGGTTGGCGCCAAGAAGGAAATCGAATGCTACGAAGCAATTGGTCTATCATGTTAACCACTCCCTACTGCTGAAAAATATGTAAAAGCGCGCAAAGACATACAAGAGTCTGGGCCAATAATATCAAGACGCCTTGTTTTAGCGGCAACTCGGCTTGATAACGCACACTGGTAAATTAACGCTGGAGTTATCTGCAGATTAATTCCACGATCGATTCGAGCCGGCTACAGCAAAATCGTAACCTCCACACTGATACGAACTCAATGATACCGATCGCATGCTAGTCTGATAATTATTATGGAATATTTTTTTAATAAATCCCCTTCCACACCTACCCTAGTCATTTTCATTTATAAGGATCCAAGATGCTTCGAGGATCATCACTTATTTCGTGCGTCTGAGGGCGTAACGTTCATTCACTCATTTTGTGCGTCTGAGGACGTAAGGTTCATACTCTGCAGATGTTCATGTTATTGAACATGGAACAGTGTCGTCAAGTTATAAGTGTAACTTCAGTGATTTATTTGCACTATCAGTAGGACCAGTTCATCGAAATAATTCACCAAATAGACTGTCAAGGAATATAGTACTTGATAGGTGAATATAGTAGGAATTATATCGTGTGTGTATCTGACAAAACTTTATTTAATTCAGCACGAGATGACGTCTAAGAACGAGAACGGATCTGGGAACCAGCAGGACATTTGCCGGAAGATGTCGATGACCAGATAAACATCTTAAAGGAGATGGCTGCAGACGATTGTCCTGGCACTGTTTTAAAGGATTGAGTACAAATGAATTTATTTATTTATTAAATCAGCTATGGTATTATGGGACATATTTTTGTAGATATTTGTTTGCTTGTTTGGTAATGTAGATTATTCGTTTTTGTTTTACTGACACATTAAATATGGGACTAGCCGAGCGTTGCGTAATTTGTAAATATTGTGATTGTATTTTGGTTCAACTTTACGGGGCGATACGCGGAGCCCGTGCTCGCGTTCGCTTGCGTAAATCGCGGTCAAGCATTATTATTCGGAGGTATGCCTTACAACAAAAATGGAACTGAATTAATTTTGAGATAAAAAATAGAATTTGGAGGGTAAGATTATTTGTGAGTAGAATTTTATGACGGATCAGGATTATTTTGATAGTTGCTTTCCAGCAGTTTTGAACGGGATGGCACTTTGCACCCGAGTTTTTGTTATTTATTTTTGTTAAGGTGTCAATGGACGCAGTATTGTTGATCTGTTTTGAGCCGACCCAGTGTGTGTGTTTGAGAGTCAGTCCAAGCTTTGGTGCGTTGTGTGATTTTTATAATGTGCTAGCGAGAATATATCATGGTGATTATTCTGTCTTGCTCCACATTAGCCCAGTTCATGACCTCGCGAGGGTGAACTTGTGGTATATATTTGTGTTTCTCGCCATCCAGTGGATGGGTGAGATATGTTGACGTTTCCAGAGTGAAACTGCACCGAGCTTGCGGGGCTGAGAGAGATATTTGTGGCAGTGGTGACTCATTCGAGAAGGGCGCGCTCAAATCAGATAACGTGACTTGTCATTAGTAACAGGCTTGCTTCCTGTACTGCAATTTAAGATGTTGTTTAAAATTCACAAAACCTGATCGGTTATAATGAGTATTGATTGATTAAATGGGTGCTGTCCATAGTTGTACGGTAGCTTCCGAAATTCGTGTTTGTCTGGCGTTTTATATAAATATAAACATAGTTTTTCAGCCGTTAGGCTTGTATTTTGTTGTTATTTGTTCAATTTTTTTGTGTGTTTATTTTTACGCGTTCTTGACCCGTGTCAAGTTAGGGTGCGCGAAGCTTTGTTCACAAGTTATGATGAGAGCGTTTTTGGCCTATTCCTGGCATGCTCTTTTTGTGTTCATTTTGTGCTCCTGCACCAGTTAGGATCTCAGGGAGATTCTTCATTCTGTTTATATTATTAGATCTTGCATGTGTCAGTAGTAGTTATAGTGTATTAATTAAGGGTGGGTCCCATAGCCGTAGTGTGATTTAAAAGATGCAACTCCGTAAGCAACATGACTGTTTCAGTTGTAAACGGACTCGCATCAGTACTCAGTTTCTTATTAACGAACAGTACACCACACATTATATAACTTCTTGACCAGAAAAAAATGGACTTGTATCCATAGGTTATGACGAGTGAGTTCTTACCGCTCAAATGCTTATGTTATGATTTTATCATTTATGTGAAGCTGCATTCACATTGTCTTGTTGTGACGAGCGAGTTCCTACCGCTCAGTGTTATTATTGTTTATTAAGGGGGTGAAAGTCAGGGAGGATTTGTTTTTATTTATTATTATTAGTATTATGCACATACCTTTCAGTCATTAAATTTCTTTTATTCTACCTGTTATCCATTTTATTTCTAGTATAGCCTCTGTCATGAACCTTTCTATTCATTAGAGCATGATGTTTTTAGCGAACTTTGCTGTGTAT
Organism: Meconema thalassinum; assembly: GCA_946902985.2. Lineage (NCBI taxonomy): Eukaryota > Metazoa > Arthropoda > Insecta > Orthoptera > Tettigoniidae > Meconema > Meconema thalassinum. Next base: position 96,859,947 of record OX336399.1, read on the forward strand.
CGCAGTCTGGACTGAACACGACCCCGTAGATGAATCTTGAGAAAACCATGCTTTATTGAAGGGTGCAATACCAACTAATGGATTTCATTCAAATTTAGCTCAACAATAGATCATATTATTTCAGATTATTTCTGACCAATACATGCATTGTTACCAACATGATTTTACGCACTGTTAGATCCAATGTTTTACTGCATGTAACGTCCATGGTATTCATTGGACTTCAACCAAATTTTGTATTCTGTACCTTAAGAGGTGGAACTAAGAATATATTCAGTCACCAGGGCTGCCAACTGTAGTGCTCTATTAGGCTACATTATGCCAGGTATACAGTATTTCGAACTAATTAGAAATTTCGATATTAGCAACTTAATTTCATCAATATTCTAGATAGATCCATATAGATTAATCATTGGCTTGAATCTTAAATTTTAAGAAAAGTAGGCTCTTTAGTTCTTCACGGAACTTCTTGTTCATTCTCATCTCATCTTTCACTATCACTCAGACAATTAGGGGCCGATAACCTACATGCTAGGCCCCTTAAAACAACAATTATAATCATCAACATCATCATCAAGAAACACTAAATTTCAGAGTCGGTCATCATTGAAATCGGGGGTTATGGCTAAAGCCCTGCGTGGATGCGGATATCCGCCACATTTTTCGCCGTCCGGATATAGTCTGCATGGCTGTGCGGATAGCGGATAAGCTGCGGATAATGTTTGGAGCAAATTTGTGGATAGTTTTTAGAATCCAATCCAACATATTTGCACCCGGATGTTTATGCCTTAGCCAATCATATTTATCCGTTATATTTTAGCCTATTTTCAATTTTGAAAAAATAGGCTTATGAGATCACCTTTTGTCCGTGTGGGTGCGTGCGTGTGTGTGTGTGTCTCTAATAACATCTAAACGGCTGGAGCGATTTCAATGAAACTCGGTAAGTTCATAGCACAATTCGGGACGACCCCGATCGTGCCCTTCAAATTTTGTTACGTCTCACCAATCCAACTTGGCGGCGGTGCGAAATATTTCACCAGCATTCAATATCTCCGAAACTATTCCCGATATCACCCTGGATTTTTTTTACGGTGATAAAGGGAACTACTAGAAGTTCACCTATGTGACTTTTGAAAACCTGGTAACTACAAAACCAACATGGCGGCCACGCGAATTTGCGACTTTTAAATTGACGTTTCTCGCGATTTAACCAACCAAACGCAATACAACTTGGTACAGTATATGTTTATACACATTGTAATGCACTGACATCTAACTTCGTTCAATTGTTTACATAACCACAAGATGGCGGATGGGCAAATTATTTCACCGGCATTCTATATCTCTGAAACTATTAGCGGCTCGGCGTTAGGTCATGGGGCCAAGCTCTCTGCTGACTCGGTAGGCACGTGGGTTCGAGCCCCACCGTCGGCTGTCCTTGAAATGGTTTTCCGTGGTTTCCCATTTTCAACAGCAGACAAATGCTGGGACAGTACCTACTGACAGGCCACGGCCACTTCCTTCCACATCCTTGCCTAGTTTCATTCATCTTCATCCATTCCATCTCTCATCCCGACGCGCAGGTCGCCCGCGGGCGTCGACTAGAAAGACCTGCACTTGGCCTCTCAGGAGACTACACGACAAAAAAAAAAAACTGAAATTTTGTACGGAGATAAAGGGCACTACTGGAAGTTGATCTATAAGACTTTCAAAAACCGGTTAACTACAAAACGAACATGGTGGCCAAGCGAATTTGAAAATTTTAATTAGACCTTTCTCGCGATTTAATGTTCCAACCGCAATGAAATCTGGTACAGGAAATGTTTATACACATTGTAATACACTGGTATCTAATTTAGTTCAATTGTTTACATAACCTCAAGATGGCGGCTTTGCGAATTTTAAAATTAAGTTTTTATTTCTTGTGTCGTAATCATGCGAACGATGTGAATGTTTGAATAATGAACCTACGCAATAATTTTCCCTTAATGGTACATGACTCTATGGCCTATACATATAATAATCCAACATGGAGAACATCCGAAATATTTAGATGGATCTCAATATCTACGAATCTATTACAGCAATCAAACTGTATTTTTTATGTTTATAGGGGCTATGAGCTTAAGTTCACCTATAGGACTTTAAATAACCTGGTGATCACAAATCCAACATGGCGGCGACACGAAGTATATATATTCACATGGACGTTTCTCGCAATTTAACCATCCGAGTGCAGTGAAACTTGGTACAGTAAATATTTATACGAATGTTAATCCACTGGCATCTAATTTATTTCAATTGTTTCCATAACCACAAGATGGCAGCTGTGCGAAATTTTAAAATCTCCTTGTTACTTCTGGTGTCCTAATCATGCGATTGAAGTTTGAATGCTACACGTACACAATAATCTTCATGTAACTGTACATAACTCTAGGACCTACATATATAAAATCCAACATGGCAACCATCCGAAATATTTAGTCGGTTCTCAATATTTACGAATCTATTACAGCAATCAAACTGAAATTTTGTATGTAGATAGAGGCAATTAACATAAGTAGGATATATGAAAATAGGCTGTATGGTTCTTCACGGAACTACTTGTTTAGCCTACTTTCGATTTTTGCAAAAAAAAATGAAATTAGACTTATGAGATCACTACAGGGCCAAAAAATGTGTGTCTGTGTGTGTGTGTGTGTGTGTGTGTGTGTGTGTGTGTGAGTGTGTGTACTCTGAATGTCTGTCCCCCCATATCAGAACACGGTGAAACCGAATTTAACGAAATTTGGTACAGAGGTAGAAAAAGCAAAGGGCACCTCAGTGTCATGTTTTATATCGCCGCCGTCTTGACGGAAACGTAATGGCGGCCACCCAAATGTTCAAAGCTTAAATCAAATTACGACTAACCTAATCATCCGATATCTACCAAATTTTGCAACTACATATAGTCGTATAGCGAACGTCTTTTGACTAAAATAAAAGGTCATCAGTCCAACAGTTTTCTGATGGCGGCCATGTATGTGTGCAAATCGATTACCCTTATCAATTCAAACCCGGTGAAACCGAATTGAACGAACTTTGGTTCAGAGGTAGCACTAGCAAAGGACACCTCAGGGACATGTTTTATATCGCCGCCATCATGACGAAAACGTAATGGAGGCCTCCGAAATGTTAAACGCTTAAATCAAATTACGACCAACCTTATCATTAGATCTCTACCAAATTTTGCAACATTATACCTTTATGTATGAAAAATCTTTTGACTAAACTGCAAGGTCATCAGCCCTATACATTGTGGATGGCGGCCATGTGTGTATGCAAATCGATTCCCCCTATCTATTCGAACACGGTGAAACCGAATTGAAAGAAATTTGGTACAGAGGTAGCGCTAGCAACGGGCACCTCAGTGTCTTGTTTTATATTGCCGCCATCTTGACGAAAACGTAATGGCGGCCACCCAAATGTTCAAAGCTTCAATCAAATTCCGACTAACCTAATCATCCGATATCTACCAAATTTTGCAACTACATATAGTCACATGGCGAGCGTCTTTTGACCAAACTACAAGGTCATCAGCCCAATATGTTTCAGTTGGTGGCCATGTATGTATGCAAATCGATTCCCCCTATCTATTGGAAAACGGTGAAACCGAATTGAACAAAATTTGGTACAGAGGTAGCACTAGGAATGGGCACTCCAGTGCCATGATTTATATCGCCCCCATCTTGACAAAAACGCAATGGCAGCCACCCAAATGTTAAAGTCTTGAATCAAATTACGACCAATCTAATTATCTGATCTCTTCCAAATTTTGGAAAATTGTACCTTTATGTATAAAAAAAATGTTTTGACTAAACTACAAGGTCATCAGTCCAATAGTTTTCTGATGGCGGCCATGTATGTGTGCAAATTGATTTACCCTATCTTTTCAAACGCGGTGAAACTGAATTGGACGAAATTTGGTACATAGGTAGCACTAGTTAAGGGCACCTCAGTGTCATGTTTTATATCGCCGCCATCTTGACGGAAACGTAATGGTGGCCACCCAAATGTAAAAAGCTAAAATCCAATTACGACCAACCTAATCATCTGATCTCTACCATATTTTGCAACATCATACCTTTAAGTGAGAAGCGTTCTTTGACCAAGCTACAAGGTCATCAGTCCAATAGTTTGCATATGGCGGCCATGTATGTGTACAAACCGATTCCCCCTATCAATTCAAACACGATAAAACCGAATTGAACGAAATTTGGTACAGAGGTAGCACTAGCAAAGGGCACCTCAGTGTCATGTTTTGTATCGCCGCCATTTTGACGGAAACATAATGGTGGCCATCCAAATATTAAAAGCTTAAATCAAATTACGACCAACCTAATCATTTGATCTCTACTAAATTTTGCAACAACATACCTTCTTGTGGGAAGCATCTTTTGACTGTACTACAAGGTCTTCAGCTCAATAGTTTGCAGATAGCGGCCATGTATATGTGCAAATCGATTCTCCATATCAATTCTAACACGGTGAACCGATTTTTTTTTTTTTTTTACAGAGTTAGCACTAGCAAAGGGCACCTCATATTCATGTTTAATATCCCTATAGCACGTTGTATTTCAACAAGCTAATACAACCAACATTCAATTATACTCCTCGAAAAGGGCAAAGAGTTATAACAATACCCATGGTTTTAGGAGAAACCGACAGTAGTGGCTACGCTGGCTAAAGCGCAGCATTCGGTCATGGGACCAAGCTCTCTGCTGACTCGGTAGACGCGTGTGTTCGAGCCCCACCGTCAGCCGTCCTTGAAATGGTTTTCCGTGGTTTCCCATTTTCAACACCAGGCAAATGCTGAGACGGTACCTTCTGACAGGCCACGGCCGCTTCCTTCCACATCCTTGCCCAGTCTCATTCATCATCATTCATTTCATCTCTCATTAACTCCTCTCATGAGGTTGGCGTCAGGAAGGGCAACCGGCCATAAAAACCATCGCCACAATGACTTCCATCGCATCTCATCCCCGACCCCTTTGGAAAAACGGGAATAATAAGGGGTAGACATACATGCTTTTAGGAGAAAGTAGGCTATATGTTATTTACTGAACATCTTGTTTCGTGACAAATGTAAGATGATGATTTAAGCCAGAGGTGGCCAAACAGCACTCCCGGCACTACCAAGAAATTTAATTCTGGTCTGAGGGCTGGAACTGGGTACACTCAGCCTCATGAGGCAAAATTTAGAAGAGCTCATAGCTCAGCTATGTTGGTAGTAGTTTTCCGTAGTTTCCCACTTATACTCCAAGCAAATGCCGGTATGGCTCCTAAATTATGGCCACGGCTGCCTCCTTCCCAGTTCTCACATGGATTACAAATACACACACTAATACAGCCACCATGATTACACAGTTTATCAGACAAATTCTATGCACACACCCAAGTACAGGGGGCTACATGACCACGATGACACAAAGCCACTACATCAATCACTAACAACAAAATGTTTTATTGCTAAGCGCGAACAAAATGTAGATGTTTCGGACAACCAGCACATTGGAAGAACAGTTTGTTTGTTTTACGTCCGGTGCGAAGGCGATCCCAACTTGACTTGGTCCAACGCACTGGCAGTCAGAGCAGGCAGCCCAGCCGAGAGAGGCCTGCCGGAGGGCTGCGGAGTGCGGCGCAGCGCAGTCGGCACACCGAGGGTGCAAAGCCTGGCCACCCCTGATTTAAGCTTATCTCATTCATATTATCTCATTAACAAGGGGAGGATACGCTACATGGGCCACCGATTCGAACCATCTTTAGTACACATGTAGGGCATGACTAGGCGTATACCAGGTGCAAGTAGTAAGGTGCGCTTCTCAGCCGATTCTGAGAAATCATACTAATATATAAAAATGAGATGGTGTGTGTCTGTCCGTCTGTCTGTCTGTCTGTCTGTGTGTTACTCAATAACGCAAGAACCACTGGTCCGATTTTAATGAAATTTTGCATGAATGTAGCTGAAATACCAGGTTTATATATAGGATACTTTTAATTTCAATATTTTGCACTACTAAGAAATGGCGACCATTTTAGTGACGTCACTACACCCTTTGGTTTCAAAATTTCATATTTCCATATCAAATAAAAAGAGAACGGTAGGAAATAGCACACTTTTGATGGCGCACACGATCTTTGAAATTTAACTTCCTATCCGAAAGGTTCTTATCACTTATCGTGTATCTCCAGCGGTTAGCGAGTAAAACGTACTTTTGTGACGTCACTACACCCTTTGGTTTCAAAATTTCATATTTCAATTTCAAATAAAAAGAGAACGCTAAGAAATAGCAAACTTTTGATGGCATACATGAGCTTTAACATTCAATTTTCTACCCAAAAGGTTCTTATCACTTTTCGTGTATCTCCGACGGTTAGCGAGTAAAACCTAAATTTGTGCAATAAAACACGGTCAACACCGAGCGGTGCAGTATATCTCTACATATATAAAAAAGAAAATTTGTCTGTTTTTTTTCTGAATTTCTACGGAAATTTGAGTTATTTACACGTTTCAGACTGTTTTATGATAGATGCGCGCGAAAATAATGTTTTGGTCTGTCTGTCTGTTTGATTGTCTGTGGATAACTTTGTTCCCTTATAACGCGAGAACGGCTGGGTGTATCAACGTGAAATTTGGTACAGATATCCATCAGAGGCACGACACTAATCATTGATGTAACCCTTCTCCGTACCTCTCATAAAAGGGGGCCTACCCCCTTAAAATGCATGCTGAAATAGGAGTAGAAGGACGAGACAAAGATCATTTTCAGTCCCTCGATGTGAGAGACAAAACTCGGGGGCCCTAAAGGGTCCCCGAAATCCACATTTTAAGGCCCTAAAACCAACCGTTTTTGAGATATTCCCAGAAAACTAATTTCATTTAATAAACTAATGAACGAATACAAGCCGGTAACCATGGCAACAGATTCTCAGAGGTCCATCTATTGCTGTGAGACGCAATGCAATTCCATTAATTACATTGGTGTGAAAGTTTGCAAACGGCTAGAAGGTTATCACGGAACCAAATTAAGCTGTAAAATTCATCAATACGTATAATGCGCTTAAGGGGGTCAAGGGGTACACTAGAATTTTTTCACGCGATTTACACCTCAGGGTGTGATACGGCAGGTCTATTATATTAATATCCCTAAATTATATTATTATTATTATTATATTATGGCGTACAACGAGGAGACAAAGCCCCTCGGTGCCAGAAACAAAACGTGTGGGCCTCGAAAACTACATTATAAGGCTCTAAAACCAACAGTATCTGAAATATTCCCAGAAAACTAATTTAATTTAATATAACAAACTAATGAAGGAATGGAAATCGGTAACCATGACAACATTATCTTAAGGGGTGGCATCCAACTTTCCATCTATTTCTGTAAGAAGCAATGTCACTCCATTTATACCTTGCCACGGTTTGTGAGTGGATAGCGTATCGGTCTACTAACCCCAAGATTGCAGGTTCACTCCTGGCCGTGGTACAGGCCGGACGTTTGTTTTAGACGAGTGAAAAATCTTAATGGAAGCCTGGAGGTGAGTTACTACAGTACCTGTGTTGTTATCAGTTGCCCCAAGCGTTCCGATGATTGATAAAGCTGTTTCACACTATTGCTGAAGTATAGTCACTGGCAAATATAATGACGTTCTGTTCGTAACTACGTAACGTGTACTTCCGTGTCACACAATACTTCGACGTGGACTGTACTGTCTGCTCAAGTCTGGAATTCCATTACATCAGATCCGTGGTGACAAATGTGAAGTGATAGGGTGAGAGAGTGACTGTGTACAGGCTCATCCGCAGGCTTAAATTTCAAGGGCAATCGTCTAAAACAAACGTCCGGCCTGTACGTGATTTTTGAAAGGCGGCAAAAATACGACTCGCATGTCATACGATGTTGGCATGTCAAATAACCCATTTGAATTCAGTAGGCCGTGTTCATAATGGCAAAATTAACCTCAAGAGTTTCCGCCAACACAAAGTTCCTCATTTCTCTACTAGAAAAAGCTATAGTGTTCAAGGAGCTTAGATATCTACCCTCCTGACTTTCATAGTGATTCAAGGAACAACGAAATTTCGACATGCAAGCTACCCTCTGGGTGTCAAATTACGAAGCTTGCACCCGGCAACCGAGGCCATACGATATTATTATTAGGCTACTCCATTTATTACATTTCTGTGAAAGTTTGCAAATGGCTATAAGGTTATCACGGAGCCAATGTAGACTGTATAATTCGTCAATGTAATTAAGGGGGTCAAGGGGTAACCTAGAATTTTTTCATGCAATTTCACGTGCGACAAATAGTAGAGAAAGTCTATTATATCTACAAACAGAAACATTATTTTCAAAAATTCCTGAATTGAATCAGCATTTTTTGCGGATTTTAGGAATTTGGGCCATTTGAGGCTAAAGAACCTGAATTTTCTTGCCCCACAAGCCTTTATAATTTATGAAAGAGGTCTTCCTGTGTATGGGGACCTAACACAACGTAGAGGGCCATTTTTTATGTGAGGTGTATTGCGTTTCGTCTACAAGGCTTTCAAATCTATTTCACGTCAGGAAGTACACGTTAGGTGAATTTAGTTTGAGAGCACATTTTAACTAATCTTTTTTTTTTGTCGACATACGGGTTCATCGTAATGCTGATTTTGTTTGATACGTATGGTAGATAAACCCATATTTGGATATCTGGGTGATATGTTGTAGACAATAGAATTGTCTGTCTGTCTTTCTGTGTATCTTTATGTACGCCTATAAATCGTCTTCGGATGCTTGGTGCATCGTAAAATTAGGTATGGTAAACATGAGTCAATACACCAATCCTTTATAAAACTCCTCACCGTACTTTTCATGCAGTAGAAGGGTGGATATAGGGAAACACTTCTCAAAATACATGCTAAAATAGGCGAAATATAAAAATTATCCTAGAAGGACGATCAAAGCTTATGTTGCTTCTCATTGTGAGACACAAAATTCGCGAGTCTATAAGGGGTCTCTGAAAACCACATTTTAAGGCCCTTAAATTATCAGTGTGTGTGATATTCCTAGAAAACTAACTTCGTTCTGATAATAATAATAATAATAATATCGTATGGCCTCGGGTGCCTGGTGCAAGCTTTGTTAATTGACACCCAGAGGGTAGCTTGCATGTCGAATTGGTGCAGCAGAAAAGAGGAGAATAGAAGCATTTGAAATGTGGTGTTACAGGAGAATGATGAAGATCAGATGGGTAGATAGGGTTACAAACATAGAGGTATTAAGACGAGTGGGAGAGGAGAGATGTTTCTGGCGACTGCTAATGAAGAGAAGAGATAGGTTGGTAGGACACATACTAAGACACCCAGGAATAGCAAGCTTAGTTATGGAAGGAAGGGTCGAGGACAAAAACTGTAGGGGTAGACCAAGGTTAGAATATGTTAAACAGATTGCCTCGGATGTAGGGTGTCGGAGCTATGTAGAGATGAAACGAATAGCTCAAGACAGGGAGGCATGGAAAGCTGCATCAAACCAGTCAAAAGACTGAAGACTCAAACAACAACACGGCCTACTGAATTCAAATGGGTTCTTTAACATGCCAACAACGTATGACATGAGTGTCGTGATTTTTGTCGCCTTCGTTCTGATAAACTTATAAAGGAATGACAAACCGCTAACCATTGCAACAGTAGCTCAATTGATAATGTCTGGTGTTAATATTGTACCCATGTGAGTAATCTCCATGGAAAATATGCTTCCGCCTCCAGCTAGCATCAGTTCTCAGGCGAGTACCGTTCCCCCATTGAGCAGTTGCATATTTTGGATTTGAGACTAAAAGGTATCAACTCTACAATGATAAGGCACAACTCTATTCTAAAGATTTTAATTCAGTACTAAAATCATGGCTTCAAACATATAAAAACAATCCCAACAAACATAAAACAAAATCAAACAAAAATTACTTCCACAATCCACTAATATTAACATAATATCATCATAATAAACTCATATCATTACTCAAACCTTTACCCTTATATTGACTTCACACTTCACTCTAGTGCGCTGATGCACATACAACTTTCGTAAACAAAACGGAACTTTTACTCTTCTGTCATCTAATGTGACTTCTTTAATTTCACAAAATTACTTGTTTCTTAAACCTTGTCTTACTTTGACAATTATGTGTACCGTGTGTGTTTGGTCTCTCTCTTCCCACCAAATGCTTTACATGCATTAGCCTATTCAGGTGTTGCACAACAATCTACGTGCAACTCCATAATTATGTAAAGCTACCCCTACACTTCTCTCTATTTATAGTTCCACTACATGCCGTTGTGATTTCATCTTCAAAACTTTCGTTATCGCTGTGTCGGATGGTATTATTAAGCTACCCTTGCAAGCGTAGCCTGTGGTGTCAAGTGCCCAACTTCTGAAATCCGTGTCAGTGACAGTAAAAATGCAACTTCCAACCATTCGTTAGATTGCTAAAATCTTAAACCATCAGGGTGATCTATAATTACCAACGTGTTCTTAAACCACATGACTTCATTACTCAATATAACAATGTCTCCTTTCATGTTACTAACAGGGTCGTAAATCTGCCCTTTTCTTAAACCTTAACTTTCACGGTTCGCTTGACAGCTCAGCCCCTTCCGAGCGGCTTGTATACAATGGAGTGGAGTGAGGTTACCGCAGTAAACCGTCCCCCGCCTTCCTGCCTCATGGCTTATATCTCCCCAAGCAGTAGTACGATTTTAAAGACAATACCGTGGTCACAATGACGCACATATCCCAATGGATTTAAACAGAATGGTATGCAGATTGGTACTGGATGAGCTTAACATTTATTCCTACCCTGAGGATATAATAATAACTGGCACCAATAGGTCCATTTCAACATGAAGGCACGAGATTCATAAAAACATTGGTCGATCTGGATAACCGGTATCTTAATAAATGATGCGGTCAGCCACATGCTGCCGTCCATAAGATTCGCTTCAAAAGAGCCGAATCACTCAATAATAAGTTCTCGGGCGATCAGATAGGGTGCAGAGGTGTCCATTGTTCTCCTCTCACCTATCACAGGATTCAAACCCGGACAATTCCATATCCATCATCAGAGTTAGGGTCCAATCACTAAATACACTCTGGCACAAAGTACATATCTCAGTATGCCCACGGCTATACGAGACTTCATACGTCGAATAGATTACCTGGTTCCCTGACCTGATGCTATGATCTTCGTCCTTTAATTATTAAGAGAAATCTATCAATTACTCTATAAGCTTTTACACAAGCTGCAAATTCAATTCCCTAGAAAGCTCTTCCATTTCATTGCATAATTATATTCCCATTAACACAATATATTCTGATATTAAACTCTTTTCTCATCCCTTAATGTAATCTTACTGCTTAGATCGATAAGTCTTCCAATTAGCGTAAATATTTCTTGCTTACAACATTTTACCTGATGTATTCACTCATACCTTTTATTATTTATATTATTATTATTATTCTTACTGACATAAATTACCATAATCCGACACAACATAACCATCTTAAAAATCGAACATCCGTGTTCGTTACGTTAAGTTTACATAACTGATTTGCCATTTTATTAATAGTGGTAACGATTAATCCACTCACTGATGTATAACAACATCTCAACTCTACTAAAATCAACACAACAACAATTAAACCTGGAGGGTCTATCTCCTACTACTGATTCTTACTGGCATATTTATAATTCTGAAATCACATTACATGCAGTGGGCTATACTTCTATATAATCATAATTTGTGGGGTACTCACATTTCGGCTTATCCTGGTGGCTCCAACCACTCATATTCTCCAATGTCGCCTGCCATTTGCAGAGTTAGCGCGACATTTGCATACTGAATATACACATTTTATAATACATTTCTTTCACCATGCACACGGCACTTTCCATTTCTATGATGAAGCTATTGCTTCCAAAACACATGACACTTTATAACACTTATTATATCATTAATTTAAAAGATATTTCACATATGATTTCTACATAACACACGTCACTTTTTACACTTTTCATTGGTTGAAATTCCCTGGCAATATATCAGAATTACAGGTATTGACGGCATACTCCATGCTCCTACCAACTCCTGATTGAAAGTCTGGATCATCTGCCTACGGATTCACCAACAGTCTATCAATTATCCTACGATAAACCTCCTGCATTGCATAAAGATGCTTACTTTTGCCCTGAGCGTTACTATTTGGTATTCTTAAGACATTTCACCAAATGCTTCATAAAGTTTCTCCCAGCGCAGTCCGGCGTAATAAGACATGTATAACCAATCCATAAATTACACACTGCGCTTAACATTGTACATTGTCTTTACACAAATTATTACTTTCAATGTTCTGCAACTTATATCACACGGCACTTCCTATGTGAACATTGACAATTGCTCGTACTGCCGCCTATACACATGCAGCACGACTGTCCTTAATAAAAGCCTTCTAAACGTTTTACTGCACGGCTTCCCAAACTGAAGTCCGGGCCTCCTTCCTTGACTTCGGTAATACGCATTTCACACAATAAAGTTCGTTGATTACCGCACTTATTATTACTTCATGACCATGCATGATTATATTATCACTTGGTGCATTACACTGCACGGCGAATATAATGATTAACACTAAAGTGTTCAAGTCTTTGTGTGAGCGTCCTTCCCTGAGCCAGAGCGACATACGTTCCGCGCTCGAGTCTGTTCCAACTGCAAGTTCCAACTGACTGGGTCCACACCCTTATATCCGTTTCACACGAAAAAGTAGACCTAGAATTCCCGCGCTATATCAACTCCTCTCCCAGGATGATTCTGGTCTCGAAACAATGCTCATCGGGTTCCTTTTTCTTCACCGGTCCCAAAACAATCTGCGTGCTGAAGGATCGATCGGCCAATTAATTAATATTAATTGCCTTTGCCATAGCGTGGGGACGCGGTTTCCAGTGGAAATCCCCGGTAACATAGTCAAACCCAAGGCTTGTAGAGAACAGGTTGCCTCGTTCTCATAAGGTCTGTGGTAACAGCGCTCCCCTGCTGCGTGACGTCATCAGCCGACCAGCGCTGAGCGGGAGGGACTACTGTTACGGCTAGCCTTGCACTACGGCAGAAGGTAACCACGGGGTTGATGTACAACATAAGAACTCGTGATACTTGTAGCTATAAATGAAGTTTAATATAATAGAGCTTTAAATAATCAGAGCGTGTAAATACACTTTTTGTTTACCATTTCCTCTTCTAGTTTGTAAGAGAGAAGGTAGTTTTAGTTGTAGGTTTCATTTGATCATCTTTCATTTTCACTATCACCCAAACCATTAGGGTCCGATAACCTAGAGTTAGGCCCCTTAAAACAACAATTATCATCATCAACATCATCATCATTATGAATAATTAAATACAAAAGTTATTCGAATCGACAAAGAACGAGAATTCTGAAGCTTCAAAATTGAGTCATAATTGATAAAGTTCAACATAATGTACAATACACAGCGCCGTTTTAATTCTATTAAAATTCATGCTCAATTATACTGTTGAGATTAAGTAGGGAAAACTATTACCGGTACATTTGCTCACTGTTCACGAACTCAATCGAGCGTTCAAGCCTGAAAATATATTCACCTGGTGTATTTTTTTTTTCATCTTCTTGGATATTTTGTCATGAGAGACTGAACATTCATTACTCCTCTTGTAGCTCCCCTGTGTTGTCTTCAGTGCATTCATGAACTTCATTCGTATGAAGGTCCTCTGTCGAACGAATGTCTCTACCACTACACGATTTATTTCAGGATATTTTTGTAAAGAGATTCAACCAAATTGGTAATGCACAATTTACCCCTTTTTATGCTCTTGAGACCATGGTACTTCTTAAATTCATCTTCTAGCAATTTTGCCTCTTTTTTCCAGATTTCAGAAGGCTCTACGAGTCCACCGAACGACAAACTTTTGATCCATGCATTTTGTGGATTCATAGTCTGCGATTCAGAGCTAGTAAATATATAGCTACCAAGGTTTGGACATGTCGATCTAAGCTTTTTTGCTACCCACCCAGAAAGGTAAAACAATGCATTGGCTTCCATTTCAGTTAGGGGGGGTGCTCAATTCGTTTTCAGGAATCGAAGATGCAATCATTTCTTTGGTGACATCTATTTCGCTATCTTTCTCCGGATTATCCTCTTCCTTCTTGCATAATACACCAGACATTCGAAGCACTTTGGCTGGAATATATTCGGAATCATCTTCGGTTCCTGTATTAGAATTATTTTGAAGGAGTCCTTGATTTCGCCCTAAAATAATCATTCTTAAACGATATAATGTGTCTAAAGGAGAAGGATGATCATTCAGACCCCCTTTCGTCCTAATCTGAGAAAACAGGTTTTCTAAAGCGTCCTGTTTGAGACGGTGGGTGAGTATGTACTCAATACCATGGACACTCTTCAAATCTAATAGAAGATACTTCAAAGATTTAATTGATGTGATGATTCCTCTCTGAAAAAGCTGTATATTTTTCTTGCCACAGCATCTCATTGTTTCAATTAATTCAAGCATGTCGTTGAGAATTGCGTCTTGAGATTCCAGATCTTTTCCATATGGGTTCTTGGAAGGTCTACCTGAATGTTTGGGAGTGTATGTATTCATAACATCGTACCACCTATCAATTATTTCAATACATTTTCCAGTTTCTTCAGCCAGCTGAGGATCAGCTCCCGGTTTCATAAATTGCAGAGCAGTAGCTGTCTTGTGCGACAATAACTGACACGCATTCCTCACATTTTGTCTCTGAGTCTTTTCCACAGTGATGTGACTTTCGTTCAAATTATGCAACATTTTGAGATCACTTTTCTTCTGATCACTTAATAATGCTACGATAGGATTTCTATTTACAATCTGTCCGCTCTTTAGCTGGAACCCAGTGTCTAAAAACCAGTTCCGCACTAGTTTCAGAAGATGTGGCGCGTCAGCAAACATGTATATTTTTTCTTCCGTAGAGGGATGAGTGAACCAGGTTTTTTCAGTACTAATTCCTAGTTCCTTCCAAAGTCCAACATTTCCACCCCCCATGTCGCTAACACATGCTTTTACAATGTACCCTATATCGGAAAGTTTTAAATTAATTGAGTTTAAAATCTCGCAGGTTATTTTCACGTCCAAATCAACAAAGAGAGGCACCTTCCATTGAGCAAAAAGTCCCCGAGCCATTATTATTTGCACATTGGAGTGAGGCCCGATAACTTCATCTCCTTTCCGGTCATATTCCATGACGCTTTTAACTTTCATTTCATCAAAAAGAAGAACCGTAATTTTTTCTTTCTTGCTCAGAGATGAACCAGCAACGCACAGAAAGCGGAAAACATCTTGGAGAACACCATTGTTCATATCGACTGTTGATGCCCATTTTTGCAGTGTAGACAGTCCAGGCAAAGGAATGTTCATTTTCTTCTTCAGAAAAAGATATGAACGCTTACTAATATATCTCAGGGAAAATGCAAGAGATATTTCATCGTCTGTCCATTTTACTTTCTTTTTCTTACTTAAAAGGATGTCTATTTGATTTTCGGTGAAAACTGAACCGAGTATTTCCCGGGCCTTTTTACGCACTCTGGTTTCATCAATCCTTTTTCTCTTCATTTTACAAAGTTCTCTTTTAAGCCTGCCAATTTCTTGGCTTTTCAGTACGATTCTCTCCTCCAGCTCTGCGTTCTTTTGTCGCAACTTTTCATTTTCCATCTTCAAAACATCTATTTGATTTTCCTCCGTTGTAGTTTGGACGTCATCACACACTTCTTGAACAGAGTACGAGCTTTCTAAAATTTGATTCACAGTTCTTTTATTTTCTCTCTTCTCACTACGTATTTCACGTTCACGTATCTGCACCTGGGTTTCTTCGGGTATATCAGTTCCTAATTTAAGTGAAGGCACAGCAGTCTGTTTTAGTTTTCTCTTAGGAATTAAATTCAATAATTCTGCTTTCAGGTCCCTCTCATAGTCATCCTCCGTAAAATGTTCAGAGCATATTTGTGAAGTATTCGGATTCCACTTCCCGTCTCTTCTAGTACACAGCGCCCATTTTTGCCTAATTAAATTGTCTTTAGGGAATGAATGATACTTTATATGCGCACTCCCGGGATCCCGCTTCGTTTTAATAAGACTGTTTGTACACAAAGCCACCGTGCATCTCATTCCAGGCATCGTAGAAAACTGAAAGAAATAAAAAAACATCAAAACTATCAGGTCGTACCACGAAGCTAATGATACACAAATGGCTCTTTGATTTACCGAGCACTTACCTATTACTAGGGGAAACGTGTAGAGCAGTACTGAATGAAGCACTATCAAACACCACTAAATAATGACACGTAACGAGAATAGATAAACACATCAACACAACACCATAAAGAATAGCTGAAGCTGCCTGCTTACTGGAGACTGTGGTGTTGGCTGTTGCCGGGTCTGAGCAATACGTCATCAGCCGGGGGAGTAGAGCGCATGCGCGCGGAACGAGACAACCTCTTATATACGAACCTTGAGTCAAACCCTGCCGCGAACATCCCTAGTCCTGTGTTCTTAGGCACTCCATTAAATATGCCTTGATTTCGCAGTTTAATGGCTCTAAAATTAGCCTCCTGGCTAAAGATTCACCTGTGTGCAACTCTCATGTCATTGCGTTGCTCCAATCACGAGTAATCAAAGATTTTCCTTGGGATCTCTCCCCTCCCTTCTTGGTTTTATTCTCAAACGGGGAAGAACTGGGTCATTATTCAACCCCCCCCCCCCCCCCCCCCGACCTCTTCCAGACGACTTAAGTAGGTCAACGAGATTGACAGGGCTCCATGAGTCTCCTCCCACAATTCTGGGGCTATTAGTAAACTGTCAAACTCTGCACTTCTGTGTTCCAAGTCCAGCATAGCCTACTCCATGTAGTCCACTAATGCTGTATTCCGCTCATTTTCCCTGCATTATTTCACTAAATAATGCCAGTATCAACTGATATCACACCAGTGATTAAACATATACTTTCCTCTAGGGGTTTTTACAACGAAACTCCCTCAACAGATCTCGGGTTCGTTCCCTAGTGGAACCTTCCTTCTGAGCTCAACTTATCTCCGAGATCCACTTTCGATACCAGTCAGCATGACCCCCTCGGGTTCAATATATAACACCGTTCGAAGAACGGGTACTTCTGCTAGTAGACTATATAAAAATGAGATGGTGTGTGTCTGTCTTTCTGTCTTTCTGTCTGTCTGTGTGCTACTCAATAACGCAAGAACCACTGGTCCGATTTAAATGAAATTTTGCACGGATGTAGCTGATTTACCAGGTTTACATATAGGATACATTTTATTTCGATATTTTGTACTATTAAAAAAATGGCGACCATTTTAGTGACGTCACTACACACTTTAATCAAAACTTCATATTTCCTTGTCTGTCTGTCTGTTAGGTAGTCAGCCCGAAGGCTGGTTGGATCCTCAAAAAGTACCGCCGTTACGTTATGTGAGTAGATACCCACAAAAACCCAAGGCAGCACTATTTTGAGGCGTTCAAAAAGAGAACGTTAAGAAATAGCAAAATTTTGACGGTACATACGAGCTTCACTTTTCGTTTATCTCCAACGGTTAGCGAGTAAAACCCACCTTTATGACCTCACTACACCCTTTGGTTTCAAAATTTGATATTTCCATTTCAAATAAAAAGAGAACGCTAAGAAATAGCAACCTTTTGATGGCATACATGAGCTTTAACATTCAATTTTCTATCCAAAAGGTCCTTATCACTTCTCGTGTATCTCCAACGGTTAGCGAGTAAAACCTAAATTTGTGCAATAAAACACGGTCAACACCGAGCGGTGCAGTATATCTCTACATATATAAAAAAGAAAATTTGTCTGGTTTTTTCTGAATTTCTACGGAAATTTGAGTTATTTACACGTTTCAGACTGTTTTATGATAGATGCGCGCGAAAATAATGATTTGGTCTGTCTGTCTGTTTGATTGTCTGTGGATAACTTTGTTCCCTTATAACGCGAGAATTGCTGGGTGTATCAACGTGAAATTTGGTACAGATATCCATCAGAGACACGACACTAATCATTGACGTAACCCTTCTCCGTACCTCTCATAAAAGGGGGCCTACCCCCTTAAAATGCATGCTGAAATAGGTGTAGAAGGACGAGACAAAGATCATTTTCAGCCCCTCGATGTGAGAGACAAAACTCGGGGGCTCCAAAGGATCCCCGAAATCCACATTTTAAGGCCCTAAAACCAACCGTTTTTGAGATATTCCCAGAAAACTAATTTCATTTAATAAACTAATGAACGAATACAAGCCGGTAACCATGGCAACAGATTCTCAGAGGTCCATCTATTGCTGTAAGACGCAATGCAATTCCATTAATTATATTGGTGCGAAAGTTTGCAAACGGCTAGAAGGTTATCACGGAACCAAATTAAGCTGTAAAATTCATCAATACGTATAATCCGCTTAAGGGGGTCAAGGGTGCACTAGAATTTTTTCACGCGATTTACACCTCCAGGTGTGGTACGGCAGGTCTATTATATTCCTATCCCTATATTATATTAATATTATTAGTATTATATTATGGCGTACAACGAGGAGACAAAGCCCCTCGGTGCCAGAAACAAAACTTGTGGGCCTCGAAAACTACATTATAAGGCTCTAAAACCAACAGTATCTGAAATATTCCCAGAAAACTAATTTAATTTAATTTAACAAACTAATGAAGGAATGGAAATCGGTAACCATGACAACATTATCTTAAGGGATGGCATCCAACTTTCCATCTATTTCTGTAAGAAGCAATGTCACTCCATTTATACCTTGCCACGGTGGGTGAGTGGATAGCGTGTCGGTCTACTAATCCCAAGATTGCAGGTTCACTCCTAGCCGAGGTACAGGCCGGACGTTTATTTTAGACGAGTGAAAAATCATAATGGAAGCCTGGAGGCGAGTTACTACAGTACCTGTGTTGTTATCAGCTGCCCCAAGCGCTCCGATGATTGATAAAGCTGTTTCACACTATTGCTGAAGTATAGTCACTGGCAAATATAATGACGTTCTGTTCGTAACTACGTAACGTGTACTTCCGTGTCACACAATACTTCAACGTGGACTGTACTGTCTGCTCAAGTCTGGAATTCCATTACATCAGATCCGTGGTGACAAATGTGAAGTGATAGGGTGAGAGAGTGACTGTGTACAGGCTCATCCGCAGGCTTCAAGGTCAAGGGCAATCGTCTAAAACAAACGTCCGGCCTTTACGTGATTTTTGAAAGGCGGCAAAAATACGACTCGCATGTCATACCATGTTGGCATGTCAAAGAACCCATTTGAATTCAGTAGGCCGTGTTCATAATGGCAAAATTAACCTCAGGAGTTTCCGCCAACAAAAAGTTCCTTATTTCTCTACTAGAAAGCGCTATAGTGTTCAAGGAGCTTAGATATCTACCTTCCTTGACTTTCATAGTGATTCAAGGAACAACGAAATTTCGACATGCAAGCTACCCTCTGGGTGTCAAATTACGAAGCTTGCACCCGGAAACCGAGGCCATACGATATTATTATTAGGCTACTCCATTTATTACACTTCTGTGAAAGTTTGCAAATGGCTATAAGGTTATCACGGAACCAACGTAGACTGTATATTTCGTCAATGCATTAAGGGGGTCAAGGGGTAACCTAGAATTTTTTCATGCAATTTCACGTGCGACATATAGTACAGAAAGTCTATTATATCTACAAACATCAACATTATTTTCAAAAATTCCTGAATTGAATCAGCATTTTTTGCGGCTTTAGGAATTTGGGCCATTTGAGGCTAAAGAACCTGAATTTTCATGCACCACAATCCTTTATAATTTATGAAAGAGGTCTTCCTGTGTATGGGGACCTAACACAGCGTAGAGGGTCATTTTTTATGTGAGGTGTATTGCGTTTCGTCTACAAGGCTTTCAAATCTATTTCACGTCAGGAAGTACACGTTAGGTGAATTTAGTTTGAGAGCACATTTTAACTTATCTTTTTTTTTTTTTTCGACATACGGGTTCATCGTAAGGATGATTTTGTTTGATACGTATGGTAGATATAGGCTACCCATATTTGGATATCTGGGTGATAAGTTGTAGACAATAGAATTATCTGTCTGTCTTTCTGTGTATCTTTATGTATGCCTATAAATCGTGTTCGGATGCTTGGTGCATCGTAAAATTAGGTATGGTAAACATGAGTCAATACACCAATCATTTATAAAACTCCTCACCGTACTTTTCATACAGTAGAAGGGTGGAAATAGGGAAAAACTTCTCAAAATACATGCTAAAATAGGCGAAATATAAAAATTATCCTAGAAGGACGATCAAAGAATATGTTGCGCTTCTCATTGTGAGACACAACATTCGCGAGTCTATAAGGGGTCTCCGAAAACCACATTTTAAGGCCCTTAAATTAACAGTGTGTGTGATATTCCCAGAAAACTAACTTCGTTCTGATAAACTTATGAAGGAATGACAAACCGCTAACCATTGCAACAGTAGCTCAATTGATAATGTCTGGTGTTAATATATAACACCGTTCGAAGAACGGGTACTTGTGCTAGTTAATTATAAATTATTCGTAAGTGCTGTACGGCGTTCATGTGCGCAGTACGTTAACATGAAGCCAAGGAGCTCGTGGTGCAGCGGTAAGAGCCGGCTGTGACTGGCGCAGATTGCGGCCACGCGTACCCGGTTCACCGGTGGTTGGCGAGCACTTTCACACTCTTACCAAATATGTTCAATAATGTGTACCTACAGTGCTCATAGGCGATGCTGAAAATGTCCTCCCTCTCTTGTAACACACACCTAACATCTTCTGATGAAAGAAGATCTGTCAACTGTTTTATTTTTTACGGAGCCTGTTTCCTTGAATCGTTTAGCGAGCCTCCTAATTGTACTGGCATTAGGCACAGGTCTTTCTGGATCGAAATTTTCGTCTCGTTTCAGAACAAGATTTTCTGCTTTTCATATACGAATTATGGATGGTTGGTTGGTTCCTCAGTTTAGGGGCTGCTACTTACTTTCGCGCAATATGATTTGGTGTCTAGACATGACCAACAATCACAGTCATCACAATACTCACTAAACATGCAACACTATACCAGGCCCAAAACAACTGTGAACATGAGGGAGGAGCCAGATTACCTCGCTCACTCGCGCCAGCCAATAGCATAGCGCGGCGTTGCCTAGACAACTCAGCCTGCAGGGTTCGCTACGCCGTACGAAATCGTTATTTCTCTCCGCGCACAAAAATAATTAATTCTTCAATTAATGTAATGACCTTATGTTACAGAGCTAAAAATTTTGAAGCTGACTGTCCAAACCCCGTTACGCTACGACCACCCGTTCGGGAGATAGATAGATAGATAGATTGATAATGACTTTATTGGTGGCGAAGTTAGGGCTCAAGGCCCTCTCTTACACTTAACCACTAGAAGAGTATACATCTACATGACGTATAATTACATATACCAATAGCACAAAATATAATATTAATAGCAATAAGAATAGTGATAATATGAATAATGGTAGAATTATTAATTTCAAAAATACACAAAGTAAAGTACCGTACCCTTAAATGACGTAACTACAGTAATCCAATCATTCATCTCCTTCATTCATTCAACATTTATCAAGGAAGTCAGCGGGATTCACCCAGCAAATACTCGCCGCAAGCCCTTAAAACTTGCGATGAGAGGGATTGTCTCTAATGGTCGCAGGTAGCAAATTCCATTACCTGGACGCAGAGATTATGAACGAGCGGTTGCAAACAGCAGTACGGTTTATAGGTATGGCAAGAGAGGAGCCAGATCTCGTGTTGTGGTCATGATAACATCTGCCCTTGAACTGAAGGGATAATTAGAGAGAGAATGATTTAGATGTTGACATATTTAGGTTTGCTAGGGAAGAAAGAGAAGAGTGACGGCATTGCTGTATCAATTCAGTAGTGGAGCTTTACAAGTGCTGTGAGCTGAAGTTTTGAACTCATGACAATGTCACTTAGCAAGCCGAGTGGCAGCCGAACAGTTTTACACAGCCAGGCAAGAAATATAATTTTCAGGGTATATGGCCTTTAAAAGAAGTTTTCGAATACAGAAGTACGTGAAAACACAAAATATGTTAACCTACGGTATGTTATTGTGGTGTCAGCAATTATGTTTTTTGTTGTTGTAATTGAGTCGAATAAAACTCACCTCTTCACAGTTTTACCTCACGAGGCATAGCGTACCCAGTTCTAACCCTGAGACCAGGACTATATGTCTTGATTGAGCCGTGAATCGAATCCGGACCTCACGGGTTGTTGTTGTTGTTGTTGTTGTTGTTGTTGTTGTTGATGATGATGATGATGATGATCGTTTTAGGGGCTTTGGGACATCGTGGTCATGTAGCACCGTGTATTTGGGTGTGTGTGGAATTTGTCTGATAACCTGTGTCACTTTGATGTCTGTACTAGTGTGTGTATTTGTAGTCGAATTCAGGTAGGATTTGGATAGGAAGCGACCGTGGCACGTTAGGTATCATCTTGGCATTTGCCTGGAGTAGAGGTGCGAATTCACAGAAAAACCACTTCCAGGATGGCTGATGTAGGGATCAAACCCACATCTTCCCAGTTTTGCATCACGAGGCTGAGGGTACCCTGTTCCAGCCCTCAGACCAGATTTACATTTCTTGGGAATCGAACCCGGGCTTCCGCGGTGACAGCCAAGAATGGACAGCAAGTGTGCTAGCCAATACACCACAAGGTGGTATCCAATAAACACAAACTGATCCCAATAAATTGTTTTCTGTATTTCTATTACCTTATAAAGAGTCCACAAGCAATGTTAATCAGAATGGCTTGGGGTGTAGATTACGTCATGTGAAATAATAACGTTTTTGTTGTTGTTTCATTTGAGGGGCTAGGACATCTACGTACTTTAGCCCCGTGTACTTGTCTGAAAATCTGGGTTATTGTGGTGTCTGTATTAGAGTGTGTGTATTTGTATGCTTGTGAGGATTGGGAAGGAGGCGACCGTGGCCTTATGTTAGGAACCATCCCGGTATTTGCCTGGAGTATAAATGAGAAACCACTTCCAGGATGGCTGAGGTAGGAATCTAACCCACATCGTCCCAGTTTTGCCTCACGAGGCTGAGTGTACCCCGTTCCAACCCTCAGACTAGAATTAAATTGCTTGGCAGACCCGGGAATCGAACCTGTACCTCCTGGGCCACTGCCAAGAATGCTGGTCGCTACACCAGGAGTGCACGAATAACGTCTGTGTGATATCTGCCTCACATCACAATTATAAAAATGTGCGCACTCCGTTGTGAGCATAGATATTCGTAGGATTAGGCCCCCCATGTCGTACATGCACTTACATTCGGAGCGCCTTGTGTTCACGGGGAAGGTCGTGCGTATACTGCGAGTGTAGAGCTATGTCATCTCCACCATTCTCGCTGTGGCAACAGCGCTTAGCTGGACGCACGCTACTGGGTGAGCCCATGTTCACAGTTGTTTTGGGTCGAAGCCAGTGGTTCCTGCCAGCTGACGCCCCCTTTTCAGATAAGGGTGGTCATCCCCCCGCCCCCGACCCCCGACCCCCCCCCCCCCCCCCCCCCCCCCCGCCGTCCCCACAGCTTGTCGCTTCTATAACCTCTTCGATAAACTGACGCGGAGGATATAGACCTAACCTAATAACACTATATAATGGAGTAATTATTTCTGAAAAAATAATATGAAATACGCGCTTTCTACTTATTACATATTAACTTCATTTTAGCACAATACAAAGAACACACTTTTACAATAAATCCTTAAATTTGTCAACAAATGTCAGTGAGAGGGTTGACACTGTTTTCTCTTGGTAAGATTCGGTATGTTTGATTTGATATTTGACAGAGCACAGTGGAGATCACTTGCAACATAGGCTAAAACCGACAGCGCTGTTTTCAGCGTTGAAAATCCTGACTCGCATAAATATGTCGTAAAAAATGCGTCTTCGGCTATTTCAGGATACACTGCAAGACAGTTTACCCAAAAGTCACCCAGTCCTAATATTTTGGAAATATCTTTTAGCTTTGAATCACACTTCAAATCTATGGCGTCTTCTTAAGTTGTGATGGCAGTGCTTCAATGTCAATGGCAAACGGTATTCTTGTTAACATCCAGGACCATTCATCCGCCGAGATATAAGGAATGTAGAAGTTCAATTTTTGTGCGAGGGAATCCAAATGTCACTGAATTTGCAGCATAAGTTCATTACTATCACGTTCATTTTCCGGAAACATTTCATTAAGGCGGTGAAAGGATGAGAAGTTGTTCAACTGAAGCCGCGGCGTTTCCATAACTGTATTTTTTTTTTTGCAGGAAACCTCTGATGGCATCATAAGCAAGCATAATATTAGATTTTTTGCCTTGGAGCTTTAAGTTCAAACTGTTCAAAGCTTCAAAGAAATCACAAAGACATGCCAATGAGACGATAAAATTGGCATTGACTTTGCTCCTTACAACACAGCAAAATCCTTATTTCACCTCCAACCTCGCGGTTCCGCAGAGGTTTGTGCCAATAGTAGTTGGCAATTACTAGTGTTTTGAACGATTGACTTGGCGCGACAATCACTTGGAGAGATTCAAAAAATGTTTATTATACAAAATTGTAATATTCGAGTTAAAGAAAACTTAATTCGGAAATCACTTCACGCCCCTCTTGTAACATTTTTTAAATAGCCTTTCGCTGTGGTGTTAACTGTAACTGTTCTAATTAAACAAACATGATAAGAATAAATATACACTGTGGTGTGCACTTACCTTTGATAGTGTAATAGGATATAATAAGTTGTTGAGCGCCAGATTCCTATTTAAGACAGTGAATCGAAATTTATTAATTAATCCTCGGCAGTCAGCAGTAGAGTTGAGACCACCTTCCCGGGCCGTAGTGTAACTTAGTTGACTAACCATTCAGTACTTATTTAAGGAGTATGATTGATTTTGCCTATAGTATTTACTAACCACTATGAAAGAAATAGGCATTACGTTAAAGAAAATGAATTTATTAAATGCAAAAACAAAATATTAATAGTTACAAAGAGAATTTAATTTACCAACTGCGGTTTAATTATTTAAAAGAAAATGAACATTTAAAATGAATTGAAAATTAATTGAAGTTAAATTATAATAGAGACGATAGTTTTATTTAATTGTTTGCTCACCCAGTCGAAGATTCGTCATATTTAAGTAATGACCGATGATCTCGATGTTAGTCGCATATGTTTAAAAATGATGTGATATCTCAATTACTATGAAATATCCTCATTAAGTACGTTGCCATCTGTAGAAAGACTCTTGATCAGGGATATAACCCATTATGTACTAATATAGATATCGGCAGGACATCGTTCAGTGTCGACTCTGTATGCTCAGTCCATTAGGATCCAGAAAGCAAGGTTACCACTTCCTTCTTTCATTGAGAGCTGTTGATCAATGAATGTCTTGTCGAGGGTGCTGATACTAATAACTTCCTTATCACGTGAGTCGTAAACTTCCCTCTCCACTGGTAAGCTTCCCTTTCTTCAGTGTTCATTCTCTCACGAGGGCTAATTGCATCACAACTTGTAATATTTAGCAGCGTACCTACAGTAGAAATGGCGTGTTAGTTGCACCATGCGTGAAATATAATGTTCCATTCCTTCCAGAAGGAACTCGATGGTGCGCACGTGATTCTTAGCATCCCATGACAGTGACTCTGTTTGCCGTGGTGAAATAACTACTGCGTCATTCTGGGGTTTTTAAGATCCCGGGACAATGGCTACCTGCCGTTGTGAAATTACTACTGCGTCGTTCTGTTTGTGACACATAGGGTTGGTCCTTATTGCCAATCTTGTTGCAATATATATATTACTTCGTCTCTTTACAAGTAATTGTTAATAAAAATCTGTCTGACTATAATAATAAAAACCGCTTACAATTATCTGATATAAAAATCATCTCATGGATGTACTAATTAATAATAATAACATGATAAGTGAATAACCCTATAAATATAACAGCTATGGGATCGAATCGTTACACTCTCTTGTTCTTTTCTACATTTTTTTTGCTTTGAAGTTTTTTGTTTTGTGCTTGTTTTCTGCTTTTGTATTTGATTTTTGTTTTTTGATTTGCGTTATTGGTTTTGTGTTTTTCTGCTTTCGCTTTTGTTTTTGAATTTTGCTATTTTCTTTTGTGTTTTTTGGTTTTGTGTTTGTTTTCTGCTTTTGTTTTTGAATTTTTTAATGATTTGTGTTTTTTATTTTGTTTTTTGCTTTTGTTTTTGAATTTTGCTTTTTGATTTGTGTTTTTGATTTTGGTTTTGTGATTTTTGCTTTATTTATTGAATTTTGCTTTTTGCTATGAGTTTTTTTTTTCGATTTTGTGTTTGAATTCTGCATTTGTTCTGCTTGTGTTTTGGTCATGTGTTTGTTTTTGCTTTTTGCTATGTTCAGGGGCAAACTAAGACAATCAATGAAAGCAAACCTACACGTTTTCATGTTTGATATGAATATCATTTAATACGTTTTATTTGCACCTCTCAAAAGCTCGGAAATGAACAGTTTTGGTAACACTAAATATTTTACACACCTATAGAAAAATGTTCTGAAATTAGTAAGCAAAAACGTACATAATCCAGTCGTTTGTCATCAATCCGAATAATGGCTTTTTTTAATATAAAATTCTCATCAAATTACGTCTTTTTTTAATTATTTGGTCCTGGGGGGGAATTGATCCCCCTAATCACCCACCGTAGTTACGCCACTGCATGTACGGTACACTTTTCTTTTCAGGATATGCTTTTAATATTATTTTTATTGCCATATTTATTCACCATTTATTTATTTATTTATCGTATCTCCGAGGACATGTTCGGCTCGCCTGAGTCTGTAGCTGCTTCGAGCGGACACCCTTAGGGTGAGCAACAAGTTCCGTTCAATTTCAAGTAGTTCCAACTTTCGCTACCAGATATCAATGATACCCAGTGGTGAACGTTGTAACTTTGATAGAGTGTTCCGACGAAATCTAACCTAACAATTTAGCTTCACACATGTTTAGTCTGTGGAAGGATCTTTTACATGCCATAAATCAATGTCATGGGACCGCCGGCTTTACTTCCCCTCCGAAGGAAGGCATAATGAAGGATTTTTAATCTCTTAAAAAATCCGACGACTTCGACCGGGTTTGAACCCGCTATCTTGGGCACAGCAGTTCAGCATGCTACCGACTACGCCACCGAAGCCGATTATTCACCATTATTAGGCGGTGATACAAAAATTTCAGGATCCCTCCCCCCACTCCTGGACCAGGGTTGCCAGATTCCTGAAATAGTACATTATGCAACGAGCCTATGAAAATGAAAATCCACAGCCTGCTTCCAGTCTCCGACCGGGTCAGGAATGGAATGAATGAAGCCCCCATCTAGCGGCGAGGATATGAACTGTGCCGGCTGCCGAGGCCTGACGCACTCCTCTGGGGCAATGATTAAATGAATGACAGATGAAATGAAATGATAGTGGAGAGTGTTGCTGGAATGAAATTTGTGACAGGGAAAACCGGAGTACCCGGAGAAAAACCTGTCTGCCTCCGTTTTGTCCAGCACAGATCTCACATGGAGTGACCGGGATTTGAACCACGGTCCCAGCGGTGAGAGGCCGGCGTGCTGCCGCCTAAGCCACGGAGGCTTCGCAACGAGCCTATAATGGCTATAATTAAGACACGAGTATTTTTATAAAACGAGCGTATGCGACTTTTATAATTTCCATACGAGTGTCTTAGTTACCATTATATGCGAGTTGCATACGACTGTTTATGTTCAACG
Organism: Meconema thalassinum; assembly: GCA_946902985.2. Taxonomy (NCBI): domain Eukaryota; kingdom Metazoa; phylum Arthropoda; class Insecta; order Orthoptera; family Tettigoniidae; genus Meconema; species Meconema thalassinum. Next base: position 96,887,894 of record OX336399.1, read on the forward strand.
ATAATTATAACTTTATTATATGTTTTAACATAAATATTCATAAATATCTGTTATTATTTATTATTATTATTTTTTATTATTTATCGTATGATGATACAGAGTTAAAATGAAAGTTCATACACTACATATAAAGTTATATATACAGTTATATACATAGTCATAAACACAAGTTCTTGGTTTAAACTTCTAAGTCCAGGCCATCAATCCACTGAAGTGCCTCAGATGATGCATGATGAATGTCACCTACTGATCCTTGGAACGCTCGTTGCGGACATTCACCAACAATATGTCCGATGGTTTGCAGGGTAGCTCCACAATCGCAGTTAGCAGAAGTAACCCACCCCCATTTGTGAAGCAGGAATCCACATTTGCCTTGTCCTGTACGGATCCGGTTAATAATTCTCCATTGGCGTCTGGGGAGTTTGAAACCTTCTACCCGGTTGTAAGGGTTTTCAATCAGATGTGCATTGAATACTGATGATTCTTCCCACATAGTTTTCCATGCTTCTGAGATGTTAAATGAAGAGTCTTCAAGAAGTACTGCAGAGCGCCAAGGTGGTTTTCTTGACTTCAACCGTTGATTGCCTGCTTTTGCTACATCAGTATGTATGGGAAGCTGGGGGTTCTTCTGAATGGTTTTCCAGATCTTCAGGAGAGCCTCTGATCTTCGAAGAGCTGGAGGTTGGATGTTACTTAGAACAGGTAACCATATAGTGGGTGTGCTACGTATATAGCCCGTAATCAGTCGCATTGTCTGGTTAAGTTGCACATCTATCTTCTTGGAGTGGACACTGTTTAGCCAAGATGGGCAGCAGTATTCAGCAACGGAGTATGACAGTGCCAGAGCAGTTGATCGTAAAGTTTGAGCGCTGGAACCCCAGGAGGTACCAACAAGCTTCTGAATGATGCTATTACGGGTCTTCACCTTTGCGGCCACGTTCGTGAGATGTTGTTTGAAGGTCAAGGATCTATCAAGTGTTATCCCAAGGTACTTAGGCATGCTGCAGAACTGCAAAGTTTGTCCTCTGAATTTAACTTCTGGTTTGTAATTAGAGAACCTATTGCGTAAGTGAAATGCGGATACAACCGTTTTCTGATAATTTAGGCGTAGGCACCATTTCTTGAAATATGTGTCCAAGACTTCCAAGTCGGCAGTTAGTGTATTTTCAGCATCGGTGAAGTTGGAGTTCTGGGTTACCAAACAGATGTCATCAGCATATATGAATTTCCTTGAAGAAGTTTCTTGCAGGTCGTATATGTACAAGCTGAAAAGGAGAGGAGCTAGGACAGATCCTTGGGGTAATCCATCATTCAATTTGAAGAACTTGCTTCTATCATTGCCAGAGTAAACCTGGAAAAGTCTATTGCACAGCATGTTGTTAATTAGGTTTGTGAGTTTGAGACACGGAATGATGCTCACAAATTTCAGAAGGAGGCCTTCTCGCCATACTGTATCATAAGCGGCAGCTAGATCCAAGGAAGCAGCTAGGCTTACAGATTTCTTCTCGTACCCATTTTCAATATGAGTTGTTAATGCAAACACTTGATCATTACAGCTTCTGCCAGGCCTGAATCCAGCTTGTTCTATGGGGATGTGGTTGTTAATAGTATCAAAAATTCTGTTGTAGACGAGTCGCTCAAGTAGTTTGTAAGTGACACTTAGTAGAGCTATGGGGCGATAACTTTCGACTTTTGTCGGATCTTTGTTCGGTTTGAGGATCGCTAATATTTTTGTTTTCTTGAATAATACAGGGAGATTTCCAGTATTAAGGATATATGAAAAGAAGTTAGTAAGCCATTTAATTGTAGCTGGTCCACAGTGAGCGAGGAATTCAGGATAGATTCCGTCGAATCCAGCTGCTTTCCCAAGTTTCATGTTTGTGATGGCGACTCTGACTTCCTCTACAGTGAATAGAGTGGAAAGTTTTGAAGAATTCTGGGCTGCTCTTTTCTTGATTTTCAGCTGAGATTTGATTTCCCTTCTTGTCTGCTTTTCTTTTGGGCTCATGGAATTTGAGATTAGATGATTGGCAAAGTCATTTAGCTTAATGGCAGTTTTCGATCTAATTGGTGTTGAATTTGTTGGGTCTAGTTTTCTAATAACAGACCAAGCTTTCCGACTCGAGTGTGTGTGGTCGAATGATTCCACGGTTTCATGCCAGATCTTTTTTCTATTCTCATCTAGTGAATGTAGGAGGCCAGTAGCATTATCAGCAGATAATGCAAACTCTTGTTATCAGCAGATGGATTTGCTTCATATTTTTCCAGTAAGGTTTCACTATCCTCACTCCAACCGGGTGTGTATTCTTTACGATAACCTCTAGGAATACATCGTCTAGCTGCTCCTTTAATTATGCCGATAAATCGTGTGTAATTACTACATGTTAGCTTGATCCATCTGATGTTAGAGTCTGTTTGCTTTGCAAATTCAGACCAGTTTGCCTTCTTAAAGTTCCACCTTGGTTTTGGATGGGACTGTACAATTGGTACACATATCCCAGTCTCTAAAATAATAGGTCTGTGCTGACTGTGGGGGAAATCATTAAGTACCGAACGGCGTATCTGGCTATAGGAGTTTTGAAGCTGAGTTGTGAAACACAGATCAGGAGTATATCCTCTGTTCCAACGTCCTGAATGAAAAGTGGGTAAACTTTTACCATCAAAAATTAATTTTAGGTTTTCAGTTTCCATCCAATCAAGAGAGCTTCTCCATTACTGTCACTCTCGCAGTATCCCCAGAGACTATGATGGCTATTGAAATCACCCAGGAATAGAGTTGGGTGTTGCTGAGATGGAAAAGGAGGGGTTGGCCAGTTTACTTTAGGAGGCTTGTATACATTTACTATTGTTACACTATCAATTTTTGTTATAATTGTAAATATATTATTTTCACTGCTCACTGAAAGTACCTGATAATTTTTTATGTTATGCTTGACGTAAGTCGCTAGGCCGTAATTTTCATGGTTGTTCGAGGCTATTAATGTATATCCTGGTATTTTTCCTCTACTTCGTAACTGTTGATCATCTGCTGTATGCGTTTCTTGGAGTGCAAGACATCGATAGCATGTTTCTTTGATAGTCTGGATAGATAGTCACATTTAGCTCTACTTATTCCTTCAATGTTCAGTTGACATATGCGGAGAGATGGTCCAACCCTACGAACTTGTGCGTCCTGAGAAGGACTTACTGACTGTTTACTCTGTATTTGTTGACCGGGAGGCCTTTTCAGGCAGTTCGGTCTCATCTCTATTTTGTTGCTTACTTAGCACCACCCGGGGGACACGTGTAGGGTAGCAATGGGTAAAACCTACGGACGTGAGCAACGTTTGACCCCCATAAATATCTGTTCAGTCACTAGAATGTTGTGATCGGGTGCTGCGCAGGGTAGGATATCTCTGATTTCCAAGCTCTCTGACCTACCGACGTATGCGCTCTGTGTGCTTCAATGCCATATGTGCAGATAGAGCACCAGTATTCAGTTGAAATGTCACCGAAATCGTTTGAAAACAACCCTCTGTGTAGAAAATGGATTTGGGGATATTAAGGTACAGTGTCTCATATTCACCAGTTTATTTACGCGAACATATGGACGGTGCACTTTCGGTAATGTATACAGACATGTTGGATTTTGAGCGCATGCGCGAAGGTATCCTTATCTAATTGGTCAAACAACTGTTTCTTGAGCTGTGATTGGTGGAAGAAACTGTTTCATAATGAAAAATAGTGTTATAATGACCATCATTATGATACAGTTTTCAGACATATAATTGTCAGGGTCGAACATAAAAAATAAGGGACAGTTGTATTGTCGAGGAAATCGGTGAGTGACATAACCGACAACTAGCGATTTTGTCTGTCTGTCTGTCCGTCTGTTAGGTAGTCAGCCCGAAGGCTGGTTGGATCCTCAAAAAGTACTGCCGTTAGGTTATGTGGGTAGATACCCACAAAACCCCAAGGCAGTGCTATATTGAGGCGTACTAGGCAAGATGAGGAATGAGGTAGTTTTCCATTGCTTTCCTCACTGAGTCAGAACAGCAGTACTTCAGTAGCTTCCATAATCACAGCCATGAATGAGACAGATACCTCAGTGAAAAGCCACATTTTATCATTTTAAATGATCTTGTCGACTTCGTCGTTACGCTGAGGTCTGGCGTTACGTTACGGTGACGGGACGAAATGTACCCAGATGCACTGAGTTGTGTGACGTCATAGTACTGCTTGGTGCATGTGTTCCCCGACAATCTCTACTTCGTTAGTTTAAGACAAAAATCCCCGATTTTATTTATTTATTTATTTATTTATTTATTAATAGGTACTGTTACAGTTAGGCAAAACCTGGTGGTAACAAGATATTTACATGTTGCTTGTAACTCAATTTCTCTCCACAATGTCTCTGGGTTCCCTGAATGCAACATTTAATTTCCTCTTGAAAGCTTTTAAACTGTTAGGGAAAGGTTCTAAGACTTCCTCAGGTAACTCATTCCATGTTTGAATACCCCTGTTTATAAAAGAATACTTAGCTAAGTTTGTTTTTTGAATGATGGTCCTAATTTTGTATTCGTGATCTCTCCTACCCATATAATCTGGATCATGCATTCTGTTTCGCAACTCATTCCAGGCCGGCTCCCCTGTGTATGCTTTGTACATCTCCTGGAGTCTTCTTTTATGTCTTCTGCTGTGTAGGAATTCCCAACCCAATGACTTTAACATGTCAGAGACACTATCAGTTTGGGAGAATTTGCCAAGTACGAATCTTGCAGCTTTCCTTTGCACTATCTCCAATTTGTTCGTTAGAGTTGATTGGTAGGGCTCCCACACACTCGTGGCGTATTCCAAAATCGGTCTTACTAGACATTTGTAAGCCAATTCTTTGGCCTGAATACTGCTACCATTCATGTTTCTCATAACAAAGTATAATGACTTTTGTGCCTTATTAGCAACGCTCTCAACGTGCTGACCCCAGTGTAACCTTTTATTTATGGCAATCCCGAGATAGCTGCATGACTCCACTCGAGGAATAATTTTGTTTCCTAATTTATAATCAGCTATTGTCCCTTTTCTGCTGTTAGTAAAAGACAGGCATTTACTTTTTTCTGCACTTATCCTCATGTTATTTCGGATAACCCAGCATTCTATTCGTTCCAAGTCTTGTTGGAGGAGCGCAGTGTCAACTTGATTTTCGATTTTTCTATATATTACACAGTCGTCAGCGAATAGTCTGACGTCCGATTTAACATATTCTGCCAGGTCGTTTATATATAGAAGAAACAACAATGGCCCAACTACACTTCCTTGTGGAATTCCAGAGGTGACTTTTGTCTCTTTCGAAAATACTCCCCCAACTTTGACTGTTTGGGTTCTGTTTCGGAGAAAGTCCCGGATCCAGAATACCACTCTTTCATCAAGACCCAAATTTGCAAGCTTATGTAACAGGAGGTCATGTGGAACCTTGTCAAAAGCCTTAGTTAAGTCAATGATTACACTGTCCACCTGGCCTCCTGTGTCCATGACTTCTGCTATATCTTGACAAAAAACCACCACCTGTGATTCACATGAATATCCTTTCCTGAATCCGTGTTGTCTATCATACAACCAGTTATTTTTCTCCCCAAATTCCCTTATATTATCTGCAATTATTTGTTCCATTTGTTTACAAACTACTGCTGTCAGACTCACTGGTCTATAGTTACCCGGCATGGTTCTGTCCCCTCCTTTATAAATTGGAACTACAATAGCTTTCTTCCAGTCGGACGGGACAGCCCTATTGTTCAGAGAGACTGTGAACAATACCCTAAGGAAGAAAATTATTTGTTCTCCGCCTATCTTGAGAATGTCGCCAGACACCTCATCGAGTCCTACTGACTTGAATTTTTTGATTTTCTTCAGGTTTTTTTTCTAACCTCCCTGTTATGAATAGTGAATGGTTTAAATGTATTTTCCTTTAATTTTGAAGGAACGGACATGCTAGCTTTCGCAGTAAAAACGCTACAATACCACTCATTAAGCACTTCAGCTGTTTGTGGGTTTCCTGTGACAAGATTTCCTTCTGAGTCCCTCAGAGACTTAATGTCATCTCTGTTCTTTTTCCGTCTCCTAAGATAATTATAAAAAGTATTTGTATTTCCCGGTTTTAGTATAGTCTTCATATAAGAATCGTTTGCTTTACGTTCTTCTGTGTTCAATTCCTTGATAATTAGTTGGTATTGTCTGTAATGAATGAAAACCCACAGCCTGCTTCAGTCTAAGACCGGGTCAGGAATGGAATGAATGAAGCCCCCATCTAGCGGCGAGGATATGAACTGTGCCGGCTGCCGAGGCCTGACGCACTCCTCTGGGGCAATGATTCAATGAATGACAGATGAAATGAAATGATAGTGGAGAGTGTTGCTGGAATGAAATTTTGACAGGGAAAACCGGAGTACCCGGAGAAAAACCTGTCTGCCTCCGTTTTGTCCAGCACAGATCTCACATGGAGTGACCGGGATTTGAACCACGGACCCAGTGGTGAGAGGCCGGCGTGCTGCCGTCTAAGCCACGGAGGCTTCGGTATTGTCTGCAATAGTTCCTATTTGATTTTAGTCTGTTGTGTATTTTTCTAGCTTTTCTCTTAAGAATTCTAACACGTGAATTGTAGTATTCTGGATCCTGGTTTCCCTTCACTCTATATTTTGGAACGTATAGCGATTGGCCCGTATGAATAATATTTTTGAAATTTAACCACACATCTTCAACGCTAGCGCCAGTCGATGCTCACCGAGGAAAATTTAATTTAATTTAATTTAATTTTGAAAACCTAAAGTGTCCGCCTTATTGTATTTCCAAACAAACATTTCTTTAATATCTTGGCTGCGTTCCAGTTCCCAATGGAATAACATTTCGATAGCCTGGTGGTCACTAATTCCCAAAATATTGTCAACACTGATCAGATTGTCCACAGGCTTAATGAGGAAAACATCTAGTATATTTCTACCCCTGGTGGGTCTTTCCACTACTTGTGAAAGTCCGCACTCCTGTATGAATGAGTTCGCTTTTGTTGTTCCCTCCCCCCTAGTATTTTATCACCTGACCAATCGACACTTGGGAGATTTAAATCCCCTGCTAAGATAAGATCTTTGTCTGGCCCAAGCTCTGAACAAATGCTAATTAGCTTGCAAAGGATGTCGGTGTTTTCGTTTGGTGCTCTGTAGACACCAATTATTCTTAGTATCTTACCGTCAGTGGTTCTAAGAAGTTTTATGTCGAGCGTTTCGTATTCCTCATCTATCCAATCTAATTTTGATGTCAAGTCATTTTTAACGCAAATAAAAATACCTCCCCTTATCCTTAATCTATTTCTCCTGTACACAGTGAAGCCAGCTGGGAAGAATTCATTATTTCCTAGTTCATCTGATAGCCAAGATTCCGTTCCGATGACTACATCGGGCTTGTGTAATTCAATCAAAGTCGAAAATTTTATACTTCTGTTCACAATACTTTGACAATTGACCTGAAGAAATCGTAGAACCTTACCTGTCTGAGAATGTCCTTGGAGATCTGCTGCCGCCTCTAGGCTGCGGTGTTGGGGTGCTTCGCCACTCGCCCGTCCCGTTAGTTAGGGTAGATGACCTCTCCCCGTACACCCTTCGAAAGCTGCAGGAACTCCCGTGGCGTGCTGTTGAGTTTGTTCACCTCTAATCTGCCCCGTTAGTTTTCCTGTTGCCAGAAATGGCGCACCACATTACACAGGAGAGTTCCCATCTTCCGTAAACCACGTATATTCAAATGGACACCATCACGTCCGAAATCATTCCAATCTATCCAGCAATTTGGGTCGAAATATCCGAGGCCCAACCGATTGCAGACCCAGTCAATGTTTTCATTTACCGAGTCCGTGTACTCGATTTGCGTGTCCTTTCTCCTTACAATTCCAGCTATCACAACTTTTGCTGTTTTAAACACTTTTCTTGCAGCCATACCTAAGTCCCATATTTCCCCCATTATGTGATCCGCGGATCTTGAGCTCCTTAAATTGTGTGTTCCTACATTTAGCACTACCACTTTTTCTTCCCTTTCTTCATCCCTGTCTTCTATCTGGCGAGCCATTTGTTCTATCCTTATTCCCGGGTAGCATTCAACGGCTGCTCCTTGCTTCCTGCACTCTTCTGCACTGAATCGGATCATTGAGTCCCCTAATATACGCACTGCTACAGGTTTGCTTTAAATTTTTCGTTGAGGCTTTCTTACCCTTTCCCCCTTCGTGACTGTGGCCCAGCTGCATTTCGAATTTTCTTCTTCTCTAAGAATGTCTTTTAGGACTTTGTTTTCATCTTCTACTTCCTTTATGATTTTTTTCGCCTGCTCGAGCTCTTCCTGTAACTGCACAATCATATCTTCCTTGCGTTTCATTTCCTCGCTTGAAACGACAACAACGTCACAGTCATTACACTCCCAGGCATCTGTTACGTTTACTTCATCGTTCATACCTACACACTTAAAATGGAACCATTTTTCACATGTAATACACTCAATTCCGTTTTTTAGATTTCTGGCACACACTTTACACTTAACAATCTGTTTCCTGCCGTTATTTCCCTTCCGCGTCATTGTTAACTCGGTCTTGGCTAATATAAACGGGAGAGCGCAGGTCTACACGTCCGTCACCGCTGAAGGCTAACAATGTCACGGGTAATCTCGAGAACCACTGGATGGATTTTGATGCGGTTTTCACCATTCTGTAAGGATATCTCGAGGAAAGATTCTGTAGAAAATAATTTATGTATGATCAAAGGAAGCCAAGCAGTAACGATTTCGGTGAAAAAGTCGAAAACAAACTTGGCGTCCGTGCGCTTCTTAAGCTTACGCTGGGCAAACCGTTAAAAATATCAATATACTATGAGCGTAAGAATTGGTCAGCATGAAAAGATCTACAAAAAAGTCCGCAAGAGCATACCTCTATCTTCAATACATCGCCCAATATAAGTGTTTTCAGACTGGATGGAAGGGTCACGTCCCCGCGCGCTTGACCTTGCTTTGCTCTTGGTTTGCACTTGCCGTGGCTATTGGGGCTAAAGCGCAGCGTTAGGTCAAGGGGCCAAGCTCTCTGCTGACTCGGTAGACGCGTGGGTTCGAGCCCCACCGTCGGCTGTCCTTGAAATGGTTTTCCGTGGTTTCCCATTTTCAACACCAGGCAAATGCTGGGACAGTACCTTCTGACAGGCCACGGCCGCTTCCTTCCACATCCTTGCCCAATTTCATTCATCTTCATCCATTCCATCTCTCATCCCGACGCGCAGGTCGCCAACGGGCGTCGATTAGAAAGACCTGCACTCGGCCTCTCAGGAGGCTACACGACAAAAAAAACTTGCCGTTCGCGAGTAATTTGAAACAAGGGAAAGTATTATAAGTATTATGCAGATACTTTTCTAACATATCAAGAGTCTTTGGCTTCGAGCGAAGCGAGAAGCCTCCAGCCTTTCTAGCATTTTTCAGCATTTGTTTTTTATATATTTTTTATTTTATTTTTTTATTTAGTCAATTTACCCTCTAGGTTGGTGGATCCCACGGACTCTGCGAGGGAACTCACCACTACCGCCTCTATGGGCAGTGTCCTGGAGCTTGGAACATTTGGTCGGGATGGATACAACTGGGAAGATGTGATCAGCACTTCGCCCAGGCGGCCTCACCTGCAAAGCGAACAGGGGCCTCATGAGGGATGGGAACGGATGGAAGATTGGGATGGATAGGCTAGGAAGAGGGAAGGAGGCGGCCGTGGCCTTACAGTAGGTACTGCGCCCGAAGAAACCCATCAGTACTTATATCCACAGCACTATCAAGGATTGCAGACATGTAAATTACCCAGCTCACAAACTTACCATGCCTACTAAGTAAAATTGGGAATTTCAGGAACATACAGGATAAATATTATTCGTAAAGAAAATAGTACTACTAGCCAAGGTACAAATTTCTACTATCATTTACATTTAGAGCAAATCGAGAAACTCCAATCTCGAGGGGTGATAAGGTCTAATCTATAGTGAGCGCCTGTATCTATACCTCGTAGTACTATTTTTGACGATGACGACAATGAAAACGGTATCAGCTTAGATAAAAGTTGACTGAGTCGCTAAAAAGCGCCAGCCGTTTATTTAGCTAAAAACAAGTACAAAAACTGGCTTCCTTCCTGAATATGGTGTCTCCCTGACACTCTAACAAAAGTACCTCCAAAAATAAACTTGCACGTGGCACTGATATAATTAGGAAAGGTGAAACGGCGTGATACTAAGTATTACCCTACGTTATACAGATCCGCTTCAACTCTGAACCGTAGTTCCATATCTAAGCAAAAATTATTCATGAACTATGTGCATATATACATTCATTTATGGTTCTCACAAATTGTACACATCATTGTCGAAAAGATTAAATTTTCTATCCTTCAATAAGTCTTTCATCTACTCAACTTTCTTAGCTATCAAATAACAAACATACACCGCAACTATCGTGTTGAAAGTAATAAATACTCGTCTTAATCAATTGAACATAAGTGACAAACATTTAAGCTAAGCACTGTTCCTTTTTACCTTTTATCTATTTATCATGAAATACTGAAATAAGTTCTTAAATTCTTTACTGTGTTAATAATTTTCTAATAAACGTGAATACTAGAAGTGCACGGCATTAACCTTCGTTTCTCATACTCCTCTTCCATAATTATACAACAATTACCTTCTCTCTTAAACACCCTGTACAGAATCTTCCTTTAATACACTCACATAACTTCACAATCATTGCGATCAATACTAGAAAAACTTAGAGACTCCTCAGCCTCCCTTCGTAAAAATACGTAACTCAATTACGTTTATATCTCCTTAATTTGCACGGTAATTCAACTATAAACTTCCACTTCAATACATATACTTCCTAACTTTAACATTCTTCTCTATATCCTGATATAACTTCGCCTCGTGCTTATAATTCCATTTCTGCAATAAATCTCTGTACTTTTCACTTTCTGATCACCCTGTGATTTAACTTTGTTAACTTTCTTTTTCACGTGTTTAAATTCAGCTTTACATTTTATTACAACTTTTCAAGAAATATCAGTAAATATTCATATTCTTAACAAAAGATATAAGTTTGACTTCCTTCCATGAATATATTTGTTTAACAAATTCATCTATGCTTTTTGAATGCTCTAAATCTCATTAGACATATGTGTATAAGCTTTTCGTAATATTTTCGTTCATAATTAGTTGAAAATAATTTCTGACACTCGAATCAACATCATGAGTTGTCGAAATATTCTTTACACTTCGTGACATAACTTCTTAAATATGCTGTACTTAAATTTGCTCCAATAAACTTATTTTTACTTCATTTACAATTTTACTCCTTCTTTAGTTCGTTCAACGTTCTACTCCTTTTAAATAGTTCACTCTACATTCTTTTAAATAATTTGTTCTACATTCCTTTAAACAATTTATTCTATATTCCTCTAAACAATTTATTCTATATTCCTCTAAACAATTCATTCTACATTCCATCGCTGCGATAAAACAGATTTAATTAGATTAAATCTAACGCAAATATGAAAAATTCTACGCGGTTTTACTCTGATATGACTTTAGTGTTAATAGCATCATTATGCCAAAATTTCGTCCAAGTGACTGAAATTTTCAAGTACAAGAAAAATAACTCCGAAGAAAAATACGAAAAATTACTACTACACAAAACTACCCAAATTTAATTACTTTGACAAAATTATACGGTTGAAATAATGCTGATTGAAAATAATGCTGTTGAAAAATAATGCAGTTGGTCAATTGGATAATCACAGAACATAACTACAATTCTACATGATATAAAACAATTTATTCACTACCTTTGAGTTAACTCTGGCCTGGAGAATACCTGCGTATCGCCTGCCAAAGCAAACGTGTCGTGGATCCCATCGCATCGCCCACAGCTATGAAGACCGGTTTGTGTCAGAACCAGCTGGCCTCGTCTCCCAGTAGAACAAGGTCGATGATGTCCTCGGTGAATGACCTCGCCGTGAAACAGCTCGCTCTGCCAACACTCCGTCCCCCGTGCACTGCAAGTAGTCCGGCTTCGACTCTCCATCTCTTCAGAATTGACATCACGGTTCTTCAGAATTGACATCTCGTTTCTTCAGAATTGACATCTCATCTCAGGTTGAATATTGTCGTTTATGCAAGCGTTTGTGAATATTCGAGATGTGTTAGAACTCTTGTAGAAAAGTATAAGTTTTGTTCGGTGATGTTGCGCGTCACGTAGATATTCTGTTGCGCCTTCCATATTAGTGAATTCTGGAATTCAACTGAACATCTTTGTAGTCTCCACTTCCCTATGCTTTAGCTTAGCACATGGTAATTCTCATAACACTGATGATATAATTAAGACTTCCCCGTTGCTGACTTCTAACTTGCATTTTTAATGTAATGTTCAAATATGCATTCACATGTAGTAATACTGAATATCTTCTTGTCGAAATGTTTCAAGCTATGTGGAACAACTTTGCATTAAGCATTGTAATATTTGGTTATACTGTTCCGTTCTGCTTTATAGATGTAGCTTGCTCCTCAAGTTACAGTCTTACTGTACTGCACTCTTCTTTGCTTTCAACTCTAATGAAACGTAGCACTGTTATAAGAATACTGGTTTCTTCTCGAGGTATTGACTCTATGAAATCTCAAATTGGAAAGAACTCTCTCGTCCGGTTCTCCACACTCGGCAAGTTCCAGTCTCTCTGCCTCCCCTCTCGTGGTGTGACGTAACTTCTACCACCTCTCCTCGCTTCAGTCCGCAGTTCGACCTTCGTCTCTTCCCCTCTTTCATGACGTAACTCTCGCTTCAAGTGGCGTGATGTCTCTCGCAATATGGACCTCCCACATTCATATAATAGAATATATGTCCGTCTTTAAATCATTCCTTCTTCCTTGCCTTTCATAATAGCATAAGATGTATAGTATTTCACTCATTTCCATACAGTTTTTCCATATTTCTCGAATTTTTAATAAATAAAAATTTTCATCCTCTCTTTTATTTTTCTGGGGTCTTGGTTCATATCCAGATTGGTTCTTTGGTAATGACCTTAAATAAATTCTGGCGCATTTCCCCGTTGCTAATTTAAAGTAAAGTATAGCCTGTACTTTCTTTAATAACAGTAAGTTTCTCTGTTCTTGAGACTGAATTTATTTATTTTACTGTATCTTTGGGTAGAATCTTTTCAATTTGGAATGGTTAAATTTTCCAATGGATCTGTTATCTTCAACTCTTACAATTTTATAGCAATTGTTACCGTAGACTGTATCTACTTTGAACGGTCCTCTGAAAAGGCTACTGAATTTGATATACACCTTCTTCAGTACGTCAGCTTTCACAGGAATCCTGACTAATACAAGGTCTCCTTCTCGTAATGGTCCACTGAATCTCTTCCCTTCTAAACGTTTTAATCTCTTCTCAGCTGCTTTGTTCAACTGGACCCTCGCTGCTTCGATTCTCTGGTCCATCGGTGGTTCGTTATCTTCCGGAATATTGAAGATTCCGTTCCATGGTCGTACGGGTTTCTCTTCAAAATGCAACATAACTGGAATATCGTTGGTGCTCTCATGTCTCGTGTTATTGATGCAAAATTCCACTATTGGTACAATCTTCACCCAATTTGCATGATTATCTGCACTATACAAGCAATGTACTTTGAAAATTCAAGCATTGTTCTTTCAATAGGATTCGTCTCTGGGCTTCGAACTGATGAAAATAGGTGAACAATATCCAACCTATCCATCGCTCCCTGAAATTCTGCAGAAGTAAATTGCGTTCCATGGTCTGTTAAAAGTCTCTCTGGTTTTCATAACTTTGGAATAATGTTCCTCTCCAGGTGATATAAAACATTTTTCGTTGTTGCTTTCTGCATGGGATTAAGCATTACAATTTTTGAGAATACATCCATTGTGACTAACACATACTGGTTTCCTCTGTCTCCTTTAGGTGCAGGTCCAAAAATATCCTGACTAAACAATTCCAGTGGTTTCGTAGGAATAATTGCTTTAGGTCTCTCCTTCAATAGTTCAGAATTATATTTGTTTTTCTGACACAGTTCACAAGATCTGATTACTATGGTTATGGATTCTCTCATATTAATCCAATCGAACTTTTCTAACATGGTATAGTATGTTTTGTCAACTCCTCCGTGACCTATACTTTTGTGTACTAACCAAATTAGTGGCACAATAAGTTCTGGTGGAATAGCAACTCGTACTTTCGTGTGTCTGGCATCGATGTATTTACATACAGTTTCTCCCACGAGAATGTAGTGTCTAGCTTTCCTTCTTGTTTCGAAGTATGAGGCGTGCCTCCTTGTCATTCTCCCTGACAAAAATCTATAAATGTTCCTGAATGGTGCATGCTTCTTTTGAAAAAGAGGAATTCTTCTCAGTTTATCCAGCGTTTCCTGATCTTCTGCATCTGTCTGGATAACATTAACTCTCACATCTTTCTCAGAAATCGGATGTCTGGAAAGAATATCTGCTAGTAGGTTGTCTTTACCAGGAACATGAATTATCGTGGCATCAAATTGTTGCAAAAACATGGTCCATCTGGTCATCCTATCGCTTGACAAGTCTGACTTCAACATGAATTCTAGTGCTTTGTGATCCGTTCTGATTATAATCTTGTGTCCCAGCAATAATTTTTTCCAATTTTGTAGAGCATTTATGACGGCTAAAGCTTCAAGCTCCGTCGTGAAGTAATTTAGCTCGTGCGTGCGTAACTTCCTGCTGCTGAATGAAATATAGTGAGGATTTCCATCTTGATCCTTCTGATATAAGACTGCGCTAATACCAATTCGTGAAGCGTCCGTTTCTATGATGAATGTTCTTTCAAAATCTGGGTACTCCAACTTGATGTTATCTCTGAGCATTTCCTTTGCTTGAATAAAGGCATTCTCAGCAGCTGCATCCCATTTCCATCTATTGTTTTTCTTTAGAAGCTCATGTAGTGGTGCCATGATCTCTGAATAACGTGGACAATGACTACTGAAAAACTGACAAAGACCCGCAAAAGCTCGGATGTCTTTGATTTTCTTGGGTTTTGGAAATTTCAATATCGCTTCAATCTTGTCTTCATTTATGGAGAATTCCATTAGTGCTTGGACTTTACATTTCATGGTCTTGTCGTTAAATACACCCCTGACTTTAATAGTTGAAACGAGCATTGCTATACGTGAATTTCCATCCTTCAATCTGTGAAAACAGTTCTCTGATAAAATTGATGCTGTTGCTCCCTATCTAGTAGTGTTCTCAGGCATTCTCCTTCTGATACGATTTCTATAATGGGTATTCTCGCTACTCTATCTGTTTTCGTCTCTTCTCTTTCATACAGGAGATCTTCATTCGTGGCTTCATATAACTCATTGATCTGGATTTCATGTCTGGTTACGGTGCTGTTTTCTTCCTCTTTCACTTTTTGGAATTTGACGTTTTTTTTTTTACCCCTCCTGGGTCTTCATTCCTTCGATCTCTGCTTGTTCCAGGTTGTGATTCTTGATTCTGGTTATGCTGTCCCTGATTTTGGTCTCTCGCGTTCCTTTCTCTGAGATTCCTCAGGTATTCTTGACTTTCTCTTTCCCTATCATCATAATACCTTCTTACATTGTTATTATTCCTCCAACCTTGATTTTGTTGACTTTGCTGTTGTTGCTGTCTCGAATAATTATTCATGTTCCTCCAGTTCTGATATCCCCGATATCCATAATTATTCGTAGGGTTATTTCGATTATAATATCCCTCTCTGCGATAATCATTGTTCCTGTTGTGATAGCTATTTCTCCATCTTTGATTTTCATCCCATCTTTGATTTTGGTATGGTCTTCCTTCTCTAGGTCTCTGATAATCTGGTCTAAATCGATTTTGTCCATACATTCTTGATCTCGTTGGACCTACTCCATTTTTGTTCTCCTCTGTCTGCTGCATTTGATCGATGTGGATGGTGTGAATCTCTCTCTGTTCCTGATTTCTACCTCTCTGGTTTTGGTTTCCAGTTGAGTTGTTGGACACATTAGACGTGTGATCCAGTCTCCTCAAAATTTCTGCCATTCCCTCTAAAGTTTTTACATTTGCCGAAATGAGGTGCCTCCTAACTTCCGTTGGTAACTGGCATGAAATAGCATGAACCAAGTCTTCCTCCGCCAAAGGAGGTTGCAAATACTGCAAGCGTGCTAATTGTTTCGTGAAGAAACTTGCGTATTTCGTTGGACTAGAATATGCATACTTTTTAGAGTAAATTTCGGCTCGTATGTCTTGTTGAAGTTCCTTGCTCCAAAATCGTTTCTGCAGAGCTATAGCGAATTCTTCAAATGTCTGATAGGTGTACCTGAAAGCTCTGTGCCATACTAACCCTTCTGAGTCCAGGTATTTTTCAACGACCCTCATATGTCTTTCACGAGGTATTCTATTGTCTTCTAAATACGACCTCATGTCTCTCAGAAACTCTACAGCAGTAATATTTCCTACTCCGCTGAATTTGTTCGGCTTCTCATCATTATTCTTGATCACGATAACATTGGCATTTGACCTACCCTGGTAAGGTTCAAAGTCTCCTCCAAGTTCCCCTATTTCTGTTTGAAATGGCTCTCGACTGAAGTTAAAATTGGACTTCGGAATCTGCTGTTGACTAATCTCGCTTTCCTTATCCTCTTCTATCTTGTCTGTCCTAGCCTCTAATCTCCTTATTTCTTCTTTCAATTTTTCATCTCTTGCTTGAAAAAATCTCGTCAAGTCCTTTCTGATGTCCTCCCTGACTTCAGCTCTTAACGTAGATGAAAATGTAGCATCGCCTATCGTAAGTGACCTTAATTGCTGTTCTATTTCGCTGGTTTCCTTATCCTGCTTTGATCGAATTTTCGCTAGTTCTGTGCTTATCTCATCGACCGTGCATTTAATTTTGTCAAATTCATTTGAGTTAGTTAAATCTGTTTTATTAACAATATCTGTCAGCGTGGCTACGTTATTAATTTGCAATGTATCTATCCGCTTAGATAGATCTTCCCGTACCTTACTAACATTTATATTGGAACATAACTCTATAGCTTTAATGTCATTTGCTAATTTATGATGAATTTCTGATACAATTTTAGTTGTGACTGTTACGACCTCCTCCTTCATGTCCGTAACTGCCTTTACAATGGAAGCATTTATATCAACTTTTATACCCTCTTCAATCAGTTTACTCTGACCTTCCAACTTGACCTGTAATTCACCAACAGTGTCATTTAGATTGTCAAGTTGCTCCTTGAGTTTGTTCTGGGCCCCTGAAATGTGTACATGATGAGTATTGTTGTCTTCCTTAATGGAGCTAATACTAGCCTGTAAATTCTTTTCTAGCTCTGTCATGTGATTACTGTTAGCTAATTGGACTTCTAACACTTTTCCTGCCATGTCGGACCTTAAATTTCCTACTTCTGTCTTCGTAAGATTTATGTCCTGTTTGACTTGATCAAATGAAGCTTTTAATTCTTCCTGTGCATTACCTGCCCTTTCAAAAATTCTCTGAGCTTTTTCCTGATTTTTCCTAGCCTCCTCCTGTGCTGCTCTTATTTCGGCTTGGATTTGTCTATCTTCTAATCTAGCCTGCTCCTGACTTAACCTGTCCTCCTCGCGAGCTTTTTCCTGAGCTAATCTAATCTCTGCTCTTATCCTATTTGCCTCTTCTAAAGCTAACTTGGCTTCTTCTCTTTCCTTCTCTCTAGCTAGTCTATCTTCCTTTCTGGCCTTCTCTAAAGCTAACTTAGCTTCTTCCTGTGCTAATGTTATACTAGCCTTAGTAAGTGTTTGAGCAACTGATAACTCTGCCTTGACTTCTGATTTTACAGTAGCTGCTGATTTTTGAATCTCGGCTTTCATCTGTTTAATGTTGTTGTGTGTCAATTGGTGGAGGGCTTCAAGGTCTTTGGTCAAGGAACTTTGACCTTCCTTCATGGTTTCGAGCATCGTTCGAATGAACGTCATATCATTCGCTGACATAATTCTTCTTTCTTTAGAATAAGGGAAGTATCAACTACAAAAAATACCAGTGAATATCCAGATTGACCAACGCATGCATTTTATACCAGTGATGGAATATATTGAACATCTTAATCCTACTTACATCTATTTTAATCGCGAGTTATCTCGTATATCTTATCGTCCCATTTTACTGAACTGACATCGTTATATTCTATCATCTCACTTAACCTATGTTTAACAACATGAATTTACTTTTAAATTTAATATTACATGACAAATGTCGTTAGCTGGTTTTAAAAATATGCCTCACAACTGTAATGTACTCCACTAATCTGCTGATGTTGTGTTCATCTCAACAATCATTAAATTTGGGATCGGCATTTTTCTTTTCAAAACTACTATGGCCTCACTCTCGAGTATTTCCAAGCTTCTTCTCTCGAGTGCTCTTTCGAATGCTCTTTCGATCCCCACGTTGGGCGCCATTTAAATAATATATCTATCTATATGCGCCCGAAGAAACCCATCAGTACTTATATCCACAGCACTATAAAGGATTGCAGACATGTAAATTACCCAGCTCACAAACTTACCATGCCTACTAAGAAAAATTGGGAATTTCAGGAACATACAGGATAAATATTATTCGTAAAGAAAATAGTACTACTAGCCAAGGTACAAATTTCTACTATCATTTACATTTAGAGCAAATCGAGAAACTCCAATCTCGAGGGGTGATAAGGTCTAATCTATAGTGAGCGCCTGTATCTATACCTCGTAGTACTATTTTTGACGATGACGACAATGAAAACGGTATCAGCTTAGATAAAAGTTGACTGAGTCGCTATAAAGCGCCAGCCGTTTATTTATCTAAAAACAAGTACAAAAACTGGCTTCCTTCCTGAATATGGTGTCTCCCTGACACTCTAACAAAAGTAACTCCAAAAATAAACTTGCACGTGGCACTGATATAATTAGGAAAGGTGAAACGGCGTGATACTAAGTATTACCCTACTTTATACAGATCCGCTTCAACTCTGAAGTGTAGTTCCATATCTAAGCAAAAATTATTCATGAACTATGTGCATATATACATTCATTTATGGTTCTCACAAATTGTACACTTTATTGTCGAAAAGATTAAATTTTCTATCCTTCAATAAGTCTTTCATCTACTCAACTTTCTTAACAATCAAATAACAAACATACACCGCAACTATCGTGTTGAAAGTAATAAATACTCGTCTTAATCAATTGAACATAAGTGACAAACATTTAAGCTAAGCACTGTTCCTTTTTACCTTTTATCTATTTATCATGAAATACTGAAATAAGTTCTGAAATTCTTTACTGTGTTAATAATTTTCTAATAAACGTGAATACTAGAAGTGCACGGCATTGACCTTCGTTTCTCACACTCCTCTTCCATAATTATACAACAATTACCTTCTCTCTTAAACAACCTGTACAGAATCTTCCTTTAATACACTCACATAACTTCACAATCATTGCGATCAATACTAGAAAAACTTAGAGACTCCTCAGCCTCCCTTCGTAAAAATACGTAACTCAATTACGTTTATATCTCCTTAATTTGCACGGTAATTCAACTATAAACTTCCACTTCAATACATATACTTCCTAACTTTAACATTCTTCTCTATATCCTGATATAACTTCGCCTTGTGCTTATAATTCCATTTCTGCAATAAATCTCTGTACTTTTCACTTTCTGATCACCCTGTGATTTAACTTTGTTAACTTTCTTTTTCACGTGTTTAAATTCAGCTTTACATTTTATTACAACTTTTCAAGAAATATCAGTAAATATTCATATTCTTAACAAAAGATATAAGTTTGACTTCCTTCCATGAATATATTTGTTTAACATATTCATCTATGCTTTTTGAATGCTCTAAATCTCGTTAGACATATGTGTATAAGCTTTTCGTAATACTTTCGTTCATAATTAGTTGAAAATAATTTCTGACACTCGAATCAACATCATGAGTTGTCGAAATATTCTTTACACTTCATGACATAACTTCTTAAATATGCTGTACTTAAATTTGCTCCAATAAACTTATTTTTACTTCATTTACAATTTTACTCCTTCTTTAGTTCGTTCAACTTTCTACTCCTTTTAAATAGTTCACTCTACATTCTTTTAAATAATTTGTTCTATATTCCTTTAAACAATTTATTCTATATTCCTCTAAACAATTTATTCTATATTCCTCTAAACAATTCATTCTACATTCCATCGCTGCGATAAAACAGATTTAATTAGATTAAATCTAACGCAAATAAGAAAAATTCTACGCGGTTTTACTCTGATATGACTTTAGTGTTAATAGCATCATTATGCCAAAATTTCGTCCAAGTGACTGAAATTTTCAAGAACAAGAAAATTAACTCCGAAGAAAAATACGAAAAATTACTACTACACAAAACTACCCAAATTTAATTACTTTGACAAAATTATACGGTTGAAATAATGCTGATTGAAAATAATGCTGTTGAAAAATAATGCAGTTGGTCAATTGGATAATCACAGAACATAACTACAATTCTACATTATATAAAGCAATCTCTTCTCCACCTTGAGTTGACTCTGGTCTGGAGAATACCTTCGTCTCGCCTGCCAAACCAAACGTGTCTCGGAGCTCATCGTATCACCCCCAGCTATGAAGACCGGTTTGTGTCAGAACCAGCTGGCCTCGTCTCCCAGTAGAACAAGGTCGATGATGTCCTCGGTGAATGACCTCGCCGTGAAACAGCTCGCTCTGCCAACACTCCGTCCCCCGTGCACTGCAAGTAGTCCGGCTTCGACTCTCCATCTCTTCAGAATTGACATCTCGGTTCTTCAGAATTGACATCTCGTTTCTTCAGAATTGACATCTCGTCTCAGGTTGAATATTGTCGTTTATGCAAGCGTTTGTGAATATTCAAGATGTGTTAGAACTCTTGTAGAAAAGTATAAGTTTTGTTCGGTGATGTTGCGCGTCACGTAGATATTCTGTTGCGCCTTCCATATTAGTGAATTCTGGAATTCAACTGAACATCTTTGTAGTCTCCACTTCCCTATGCTTTAGCTTAGCACATGGTAATTCTCATAACACTGATGATATAATTAAGACTTCCCCGTTGCTGACTTCTAACTTGCATTTTTAATGTAATGTTCAAATATGCATTCACATGTAGCAATACTGAATATCTTCTTGTCGAAATGTTTCAAGCTATGTGGAACAACTTTGCATTAAGCATTGTAATATTTGGTTATACTGTTCCGTTCTGCTTTATAGATGTAGCTTGCTCCTCAAGTTACAGTCTTACTGTACTGCACTCTTCTTTGCTTTCAACTCTAATGAAACGTAGCACTGTTATAAGAATACTGGTTTCTTCTCGAGGTATTGACTCTATGAAATCTCAAATTGGAAAGAACTCTCTCGTCCGGTTCTCCACACTCGGCAAGTTCCAGTCTCTCTGCCTCCCCTCTCGTGGTGTGACGTAACTTCTACCACCTCTTCTCGCTTCAGTCCGCAGTTCGACCATCGTCTCTTCCCCTCTTTCATGACGTAACTCTCGCTTCAAGTGGCGTGATGTCTCTCGCAATATGGACCTCCCACATTCATATAATAGAATATATGTCCGTCTTTAATTCATTCCTTCTTCCTTGCCTTTCAGAATAGCATAAGATGTATAGTATTTCACTCATTTCCATACAGTTTTTCCATATTTCTCGATTTTTTAATAAATAAAAATTTTCATCCTCTCTTTTATTTTTTTCTGGGGTCTTGGTTCATATCCAGATTGGTTCTTTGGTAATGACCTTAAATAAATTCTGGCGCAGTACCATCCCGGCATTTGCCCGAAGACGAAGTGGGAAACCACTTCGAGGATGGCTGAGGGGGAATCGAACCCCCTCTACTCATTTGGGCCACCCGAGGCTGAGTAGACCCCGTTCCAGTCCTCGTACCACTTTTCAAATTTCGTGGCAGAGCCTGGAATCGAACCCAGGACCTCCGAGGCGGCAGCTAACCATGCTGACCGCTACGCTACGGAGGCGACTTCAGCATTTGTAGCATTTAAAATGATACAAAGTCTAGTCTTTCAGACTGACTGTTACTTTTTACTCCAGCCTGTGCCAACAGACAAATGCAAATGTACTGCATTAATCAAGAGATGACAAAGAAGATATATTTACATAACAGGCACTTTACCAATAAAATAATAATAAATACTTGTTTCCTTTCCAATACTAAGTCATTAAGCATAATTTTCGTTTATTGTCTTCCTTAACAACTTTATAAAAGTCTTTGCATGAAACTGAAGATACATTCACAGAAATAAACAACAAAAAACAACAACAATAAAAAGTTTCTTTAGTCTTTACGAACGAATATACCAGTGCAGTGTAAGAACTCTTTGCAACGAGCGGCTTCGGTGGCTTAGTCGATAGCATGCTGAGCTTCTATGCCCAAGATAGCGGGTTCAAACCCGGCTGAAGCCGTCGGATTTTTTAAGAGCGTTAAAACTCCCTCAGTATGCCTTCCTTCGGAGGAGAAGTAAAGCCGGCGGACCCATGTCATAGATTTATGGCATGTTAAAGAACCTTCCACTAATTACACCTGTGTGAAGCTAAATTGTATAGGTTAGGAATGTAAACAACGCTCTTAGGTTTCTACGTTCGTTGCCAAGAGCTGACTGTGGTGGCCTCTAGTAGCTAAGTTATGAACTAGGCCTAATAGTCGTTGACGGTAGCGTTTGGCGGCAAAAGTAGGAACTATTTGAAAAATTCTAAGTTGCAGTACTTAAATTAAAAAAACAGATAACACACACTAATACAGTAATCACAAATAACACCGGTTTTCAGACAGATTCTACACACGCCCAAAGTACACGGGGCTACATGACCTTGTTGTCGCAGCCCCTAAACTGAAGAACCAACCAACCAACCAACCAACAGATTCTACACACACTCAAAGTGCACGGGCTACATGACCGCGTTGTCGCAGCCCCTAAACTGAGGAACCAACCAACCCTCTTTGCAATGAAATTTTCAGACAAAAAAGCCCGAAGAGAACTTTTTGCAGGAAATAGTATACCAGAGGTGTAAACACAGACGCTTTTCTCTGGAGTTTCAAAGCGCTCGGAAATACAGGACAATAACCGTCCCGGATAAGAACTGCCCGGGACGCGGCACATTTAGCACGAATACGGGATGCTCCCGTTAATTCCAGGACGTCTGGAACCCTGCCCTGGACCCCTATCTTGGCTAAGTCCAGTGCTTTTTTCATTTTAAATGATCTTGTCGACTTCGTCGTTACGCTGGGGTCTGGCGTTACATTACGCTGACGGGACGAAATGTACCCACATGCACTGAGGTGTGTGACGTCATAGTACCGCTTGGTGCATGTGTTCCCCGACAATCTCTACTTCGTTAGTTTAAGACAAAAATCCCCGGTATGTCACGGGTAATCTCGATAACCACTGGATGGAATTTGATGCGGTTTTCACCATTCTGTAAAGGATATCTCGAGGAAAGATTCTGTAGAAAATGATTTATGTATGATCAAAGGATGCCAAGCAGTAACGATTTCAGTAAAAAAGTCGAAAACAAACTTGGCGTCCGTGCGCTTATTAAGCTTACGCTGGGCAAACCGTTAAAAATATCAATATACTATGAGCGTAAGATTTGGTCAGCATGAAAAGATCTACAAAAAAGTCCGCGAGAGCATATCTCTATCTTCAATACATCGCCCACTATAAGTGTTTTCAGACTGGATGGAAGGGTCACGTCCCCGCGCGCTCTGGTGAGCATCCCGCGCGCTTGACCTTGCTTTGCACTTGCCGTTCGCGAGTAATTTGAAACAAGATAAGCAAGATAAGTATTATGCAGATAATTTTTTAACATGTCAAGGGTCTTTGGCTTCGAGCGAAGCGAGAAATCTCCATCCTTTCTAGCATTTTTCAGCATTTGTAGCTTTTAAAAGCTTTTAGACTGTCACTTATTTCGAAAAAGAATTAAGGTGTACCATCAGTTGTAGTCGACAAAACATGACGATCTTGCAATTTTCGGCAATTTGCAAAGTCCGGTCATTGTTTGTGTTCGAATCAAGAACTTTCAGCTTTTTCCGATGTTAAATAGTTCGTTATTTTCTTCATCCTTCAAAACTAAACACGCACAAAATAACAACCTACCCCGCCTCCTAACACTTGCCTGCATGCTTATACTGTATAGTCCAAACTCCATCCAACATGTCCGCCACATTTGGTGTTGCCAACTTACATCATTTAACACCAAAAAGAACAGAGTGCCGAGTTGCCACCAAAAGAAACTGATTCGATAGATCGATTTAAATCGAGGATTACTCGAAACCTCCTCCAGCTGTTGTAAACAGCGCGTTGACGCCAGCTGATCGATGAAATTTCAAGTCAGAAGTTATATTTGCCGGACTAGATAGAAAAGTAGCAATATATTTTCTTAAACAGTTTTCAAATGTTCCCCCTGAAAAAAAAAAAAAAAAGCACTGGAAGTCTCTTGTCTTTAAGCACCCCTCAGTCCTGGACCCTAGTTACTCTCTGCTGATGGCCACGATGTGCAAACCCCTGAAAGAAATTAACAATAATAACAAATCCAGCTCATGGAAGAAAACCAGAACTGCATGTGTTGCAGCCTGCAGAACGTAGAACGCATACTGAACTGTAGTGTTTACTAAGCTCTCGACTCGAAGATTGAAATACAAGTGCTATGTGCGAGGCTCGCGCAAGCGCACTACACTGTTCTGTGACGTAACTCAGTTGGCACTTCTCGAGCCTTGTCAGACCGGTTATAGCCTACCACAGAGGATGTGATAACAGGGAAATCAAGTCGGCCTATCTAGACAGCATCATGAAGATACTAACCTTCATACGCCGGTAAGTAAATCATTATTTGACTTCATTTATGGTCGATTAGCAAAGGAGATCTTTCCCGTGCTAGTAAAATTCCTGACACGGCCCCTTCGCATGCAACTACGGTACAAATGCCAGCTGATCGCAGCGGCTTTCAACCCCCTGCTGCCCGCAACCTTGGGCTTGGACACAGCTGGCGAGCAAGTTACTAATGTTGATGTTGTTGTTGTTGATTCCTTTATGGGTTCTGCGACATCGTGGTCATGTAGCCCCATGTATTTGGGTGTGTGTATAATTTGTCGGATAATCTGTGTCACTTTGATGTCTGTATTAGTGTGTGTATTTGTAATTGAGGTAGGAAGCGGCCGTGGCTTAAAGTTAGGTACCATCCCGGCATTTGCCTGGAGTAGAAGTGGGAAACGATGGAAAACCACTTCCAGGATGGCTGAGATGGAATCGAACCCTCCTCTTTACAGTTTTGTCTCACGAGGCTGAGTGTACACCATTCCAGCCCTCACACCAGAATAAACATTTCCTGACAGATCCGGGGATCAGACCTGGACCCTCCGGGATGAGAGACAAGAACGCTAGCCGCTACACCACAAGGTGGTCTGAAAATAGAAAGTGAAATACCCCAATACAGAATGTTCATTTTGTATACATTATTAACAAAATTACAATACTGCCACTTTATCCACATTCATCTTACGATTTTAAATTGCCCAATGATGGCCTCTCTAATGTCTATGTATATCTATTGAGTACGGACGGCATATGGTGAGACTTCGAGGTCACTGTAAGATATGAGTGGTGGGGAACCAGAGCGCTGGAGGAGAAACCC
This sequence comes from Meconema thalassinum, assembly GCA_946902985.2. Taxonomy (NCBI): domain Eukaryota; kingdom Metazoa; phylum Arthropoda; class Insecta; order Orthoptera; family Tettigoniidae; genus Meconema; species Meconema thalassinum. Next base: position 96,913,628 of record OX336399.1, read on the forward strand.
CTCACTTAACTAAGCATTAACACGCCATGTAGACACCAAGGCGGACGAAGAGTGACTGCTGTCGCTGTTCTCCCACCACTGAAACGTGGCTGGAAATCTGTCTGCCCCTCACTTAACTAAGCATTAACGCGCCATGTAGACAGCACGGTGGACGACGAGTGACTGCTGTCGCTGTTCTCCCACCACTGAAACGTGGCTGGAAATCTGTCTGCCCAGAGCGGTCAGCTTGACCTTGAAGCCTCATCACTAGGTGTCGGATTTTTAGGTAAATAAATATATTTTTTTATGTAAATACATATTTTACACATTTTGTCTATAAATACATAAATTCCTGCTTTTCACTTATTAGCACATAAAAAGATACAATATTTACATATTTTTAAATCAGTATGCTAGATGTTTCAGTTCATTGCATTTTTGTTCTGTTAATTTAACAGAGAAGAACCTGTGGGCTATCGAATTTTCATGCAGAGCGTATGTCAGCTTGCAGCTGTGTTTTTCTTATCTTGTCGCCCCGTCCCACTCACTGTGGAAGCCATATAGCACCACGTGCTAGACCTTCCCCCCATCTACATGGAACCAGTGTCACTCACATGCAGTTCATTTCTGGTACTGTGAATTGTAAGGTAGTTCTACGATTCCTAAGGTAAAAGCAACTAAAAGTTGTCGTCTGCAGCAGTATATTGCAGAATTTAGGATAGTTATTATTTACTTCTGATGGCGGCGTTCTGTTCTGCCAACCATGTGCAAAGCAATCAACGCTGAACAGCGATCTCAAGTTACACCACACCTCGAGGGCAAGAAACATAATGCCGCAGTTTCGCGCCTTCAGAAGAAGTGTTTCGCGGTAATCGTCGGTCATTTGTGATGGACAACCTGAAGATGTATCTCGTTGTGTATTGTAATTCTTCAGCAGTCATTGAGGCATAGCATAAATTGCATTCGTGAGTGGTGCATATCGTTTATATTGTCAATAATAAATTAAATATTGTAATTACATATTTTTACCTTTTTTTGTTACATATTTCAGGTATTTATAATACATAAAAAAGAAATATTTTCCTGATTTTTAGCACCTAAAAATCCGAGCACTACTCATCACACACCGTCCTTAGGCTACTCTACATTCAATCTGTAGGACCTTGACAAAAATCTGGTATTCTTTTCAACGCTAAAGCGTTACCTCTTGCATCGCTGGCATCGGGATAGGATAGCGTGGGGCCTGAAAATGGCTTTCGTGGTTTCCCATTGACACCACCGGGCAAATGCTGGGACGGTTCTTTTCAATAGGTCCACGGCCGATTTCCTTCCAAAATCCCTTCCTGAAAAGAAAATGAATGGCCATTGGCTGTATTCATTGGATAAAAAATCAAGTCAAAATCAATATTCTCATTAATCATCAGTGGATTCTGTGACGTAGTTCGTAGCATGCTGAGCTTCTATGCCCAAGATTGCGGGTACAAACCCGGCCGAAGTTGTCGGATTTTTTAAGAGCGTTCAAAATTCCTAAGTATGCCTTCCTTCGGAGGAGAAGTAAAGCCGGCGGGCCCATGTATAGATTTATCAGAAAGATGCTACACACACCCAAACTGCACGGGGCTGCTTGACCGCGTTGTCGCAGCCCCTGAACTAAGGAACCAACCAGCCATTTATTGATCAAATACATGGCGCATGAGGTCTCTTCAACTACAGTATTACCGGTGCGCACTCATTGACGTCACATTACTGTTGCCAACATATGGGATACCAAAAACGATTGGTCTAGATAATGATCATTATTGATGCGTGAGTACTCCCACTGTGCGTGACTAAAACCAGGGGTGCATAATTATACGGGATGAGGTAAAAATATGTTAACACTCTATGGGAGAATAAATATTTTTTGTTTCCAAATTCTCTTGGAAATGGTGCACATGAAGCCTGACATTCTGTTTCATGTTTTCTGACGAATTAACATTCCACATCAGCTGTCGTGTGAATAGGCACAACTGTGTCATCTGGACGACCGAGCACACGAAGGAAGATTCCCCCAAGACGAACGTTTGGTGTGCTGTGAGCAATTTTGGAGTGATTGGACCCTTCTTTTTTGACAAACAGACCGTCAGGAGAATTACCTTGGCATGCTCAGCACATTCATGGAGGAGAACTTGCCATTTTCCAGCGAGGGTACTTTCTGCAAGACGGCGTCCCTGCCCACTACAGTCGGATGGTTCAGGATTACCTGAATGACACGTTCGGTAAACGCTGGATTGATGGAGTTGGTCCTCTCTCATGGCCAGCACGTTCACCCGACCTGACGCCATGCGACTTTTGGCTGTGGGGTATGGTTAGAGGCATGATTTTTTCGCACTAATTTTTGAACGATTTCGCGAGAAGGATACTAATTTTCGCGTTATTTCGCGAAATAAATATTGCGATATTGCTTTAATTTTGCTTTAATGAAATTCTAAAATTAATCATTGAAGGCTTAATTATTGCGGTTCTGAGTTATATGAATGGTAGATGTATGAATTACTAGTAAGCATCCAATATTATTTTATTATATTCCTGATTTTGCATTAATTTTAATGCTAGCAGTGACTGAATTATTTCAACTTGTTGAATTTTTGTCTTCGCTCTTCTCTTTCTTTTGAGACATAATCTTCAAACAAAATTTCAAGCTCGTTATTCACTACAGATTTCGCTGTAATATCGAAATTTTCGCGAAATAATTTAATTTCACTTTAAAACGACCTTATCGCTTTAATTCGCGGACATAATATCTTTTTTTTTTCTTAACCAGGAACATATGATTCTTAAATATATCGCAAATTCGCTTCAAAATATTGTTTGTCGCGGTTATCGTTAATGCGAAAAAAGCATGCCTCTAGGCATGATGGTCAAGGATCGGATCTACGCCTGCAATCCTTGTGACTTGGACGACCTAAAACACCGCATCACTTACGTCATCGCTGGAATTCCTGCCTACATGGCCCAGAGGGACTTACAAACAACACTCCATAAGTGCATTGAGAAGGATGGGTAACCCTGCCTTGTAATTTAAAGTGATTAAACATCTATTTGATGTTAACATATTTTTGCCTCACCCTGTATTAGCTAACGTGGTCTGCAGAGACGCGCAACCTAGTAAATATTGGTCTAGGCAAAAAACATTGGTGTGGATAAAGTTTATTGAGGGGTTGGCAATGCTGTATTTGTCCATAATTCACGCGTATAATGGCGGACTCAGCTGGAATTTTACTATATAAGTCGTGATCTAAAGAGAGGATGGTGGGTGGAGGAGTAACATCTATTACTACATCATTTCCAGATTTATTTCTTCACCATTACAAAAGGTATTTTGGCTAATTTCAGTAGTTTATAATTATTTTTTTTGGTAGCATTTGCGCTCCTCGAAATTTACTAAAAACAGTCCTTCATGAACAACCGACATAACGGTGCCTATATCCAAAAATCATATATTAGTACTTACAGCACACGGTAAGCAGATGACTTACAAAGCTCTCATTCAAATCCACTTTTAAGTTCTCAGCCATTCAAGTTTACAATCATCTTCCAAGTGATTTAAAATTAATTTCCAATCTGTCTACTTTCAAAACCAAATTAAAGAAACTGCTTTGGAATCAGGTACTGTACCCGATACCTATTTTAGGCTATCGGCTACGCCAGCTGACATTAAGCTGTAGTTGAGGTTTTGGAAAGCAAGCCAATAAGATAGCGCATCGATCGCGTCAAGAAGAAAGCCAAGATGACGTAGGAGGTCAAGAATCAAGGAGGCATTGAAATCTGTAAGAAGATAGAATTATTAATAAAGATGTGAAGCTTTATTGAAATATATATGGGATTATAATAAGTTAAAACAACTTAGAAGAGTATATATGACATGCATTATATGTGGAAATAATTTTATGGAAATAAGTTATTGTATAACAGAACAGCCGAGAGGATTCGGGTTCGAGACTATGTTCATGACGTAGGAGCACCGTGGTGGGGAGAATTAGCCACGTGCCGCACGGAGCTCATAAGCTGGAACACAGCGCTAAGCAGGTCAGTTGGGCTCAATGAGGCGAGCAGTACAGAGCAGCTCTATAGCACAGCGAGACGGGCTTTGAAGGTCACGCAACACACGTAAACCGTCACGGCAAGTGTAGGCGACATTTCTCGCATCACCGAGCAACAGAGGCCGCGCGGGTCGTTGATACAGGCGACCTAGCCGAGAAGACAATTGTAGATAGCCGGGGTATTTCAAAACCACACTGATCGCATATGAAGACTTTGTTTCAAGCTTCATTTCGACGTTGTTCGAACACAGGCTTTCACATACAACCTTATAACCATGCTGTTATATAATACATTCAAACGACTTTTTACTGTTTCAAGTAAACTGAATGTTTAGCATAGGCTCTGATGAACATTACAGCGTGCATTTATAAGATTTTTATCTTATACCATTTTCATGGATTACATATTATAGACAGATACAGGGTGTATCGTAATCATGAACACTATCTAGTAAAATTTTTATTTTACTCAAGTAGAACTTTGCAGTAAGTTGAGAGAGGACTTACAATTCTCAAACTGAACATTTATCGGAACAGTGGCGTATATTAGAAGAAGAGTAGGGGGTCCGCGGTTTCCATGAACTTTTCGATAAGGAGTTGGACGATATCCGCTATGGGTAATTCGAGGTTCAACATGATCGAGTAAACGTGAATAGAGACAAGATGGCACCACAGAGCGATGGATTCGATTCCTGACGAGAGGAGTCCAACAGCTGATTCGCTTGGGATTTCGAAGGAAATCATCATTTCATGGATGAAATGATATTCACGCCGATCTTACGAGAAATCTTTAGGTAGGGAAAATCGACGATCTTGGAAATTATATTACAACTGATAATGAAAGGTATTGTAAGAGTTCTATCTACCTGATTCGATTATTTTCATGAATACTGGGCACACATGTATATTTTTCTAATAGGAGTGATTTGATTATTAAGACATGGTTTGAATTTATATACTTCGAATTTGCTAGAATATGGAGTGACCATATGATATGGCAGGCATCATTATTCGATTTTCTCACCGTTGTTTGGCTTTATTAAGAAGATGTTTGGTCTTATAGACATTTTTCCAGCTAGGATATTTTTCATGGATAGTTTTTTTTTTGAGTAACGAGTATTTCGAACTCGTGATCTGCAATTGATTATCAGAAACTACTTCGTCAGTTCATTGCATACTAGCGAGTGTGTATTATTCATCAGTAGGGATTTTTTCCATTGGATTGTTTGGAGATATTAAGAAGTTATTCACTTTAGTGAATGAACGTCGCTTTTATATGACAACTAGAAACTTGTTGATTCCTTTCTAGTACATTCATTCATATAGTCCACGAGGTGGGGTCCTTCGTATTTATACGATTGTATGGTGGCTACTCACCTTACCCACCGTTTAGGGAACTATCATCCAAGTCGACGGGGCGAGGTCCTTCGTATTTATACGATTGTACGGTGGTTACACATCTTACTCGCCATTGAGGAACTCATTTTATCATCCGAATGTACACGAGATGTAAGTGAATTAAACAAGGAACTACTAGTCACATATCAGTCGAAATTTTGTTAAATAAAGTAACGATAAATGTCAACAGGATTGCATTTAGTAATTCTAGTTTGCCAATCCAATATTTTGTTGCTATACTCTTTTGAGAGTAATTTCAGTTTAACAGCTATTGCAGCTGATGCTTTGATGATTTTTATAATTGTGTTTGATACCTTTGAGAAGGATTTAAAGTAATTTAATCTTGTAAGATTAATCATTAATGGTCATAATTATTTTAAGGCAGATCAGTATTGCAGATTTTGATGTGAGAGATTATAGCACATTGGTGTTTTTCTACGATGTGAATTATGAAACTTGTGAAAGAGAATTTATGCTATTTGAAAGCAAATATTAAATTACTGAAGTAATATTTTCCCAATTGTTTAAGAAGTTGTCTAGATATGATCAGAGTAATTACAGTCATTGGAGATTATGTGCGTTAATAATTTGAAGCCATTTATATATTTTTGTAGATCATGCAACGTGGTTAAGTGCAGTTTGTGATAGGCATTTTGTGGAATTTGCCATTTGATAGTTGCAACGTTGATAATGTATTTTGAAGCGGACATGAGGTCGTCATACCCAGTCTAGCGTATTTGTTGAGATTCATGCTGTATGTGCTGAATATTTATGGAGTTTTTGTAGCAATTCTTATATTCAAATGTGATATTTGGAATATTGAAGAAATATAATGTCGTTGTGGATAGTTAGATCCAACGTGATGTCGTGGAGACAATAATATTTTTGGCATGATAATTAAATACGAGATATAACTTGGAAGTAATAAAACTGTAAGACAACGTTCTATAAACCTTATTAAACAATTTGTTAGGAAATTAAACAAGTAAATGAAGTTGATAATACAAGATTTTCTGAAAATAATAATTAATGAAATAATAATCTGAGATTTAAGCATATTAACGATCTGACCTAATGAAATAAAAATCAGAATGACTAGATGAAATAATAATAAGTTAAATAACCAGATGATTGAAATTTAAATAAGTTGATAAATTAAATTTTGAAATAAATCGATGAATTAAATAAGTGGATGAATTAAAGATTGAATTAATTAAACTGATTGAAATAAATTATTAGACGATGGTAATGATGATGAATAACTGAATTAGAAGGTGATGATTAATTAAAGAAGCTGATGATTAATGAATTTATATGCAATTAAATAAATTTAATTGAGAGATAATGTGAAGGAATTGCAACTTGAAATGTGAATGTAAGTGATGTAATGGTGAGGAATTAACGATTCTGACAGGAATATTTGGAATTTTGAAGTGAGAATTAATGTGAGAAATATTTAATTTGATAATAATGATGAGGATGACCAATGAGAATTTGAATTTTCTGTAATTCACAGATAAGAGATTAATGACGATGTAAATAATGTAAATTAATTAGTCAATGTTTAGGAACATTTGATTAACATGTTCTACGTTCAAATTATACCATGCAAACCATAATTTATGTGATATTTAACATGAGTGATTATTATATGTGTATGTTTAGGCAGATTAGTAACTTAATTAAATCCACATTGATGTTAAATTAAAGAGAATTAGGTCTCAGGTTTCACAAATGTCAGTGACGAAAGACATAGTGCGACAGTGATCCTGAGAACCCAAGAGAACTTTATACATTTTCTTGTTATGTGGATTGAAATAATTTTGCATTAGAAAGGAGATGGTTCGATTTTTGGACAATTTAACTTTGCATTCGACCATACTCTTAGGTAGGAATTATATTTAAAATGTCTGTCTGACTATCAAAGTAAAATAAATTTGTTTTTATCTTAGTTGTGATCTGATGATGGTGTGATGTTCCTTTTTCTTTCCTTGTCTTGAGTAAGGCTTATCCGGAAAGGAAGTGGTTTTGCTAGGAATTCAGTTGATGGCGCCCATTTATATTTGAATTATTTTTATTAACTTAAGCCCGTAACGACCCTAGAGATACTTTGTCTCGTGAAACCCACTGCTTTTTCATGAATTCAACTGAATTTCCGACACATTCCTTATTTGACTAGAGGTTCATTTAACTCCGCTCTGTCCTGGAACTCCAGGGATGTGATGTTATAGCAGATGGGTCATCGCATCCCCAGGACGAACGGGTACAGTACATTTAGCCAAATCAACGTAAAGCCCATAACATTACAAACAAATAGTTCCGTGAAGAACTAAATAGCCTATTTTCATTCATCCTACTGGTCTTACTTAGGACACGAGAAATAGAAACGAGATTTTAAAAAATTGCTGAGCCGCCATTTTTAAGTTCATAATAATATTCCATTAAATTAGACGTCAGTATTAAGGCTTGTATGAAGATTACCGTGCCAAGTTTCACTGCGCTCGGATGAAACGTCGCGAGAAAAATCCATTAAAATATTTAAATTTCGCGTCGCCACGATGTTGGTTTTGTGCTCGCCAGGTTATTGAAAGTCCCATAGGTGAACTTAAATTAATAGCCTCTATCAACATACGAAATTTCAGTTTGGTTGCTGTAATAGATTCGTAGATACGAAGTATTGAGAACCCTTTAAATATTTCGGATGGCCGCCATGTTGGATTGTTATATATGTAGGCCATAGAGTTATGTAGACTACCATTAGATGAAGATTATTGCGTAAGTTCATTATTCAAACTTTCACTTTGATCGCATGATTAGGACACAAGAAATAAAACCTAATTTTAGAATTTCGCTCAGCCGCCATCTTGAGATTATGTAAACAATTGAACTAAATTAGATGTCAGTGCATTGCAATGTGTATAAACATTCGCTGTACCAAGTTTCACTGCGCCTGGAAGGTTAAATCGCGAAGAAAATCTATTTAAATGTTTCAACTTCGCTTGGCCGCCATGATCGTTTTGTACTTAACAGGTTTATGAATGTCACCTAGATGAACTTCTAATCGTACCCTTTAATACCGTACACATTTTCAGGGTCATATCTGTTACCGTTGCGGAGATATAGAATGGCAGTGAAATATTTCGCACGGCTGCAATGTTGGATTGGTGAAACGTATAAAAATTTGAAAGGCACGGTTGAGATCAGACAAGGTAATAGTATGTACTTACCGAGTTTCGTTGAAATCGCTTCGGCTGTTGAGATTTGAATAGGGACACACACCCGGACAAAAGGTGATCTCATAAGCCTATTTTTTTTTCTTAAATGAAAATAGGCTAAAATGATGTTAATTTTATACCTAAGTTACTATAAATAGAAAAAAAAATCTTTTCTATAATTGGAACAACTAGAAAATCAGTTGGGTTGGAGTAGGTGAATCAGTCTGCAGAGGGGAAGGGGATTCGCCTACTTACTCCCCCTTCTCATTATAGGAAACAAACACTTACTTACTTACTTACTTACTTAACTTAATTCCTCTTGTTCCCACTGGAACATAGGTCATCCGTGAAACGTCTCCATTGCGGTCGTCGACTTGCCAATGCTTTAACTTCCTTCCAGGTCTTCCCAATTTCAAGTGCCTCCACCTCTACAGTCCTCCTCCAGGTCTTCCTAGGACGATCTCTCCTCCATGCACCTTGCGGATTCCATTCCAATGCTGTTCTTTCTACAGATCCCACTGGCTTCCTCAAAGTATGACCTTCCATTTCCATTTTCTCCGCTTGATTTCCACTTCAACTGCAACTTGATTTGTTATTCTCCATAGTTCTTCGTTGGATATTATTTCCGGCCATCTGATGTGTATGATGCATCGTAAACAACGGTGTATAAATGTTTTCAGAAGATTAGTGATAGTTCGTGTAACCTTCCAAGTTCCACAAGCATATAGAAGGACTGACAATATTTGTATTGAAAATTTTAATTTTCGTCTTCCTAGCAATGTTTTTATTTTCCCACACCGCATACAGCTGCATAAATGCTCCATTTGGTTTCCTTATTCTCGCTTTCACATCTTCTTCTGCTCCTCCTCTTGTCACTACACCTCCCAAACAAGGAAATGTTTTAACCTCCTCAATCTCTTCTCCTGCCACACTCAACCTTTCTTCAATTCTTGGCATTTACTCTCATTTCCTTGGTCTTATCAACATTTATGTCGAGTCCTGCAAGCTCTGCTTCCTTTTGTAATCCTTCTAGCTTGCGTTTCATGTCACGAAATCTTGAAGACAAAAGACAAGTAACTTATCATCTGCAAAGGAAACAAACACAGAACACAAAAATCATGACACGTATCTCATACGTTGTTGGCATGTTAAAGAACCCATTTGAATTCAGTAGGCCGTGTTCATAATGGCAAAATTAATCTCGGGATTTTCCGCCAACTCCAAGTTCCTCCATTTTCTACTAGAAAGCGCTATAGTGTCAAGGAGCTTAGATATACTGTATAACCTCCTTGACTTTCACAGCGTTCAAAGGAACGAAGAAATTCGATATGCAAGCTGCCCTCTGGGTGTCAATTAACAAAGCTTGCATCCGGCACCCGAGGCCGTACGATATTATTATAACGATCTGATAAGATCTTACGTAACAAAGTTCGTTATCAGCACAGCCTGTACTGTAATCTTGAAAGCTCACATTAACTCGTCGTGTGATACGTCGTTTTACCGATTTTCTTTAATTGGTTGATTGTCAGCGTCTCTGCACTCAATTTGCACCTTACAGCTAAATTTTTCCAATCACCGACTTTTCTCATAGCATTAGCTGAGTGCATTAGGAGAGGTTATATCCAAATTCTGGCGATTTCACTGATGGTTCATTTAGGGGCTTAGGGACATCTGTTTGTTGTTGTTGTTGTTGATTCTTTAGGGGCTTTGCGACATCGTGGTTATAACTTGGGTGTGTGTAGGAGTTGTGTGATATCCTGTGTCACTGTGATGTACTAGTGTTTGTACTTGTAATCGAGATTGGATTTGGGTACGAAGCGGGCGTGGCTGTTAGGTTTCATCCCAGCATTTGGCTTGAGTAAAAGTGGGGAAATCACGGAAAATCCACTTCCAAAATGGTAGGAATCGAACCCGCCTCTTCTCAGTTTTGCCTCACGAGGCTGACTGTGTGTACCCCGTTCCAGCCCTCAGACCAGAATTATATTTCTTTCTAGAGCTGGGAATCGAACTCGGGCCTCCACTAGCTACTACGCTATTATCAGTTTGAAACGAGCAGTATTACCTGGCGTCTGCGAAATCCTGGACATGTACCTAAATATATTATAACCTTCTGTCCAGCGTTTGATAAATTTGAAATACATTTGAACAAACACTGGTTACCAAGGAGGCTTTCAGCTATTAAATTGTGTCATTAATGTGGTAGAGAACATCCAATTATTGGAATCGTTCTTTAGTTTGAAAGCGAGATAATGACTCGGGATTCTTAGGAAAGAACGGAATTATTCGCAACGCGCGAAGACAATACGGCTCGATTAATTTCTAAATACTGTTCAACACACCATGGCGTGGCGCGCCACTTCCAAGAATGAAGTATGCATGAAGAAAGAGGTTCGGCGAGTTGTTATTGTTAATTCATTTGAGGGTCTTGAGACATCTTGGTCATCAGCCTCGTGTAGTTGGGAGTGTGTTGAACTTGTCTGATAACCTGTATTCCTGTGAGGATTGTAGTCGAGTGTGTAACTGTATTAGGGACAGGGAAGGGGCAAGTGCTCCGGGACTTGAAGTAAGGTACTATCCCGGCATTTTCCTGGAGGGAGTGTGGGAAAACCCGCTGTAAAACACTCTCTAGGTAGACCTCTGTCAGCGCTGGAATTGTACCTGCAATCTCCGGACTTGCTGCAGCTGCTCGCGCGACCGTGGTGCACGATGCGAGTCGTTGTGATTGGCTCTCGTGTTCCAGTTCAGCGTCGGTATTTATTTATTTATTTTTTATTTATTTATTTATTTATTTATTTATTTATTTGGCGTATGGCTTTTAGTTCCGGGATTGTCCGAGGACATGTACAAAGCGGACACCCATGGGGTGAGTTACAAGTTCCATTCAATTTCAAGTAGTTCCAACTTTCACTACAAGATGCCACTGACACCTAGTGGTGAACGTTAGGACTTTGATAGAGCGTTTCAACGAATCTAACCTGCAAATTTAGCTTCACAAAAGTTTAATTAGTGGCATGTTAAAGAACCTTCCACTAATTACACCTGTGTGAAGCTAAATTGTATAGGTTAAGAATGTAAACAACGCTCTTAGGTTCCTACATTCGGTGCCAAGAGCCGACTACGGTGGCGTCTGGTAGCTAAATTCTGCATGTAACAGTACATAACTCTAGGACCTACATATATAAAGTCCAACATGGCGACCATCCGAAATTTTTAGTCGGTTCTCAATATCTACGAATCTATTACAGCAATCAAACTGAAATTGTGTATGTTGCTAGAGGCAATTAACATAAGTAGGATATATGAAAATAGGCTGTATAGTTCTTCACGGAACTACTTGTTTTCATTAGGTTTCGGAAGGTGAATTCCATCTTTGATTCTTGGTCCCAAAATTTTTTGCGTGATTTTGCATTCCTTAATCTCCAATTGATTTCTCAGTGTTTTATGTTGTAGATTAAGTGTCTCGGCTGCATAAAGGGCTGCAGATAAGACTACTGATTTATAATGTTGAATTTTACAATTCCAAGAGAGGCATTTTTTTTTTGTTGTTATAAACTTGTTTAGTCAAATGAAGAGCAGTTTCCATTTTCTGTAGTCTTGCTTCTATAGATTTTCTTTCGTTGCCAGTTTCATTGATCCATTCACCTAAATACTTGAAGTCTTTCACTCGGGAGACCTTACAATTATCAATGTGGAGTGTATTCGGAGCAGAGTTCTGTCATAAATTTTGTTTTGTCATTATTATTATTATTTTTAGCCTATTTTCAATTTTAAAAAAATAGGCTTATGAGATCACCTTTTGTCCGTGTATGTGTGTGTGATTCGTGTGTGTGTCCCCCCTAATAAAATCTAAACGGCTAGAGAAATTTCAATGAAACTCGGTAAGTTTATAGCACTATTCCGGACGACCCCGACCGTGCCCTTCAAATTTTGTTACGACTCACCAATCCAACATGGCGGCTGTGCGAAATATTTCACCAGCATTCAATATCTCCGAAACTATTAGCGACATTACCCTGACATTTTGTATGGTGATAAAGGGAACTACTATAAGTTCACTTATGTGACCTTTGAAAACCTGGTAACTACAAAACCAACATGGCGGCCAAGCGAAGTTGCGACTTTTAAATAGACGTTTCTCGCGATTTAACCAACCAAACGCAATGAAACTTGGTAGAGTATATGTTAATATACATTGTAATGCACCGACATCTAACTTCGTTCAATTGTTTACATAACCACAAGATGGCGGATGTGCGAAATATTTCACCGGCATTCTATATCTCTGAAACTATTACTGGTATCTCCCTGAAATTTTGTACGGAGATAAAGGGCACTACTGGAAGTTCACCTATATGTCTTTCAAAAACCGGTTAACTACAAAACGAACATGGCGGCCAAGCGAATTTGAAAATTTTAAATAGTCGTTTCTCGCGATTTAATGTTCCAAACGCAGTGAAATCTGGTACAGGAAATATTTATACACATTATAATGCACTGGTATCTAATTTAGTTCAATTGTTTACATAACCTCAAGATGGCGGCTGTGCGAATTTTAAAATTAAGTTTTTATTTCTTGTGATGTAGTCATGCGATCGAAGTGAAAGTTTGAATAATGAACCTACGTAATAATTTTTCTTTAATGGTACATGACTCTATGGCCTATACATTTAACAATCCAACATGGCGACCATCCGAAATATTTAGACGGCTCTGAATATCTACGAATCTATTATAGCAATCAAACTGAATTTTATAATGTTCATAGGGGCTATGAACTTAAGTTCACCTATAGGACTTTAAATAACCTAGTGATCACAAATCCAACATGGCGTCGACGCGAAGTATAAATATTCACATGGACGTTTCTCGCAATTTAACCATCCGAGTGCAGTGAAACTTGGTACAGTAAATCCTCATACGAATGGTAATCCACTGGCATCTAATTTATTTCAATTGTTTCCATAACTTCAAGATGGCAGCTGTTCGAAATTTTAAAATCTCCTTGTTACTTCTTGTGTCCTAATTAAACGATTGAAGTTTGAATACTACACGTACACAATAATCTGCATGTAACAGTATATAACTCTAGGACCTTCATATGTAAAATCCAACATGGCGACGATCCGAAATATTTAGTCGGTTCTCATTATCTACGAGTCCATTACAGCACTCAAACTGAAATTGTGTATGTTGATAGTGGCAGTGAACATAAGTAGGATATATGAAAATAGGCTGTATAGTTCTTCACAGAACTACTTGTTAAGTATATCATTTACTTCAGGTATTTGTTTAGGATATATTGTTGTTAACCGCCCAAGATAATTGGTCTCCCCTATACTTGTTGACCGACTGTAATATTTCAGGTTAGGCACTAAGGCCGATGTTAAGCCCAGCTACTGGCACACACCAGGCTCTGAACCACTGTCTGGTTTGACTGTGGGCAAGTTGGTGGAGCAGGCAGCACAACAATGGGGAGAACGAGAAGCACTGGTGTCCGTGCAGCAGGGATCTCGTCTGAGCTTCAGGCAAGTTCACCAACAGGTAACTACTATTAGGGTCTGGGATTTTTTTGGGACATGTTGTGTTCCCATGACTGGTTAATATTAATTCAGTGCACTATTGAAGTAATCTGTGCTTTATGACACATTATCAACTAAGGTGGCTCATACACCGCCAGTGAGAATTTTCGCATACAGTTACAAATCATATGATAGCTTCACTAATATGTAACATACAGTTATGAAAACTGACATATGTATAGTAAATACATAGAGCTTTCATCTAATTTAGAGAGAGGAGCAGTATATAAAGTATTTCGTGATATATTGAAAGGATAATATTCGTGATACTTTAAACTCCGTGAATCACAAAAAACACGATTTAACAAGAAATACCCGTCTGAATGGAATGATTTTTTTTCATGTAAAGTCAACGCATAAATAGCGAGGATGAACCACCATGAATGTTATATTGTAAATAGTATATTTAAAAAAAAATATTAAATTTGTTTTTCAAAAAATGAACAGTTTTTGTTTAATTTTCCAAGTATATCTCAATTATTTTTTAAGATAATTTCATAAATGAGCTTCATCCTCTAGGGATCATATGTTGGAATGTATCTACCGAATTTCATCCAGTTTCATCACATAGTTCACGAGATATTGTGTTTTTCCTACCAAAAAAGCAACCTTTCGGGTAAACAGCTTTGAATATTAAACACTCCATTGACAGATAGGCGCATGGTCTCACGTAATACGCTATATCTCTGCCAAAACGCCGAATTTACTTATAAAACTTAACAGATATATTGAGAAAGGTATTGTCTTTCATTAAAAGGTAAAAAAATAAAAAAATAAAATTGACAACTGACTGTGTATGAGCCCCCTTTGGCCCGGTTAACTCAAACGGTTAACTCAAACGGTTAGCTCACAACGGGAATAACAATTGGTGGGGAAGAACTGAGGAAAGTAGAGAGTTTCAAGTATCTGGGAAGCATTATACAAGAAATTGAAAGAAACGACAGAGAAATAACTGAGCGGGGGAGGCAAGCACAATTATTCAGGAAAAGTGTTAGGAGCCTGGTCTGGAGTAAGGATGTCCCTCAAAACAGCAAAAGGGTCATATATAGGACGTACTGCGTTCCAATCCTGACGTATGACTCAGAGACCTGGGTTATGAAAGGAAGGGAGCGAAGCAGAATGCAGCCTAGTGAGATGAAATTCTTGAGAAGCAGTATTGATGTGACAAAGGTGGACAGGTTAAGAAATGAGAAGATCAGAGAATTAGTCAAGGAGGGAGCATTACAGGATAGGATAGAGGAATCAAGGCTTATGGTATGGGCATGTTAAGCGAATGGCTGAGAGAAGGATGCCCAGGAAGATACACGAGATGAAAATAGAGGGAAAAAGATCAATAGGAAGGCCAAGAGATAAGTGGCAGAAGGTGAGGAGAAATTCATGCGAAAGAAAGGGGAAGACTGGATCAAGGTGGTGACGGAGAGATGGTGGGAATATAGAAGACGATGGAAAGGCTTATGTTCCAAACAGACCCGGCCAGTGGCTGGAAACTGTTCAATATGATGATGATGAACTCAAACCAGTGTTGCCAGCGTTTCGCCCCAGTGTGCCAGTTTTGAATAAAAGGAGCATAGCTCTCATAATACATTGTCACTGCTTGTGGCATCATCGTAGCCTCGCAGTGGCCATCACAGCCAGTGTCTTGGTGAGGTATCGAGTACGGACGGTATGTGGTGAGGCTTCGAGGTCACAGTACATTATTAGTGGTGAGGAGCCAGAGCGCTGGAGGAGACACTCCTCCCTTAACTGCGCTTAGCACTAGACGATTGCATGCACAGATTTTAAGCTTTAACCCTACAAGGACCAAGAATTGGTTGTTACACAAGGAACTATTAAATTGAAATTAAATTCACCCAAATATTAATTACAAACACAAATCAAACCCAAACATCTTTCTAGTCAGTGGCAGTGCCATTTCCAGGCCCACATTGTAAACAAACTTGTTTCAAACACTTCACACAAACAACCTTGGACTCCCCTAATTTATCACGTGACGTGAACATCCATAGTATTAAAAGTAGACAAATTGGTCCTCACCTGGACCAAGGTAGGGCGACGCAGGTCCATAGCAGTCATGATTACCATTCTAAGGTAAGAAAAATACTTTAAAATGATATATTTTTTTTTAGTCGTTTTGGCCATCAATGTAATGCTTGTTTTCTTGTCTGCCAGTAGATCTTCATTCTTGACGAATGTTCAGTTCTCCTTTCTTCCGTCCACTTGCATTGAGGGCGAGGCATCACAGATGTTAAAGGGTGTAGATTACTGGTTGATTTAACCGCCTTTCTGAACAGGTTCCTATCCCAAACCAGAGCTTGATTGATTCGAGCTTCTGTTAGGTCCTTTTTAACTTCCATCGACCATTTACAATAGGAATTTTTTTAAGAGATTGATGAGTGTATTCGATATGAAAGTCGATGATGCTCCATCCGTTCCAAATGTCCAAAGAAAGACATTCTCCTTTTTCTCATCACACTCACCAAATCTTCTATACAGGGCGATTCAAAAAGAATACCACAACTTTAAAAATGTGTATTTAATGAAAGAAACATAATATAACCTTCTGTTATACATCATCACAAAGCGTATTTAAAAAGGTTTTTTTCACTCAAAAACAAGTTCAGATATGTTCAATATGGCCCCCTTCAGACACTCGAGCAATATCAACCCGATACTCCAACTCGTTCCACACTCTCTGTAGCATATCAGGCGTAACAGTTTGGATAGCTGCTGTTATTTCTTGTTTCAAATCGTCAATGGTGGCTGGGAGAGGTGGCCGAAACACCATATCCTTAACATACCCCCATAAGAAAAAATCGCACGGGGTAAGATCAGGGCTTCTTGGAGGCCAGTGATGAAGTGCTCTGTCACGGGCTGCCTGGCGGCCGATCCATCGCCTCGGGTAGTTGACGTTCAGGTAGTTACGGACAGGTAAGTGCCAATGTGGTGGCGCTCCATCCTGCTGAAATATGAATTGTTGTGCTTCTTGTTCGAGCTGAGGGAACAGCCAATTCTCTAACATCTCCAGATACTGTAGTCCAGTTACAGTAGCACCTTCGAAGAAAAAGGGACCAAAAACTTTATTGGCTGAAATGGCACAGAAAACGTTCACCTTAGGCGAGTCACGTTCATGCTGAATTGTTTCCCGCGGATTCTCAGTGCCCCATATATAGACATTGTGACGATTGACTTTCCCGTTAGTGTGGAAAGTTGCTTCATCACTAAACACAATCTTTGAAACGAAAGATTCATCTGTTTCCATTTGAGCAAGGATAAAATCACAGAAATCGATTCTTTTAATCTTATCAGCTGCAGACAGTGCTTGAACCAATTTCAGACGATAAGGTTTCATAACTAACCTTTTTCGTAGGACTCTCCATACAGTTGATTGTGGAATTTGCTGCTCTCTGCTAGCTCTGCGAGTCGATTTTCCTGGGCTGCGAACAAATGCTTGCTGGATGCGTGCTACATTTTCATCACTCGTTCTCGGCCGTCCAGAACTTTTCCCTTTGCACAAACACCCATTCTCTGTAAACTGTTTATACCAACGTTTAATACACCACCTATCAGAAGGTTGAACACCATACTTCGTTCGAAATGCACGCTGAACAACTGTCGTTGATTCACTTCTGCCATACTCAATAACACAAAAAGCTTTCTGTTGAGCGGTCGCCATCTTAGCATCAACTGACGCTGACGCCTAGTCAACAGCGCTTCAAGCGAACAAATGTACAACTAAATGAAATTTATAGCTCCCTTAATTCGCCGACAGATAGTGCTTAGCTCTGCCTTTTTTCGTTGCAGAGTTTTAAATCCCTAAAGTTGTGGTATTCTTTTTGAATAATTCATTGTTATGTCTTCTTCTGTAAGTACCATTATCATTAACAGGTCCTAATATTTTCCTTAGAATTTTCCATTCCTTTGATGATGATGATGATGATGAATGATATTTATTCAATTAATTCCAAAGAGCCATAGGCTCGTACAGAGGAATTGTACAGTAATGTGTGTTTACACACCAGGAAGAAAATTCTGAAGGTAACACAAATTGATGAATAAGGGCATAGGCCTATTAGTAAAGTTGATACTATATCTAAGATTGTTTAGAACAAGGTCTCTTAAAATGATAAGCACAGGATTTTTAAGCTTATTTGATGTATTACGATGCATCGAATTTTCCCCACAATACTTTCGTAGTTTTCCTCTTAAATACTGACAAAGTTGGTGCACTTTTTACTTCATCGGGAAGTTTATTATATGACTGTGATGCAGAGAACTTGAAACTATTTCTACCGTATTTAGAAGAGTGAATGATATATAAGGCTACGTCCTTCGCATGCCTAGTTCCATAAGAATGATTGTCCGAGTTCAAGATGTAGGGAGAGCTATAGAGTATTGTGTTGTGTTTAATTTTGTATATTAGCATAGCTGCTCGGAGATCTGCACTTATGCTGAGGGGTAGAATTTTACTTCTGATGTACAGATCTTTTACTGGAGTGCAGTAAGGAAGGTTAAATATGTTTCTAATAGCCCTATTCTGAATAGTCATTAAATCATTCAGTGTGGATTTCCTGCAGTGAGCCCAAATAACATTTAAATATTGGAGCTTGCTATGTACAAGTGAATAGTAGATTTGTTTTACAAGGTTTAGGGGAATAAGATACCGAAGTTTCCTTAGGATCCCTACTATAGGTGAGAGTTTCTTAGCAATTCGTTCAACGTGTTCAATCCAGGTCAGGTGTTTGTCGATGATTAGACCTAAATACTTTGCCTGATTAACCTCTTTTATTTCAATATTATTTATATATATTTTGTCATGTGTGATTTCTTTCATGCTTTGCTTTGAAATTACCATGTAATTGGTCTTCTGTAGGTTCATTGTTAATTTATTGGCCTGGAACCATTGTGAGAGAGTATTTATATCTTGTTGCACATTTTGTATGATTTCAATTATGTCTTTCCCAGTGTAGAAGATATTTGTATCATCTGCATACAATTTGATATGCCCTCTCAAATTACATTCCACAATATCATTTATATAAATTAAGAATAATGTAGGTCCAAGTATAGATCCTTGTGGAACTTCATGAGTTATATATTTTCCTGAACTTATGCATTTATTCAAAGCTACATGCTGCTTTCTTCCAATAAGGTAGCTTTGGAACCATTTTAGTGCTATACCTCGGACACCAGCATTTTCTAATTTTGATAACAGTCTTTTATGATCTACTGTATCAAAGGCTTTTGTGAGATCAATAAATAACCCAACTGCCATATTATTTTTGTCAATAGTTTCTTGTAGCATTGTTATTAGGTCAATAGTTGCTGCCTCAGTACTAGAATTTTCCCTGAATCCATATTGCATATTATGAAAGAATGTATTCTTGTTCAGAAATGAAAGCAATCTTGTTTTTACCACTTCTTCCAGAATTTTTGAAACTACCGATAAAATAGAAACAGGTCTATAATTGTTTGGATTTCTTTTGTCACCACCCTTAAATATAGGAACTACTTTGGCCACTTTTAAGTCATCTGGTATCATGCCAGTAACTAAGGACTCATTAATCATTTCAACCAAGATTTTAATAAATGATTGTATATTGTTTTTAATGAAATTTGTCTTGATCCTATCTAATCCACAGCTCTTTTTATTCTTTAAATTTGTGATGATGGACTTGACCTCTGCTTCATCTGTCGGATATAAGTAGAGAGAATTTGACTGATTGTGGTCCTTACTGAGGATTTCCTTCTGTTCAGGAATAGCTTTTGCTAGACTTCCAGCAATGTTTGTGAAGAACAAGTTAAATGATTCACATAGTTCTTGATTGTCTGTGATAATTTTGTTGTCTATTTCAAGTGAAGTGCATGTCTCAACTGTTGGTTTTTTGTTGTGTATGATTTCTTTGATAGTCTCCCAAGTTTTATTAGAATTGTTTCCGTATGTTCTGAATTTATCTGAGTAGTAATTTGACTTTAGTCTTCTTTTTAAGTTTGTTACATTATTCCGGCATCTACAGTATTCTTGGTTCATATCATTATTATTTCTGTGAAGGGGATTTTTGAGCTTTGCATGCAGAGTGTCTCGTTGTTTTATAAGTGTAAGGAGTTCAGCTGTGACCCATGGTAAGTTAGTAGTCTGTCTGTTATTGTTAGTATTGTTTGTTATTTTCTTTGGCTATGCCTGTTCCTTAGATTCAATTGTTTGATGAAAGAGTTATATAGAGAGTTAACAGTACTATCTGCATCATTATGGGAATCTGCATTTATAGATATATTAGTTTCAGGAGTGTGTTGGCTATCCCAAGAGTCCTCGTGTGTTGTTGATTTTGTCGGCTTATGTGACAGAGTGTACGTGCTATAATTGGTCTTGGAAATATCAAGAATTAATATACTGTGATCACTAATATCATTGCTGACATTTGATATTTTATAACTTAATTCTGAATTGTTTAGTGACACGTGGTCTATTAAGGTAGCTGCAGTGTCACAAAGTCGTGTAGCATATTTAGTGTTGCATTGTTTAAAACCATAGCATGCTATTAAATTTAGATATTTCCTTCTTAATTGATCATCAGCTAGGATATAAATGTTGGTATCTCCGAGGAAGATGCATAATTTATTGTTTATCTGGCTAAGAAAACTTTCAAATGAATTTAAGAAGGGTATGGCATTGCTTCTATTGGGGTTATATGCTGCAATAATGTCAATGCTTTTGTATGTTGGCCTATTACTTTTAACATCATCTCTGAATACCTCAATCCACATCAAACTATGATTCATTTCACACTTTCTTTTAACGTTCACTTTCCATTTATGTGATACATAAATACCCAGACCCCCACCAACTTTGTCATCTCTATGAGCAAACACGCTTGTGAAATTGTTGAAGTTATAAAAATCTGCCTCATTACTTTTCACCCAGGTTTCTGTAACTACCAATACATCTATCTGACCTATCATCTGCACGAGAATTTCAATGTCATCAAGCTTATTCCGAATACTTCTGCTATTAATGTACAAACACCTAACCTCTCCACCTAATTCTAATGAGCTTATGCATGCACTTATATTAGAGTCCTGTTGCATGAAATCATCCAAACAGTTGTACTTATGTTCACTGCACTGTACTTCACCTAGGTGTCCACTTGTAGTCAGCGCTTTCTTCTCTCTAAACAATAAAATGTCATCACTCGTTCCAGCAATTAGTTTTCCGAGAGTAAAAACTTGGCAACTCTGTTTAAAAGTTTTCCAAATTTCATTGTTCCTCTTCTATTGAGGTGGAGACCATCATAAGCAAGGTCCCTGTCTTGTAACCAAGAGTTCCCTTCTAAAAACATAATGTTTTTTTCACCACACAACCAATCCAGTGTTGAATTCACTGCATTAATGTATCGTGGGTCTATGTCACGTCTTTGCAATACACCACTAATACACACTTTTGCACTCGGAAAGGCACTTTTCACTTCGTCCACGAGCTTGTCCACGTCATTCATAATGTGAGTTGGTGTTGGAGAACAGTTCAAGCAATTGGTCCCTACATGAATCATTACCACCTCAGGGTCTTCACGAACCTCGTTTGCACATACCTTTCTAGTTAATTGCTCAGTCCTTATTCCTGGATAGCAATAGACTGCGGCATCATCAACTACTGGGCCTACATTTCGCAGAATTGAGTCACCCATGACAAGTACACGGGGACGTCTCCTTTTCTTATTAGTAGGGTTATGGATAGGCTTGCCATATTTTTGGTGAGTGAAACCGGGACACATTAATATGGGATGGCCTTACCGGGGGTCTATGGGGTATTGAGCGGGGGGTCCGAGATATTTTTAAAATTAGAAGCAAAATGGTGAGTTTTAAGCCTTTTTTAAGCCTCGCAAGTGACGGGAGGGGGGAATCTGGCACCCTAAATTGTTAGTTCTATACACATTTTAAAAATAAAAAAAGGAATTTTTGCTACATAAAAATATATAATTTTTCCTTTTTAATGATAATTTTTTCTGGTCTACCATCTAGATAGAAGTGTTAATAAAATGCAATTTAAAATATTTCATAACATTGTTTTATTGAACAATTACTAAGACTTATTATTCTTTGAAAAACTACAACTTCTTGTCTAACTATAAAAACAATTACAAACAAAACGATGTTGATTGCTGAAAAGTAACCCATTCATAAAATATTTTTAAACATATAAACTCATTACTTTTTACATCTTACAGCCGTTTTCCGGGACATTGATAAAACCGGGCGGACACCGGGACAAGAGCAAAATACCGGGACTGTCCCGGTTAAATCGGGACGTATGGCAAGCCTAGTTATGGATAGGTTTGTCGTATCTGGATGTCCCGTTTTCAATACCGGTATCTTGTCTTTCTTCTAATTGGGAATCGGAACGGCTGAGGATTTCAAATGGATTCTGGGAGATAAAGTTGTTAGGAATATTCCCAGATTTCACCAAGGTAGGCCTACGTCTTGGAAAGCGTGCATTCGTTTTAGACCTAACCTCTAAATAGTCTGCCTGAGTAGGCCTATCTTCTTCTCACTGCCGGCTGGATCGCAACACTCCTGGTTGCTTTAAACTGCCTGCCCATTCGACGATTACAGCATTGTTTTGAGCGTACAACCTCGTTTCCAAATAAAGGCGCTAGGAAGCAGCACCAAGGCTCTGTAGCAGACATAAGTTTTGTATTGATGTTAATGGCGAATTCGTGTTTTGGAATGCTTTTTGTGTGATTTTATAATGGTGTACTGCTGCGTGCCCTTTTGTAAATCGGAACGGGGCAAGCTAGAATACCGGGGAATATCATTTTATTACCATAACACTTGAAGGTTACATAAATTATTATATAGTTTAATGTTTCTTTTCATGTCCCACCACCAGGGGCTTACAACTAGTGGGATGTGGGTTGGCTCCTCTCTTTCATCTTTCCTCCCAACTCTTGTTCCCCAACGTTATTAGGGTATTGGAGGCCTGTGATGTCTTTCATTTCCCTGCCTTAATTGGCTCTTGTCTTTTTCTTTCCTATTTTTTGTGGGATCAGAATCTTTGAAGAATGAGTATTGAGTATTTGGAAACTACTAGAGCCATAAAAGGCAGATAGAAAAGGGAAAGAGGAGAGGGTCCACCCCAAAGTCAATAAAAAGGGGAAAATGGATACAGCTCTGGAACCCCTCACAGTCGCTGACTTCCGAGCTCAAAAGCTGACGGTGTAGACTTAGCCATGTGCTGACCCTTCGAAGAAGGAGGGTATCAGGATAGATGATGTTAGGGCCAGTTAAGGCAGAAAAATGAAAAACTCCCTAGATTTCGGATACCCTAATACAGTTGGGGTTGGAAGAGAACAAGAGCTCGCTAGGGGAGGTCGACAGGTAGATGACAGAGAGGAGCCTGGCACAAGTAAGTGGAAATAATAACGGACAAGGCTGGGGTCCAGTGGTCTCGAAGCCAAGTCCCACTAGTTGTGATCCCTGGGGTTGGGGATATACCCTCAAGGGCTCATGGATAGTGAGGTTGGTAATAGGCATCTCGGAAGAATTTCTGAGCTGGGTTCGGTTTTCTCCTTTTCCCGTGACGGGGCTAACCCCTCTATCCGTTATTGTTTTAAGGGGCGGAAATACGAGGTCATCTCTCCCACACCCTTTTCTATCTGCCTTTCATAGCTTTACTTCCTTTCAAGTCCCTCAATCCTTCTCTCGTGGTTTAGCAGCTAGGATGCTTGGCGCTAACCCCGGAGGTAGAATTCTTTTCCCTGTCTGCCAAGAAATTTAATTCTGGTTTGAGTGCTGGAACGGGGTACATTCGTCATCGCGAGGCAAAAATGAGTGGATGTGGGTTCGAATCCCACCTCAGCCATCCTCGAAGTGGTTTTCCGTGGTTTCCCCACTTCTACTCTGGGCAAATGCCGGGATGGTTCCTAATTTAAGGCCGCGGTCGTCTCCTTCCCAATCCTCACTTGACTTAAAAATACACACACTAATACAGTCATCACAATACGATGGGTTATCAAACAAATTCAACACACATCTAAGTACATGGTGCTACATGACCACGATGTCGCAAAGCCCCTGAATAAATGAACATCCCATTTTTCGGCGGCCATTTTTTGATCTTTTATTGCCCTTATTCTTTATTTTCATCTCTAGTATACCGACAGTAGTGGCTAGGCGGGCTAAAGCGCTACGTTAGGTCAAGAGGCCAAGCTCTCTGCTGACTCGGTAGACGCGTGGGATCGAGCCCCACCGTCGGCTGTCCTTGAAATGGTTTTCCGTGGTTTCCCATTTTCAACACCAGGCAAATGCTGGGACAGTACCCTCTGACAGGCCACGGCCGCTTCCTTCCACATCCTTGCCCAGTTTCATTCATCTTCATCCATTCCATCTCTCATCCCGACGCGCAGGTCGCCCACGGGCGTCGACTAGAAAGACCTGCACTCGGCCTCTCAGGAGGCTACACGACAAAAAATAAATCTCTAGTATGTAAGTTAGATTTAAATCAGTTGGAGGTAGCCTAATTGTATTTTATTACCATCCGTATAATTACGGGCAAATGAGCTAGACATTTCGCCCCTTAAAAACAATCGCCACCACCACCATGCATTTTTGCTTTTCTTAATACTGAAAATTTGCCCGTAAGTATGTGTCTGAATACTTTTAGATGATTGAATAACAAGAGAACTAACTTATTGTAAAGTTTTCACGTCCGTCAATTTCGATATTGATCCTCCAAACATAGAAATTCTTCGTTTCAGGTATCTTCCTCTTTAAAAAGCCGCGAAAATTCCAGTGCCTTAGTGCTGCACCTAGCGGTGAATTAATGCATATATCTTGTACGCCTGTGAGTGTCGAATGGGCAGGCAGTTTAAAGCAACCAGGAGTGTTGCGATCCAGCCGGCAGTGCTTCTTCTGCTTGTAGTCTTCCTTTAAGGAAACTTATTTGAGATTGTGCGTTTTTTAAATCAACCACAAGCATTTTGATTATTTCCTCTTTGGAGGCCAATTCTAATTTGAGGAGTTCAGATTCACTCGCCGCTCGCGGCAACTCGTACTTTTTTCCCAGTTGATTTCCTTCACATCTCACAATTTTTTCGCCACTACATGCTTTGTCTTCACAATTAAGACACACCTCTTCAATGGATAAAGAATTGTTATCACATTGAACACTTACATCACTCGATTGGGAACAATTTTCAAGAGATAATCGTTCGTGACTTGCGTTTAACATCGCCATCTTAGTATTAAGCTCTAATTTTCTCAATGGGCCTTTGTTTGTCATCTGTAAGCATTCTGCGGCATTCAGTGCTGACTTACTGTGTTATAATGACAAAGTTTGACATTCCGGGACAAGCTTTTACTTTTGTAAATGTTTTTGCAGGTTTGAAAGGCACCTTCCAATTTGTTACATCTGCTCTCAATGGCAGCTATTTCTGAATTATCAGGGGTAATCCATTCCCCTAAGTATTTAAATTTTCGAACTTTTTTGATTTTTTGCAGACCAATCGTGATGAAATTTGAGGCATCTTTGACAGTTGTGATAAAATTAGTTTTATGGAAGGCCACTTTAAGTTCAGTTTTAGCAGCTATGATTTGTAGTTTATTAAGTTGGTCAGTGGCCTCTTCCATTGACTTAGCGAACAAAGCAATGTCATCTGCAAAAGCAAGACAGTTTATATTCAGGTCTTCTTTTTTATAACCAATTCGAATACCATAATTATTTGGTAAGATTGTTTATTATGATAGTTAACTTAAATTCAAATAGAATTAAATTGCTTGGGATTCACAGATGACCTAGCGTTACAGGCTAATAATATTCAAGAAGCCAGAAATCAAAATATAGCACAAAATATTGGACTTTAGATATCATTTGAAAAGACTGAGATAATGGTAGCAAATCCACTTGTAATCTACCACATAACAGTAAATAACAAGAAAGTTAAAATAGTGAAGCAATTTTAATTCTTAGGAGAAATTATAACTTATAACTTGGATGAGAAACCTGCATGGCAAGAAAGAACTAATAAAATGTTAAATGTCCAAAAATTAACATGGTCTACATATAAAAGAAAATGTCTTATCAATCACAACAAAATTAAAACATTACGAGATGGTAGTTCAACCACAGGTGACATATGGAAGTGAAACTCTTTTTCAAAGTTACTCAGAAAAACAGAATCGACAAAATTCTAAAACTAGAGAGAAGAATAGCTAGAACATACATAAATAAAAAAAATATCGGAAAGATGGACAATGGCGGATAGTACCAGATGAAGTGGTATGCAGGAGCCCATCACTGATACTATTCAGAAGAAACGGATTATTTTTGGTCACATTATGAGGACACCGGAAACTAGATTATCTAGAAGAATTTATTAGAGGTTTTAAAGCGGCAATGAAATGTAACGCTCGTTTAAATGTAACTCAACTGATTTATTTAACACAAAATACATGAACTGTTTAAATGCGTTGTGCCGTGAACAGATCATAAAACGAACTGTTTAAAAGTAAGTTGAGGGCGCTAGTTGCGCCTATCGATCAGGATGGAGGTCGATACCGGCGGGTGCCGAATCTCACCAACACTTCCCCTCGACCAACAGCCGGAGTCATCCTGGTGCATGTGGTCTCAAGCCAAGGCTTTGAGCACATTTCTCGTGCTTGGGTCTTGACAATCCTTTTGTCAATATGTCGGCAGGCATCTCATCCGTTGGAGTGTACTCCACCGAAACCACCTTTTTGGCCACGGCATCTCGGACGAAATGGTGCCTGATGTCGATGTGTTTCGTCCGTGAATGAAACATAGGATTCGACGTCAGCTTCTGCGCACCTACGTTGTCGTTCTTCACTGAGGCAACATCTATCGGTTTTCCGAAGTCTTTCAGGAGTTTCTGCATGTGTAGAGCTTCCTTGGTTGCTTCTGTCAAGGCCATGTATTCGGCCTCCGTCGACGACAGGGCCACAGTAGGCTGCTTCCTGGACTCCCAACTCACTGCAGCACTGCCTGGTGTGAACGCGTATCCGGTGTACGATTTTCGATCAACTAGGCAGTTTCCCCAGTCAGCGTCCACGTACATCACCGCTGGACCGCTGGATTTGGAGTACATGAGGCCGAGATCACGTGTGTTAGCGAGGTATCGCAAGACACGTTTTGCAGCCTTCCAGTGCTGCTGTCCATGACAGTCGTTGAACTGAGAGAGAGAACTAACTGCATGGGATATGTCCGGCCTCGTTCCCACTGACAGGTACATTAGAGCTCCTATCAACTGTCGGTAGGGGACGCTCTCCGCTTGTACGCCAGGGTTCACGTCTTCCTTCTGCAGCTTCGTACTTCGATCAATGGGAGTGCTGACAGGCCTGCGCTCTGCCATTCCGAATCTCTCCAGGACCTCGTCTATATATCCTTTCTGGCTGAGTTTCATCTGGTTGGCGCTCCTCTCGAACTCCAGCCCCAGACAATACCGCACGTCCCCCAAGTCCTTGATCTCGAACTTGGTATTCAGATAGTCTCTCACCATGTCGATCTTCTTGTCGTCTCGAGCCATGATCATCATGTCGTCGACATAGATGATTATATAAATCCTATCTTCGGCCGGTCCGATGTGGTACATGCATGGATCTGCATCCGAGCGAGTCGCCTTGAGATTTTTCATCTCTTCCTCGAGACGGTGATACCAAGCGCGTCCTGCCTGTCGCAGTCCGTACAACGCTTTGTTTAGTGAGCACACCATGTCACGATTGGTCAACTTCTCCAGCATCTCATCTGCGGTCTTTTGCACAGTCTCATCAACCGACTCGTCTCGAACGGTATGGGCAAGAACGTCCTTAAAGTGGTCCGGGGCATCCATGAAGATTTGCTCCTCGACTTCTCCGTTCAAGTACGCCGTCTTGACGTCTAGCTGTCGGATCTTTAGATTATCTTTTACAGCTATCGCCACCGCAGTCCTTATTGTGCTCAGCCTTGCGACTGGAGCGAACGTGTCGTGAAACTCTATTCCTGGTCTCTGCGTGAAACCCCCCGCTACCACGCGCGCCTTCCGCTTGCTGATAGTGCCGTCAGGGTTAAACTTATTCCGGAGAATGAATCTGCTTCCTATCACACGTTGCCCCTTGGGACGGTCGACCAGCTTCCACGTATTGTTCCGAATCAGTGAAACTGCTTCTTCTGACATTGCTTCGATCCACGCAGGTGAGTCATCTCCGGAGATAGCCTGGGTCACTGGGATTTCAGCGACGTTGGCCGCCTCCCCTGGTCGATCACCGTAGTCCTTGCAGGGTCGCCCAGATTTTCCAGTTCTAATCAAACGAGGCCGTCCGCCTCTTCTCCTAGATAATGCCGCTTGTTGCTCATCGGATTGGATCTCCGGTTCAACAAAGTAATCGTCGGCAGGAAAGCCTATAAAGCCATCGGGGAATTCCCATTCAGCAACATCAGGTTGGTTTTCTGCCAGAACTTCGTCTCTCGACACCAGCTCAAACTCCAGTTCATGGATCGGATCCTCTGGTTCAATGCATACTTTGTCCGGAGAGTCACGCGGGAACAGATCATCGACTGATTTCTTAGGCACGATTATCTCCTCACGAAAAACAACTTCTCTCGTGATCTCGATCTTTTTCGTTTCAGGAATCCAGATACGGTAAGCCTTCGACTGCTCCGAATATCCAACAAAAATTCCCTCTTTTGAGCGAGGGTGGCAGAACACCTTGCTCCTAAAGTCCTTGAAATAGTGTGCAGTCGGAGTTCTGTCGAACCAGCGCTCAAATGGAGTCATCCCGTTTAGCTTTTTGGTTGGACATCGGTTCCTCAGTTAATTTGCGGTGTTGATCGCCTCCGCCCAGAATGTCATCGGTAGGCCAGATTGCAGGAGTAAACATCGTGCTGCCTCTTCAAGGGTCCGATTTTTCCTCTCGGCCACACCATTTTGTTCAGGCGTATATGGTGTTGTGAGACGGCGCACGATCCCCTCAGATTTCAAGAACTCGTCAAATTCCCTGTTGACATATTCACGTCCATTGTCGGACTGTACACACTTTATTTTCAGACCGTGCTGCTTCTCGAGGAAAGCCTTGTACTCTCGGAACATTTGCAACGCCTCGCACTTCGTCTTCATAAACCGTACCTCTGTCCATCTCGAGTAGTCGTCCGTAAATGTGATCATGTACTTGGATCCACCGTTCGACACAACACCCACAGGGCCACAAACGTCTGTGTGATCAATATCGAGCTTACCGGTCACATGATTTGACTCTTTCGGGAAAAGTATTCGAGTCATTTTGCATTTCGTGCAAATGTCACACGTTAGATCTCCACATCTCCCTTTTAGTTGCACACCTCGAATGGATCCGCTCTTCACTGCCGTATCGAGATCACGAAAGTTGACGTGACCCATCCTTCGATGCCACAGCGGCGCCACATTCTCGTCGCGCTTGTCTTCTGACACTGCGTTTCGACATTTTTCCAGTGGGGTGCCCTGTACATAGTACAGATTGTCCTTGCGCTGTGCAACTAACCTCGGCAGTCCATTCTGGTCAAAAACTTCCGCCTTCTCTTTGCCAAAAACAACCGAGAAACCACGGTCTGTCATCTTCGAGACTGATAAGAGATTAGTGCGGATCTCAGGAACGTGCAAAATCTCATTGAGAGTAACGTTGCAAGTTTTACCGTCTACACTTGTTGCAATTTTTGCAGTTCCTCGGGCCTTTATCTCTGCGGTTGCGCTGCTTGCTAACTTCAGCTAGCCAGTCTCGCCCTTGTCCATCTCTGTAAACACAGTCGCATCACCGCACAGATGAGACGTGCACCCACTGTCGAGACACCACAGGTTTTCGACGCTGCTCGTCGCGATCTGGCACGTATCAGGTTCCTCAACTGATAAGAGTGACGCGTCCGACAGCTGATTTTTGTTGACCTTGACATTGCAGTCCACTGCCTTATGTCCCTTGATTCCGCACTTCGAGCATTTGAACGGAAACGATTTCTCCTTGTCACTCTTACCACCGGAGTAGCCGTGGTTTTTGTTTTGAGGCTTCGACTGTGGTTTCCTTGAAGGACCTTTCTTCTTCACGTACATGGCGCCTTGATTTTCCATCGGTGTTGACGAGGTAACTCTGGCATCGTGTTCTTCGATTATCTTCGTACGTAGATTCTCAGGCATTGGTAGTTCGTCCCGGCTCTCAATGGCAATTCTGAAATTTTCTAAACTTGCCGGCAAACTGTACAGCATCATGATGGTAAGTTGGTCTGGGTTAATAACTACGTCCATGTCAGCCACCTTGTCGACACAGTCAAAGTAGTTGTTGAGGTGCTCACGGATGTCGCCACCTTCAGTCATCTTTTGCAAGGTTAGACTCTTCAACAACGTGGCCTTGCGAGCCGGGCTTCGACTGAAACGTTTCCTCAAGTTTCTGCCATATCTCGCTTGATGACCTGCAGTTCTTAACCAACTTGAGCTGGCTTGGTCCGATGGATAGGATTAGGTCTGACATGGCCTTTTCATCCCTAGTCGTCCACATGGTCACTTGGGCTGCATTGTCCTCACCCGGCTGGGGTTTGATGATCTGGCGGTTGACATAACCCCACGCGTCATTCTTTATCAGAATGGCGCGCATTTGCATTTTCCAGGTGTCGTAATTATCGCGCCCTAAGGCCTCGATGCGCACTACACCGTTTGAATTCATTGTCTCACTTCAATCGTGCCGCGTGTTAATGTCCGGAACACTCACGATTGTTCACAATAAATTTGCTGTGCCGCGTGTTATTGTTTGAAACACTCACAACCGGCCATACACTTTGGACGCGTGCTATTGTCCGGAACACTCGCAAATAGGCCTACAGAATTTTGTGTCGTGCGCGTTTGTACACAACTCGCACGTTAAGCACGTTTTCTTGCGTCACGTGTTATAGTCCAAAACACTCGCAATAAGACAAAATTCGCATCGCGTGTTATTGTCCAAACACTCGCGATTGGCTTTTTCACTGTTCACTCACGATCAAGCACACAATATTTGAGAAGACGGCGTTTGTTCCTTCTCGCTTTGTCGATGTCCAGAAGTTTCTCGAGTGAGCAAGATGTCTGCAGATTCGACGCGTTCTTCTCTTTTTGTGTCTCCGCTCTTTCCAGTTTTCAGTTCATTTAAATCTGAGCCAATCGTTCTGGGCCCATAACCTATTAGAGGTTTTAAAGCGGCAATGAAATGTAACGCTCGTTTTCATGTAACTCAACTGATTTATTTAACACAAAATACATGTACTGTTTAAATGCATTGTGCCGTGAGCAGATCATAAAACGAACTGTTTAAAAGTTAGTTGAGGGCGCTAGTTGAGCCTATCGATCAGGATGGAGGTCGATACCGGCGGGTGCCGAATCTCACCAACAGAATTGTTGAGAAACTTTGGAATATGAAACAACAAGTAAGTTAGGATGGATTAAGGAAATTAGAGAAGATATGAAAGAATTAGAAATAACCTTGGACGACTTGCAAAACAAAACAAAAATAAAAAAATAAAAAAAACTGAAAGATATAAAAATAAGATTTCAACCAAAAATAGACAAACTTCATACAGTAAAGAAGATATTTACAGATGAGGAACGCCTGAGAAGATCAGAGCGAATGAAAATCTACTGGGCAATTCAGAAAGAAAACTTACTGAAGAGGAGGACCATGAAATGATTGACTGAAGTGGTCCAATGAGGCCGTAAAAGCAGACGAAGAAGAAGAAGATACTTATGACTCAAATAACATCATCATTTATTCTCAACAATTTAAAGCAATACATCCCATTACAAAAAAGCAATTTATTCTGACTGTGGGCCCTCTGGGTCCTTCTAGGGTTAACACGCAATTTCGGCAGCACAGCGGAACATGAGTGACTGCTGTCAGTGTTCCCCCACTACTGAAACGTGGCTGGATATCTATCTGCCCAGAGCGGTCAGGTTGACCTTGAAGCCTCACCACACACCATCCGTACTCTACCATACCAAATGGCGAGCCAATGGTACACTGGGGCTGAAAGCTGGCAATACTGGTTAGAGACAAGGCATATACAGTACACTGTCAGAACGAAGTTTTCACCACCCCTAAATCTTGTGTGGCTGATGTTTATGTGTGGGGTAACGTGTCTGCCTCTCACCCAGAGGCGCCGGGTTCAATTACTGGCTCTATCAGGGATTTTATAAACTTCCGTGACGCGAGGCCTCAATTGAGTAGCTATCTGATAGTAGGGAAGCGAACCACCTTGCGGTGCAGCAAAGGTCTGGCTTCAATTTCCACCTCTTGTCATCTTAGAAATGGTTTTCTGTGGTACTTAAATGAAGGCCGTGGCCACCTCCTTCCCATTCCTTATCTCAATTACAAATACACATATTAATACAGTCATCACAATAACACTCGTTATCAAACAAATTTCACATACACCCACGTACAAGGGGGTAAAACACCAGAATGTCCCAAAGCCCCTAAATAAATAAATAAATAAATAAATAAATCAGCAATCGTTTATCGTGGAAACATAAGATTAACAACCGAAGGGACCCGGGCACTGACTGCGCATCACCCAGCAAACTTTAGGCTGCGGTCGTATTGCGGGCTGTGGTGCCATAAGGTCTGTTTGTTTAATGTTTACATTTTGATTGAAATTCAAATTGCTCACCTTTTCAATACACATTCGTATACAAATTCATAGGGACATGTTTCGTGAGTTCCTTAGTCTTCCTTCATCTGCCTGTGCATCCACTTTAGTGTTGACATTATAAAAGCATTGATTTTTCCAATATAAGAACACATTAAAACAAACAAATATTATAGACTAAAACATGCTTATTCATCATCATCATCATCATCATCATCTTGCACAGTTTCCAGTCACTGGCCGGGTCTGTTTGGAACACAGGCCTCTCCAACATCTTCTGTCTTCCCACCATCTCTCAGCCTCCACCCTTGTCCAGTCTTCTCCTCTCTTCTTCACGCTTTCTTCCACCCCCTTCAGCCACCTGTCTCTCGGTCTCTTTCCTTCCCACATCGTCTCGTGTATCCTCCTGGGTATCCTCTTCTCCTCCATTCGTTTTACATGTCCATACCATCTAAGTCTAAATTTCTCTATACCATCCTGTAATGGTTCTTCCTTCATTAATTCTCTGGTCCTCTCATTTCTTATTTTGTCCATCTTTGTAGCTCCAATACTGCTTGTATTTTGCTCTTCTCCCTTCCTTTTATAACCCAGGTCTCCGAGGCATATGTCAGGATAGGGACATAGTACGTCCGATATATGATCTTTTTGCTGTTCTGAGGGACATCCTTGCTCCATAACGTGCTTCTCACACTCCTCCGGAATGCTTCTGCCTGTCTGCCCCGCTCATTTATTTCTCTATCGTTTCTTCCATTACCTTGTTTCAGGCTTCCCAGATACTTGAAACTCTCCACTTTCTTCAGCTGTTCTCCACCAATTGTTATTCCCGTTGTGGTTCTTTCCTTCTTCCTTGTTGTGATCACCATCTCACTGTTATTTATGCTAAATTTCATCCCATATCCTTGTATTATTCCTTCCCACACGTCCAACTGTTCCTGCTTATTAAAATCAATGAAAAAAATGAAAATCCACAGTCTGCTTCCAGTCTCCGACCGGGTCAGGAATGGAATGAATGAAGCCCCCATCTAGCGGCGAGGATATGGACTGTGCCGGCTGCCGAGGCCTGACGCACTCCTCTGGGGCAATGATTAAATGAATGACAGATGAAATGAAATGATAGTGGAGAGTGTTGCTGGAATGAAATTTTGACAGGGAAAACCGGAGTACCCGGAGAAAAACCTGTCTGCCTCCGTTTTGTCCAGCACAGATCTCACATGGAGTGACCGGGATTTGAACCACGGACCCAGTGGTGAGAGGCCGGCGTGCTGCCGCCTGAGCCACGGAGGCTATCTTATTAAAATCAATAATTGTTTAAAAAAGATTTTTTTTTGTCGTATTATACATGCTGTCCTTGACTCTGGAAGCGATGTCATTTGACAAACAATGACCACACATGTGGGTGCATTGGTAGCCTGTTTTGAATGATACCGTACATTTGTTGTTTTGACTTATTTCCAAGTGATCAAGTGAAAACATTGACCTGAATCTTCATCTTCATTTCCCGGTTCCAGTGATCTGGATCGGGGTGTGAATCAAGGACCTCCATACTTTTCTGTCTCTTCACCACTCCCGTCCCTCTTCCAGTACACCCTCCACTTTCACTCCTCTTTTCTCAACGCTCTCCCTCACTGCATCCATCCACCTCATCCTCGGCCTTCCCGTGACTTTCTCAGTAAATAATCGCTTCGGGACTCAGTCTTCTCCCATTTGCATCATATGTCCATACCATTTTAGCTTACTGATCTCGATTTTGTCTTATAACTTTGGGAATCCTGTTTTCTCCCTAATTCCCTTGTTTGTGATTTTGTCTCTGCGGGTATTACCAATTATACCTCTAAGGAACTTAATTTCTGCTGCCTGGATTCTACTTTCCTCCCGTTTAGTTGTTGTCCACCTGCCTGCTGCATACGTCAATATAGGTGTGTAATATATTGAATACAAGATTCTTTTACATTTCTTGGGAACTTCCTGGTTCCACACCAGACCCCTCACACTCTGGTAAAATCCATTTGCTTGTTGGATCCTCTTACCAACTTCCTCACTTATCCTTCCATCATCGTTAGGACACTTGTTAAGTATTTGAAGCTTTTCACAACTTGTAATGGTTTTCCATCTACTGCAATATTCCCCCTACCATATCGCACATTTCTTGTCATTACCATCGTCTGACTCTTCTCCACACTGATTTTCATTCCATGCTCTTCTATCTCCTGGTTCCAAACATTTACTTGTTCTTGACTTCCAATTCATCGTCCCCTTATATCACTATGTCATCAGCGAAGAGTAAGGCCTTCGCCCCTTTACTTCCCATTTTCAGTTTCACTCGTTTGTGGATTCCATCCATGACAGTGAGGAAAAGTAAGGGGGACAATACACTCCTTTGTTGGAGACATGTTTCTACATTGAACCAGTTTGTTTGTTTGACCTAAATATCCTTTAAAAATACTTTTAGAAAACAATTTTGTCCCATATTGTCAAATATCATGACTAATTATTGTCCTAGTTATGGCTTATTTTACACTCCTATTTTTTCAATGTGATGAAATTTGCTTGACCTTCATGTAACCGAGTTGAATGGGAATACAGTATAGTATGTAGCATTGTGTCTTATGTTTATATGTATGGTTTTATTATCTGGACACTTTTGGATGGCAACTATGAATCTGTACACATTACCATCTGCCTATTGAGAGTCAAGTAAGTCTTGGTATACCCCAGTAGAGTGCTGCATTTGCAGTCAAGAATGACATTAGGCAGTGTGTGTGTGTGTGGGGACTATAGCTTTTTGTATTTTGTCATTATTGGAACTGGTAATTTTAACATCACCCTGTCATTTTGTTGTGGAATCCTGATAATTAAACACTGTTAAAGGTGGACTGCCTTGCTGCAGGGTTGCTGAGTATTGGACTGAAGCCTGGAGATCGTCTGGGCATGTGGGGCCCTAATTCAAGTGAATGGTACCTCACAAGTCTGGCAGCGTCACGAGCAGGACTAGCATTGGTATGCACTCGTATTCTTGATGGTGACGGTTATTATTACAGGATTTGTCTTCTATCCATCTACTATTTGTTGTGTGTTAATTCATGTAGGGGATTGCATCATCGTGATACATGGATATGACCACAATTTCGCAGCCCTATAAATAAACAACAACAATGAGATAATATTGTGTTCTGCAGTTCCCTATCCCTATATTATCGAGTTGACCAATCGAAAAGTTAACAATATCGACTTAATTTAGTCAGAAATTAGCTACTGTGCATTTCCTTGGTTTACTTTATTGATTACCTGTGTGGATCTAATGTTTTGCCACTGCTAGTTGTTGGATAAGGTAGTGGCATATGCAGGATTTTTAGCCTACTTTTCACATTTTGGAAAAATGAGGAAAAAGAAGACTTATGAGATCGATCAGGGCAAATGTGTGTCTGTATGTCCTTCTGTCTGTCTGTCTGTCGGGGTGTGTGTCCCCCACTATTAACTCCTACGCGGCTGCAGCAATCGAAACAAACTTTGGTAGGAGTAAAGATCTATACCTGAATATCTCGATGCCTTATTTCAAAATGTCAGTGCAACAAACTGCTGAAAAATCGCAATTGAAAATTAGGCTCCATGTTGGATATCTTAGAAGGTATGAATGGGAGCTATTTCAAAATTGGCACATGTATAGATAAAAATATTTCAGTTCAATTTCCAGGAGGCCATATATGGCAGTGTTGCCAAAATGATTCTAAGCCTGCTGAGAGGTCCAACTTTAAATACATCTTCTATACTATCATTTGGATTTCAACCACATTTTGTATGTGCTATGTGTACCATAACAGATATGACTATGCGTATTCTTAAGAGCAACCACGGCTGCCAACTGTTAATAAATGCTGTCTCTATTTTTGTTACCCTAATATCAATATATCGGAAAGTATGCAAGCCGATAGCTCTAAGCTTTGCACAAGTATAGTACCTGGCATTCTAGATTAATTTGGAGTAACTAATATACGTCAGTGCTGCCAACATGATTCTAAGCCTGCTGATAGGACCAATTTTAAAATGCATGTGGCTTCTATACCAACTAATGGATTTCATTCAAAATGGCACAACAATAGATCACATTATTTCAAATTATTTCTGACCAATACTTGCATGACATTGTTGCCAACATAATTTTACGCAAGCTGTTAGATCCAAAGTTTAACTGCATGTTACGTCCATGCTATCCATTGGATTTCAACCAAATTTTGTGTTCTGTACCTTAAGAGATGGAACTAAGAATATATTCAGTCACCAGGGCTGCCAACTGTAGTGCTCTATTAGGCTACATTATGCCAGGTATACAGTATTTCGAACTAATTAGAAATTTCGATATTACCAACATAATTCTTCATTATTCTAGATTGATCCATCATTGGCATGAATCTTAAATTTTAAGAAAAGTAGGCTCTTTAATTCGTCACGGAACTTCTTGTTTTCGGGGGTTGGGTTTTATTCATACTGTACGGTACGGTAGTTGTGTACATTATTAATATGATATTTTGATTACTATTCATAAAAAAGCATTAAATAAATATTAGTACATTATGCAACGAGCCTAAAATGGCAATAATTAAGACACGAGTATGTTTATAATTTCCATACGAGTGTCTTAATTACCATTATAGGCGAGTTGCATACGACTGTTTGTGTTTGACGATAATTATAACTTTATTATATGTTCTAACATAAATATTCATAAATATCTGTCGAGATTCTGTCGGTGTACTTCTTCTTCTTGGGAATTGTGTGGGCTCAGCATTTGATCTCTACCCAATAACGAATACCATAGCTTTGAAACATTGTTTATCCTGGGTAGCACCAACAGATGGCGCACAGGTATATGTAAGATCATTTTGTTATTTTGGTAAAATAACATAAAATAGGCTGTTACAAATGCTTTAAAATTAAAATGTACCATATTATCAACTAATTATTCTTCAAATTCGATGCGTATAGTATGTCAACACAAGTAAATCAATGTATCCCAAATAGAACAATCATGACATCTTGCAGAAAAGTTTTGCATAACAAATCCCTTTGCTGAACAGCTGGATTATAATTTCCGTGGAACTTAATATCATGTGCTTGCTTCCTCCCTGACGTTCTGGTGTGTTTATATCAACACTTGCATTCACTAAAATTTGTCGGTGAAATCGTACGATTTATTGCCCTGTGTAGAAATTGGAGTTGCCGATATTAAAGGAGACCAAAACACAAAAGTCAACTTGCCTCAAAATCAAAGTATGTATCAGGCAGTGTTCAACTATATATTTGCTTTTGCTCTATGCCGCTCCGCAGGCCGGTAAACAAAGGAAACACGAGCAGCTGTGACGTCACTGCGCCGTAAGCGGTGAGTGAGCTATCCGCTCCATTCAGTTGATTGTTGCAATACACGCGCCACTCTTCCGTTGATTAGTGTTGTTTATTATAATCGAGTGTGATAGCTAGTTGGCAAAATGCCTTCGTGTAGTGTATACGGTTGTAACAACAGAACGAGTAAAAACCGAAACTGTAGAGAAAAAGAAGTACATTTCCATAGATTTCCAAATCGAAGTAAGTCGCCATGTAGATTTAGCAGTTGGGTACAATTTTGCAAGAGGAAACATGTTTCTCCCGGTAATAGGGCTACTGTGTGTTCAATGCATTTAAAATAGACAGACTATGATGAAACGCAACTTTTAAAAATGAAGTTGATGCCTACGGAAAAGCTACAAGGTCCAAAATTGAAGCTAGGAGCTGTTTCTTTAATAAGGTGTCCGGCGCCGACACTTCTCATGCTGGAATGCTAATTCATACGCAAGCTGCTTCACAAAGTACACTGTGGGGTTCCTCGTCAGGAACTGAGCAGAGTAGGACGGAAAGGTATGAGACTAAAAGACGAAGGGAGTTTCTCGACCTTCCAAGGATGACCTGATGAAGAAGTACTTCTCACGATTTCACATGTAACAATAAATGATGTACCGTACTGCATATCAAAATAATATGTCTATATTTATCGTAAATTAAACAATCTTAGAACACTTACATAATTCTACTGTTCTAATTTACGGTGGCCGTAGTGGCGCAGCAGGCAAGCTGTTGGCCTCTCACCAAGGTGGTCTGGGTTTCAACCCCGGTCAATGCATGTGAGATTTTAGAAGTGAAATGCCATGTCCTGTGGTTCGGAATCCACCTAAAAAGGAAGTCCTGTGGCTCATAATCACATGATTCACGGTCACGTAAAACTATAATCTACCTTCCTTTGTTTGAATTTACAGCTTGAAGCCCACATAGGTGCCATTGGGTTCCGGAAATGTGTTTCTTATGATGTTGACAACACATGATGGCACGACAATTCTGTTATTTTTACCAATCACAGTCCATGAATTTACCCAGGAAGTGAACTGCTTGTAACAAATACGATGATGATGATGATGATTGTCGTTTAAAGGGGCCTAACATCTAGGTTATCGGCCCCTGATGGGTGAACTGCAACTAAAACTAACTACTAACTTATATACTAGAAGAAGAAATGGAAAACAAGGGTCCGCCCCAGAGGTAATGGATAAAAGGGGGAAAATCGGACCCAGCTCAGGAATCCCTCGGGGTCGCCAACTCCCGAACTCACCAGCCGTGAGCCCCTGAGGGTGTAGCAATATCCAGGGTGCACCATAAATGGTGGAGCTACATACACCCTGCCTCCTTGAGGGCCTTGAGCAGAAGGCAGGAGATAACAAGAAATGAAAAAGAAGGCTGACCCCTCGCAGAAGGAGGGTATCAGAAAAGATGAGACAAGGGCCAATAAAGGTGGGAAAGGAAGAGACTCCCTAGGCCTCGGATACCTTAATATCGAATTCAGTAAAGTTTATTTTATTTCCGCCCTATTCAATACAATTAAAACACTTTGTTTATGGAAAACTAAGATACATGTTTCGGGAACGTATGGTCCCTTCTTCAGTCCTCATGGTGACCTGAATTTAACATTTTGACATCATACAAGAAATCGATATAATCCTGGATAGAGTAACTGAATTCAATTTGCGTCAATACAGGCCAATATGAGCGATATGACGAATCCAATGGCAAGCCAAGCCAAAAGGTCACGTTATAAATACAAAGATCTTAGACTGAAACTTTTAAACAACATCAAAGATATCGATTTCATGAAGAAATGTAGGAACAACAGATTAGTACCTAAACATTTAGAATGTTAATTGTTACTCTATCCAGGATTATATAGATTTCTTGTATAATGTCAAAATGTTAAATTCAGGTCACCATGAGGACTGAAGAAGGGACCATACGTTCCCAAAACATGTATCTTAGTTTTCCATAAACAAAGTGTTTTAATTGTATTGAATAGGGCGGAAATAAAATAAACTTTACTGAATTCAATTTGCGTCAATATGAGCGATATGACGTACCTTAATATCGTCGGGGTCGGAAGAGAACAAGAGTTGACCAAGTGAGGTCGACAGGAAAGAAGACGGAGAGGAGGCCGGCACAAGTAAGTGGAAGCAATGCCGGACTCAGCTAGGTCCCGTGGTCGCCAACCCACGTCTCACTAAAAGTGAGCCCCTGGGGGATTGTAACAAATAAATCGCCAAGTTCTATTTGTTGGATTTAAAGCTGTCATTAAACGTTTCTTTGCCCTGTTCATTTTTTTAAGCTCATGTTATGCCTTGTCATTGTCAACACTTCGAGGTCTAAAATAAGCCTTGAAAACGAGGGATTTCTTGTTATACACATAAATTCTTCCGATTTCACTGCTTTTACATTGTCTAATCCACAACAGCAAACCGTACACATTCTTCATTCGTATCTATGATGGTACACTCATTACACTTACACCAATTTCGCATGCCAGCTTGGTCTGTAGTGTTTACTATAT
Source organism: Meconema thalassinum (assembly GCA_946902985.2). NCBI lineage: Eukaryota > Metazoa > Arthropoda > Insecta > Orthoptera > Tettigoniidae > Meconema > Meconema thalassinum. The sequence continues at coordinate 96,954,391 of OX336399.1, forward strand.
CGATTTCATGATTGCTATCTGAATGGACATCAGTAAATGTAGTTCGTTCTGGCTCAAACTGATACGGACGAATGTTATTTACATCCATTATAAGTCTTTTGACTAACACTAACAATGGCAACAGAAGAACACGGCAGCAGCAGATGGTGTGCGGGAAAAGACTGCCCGGGCTTATGCACAGCAACAAGGCTGCTATGTAGACTCGAGGGCGCAGTAACGTCACGAGCAGTTACTAGTTTTGCACATAACTTGAGAACGGTTGGACATAGAAGCACGGGATTAACGGCATCTTATATATTAAAATAGTTCTCAAAAAATTTCACCCTTTACTAAAACTGAAATATCTCGGGAAGTATTTGCGCTACGACGATGTTTGTTGTCTTAAAATGTAATGCCCGTCAAGCATCGATTGATACCCACCTTACTTGATTATATCATTCGAGTATTAAAATAATTGCGAATATTACTTCCTTCAAGGTCTCACGAAAATGGAATATCGAATGACTTGACGGACATATTGTTGCTAGGCGACAACGACTAACACTGTATCATGATATTCAACGCCGCCCCAATAATAAATCTAACTTGATATTAACAGAGAGTTCCCTAATTACGTCATGATATCGCTAACTTCTACCTGTTCCACTCGGGCGCTAATGTCGCATGTATCCATACATGATATCGTTAACTTCTACCTGTTCCACTCGGGCGCTAATGTCTCATGTATCCATACAATAAGTAGAAGGGGATTCTGTGCACATAATTTTATTAAAACTTCTCAAAGAATGGATTACTTTGAGACTGAAATGCTCATGCACAATCAGCAGTCATTTTGCTAATGACACTGTCATGTCAACATCTGTTTGAATGACAACAAATACTGTATACGTAAGACAACTAATTTCACGAAGATGCCGCTACAGTGGAATGTTGGAACCGCCATTTTGTATTGTGCATCCGATCTTTCTGTTATATAGTATTTGGTCTCACCAGCTACAAACTGTCTTCTTTTCGTTTCATCATTCGTCCTTATAGGTTGTGTGCTAAATCAATCATATCATGATGAATGAGAGGCGACACTCAATTATAAATGTTATAAAGATTAAAGGTGATGGTAATTGTCTGTTCAGGTCATTGGCATATTGTGAGTACAACAATCGGAGTTTATTTACACAGGTTAGAAAGCGAATTGTAAAACATGTTACAGACAAGTGGAATAATTATTCTTCCTTTATTGTTGGCAACAGCGATATGTACGAAACTGCTATCAATACGAGCGATGATTACAAAATGTATATGTCTATGAATAGTGTTCATGGAGGTCATGTTAAAGGTGACGCTTGTCGCTGCTCAAGTTTGCAAAATGGATATTTACTTGTGGATTACTATTGTTGTATGGAAGGTGATCGGTTAAAATATATACATCAACAAATGAAGTTACGAGTTGATACATACGCCGGTTTAGCAGACGCCTTGCATGTATGAGCAGAAATGAAAATCTCAGAGTCGGTCGTATTGTAGTTTTGCCATCTTCTTTTACAGGTAGACCAATGAAAATATTGCAAAATCATCAGGATACGATGGCGATAGTGAGGAAGTTTGGAAAGCCAGATTTATTCATTACGTTCACATACAATGCGGGCTGGCCAGAAATACTTAACAGCATTCATCTCTGGGAAACGGCTAATAATAGGCCTGATATTGAAGTGAGAGTTTTCCATTGAAAAGTGAAGGAATTGCTACGATTGATTAATGTTAAGGAAATTTTCGGTAAAAGCATATCTATATACAGTGGAATTTCAAAAACGAGGTCTCCCGCACATCCATTTACTCTTAACATTAACGGAAGATTGTAAGTTTCGAGAAATTTCTGACATTGACAGTGTGGTGTCAGCCGAAATACCAGATCTCGAGGATGAAGCGCTATACGAGTTGGTAAGGCGTCATATGGTACATGGTCCTCGCGGATCTTTGAATCCTGCTTCAGTCTGTATGAAAGATGGCGTAAGTAAGAAAGATTTCCCTAAACAGTTTCAGGAAGAGACCAAAGATAATGCCAATGGTTATCCTTCGTATAGGAGAAGAAATAATGGACGGATTATTATAAAAACAATTCGAGGCATTGACATTGAAGTCGATAGTCGATTCATTGTTCCCTACAATCTATTTCTTTTACTTTACGTGCAAGCTCATATTAATGTTGAAATATGCTCAAGTGTTCGGAGTGTTAAATACATCCACAAATAACTTATATATTAAAATCCACAAGTATGTGTATAAAGGTCATGACTGCTGCATTGTTAAAATGTGTCCTGAAGGCGAAACGGTGAACTACGATGAAATTACTTCTTTCCTAAATGCTAGATATGTTGGTCCAACAGAAGCCGCATTCAGGATATTTTCATTTCACATGCATGAACAGTCACATTCTATCGTGCGATTACCAGTTCACTTGCCAAACTTGCAAAATATCTATTTTAAAAATGATAACGCTCCTGATATTTTACTTCAAGCACAGTTACGCAACACGGAATTACAAGCATGGTTCAAGTTAAATCAAGATTCGCAAGCCAGAAGTCCGTATATATATCCTGAAACGCCAGTACATTACGTCTGGAATAAGAGCAACTGCCAGTGGCAAAAAAGAAAAAATGTTTCAAAAACTATAGGCAGAATGTATAATGTTTCGCCTACAGAAACAGAAAGGTATTATTTACGCCTGTTATTGCTTCACGTCATAGGTGCTACCAGCTTCCAGGTTCTACGAACATACAAAGCAGTTGTCTATTCTACTTTTAAAGAAACAGCTAATGAGCGAGGTTTGCTGATTGACGATTCTGAATGGCAGCGTTGTTTGGCAGAAGCGTCACAACTTCAGATGCCTTCTCAGTTACGACAACTGTTTTCTTACATATGTATCTTTCAGACCCCTTCAAATGTAAGATATTTATGGGACATTTTCAAGAATTCAATATCAGAAGATTATCTGCAGTTTCACGAACCTAACATTGCATATCAGTTCACTCTTATACGTATTTCTAATACATTAAAGCTCCATGGTCTTCCCATTACTTCTCTCGAATTGTCAGCTATTATTGATAATTTCCCTCAGACAAATTTACCAATGAATTATCCAAAACTTAATGAGGATCAATTAAGTCGGATGATAAACCAAGCAAATGGAAACCAAACGGCTATAATTACAGAAATTTTGGGGTTAGTACAAAACAGCAATGAAAGGATGAGTAATGCGTATTTCATTGACGGTCCAGGGGGCACCGGGAAAACATTTCTTTACCAATGCTTGATTCACAGTTATAAAAATTTGGGGTTAAATGTTCTTTCTGTTGCATGGACTGGTATTGCAGCAATGTTACTATTGTACACAGCCAGTTCAAGTTACCTCTACATTTACATGAAAGTTCTGTATCAGGAATAAAAGTTAACAGCAAGGAAGCTTTTTATATTCATTCAGCAAAACTTATCATCTGGGATGAAGCCTCTATGGTTAATAAGCACGCGTTGATGTGTGTAAATCGGTTGCTCAAGGACATCATAAATAACGACGTGCCTTTCGGAGGAAAAATTATCATATTAGGTGGAGATTTTAGGCAGGTATTGCCTGTTGTGCCTCACGCATCTAAAGCAGCATCAGTCCAAATGTCAGTAAGGTTCTCTCCTTTGTGGCCATTATTCAAAATTTTTAAACTCAACAAAAATATGCGAGCGGATACAGATCAACGTGACTTTGCGAACTTCTTCATACAAATTGGTAACGGTGAATACCCTCACGTCGATGGAAAAAATTCAAAATTAGTCCCACGGTGAAAAATATTACACACTTTTCAAAAATAGCGATTTTAGCACCCAAAAATGAACATTGTAACGAAATCAATGACAAAGTTTTAGACCTAATCACAGGATCATCGAGAACTTACATCAGTGTGAATAATTTGATTACTGAAGATGAGAGTGAACTTCTACAATTCCCAATAGGATTTTTAGACAGCATAGGCATAAGTGGATTGCCACCTCATATCCTTCAACTAAAAGAAGGCTCAATTGTGATTTTGTTGAGAAATATTAATGTTACCTAAGGTCTGTTGAACGGTACTAGACTGTTGGTTTGGAAGATACATGACAATTGCTTACACCTGGAAATTATTACTGGCGTAAATGTTGGAAACAATGTCCTACTCCCTCGCCTTGACCTTACGCCATCAGATACTTCTATGCCATTTTCCTTCAAAAGGAGGCAGTTTCCAGTACGTTTGGCTTTTTGTATAACTATCAATAAAGCTCAAGATCAAACACTAGATCAAGTAGGCATTTATTTACCTCAACCGGTGTTTAGCCAAGGACAACTTTACTGTATGCCGCACTATCGCGAGCAAAATCCTTTCATGACGTCAAAGTTCAAATAGAACCAAAAGGCAAGCGAACAGCAAATGTCGAATGGAAGGAAGTGCTATTAGAATTTTGAAACTAATGTTGCGGAGGAGCACAGACCTCAGCAAACGGGGCACAGATTAAATAACAATTATACAAGGACGTCCGCATCCTTAATATGATAACTGTCGTGTGGTAATGGTAAAAAAAAAAAATACTATTGTCCTACATCGGTGATTACTATCCTACATCCTGTTATTTCATTCCCTCAGTTCTATAACAAAGATATACTCAATGGAATTTACAGCTTAATAAATATTAATTCCTTCTGTGTGAGTTATCTTTTCATTTCTCATCAATCGCCTTTACTTACTATTCTATCTGTAGGGGTGGAGGTGATAGCTGTCTTTACAGAGATGTGCAAATTATTAGATTCGATGTCAGTTTTCCAAAATTGCATTTTTACTTTTCACGGTTTAATGCACTAAGTATGTTTACAAGGCGATGACAGTACTTCAAATGTTTAACCAAGACTCCTAATTATATTTTCATTTAAGAAACTCAAATTAAAATCATTTTTTAGAATTTCCACTAACAGAGGAGCCTTGCAAATGCAAAATGCCACACGTTTCGTTTTTATTACTTCACTCTACTTTACGTGTGAATTTAGAGCGGAGGGATTTGGGGTCTTTTAACTGATGAACGCTATTGAACTATTCAAAGATTCATTAAATATGCATTAAAATCACCTGACTTGAATTCTAAAGTCAATGAAAAATTGAAAATGGACCCAGCTCAGATATCCCTCGGAATCCAATAATCTGAAAGTTTCCAGACGCAATTCCTTATGGGAAAAGGTGTAATTCCACGGGAGAGGAAACACTACTAACAAGGGAAGTCTCTGAACCGGGGAATCACGGATCCTGCTGGAACTTTTCAGATACGTTGCGTGAGCCCAACTAGCCAGAACCGTGAAGAAGAATCTTTCGGAAATTAACTTCCCCTTTTACTAGATGAAAATATAAGATTTACAGATTTAAATTGGCACGCCAGCGGCGTGAGCATTGGCTGCGTCAGAGGTTGCTTCCCAACCGAACTATGGTTTACGGCCTACGGCGTACAATCACCGAATGAGAGGCAACAGACGGCGAGTGTCCCATGCATTGCATGATGAATGGTAACATTGGAAAAGTTACACGTTGACAGGAGGAAAAGTATTGAAAATGCATGGAAAGGTCTCTCAGCATTCAAGAACAGGACCTATTGGGCAGTTTGGATGGTATGTTGATGGTTTTGTGCCCATCTGGTTTTCTGCCGTTCGTCTCTTGTAACTAATGTGTTTATTTGTTGTGCTTATTGATATTTACAGGTATCATAACTGGTTGTATAGAAAACAGTACTATGAACGTGGACACCTTTGTAAAGATGCAGCATTAATGTCCCATGCCGCAGCGCAGCTTGTGAGCGCAAGTACGGGAGGGCAGTCGTTTCGAACGTGATCATTTGAGCCACCAATCAAGCGTGAGGCACACTCCCTCTTGACCAGCGCGCACAGTTCAAAATTGTTGTATTTACTGCCGTCTACGGTGGGTAGGAGTTAATTTCCGAAAGATTTTTCTTCACGGTTCTGCCTAGTTGGGCTCACGCAACGTATCTGCTAAGTTCCAGCAGGATCCGCGATTCCCCGGTTCAGAGACTTCCCTTGTAAGTAGGACAACAAAAGAAGTTGGTCAATAAAATGATTTTGAATAAAAGTAATTACGACTAATTAAAATTATTTATTTAATTCTATTAATTTGCACACTATATGTTAACCAAGAGTTAAATCTCTAAATTCAAATATAAGTGACCCATCTTTTATTTTAAATTCATACCATTGTTCATAAGTAGACATAACACCAAATTGTACCGCTGTAGCCGTAAATTGTGTGGATATCTCTATCTACTTAGTATAAAACAAAGTTCCCAATTCTTGGATGTAACGGGTAATCTCGAGAGCAACTTGATGGATTTTGATGCGGTTTTCACCATTCTGTAAAGGATTCCTCGATGAAGGATTAGGTAGAAAAACATTTATTTCTGACCAAAAGAAGCCGAGCATTTACGATTTCAGTGAATTGAGTTGAAGAAAAACCTAACGTCCATGTGTCTTTAAAAAAAAAATCGATATTCTCTGAGAATTGTTCAGCATGAAAAGTTCTGCAAGAAAGTCCGCGACAGCTCCCACATTGACCACTGTAAGTGTTTTTACGTTTTCATTTCTTCCAGCAATCTCCATTCAGTGGAAATTTAAATTACTAGCTTCAGAGTGAGTTTACGAGCTTGCTAGCGACCTATCACCCTAGCTTCAGCCAGCATCAAATTGCCGAGTCGTGTCGAGTTAATTCTTCAGAGAAGAGTATAGCTTATGTGTTTGGAGTTAGCTGTTCACCTCGGCCTGACGTCCGTTCGCCTTTTAAGCTTATGCAGGGTAAATAGTGGGACACACACACAGAGGACAGGCAGACACCCACACATTTGAACTCATAGGTCTACTTCATCATTTACCCAAAAGCGATGGTACCGTAAATGTCTGTTCAGGTCACTAGCATGAAGACATGCAAATGTCATATGGACAGAAGTACTGTAGGATTGTTGAAGTGAATGCTGCGGAGCAGCACGGGTTTTCTAGTTGTTATTAAATTTCCATGTTGCATATTTAGCAATAAATAACGAAATATGTGTTTTTGTATTGTGATCTCTTTTATTGTACAATGCTAATTATTTTGCAATATTCCGCAGTTTGTTTATGCAAAAATTACGGACGGTGCACACTTTCCATATCGGTATAGGCTAGGGGAACAATAGTGTGTTGGAAACTTCTGGATGTAGATTCCTACATTTCATGCATATTTCATAATATTTTCTTGTTACCGTAAAAGTTCGTGCTGATTTTGTCTTTGTGTGAGGGATTGTAACTACATTGGTTGATCCAATACACATTGTCAACTTTCAAATCATGTATTTCATGTCCGACATGTTGATTTTGAGCGCATGTGCGAATCTATCCTTACCTAATATATTGGTCAATGAATGAGCTCTGATTGGTTGGAGAAACTGTATCTTAATGAAAAGTAGTGTTATAATAACCCCCATTATGACACAGTTTTCTGACATATAATATTTACATTTCAACATCGTCAAACATAAACATTCTCTTTGCATGAGAACTATTTAATTATATTTTCCAGCACAATAAATAATTGAAAAAATCAATTAAAATAATAAAATGCGTAAACATTGACCATTATGGCAATGGTAATAATTAATAACCATCTTATTAAAACTGCCTGGTCAAACACTATAGAAATTACATTATTAATCGTACATGTTTCGGTATTTCATTGATACCTTCCTCAGTGTGATTGATATTAAATCTTGAAACTAATTAACAAAGCCAAAAAAAATGGATATCCTTACAAAAATTGTTTTAAATCAAAAATGGAAAAGCTTACAAATAATTAAAAATGATAGTAAAATGATGCTATTAAAATAAGAGATCTACCTTATAAACTGCCTACGTCAATACTCCAATAATTTTGATCGAAAACTGTAGTAACAGAAGATGTCGCTGTCAGAAGATGAAGCGCAAAGGATGTAGGTCAAATTGTCGCCTCAAACGGAATAATTTTTTTTAATACAGTCCTCCAACCTAAAACTTCAATCGATTCCCAACTTAATGGCCCACTCTGTTGTTTTAGTTGCTTAATGGGTAACGCAATGTGCAGGCTATTTACCAAACACAGCAATCAAGCATATTACTCAGTGTCGTCTTCAGGTGGAATACTGTTACGAGAAACGTAATAGTTTACGGTATTACCTTCTCCTAAACTTCGATGACTCAGTTGGTTCTTATTTGTTGACTCTCTCTGTTATATTATATGTGTATTGGACAACACAATGTGCAGATCATCTATTTAAAAACTCTAAAATAACATGTTGGTAGATTGTGACAACAAACAAGCAAATCAATACAATTAAACATTTCTTTAGTGTTTGACTAGGCGGTTTTAATAAGATAAAACTAAAAAAATGGAAAACAGTAACTAAATATTAAAACTGATATGATGCAGCTATATCATCATGTTCACACATGACTGCTCTGCTTTTATTATTGATATTCCCCTCCCTATAATTTACGCCCTCATTGGATCACTTTAATCAATACAAATACAATTAAGTCCAACAACAGTATTTGGATATTAGCGATTCAGCTTCAGCTTCTTCTGCACCCAAAATTTCTTCATTCTATCTGACCTGGCTGCCCTCTGTTCATCTGTGATGGTGTAGTTTATCCGTTCAAATGTTGTTAATGTGAATCGTAAGTATTCATTCCTTAAAATATTCTTCTCTTCTCTATTTTTAGCCTATTTTCAATTTTGAAAAAATAGGCTTATGAGATCACCTTTTGTCCGTGTGTGTGTGCGTGTGTGTGTGTGATTCGTGTGTGTGTGTCCCCCTAATAAAATCTAAACGGCTGGAGCGATTTCAATGAAACTCGGTAAGTTCATAGCACTATTCCGGGCGACCTCGACCGTGCCATTCAAATTTTGTTACGACTCACCAATCCAACATGGCGGCTGTGCGAAATATTTCACCAGCATTCAATATCTCCGAAACGATTACCGTTATTACCCTGACATCATGTATGGTGATAAAGGGAACTACTATAAGTTCACTTATGTGATCTTTGAAAACCTGGTAACTACAAAACCAACATGGCGGCCAAGCGAAGTTGCGACTTTTAAATAGACGTTTCTCGCGATTTATCCAACCAAACGCAGTGAAACTTGGTACAGTATATGTTTATATACATTGTAATGCACCGACAACTAACTTCGTTCATTTGTTTACATAACCACAAGATGGCGGATGTGCGAAATATTTCACCGGAATTCTGTATCTCTGAAACTATTAGCGGTATCTCCCTGAAGTTTTGTACGGAGATAAAGGGCACTACTGGAAGTCCATTTATACGACTTTAAAAAACCGGTTATGTACAAAACAAACATGGCGGCCAAGCGAATTAGAAAATTTGAAATAGACCTTTCTCGCGATTTAATGCTCCAAACGCACTGAAATCTGGTACAGGAAATATTTATACACATTGTAATGCACTGGTATCTAATTTAGTTCAATTGTTTACATAACCTCAAGATGGCGGCTGTGCGAATTTTAAAATTAAGTTTTTATTTCTTGTGATGTAGTCATGCGATCTAAGTGAAAGTTTGAATAATGAACCTACCCAATAATTTTCCTATAATGGTACATGACTCTATGGCCTATACATTTAACAATCCAACATGGCGACCATCCGAAATATTTAGACGGCTCTCAATATCTACGAATCTATTGTAGCAATCAAACTGAATTTTTTATTGTTCATAGGGGCTATGAACTCAAGTTCACTTATAGGACTTTAAATAACCTGGTGATCACAAATCCAACATGGCGGCGACACGAATTATAAATATTCACATGGACGTTTATCGCAATTTAACCATCCGAGAGCAGTGAAACTTGGTACAGTAAATCCTTATACGAATGGTAATCCACTAGCATCTAATTTATTTCAATTGTTTCCATAACCTAAAGATGGCAGCTGTGCGAAATTTTAAAATCTCCTTGTAACTTCTAGTGTCCTAATTATGCGATTGAAGTTTGAATACTACACGTACACAATAATCTGCATGTAACAGTACATAACTCTGGGACCTACATATATAAAATCCAACATGGCGACAATCCGAATTATTTAGTCGGTTCTCAATATCTACGAATCTATTACAGCAATCAAACAGAAATTGTGTATGTTGATAGTTGCAATAAGTAGGCTATATGAAAATAGGCTGTATAGTTCTTCACGGAACTACTTGTTTAATTTGAAGCATCGCTAAATTTAATTCATCTAAATCATTCTGGATCTCTTTCAACCAGTTGTTCTTTGTTTTACTCTTCCAGAAGTAACTAAAGAGCTGTTTTATTACTGTAGTCTGGTTTCTGGTAGGCGTGACATATGGCAGAAAAAAAGAGATTCTTCTTTTCCGCATTGTATCTATTATTGATTCACTTTCTGGATATACCACTTCATTCGGCAGTAATCTCCATTGGCCATTTACTTGGTGTTTGTTAATAATTTTGTTCTGATGATTCTTCTGTGAGAGAAAAATAATGTTTATGTTCGACAATGTCGAAATGTAAATATTATACGTCAGAAAACTGTATCATAATGATGGTCATTATGGTACTGTTTATCAATATGAGACAGTTTCTCCAACCAATCAGAGCTCATTCATTGACCAATTAGGTAAGGATACCTTCGCGCGTGCGCTCAAAATCCAACATGTCGGACATGAATTACATGATTTGAAAGTTCAAATTGGATATCGGAACAACCATTGTAGTTACAATCCCAAACACAAAGACAAAATCAGCACAAACCTTTACGGTAACAAGAAAATACTATGAAATATCAGGAAATTTATGAATCTACGTCCAGAAGTTAGCAACACAGCATCCTTCTACATAAATTACTGACATGGAAAGTGCACTGTCCCATACTTTTGCGTAAATAAACTGGCGAATATGAGACAAGAAATAGCACTGTACCTTAATATCCCCAACTCCAATTTCTACACAGCGCATTGCTTTCAAATGACTTCGGTGACAATATTAGTGAATGCTAGTCTTGATTGGCACTAGACATAATGCAGGCTGTGAACAATAGCATTGTCAAGCAAAGTAAATGGTCTCTGCTTCCGAAGGTCTTTGACCCACGCATGCACTCTGTTCGGTAAGCAAAACCAGCGCGCTCTGTTCACTAACTGAAGTGAATGAATCCCACAGATATTTATGAATATTTATGTTAAAACATATAATAAAGTTATAATTATCGTCGAACATAAACAGTCGTATGCAACTCGCCTATAATGGTAATTAAGACACTCGTACGGAAATTATAAAATGAGTGTACCGAGTTTTATAAACATACTAGTGTCTTAATTATTGCCATTATAGGCTCGTTGCATAATGTACCATTTGATCTCCATGTTCTTACTGCCTATCTTGATGGCTTTATCTGCATCATTGATAGGAATGAATTGCAGAAACTCCTCGTGTACGAAATTATCTTTAACGAAACGGACACACATTGGCACAGATATGCACATTTAAAGCAGCCTGAAGCAACATGCAAAAAGTTACCAATCACAAACTTTAATATCAAAATTGATCCATGGCTAGCTCCAACGCTGGAGGAGTCTCGCTGCGAGAAGACTGTAGGGAATTTACCAAGTGAAGAACTTGATTATATTTAAAATATATCCAGGAGTAAAGAAGCCTCACTGGCGGTAGTGTAAATCAAGTGATAAATAATAAAAAGATGGTGAGGAGGAAGAAATCGGGGAAGTGGAAGATGAACTGCAAACAGAAAAGGACTTAGCATGGAAAGAAGTGGAAGATGCAGTGAACAAGATGAAAGGAGGGAAGGCACCGGGTGTGGATGAGTTGAGTGTGGAGATGGTGAGAGCAGCAGGAGAGGTGGGGATACAGTGGTTGTACCGAGTGATGCGGACAGCATGGAAGGAAAGGAAGACCCCAGAGGACTGGAAAAAAGGAATAATCATCCCGATCTTCAAGAAAGGTAGTAGAACAGATTGCAGAAACTATCGGGGAATAACACTGACGAGTCATTGTGCAAAGATCTTCGAGAAAGTTTTGGAAAAGAGAATTAGGACAAGGATAGAAGGAGGGATGAGGGAAGAACAACATGGCTTCAGAGCAGGAAGGTCCACAGTGGATTTGATTTTTGCTGTAAGGCAGTTACAAGAACAGCACTATGAGTATGGAACAGATCTACTGATGGCCTTCCTGGACATTGAGAAAGCATATGACAGTGTATGCAGAAACAAAGTATGGAAGTCCCTGGAGGATAGAGGAGTAGAGAAATAGACTATAAAGAGGATAAAGGAGATGTACACGGGAAGGGTGAGCTGTGTGAAAGTTGGAGGAGAGAGATCAGACTGGTTGGAACAGAGAAACGGCCTGAAACAAGGAAGTGCACTGTCACCGTTACTTTTCATTGTGGTGATGGATGACATAATGACTCGAGTGGCACAAGTAATTGGGGAAGGAAAGATGAAAGCAATGGTGTTTGCAGATGATTTGATGATTTGGGGAAACAAGGAGGAGGAGGTACAGGAACAGTTGGACATGTGGGAAGGAATAATACAAGGATATGGGATGAAATTTAGCATAAATAAGAGTGAGATGGTGATCACAACAAGGAAGAAGGAAAGAACCACAACGGGAATAACAATTGGTGGGGAACAGCTGAAGAAAGTGGAGAGTTTCAAGTATCTAGGAAGCCTGATACAAGATAATGGAAGAAACGATAGAGAAATAAATGAGCGGGGGAGGCAGGCAGAAGCATTTCGGAGGAATGTGAGAAGCATGTTATGGAGCAAGGATGTCCCTCAGAACAGCAAAAAGATCATATATCGGACGTACTATGTCCCTATCCTGACGTATGCCTCAGAGACCTGGGTTATGAAAGGAAGGGAGAAGAGCAAAATACAGGCCAGTGAGATGAGGTTCTTGAGAAGCAGTATTGGAGCTACAAAGATGGACAGAATAAGAAATGAGAGGACCAGAGAATTAATGAAGGAGGAACCATTACGGGATGGTATAGAGAAATCTAGACTTAGATGGTATGGACATGTAAAACGAATGGAGGAGACGAGGATACCCAGGAGAGTACACGAGACGAAGTGGGAAGGAAAGAGACCGAGAGACAGGTGGCTGAAGGGGGTGGAAGAAAGTGTGAAGAAGAGAGAAGACTGGACAAGGGTGGAGGCTGAGAGATGGTGGGAAGATGGAAGATGTTGGAGAGGCTTGTGTTCCAAACAGACCCGGCCAGTGGCTGGAAACTGTGCAAGATGATGATGATGAATAATAATATCGCATGGCCTCGGGTGTCGGATGCAAGCTTGGTAATTTTACGCCCAAAGGGCAGATTGCATGTCGAATTTTGTTGGTCCTTGGAATGCTTTGAATGTCATGGAGATTAGATATCTAAGCTCCTTGACATTATAGCGCTTTCTAGTAGAGAATGGAGAAACTTTTGTGTTGGCGGAAAATCCCGAGATTAATTTTGCCATTATGAACACGGCCTACTGATTTCAAATGGATTCTTTAACATGCCAACATCGTATGACATGCGTGCCGTGATTTTTTTCGCCTTTCAAAAATCACTTACCAGGGCCAGTAGCGAACCGGCAAGCTTGGGGTTGGTAGTCCAGCATGATAACCAGTCACCCACCATAGCAAACACAGGTGATAGATGGGACAATATAAAGATTCAAGTAAACAAATGTCTCCGGGGGAGTTTAACCCCTCCTGTCAGTACGTCACTGGGTATATTGCAAGAACTTCTCTTGTAATCAGTTTTGAAGGAGTATTTCTTTTCTTATAAAGGTGCTCATCAATCCAGCATACCAACCATCCGAGCTGGAGTACTGCCTCAATAAGGTCGGTGTCAAGGCACTGGTGGCTGCAGAGAGTTTTAAGTCTCAGAATTACCACGACATGGTGAGGAAGATAGCACCAGAATTGGAGATATGTTCACCAGGTCAGCTTAAGAGTGAGAGACTTCCTAACCTCAGCACATTCATAGTGATCAGCCAAAAGCAGCTACCGTAAGTACAAAATTTTCTCCTTTTCTGTAGTCCAAATCAAATATACAAGGGCTGTTTTTTTTTTTCATGTTCCGATGGACTGTATAAAAATAACAGATTGACATACCAAACTGATTTTACTACTAAATGTGTGCTTGTTTTATTCTTATGTCTCAACATAATCGCCAAACCGATTGGAACATTTGTCGTATCGTTACACCAGCTTTCCAATGCCCTCGGCAAAAAATTCTGCCGCCTCTGAGGTGGGTACGTCTGGAGAGTCTCAAGAAGTTTTTCCTTTTTGAAGAGGCATTGCCGCTCAACCATACCTTCGATTCTCGAAAAAGGTGAAAATCATTTACGAGCGCACTGTGCTAACGTTACGATATATTTTTTCAAAGAATTCAAGTGTGAAGTTTTAGACCATCTGGCGTTTAGTCCAGACCAGAACTGAAGGTTTTCACCTTTTTAGAGAATTGAAGGTATGGTTGGGCGGCAACGCCTCGCCAAGAAGGTAACACTTCGGAAGACTGTCCAGACGTACCCACCTCAGTGGCGGCAGAATTTTTCGCCGAGGGCATTGGAAAGCTGGTGTAACGATACGACAAATGTTTCAATCGTTTTGGCGATTATGTTGCGACATAAGAATAAAAGAAGCAAACATTTAGTAGTAAAATCAGTTTGGTATGTCAATCTGTTATTTTTATACAGTCCATCGGAACTTGAAAAAAAAAAGAACAGCCCTCGTATATATAAGGCGTGATCAAATAGTTTCCGTTTGATGGCAGTACAGTCCAGAATTGGTATGTTAATCAGGCAAAATAGCCATGAGCATTGATGCAGTCATCCCACCAACACACCAGGTTGAGGATCCCCGTGTGCTAAAACACCGTGTCCTGCTTCGTGAAGTAGTCCGTAACCATCTGCTGTACATCCTCGTCCGACAGGAATCGTCGACCATTCAAGACCTTTTTTAAGGAGAAGGAGGAGGAGGAGAAGAAGGAGAAGGAGGCGAAGGAGAAGTTGGAGAAGGAGGAGAAGAAGGAGAGGGACAAGAAGGAGAAGAAGGAGAAGGAGGAGTTGGAGGAGAAGGAGAAGTTGGAGGAGAAGGAGAAGGAGGAGAAAGAGAAGTTGGAGGAGGAGGAGGAGGGGAAGGTGGAGAAGGGGAAGGAGAAGTAGAAGTTGGAGGAGGAGGAGAAGGAGAAGTTGGAGGAGGAGGAGAAGTTGGAGGAGAAGAAGGAGAAGGACAAGAAGGAGAAGAAGGAGAAGGAGGAGTTGGAGGAGAAGGAGAAGTTGGAGGAGGAGAAGAAGGAGGAGGAGAAAGAGAAGTTGGAGGAGGAGGAGGAGGAGGGGAAGGTGGAGAAGGGGAAGGGGAAGGAGAAGTAGAAGTTGGAGGAGGAGGAGGAGAAGTTGGAGGAGGAGAAGGAGAAGTTGGAGGAGGAGGAGGAGAAGGAGGAGAAGTTGGAGGAGGAGAAGAAGGAGAAGAAGGAGAAGTTGGAGGAGGAGGAGAAGGAGAAGTAGAAGGAGGAGGAGGAGGAGAAGTTGGAGGAGGAGAAGAAGGTGAAGGAGAAGTTGGAGGAGGAGAAGGAGGTGAAGGAGGAGGAGGAGAAGGAGAAGGAGAAGCAGATACCTTTGCGGTAAGGGGACGTGCGTTATCATGAACCAGCAGCACTCCTTGTCGCAGTTTTCCCGGACATTTCGCCTTAATTGCATGCCAGAATTTCTCCAGCATTGCGCAGTACTGTTCCCCAGTGATGAAGACACCAGGTTCCTTGTAATCAACAAGCAATGGGCCCCGGTAATCAAAGGACAGGGTGAGCATCACCTATCCAGCGGATGGTTGGCTCTTGAACATCTTGGGACGAGGGGACGATCGTTGACACCACTGCATGGTCGACGATTTCGATTCTGATTCCCAGTGGCACCAGCTTTCGCCGCCTGCAACAATGCGCTCCAGGAACATGTTGGCTTCAACATTGAAACGCATCAGGTGCTGCAGGAAAACAGCCATCCGGAGTGCTTTTTGTTCGGCATTCAACGCCCGGGGTATCTCTCCAGCAACACCAACTTTTTGATCATGTCTTATATGTATATGATGATAACTCCAAGAATTGCAGCTGCTTTTAAAATCTCTATTTTCTGAAAATTTTGGGAGCATTTTAGATGGGGCTGCAGCCCCTTTAGTTCTCCCCTCTGGATATGCCCTGCCTATATGGCTAGTTCTTCTTTTACACAACACAACTTATAACTAAAAAACCTTATTAGTGGTCTATATTTTATTTGAACTTACTGTATAATTTGCAGAAAATATACATACATTTTCATTTGAGATTGTTTTGCCTTTCAGCGTCCAGTCTAGACTGCAAACCTCTGTTTGCGAACAAGTCCCCTCCATGATCCCCTATTAGCAGTTAACACTGCGCCTCCTCTGCTTCTTCACCTCTCACTTTAAAATCTTTCAACACTGAATCTAACCATCGCCTTCAAGGTCTAGCTCTGCTTCTCTTACACTCTACAGTCAAACTCATTAACCTCTTAGGCAATCTGTCTTCCCCCATTCTCTTCACATGACCCCACCATCTGAGTCGGCTCATACGAACAGCATCATCTAGCGTGTTCATTTCTCTTCATTATGAGTACCTTCCTGCCATTGCTCCCATCTATTTGTCCCAGAAATTTTTCATACTATCCTGATGTCAGTTATATCTCACTTATGTATCAGATATCCTGACTCTATCCAACTCTCACTTCCAACCAACAAGTTTGGTCTAAATACTGAGCGATGTAGGGAGAGTTTCATTGCTATACTAACATCTTTCTTGCAGAATACTATAGATCGCAACTGAGAACTCAATGCATTGGCAATTCCACACCTAGACTCTATTTCCTACCATCCGGAGAGAATACTCTGCCTACATTAATTTTCTCTTTGATACCATATTTTGATTTTGTTATCATGAGTGGTTTGTTACAGAGGTGCTTTCAAGTTTGACGAGATAATGCAAACTTCAACATCCAGCTTGCTAGATGAAGTTCAGAAGTTGCAAGATGAAGTTCAGATAGATGATCCTTGCAACATCCAATTCACATCGGTAAGTGGTGAGCAAATCTATATATGGTGTCATTTATGTACTTGAGTATGCTTAAGGGGCATATAGGGGATGGGTATAGTATCAATTTGAGATAGGGAACCTGGGGTCGGAATGGCCTCCTAACTCCAGGTTTTCTGGGGTTAGGATGCCATTCCGACCACCTGGGGTTAGGAGGCCATTCCGACCCCAGGTTCCCTATCTCTATACCCATCCCCTACACGCCCCTTAAGGGTACTCAACAGGTGTAAAGTAGTGAAGCGCGCCATTTGTTACTCTGAGGTCAGGCACTCTTTCGCTGTCAACGGTCTTGGCGCGACCACCACTCAACGCTGCGTTAGCCAAGAGCTGCATTCCTCTTGCCAATTGATAGTTCCGTCGTCTTTAACTACTACAGAATCACACGTAACTCGTTGATACTAATAATCAAAAGGCAATTAATTTACAGAATCAACGATAGTTTAAAAAAATCAGCACAGAATAAACAAGCACTGTGACTACGCCCCCTCCTACTCCCTCTAAGAAATAAATAAAAAGAGAAAGAAAAAATGAAGGCATGGCACCTCAGGAGAAACGAACCAGGGACCACCGTGGCACCGCGCCTCGCCGCTATCCTCTCGTGTAACGCAGCGTTGAGCGGTGGACGAGCCAAAACCGTTGACAGCGAAAGAGTGCCTGACCTCAGAGTAACACATGGCGCGCTTCACTACTTTAAAGGGGCGGAAGGCCTGAAACAAACCTGTTTTCTGGGGTTAGAATGCCATTCCGACCCCAGGTTTCCTATCTCAAATTGATCCTATACCCATCCTCTACATGCCCCTTAAGGGTACTCAAGTACATAAATGACACCCTGTATAGGAAATTAACAACAGGGTAGACATACAATCAATGGACAGAAGGATAGAAATATGGAAAAAGGCCAAAATATCATGCAAAGCAGATGCAGGCGGAAGGAGAGATAAAAGGAAAAATAAATTTAAAAAGAAATCACAGTTCTAGCCCTTCAGATTAGGAACTTAAATGTTGAAAACATGACTTGGGAATTAAGATTATAGGATAACAAAAAAGAAAAGAGATAATAAACTTTATATCAATTTACTGAACTACCAATCTAAATTTTTCAGTGAACATTGACTCAACGACTTGTTCATTTCTGAATGATTTATTTTTCCGTAATTTTTGTTTCTTCTTACAATTATTATTTTTATTTAATTTTTTGTTTTATTAATTATAGTTTTTTTCTAATTTAGGTGTCCACCTCTAAATTTTAAATTTAATTCCAAATTTGTATGCTTTAATCTTTGTTAAGAGGGGCAGATGACCTCGTAGTTCCGACCCTTAAAACAACAATAACTAACTAACTATTACTGAACTACATATGACAAAGGATGTGGTCTACCGCTTGGTGTTCATGTATTATTTGAACAAAACCATACGAGGATCGTCTGTGTTCATCTTCTGTTGGCGAGATTTGCATTTCTTTGAAGAAAATCAGCACAGAATAAACACGCACTGTGACTACGTTTCTCCAGGGGTGCCATGCCTTCATTTTTTCTTTCTCTTTTTCTTTATTTTTTAGAGGGGAAGGAGGGGGCGTAGTCACAGTGCATGTTTATTCTGTGCTGTGATGTGTAGAAGATTAATGGTCACGTAAAACTACAAGTTTCCTTCCTTTTTTTTAATAATACACTGACCGGCAAAAAAAGTGGAACAGTTAAAAAAGTAGTATAAAACAAGCCATGAAAATGATTCAATCACATTTTAAAAGCTTTTCATGCATTAGAATAAACATCTGAAACATCCGTGAATAGAAATTGATAATATGACATTTCTTATGGTGTTTTATTACCACCAATTACTGTACCCCCAATCTTCGATGAGCCTATCACAATGGTTTTATGGCGGGAAGCGCAATGTAAGCGTTTAAGGTTTATGAGTGTTGCCGCTTGCTTATTGTTGTTCTAGGGATAACAACTGGCATTTGTTGAACACGTGTGAACCATTGTCACACATTTTAGCAAGTTATCCATTTGCAGTTCACACTAAAACATGCCTCTTAGCCGCGAAGAAGCTGCACAGGCAGTTGCATTGGTGGAGGATGGCCGCAGCTTCCGTTATGTTGCTGAGGTCACTGGATCATCTCTCGGTAGCATACATCGTGCAGTGCAACGTTACAGAGAGCTCCAAACATATGATAGGAGACGAGCGTCAGGCCGTAGAAGAAGCACAAGTGCCAGGGATGACATGATGATGATGATGATGATAATTGTTGTTTTAAGGGGCCTAACATCTAGGTTATCGGCCCCTGCCAGGGATGACAGATTTCTCACCCTACACGTTATGCGTGATCGCCATACCGCAGCAGTCCAGGCACGAAATCAACTGGAAAATGTCAGAAATGTGAGAGTGAGTGAGCGAACAGTAAGAAGAAGGTTTGAAGAAGCTCATCTTTCGTCCAGGAGACCTGCACGTGGACCCGCACTCGAACGACATCACAGAGAGGCGCGTCTTCGCTTCGCAAGGCAGCATCTGGGATGGACCCACGAGCAGTGGGCCTCTGTTCTCTTCACTGACGAGAGTCGCTTTAACCTTAGATCTCCTGATGGAAGAGAGAGAGTGTGGAGAAGGCGCGGGGAGAGGTACAGCCCAGTTGCTTTCTCCTCCAGGACTCCATTTGGAGGTGGCTCGGTTATGGTGTGGGGTGGCATCAACGTTATGGCCCATACTGAGTTGGTATGCATCGATCACGAGACGCTCAATTCCCAAAGGTACATCAAAAAGATCCTGATGAACCATGTGATGCCCTTTGCGCCTTTCTTTGGTCAGAATTTCATGCTGATGCAGGATAATGCCCGCCCTCATGCTACTCGCTGTGTTGTACAATATCTGCAGGAAGTGGGGATTCAAACCCTGGACTGGCCAGCTCGTAGTCCTGACTTGAACCCCATCGAACATGTATGGGATATGCTTGGAAGGAACGTCAGACAGCGTGACCACACCACCTTGGCACAACTGAGAACATTGCTGCTGGAGGAATGGGATCGCATCCCGGCAGATGCCATTCGACGAGTTGTGAACAGTATGCCTGAGCGTTTACAAGCTGTCATAGACGCTAAGGGGGGAAACACTTGTTTTCAGTGACCAGTGTTCTCGTGCAGTGCAAACATTAATACTGTTTTGTTTGGCAATACGTTTGATAAACACCAGCCCAAAAGAGCATTACTAAAAAATAGAAAATTGTAAGATTTGCAAAATGTAACGAAATTTGTGAGTTAAAGCGTATTGTAAAACATGTTTCGGGATTTTCTGTTGCCAACCATCTAAAATTTACATGAATAATACAAATATTGGAAAACCGATACGTTTTAGTGGAATAAATTAAGAAATTACATAAAAAATTAAAGTGTTCCACTTTTTTTGCCGGTCAGTGTAGTAATGTTATTGGTTTTACGTCGCTTTTAACTACTGAGGGTTCCTTTCTTTAAATCTATCACCATGAATGCTAGTGTTGACCCATACATAGCCAAATCAAAATTGAAATACCTACTTCTGTTTTGACTGACAAGTCATGCACACCAAGTCTCCGACTCAAGTCCCCGACTCAAGTCTCAGACTTCCTTTAGCTCTTCACCTGCCAATTTGATGTCAATGGGGGTTTCTGATTTTTTTCGGCTGCATTCCATTATATTTGTTTTAACATTTATTGATTTTCATCATGAATTCTTTCCTCAAGATGGAGTCAATACCCTTTAAAAACACATTCAAATCTTCTGGTGAATTGGCTAAGATGACAATGCCATCAGCAAATCTCAGTGTTGAGATTATTTCTTCTTGAATCTTTACTAATAAGTTAAATTAATTTAAGTTTTAATCACTCTGTATTCAACATTCGTTACAACATTAGTGGAATATTGCCTTGTGTAGCTCTTCTAATGGTGATGGCATTACTTCAAAAGCTTTATATGTGGGAATTTGTAAGAGGTTTTGAATTTTATTAGTGAAACCACCAATTTTGTGATTTTACATTTTTTTTTAATGTAAGTAACATACTGTATCAAATAATGTTGTATGCTGAAAATGATCATTCAGAAGTCGGAAATGATTTTGAAACACTGCAAAACTCTATAATGCCAAAAGTCTTGTTTCGTGACTCACCAAAAACTCTTGCTTATTTTCTTCTTTTATGACCGTATAGGATCACTGTCAGTACATTTGCATTTGTTTGTTGGCACAGGCTAGAGTAAAATGTGGCTTTTCACCGATGTCTCAGTCTCACTCATGGCTGTGATTATATGGAAGCTACTGAGGTATGGGTGGTGCTTAGTAATGCCATTCAGGGCACAGTCAGTGCCTGTGGATGCTGTGAAAGATTCTACTCATAGGGTTAGTACTGCTGTTCTGACTTAGTGAGGAAAGCAATGGCAAACTACCTCGCTCCTCATCTTGCCTAGTATGCCTCAATATAGCGCTGCCTTGGGTTTTGGTGGGTATCTACCCACATAACCTAACGGCGGTGCTTTTGAGGATCCAACCAGCCTTCGGGCTGACTACCTAACAGACAGACAGGATCACTGTAGTCAGTCCATCGTTCAGATCTTCTTTGAAGGGATTGTTTGGGCTTGCGTTCCTTCCAGTACTTCTTAAAAGACGTTTGGATCGTCGTTCCCATTCCTCCGTTGAAAATGTGCGTCCAGTGTGCTTGTTTCCTTTAAGGGTAAAGCAGGTTTTTGTATTCTTGAGTTTTGTATTCAACTTTATCTTATTTGTGGTTTCGTCTATTGTAAGGCCTATCTCCTTCAGATCCTCTCTCACTTCTCTTATCCATGCACATTCTGTTGTGGTATTTTTTGAGATAATATTGTGCTGCACTAGTTGTTTTAGAAGTCTCGAATCCTGCATCCGCATAATAATATGTCCAATGAATACCAGTCTCCTCTTACGCATAGTATCTGTAGTGGGTTATAGCTCTTCGTACACGAAATTGTTAGGTAGTATCCGCCACTGGCTATCTTTCTGGTGTTCTTTCGTTAATGCAGGTTCTTGCAATTCTCCTTTCAATTTTCTGAAGTCTGTCAGTCTTTGATTGTTTGTTTAGGTGAAAAAGTGTTTCTGCTGCATATGTACCGGTAGCTTCCGGTTTTATAACTGTCGTAGTGTTTTAATTTTGCATTAATGGATAAACATTTCTTTTTGTAAGTATCCAAAGTCAATTCTTGTGCTTTAGGTAACTTATTTGTTCTTGTTTGGATTGAGAGTTTTTCATTCAAACTCTTGCTTATAATTATTGTAACTAGGAGACCCCTGCTGCTCTGCATCATTCATTTAAACAGTCCTGCACCACTTTTTTTTGTCATATGACTTATTTGCTGTTCGCATGTCTTCATGCTACGGACCTGAACAGACAATTACGGTACCGTTGCTTTTGGGAAAATGATGAAGTAGACTTATGAGAAAAAATGTGTGGATATCTGCTTGTCCTCTGTGTGTCCCACCTTATCCTTAACGGTTTACCCAACGTTGGGTTAAACGGTACACGTACGTCAGGTCCCAGACGCAATTCTGAATAGCCGAGGTGAACAGCGAAACTCCACACATATCTGCTATACTATTTTCTGAAGTATTAACTCGACACGACTCGACAGTTTGATGCTGCTTGAATCTGTGGTAAAAGGTCTATTGCAAACTTGCAAAATCTCTCCGAAGCTCGTAATTTTAATTTCCACTGAATGCAGATTTCTGGAAGAAATGAAAACGTAAAAACACTTATAGTGGGTGATGTTGGGGCTGTTGTGGACTTCATTGCTGAATATATTTCATTAAAAAAAATTTAGGAAATCGACCGGATAAAATAGCCGGATGGACTCGGTTAAGTTTTCATAAATATTTCTAATATTCGCTTCGTTACTCATAACATTCCTCACAATCGACCAATTTAAATATGTAATACTTCAGAAGATAGAGCATGATCCACTGATAGCTCTTAGACCAAAACGAACAGTGTAACTCAATAAGAACCAAAGATATGATTGCAACAATGAGAAAAATGTTTAAAAAATGAGATGTAATATCGTATGTCCAGTCATAACTTTCCGCAGAATCATCCGATTTGAATGGTTAAGAGCTCAAATGATAGCGCGTGATTCACTGAGTGTTCTTAGACTAAAAGGACCTTTGTAACTTAATTAGAACCGAAGATATGATTACTTCAAAGTTTGAAAAAATTGAAAAAATCAAATAATTTGAGAAACGCGTAATTTAAGTGATTTGTAATACTTGATGACAAATCTGTGCATGAATACCTTTCATTAAAAAAAACGATGAAGAAATTCGGCCGGATAGTATGGCCGCACGGACTCTGATAAGTTTTCATCAATATTTTGAATAATATAGATTACGGCAGTGGCGGCCGGCAATAAGGTTGCAGTGTTGCACAACGACCAGAATAATTCATGAAAAACAATTAATATCGCGATAATATTTTTAGTATTAAAAGCTATATGTTTCCTGTTATATGTATAGAAATTCATAATTCTGTTCTTTAATAATTCAGAAAATCTCATGGTAAGTTACAGTATTGTGAACTGACTGAGAAAGCGAAGCGCGCCAGCCGTCTAGGAGAGCTCGTCCGCTTGGTCGTTGCCAGCCCCAAGCACCGACCAGATCTCAATAGTGAAGGGTATGGCAGAGATGCTAGATCGGGTAAGCCCTATCCCAACAGTTAACACGGCTGGGCGTTGCCAGTTCATTGCAACCAGGAAGCCGAGGCGCGGCCGGAGACATCCGAGATGCTCCGTCAACTGCCGATACTATGTTTTGCAATGTTGGGCGTACTTGTGACACTCACCCTCGTATATAACTTACATTGTTTTGTTCTCATGAAGGTTTTCATGTAGACTAACTTATATTCCATTTAATCCGATGAAAATGTGATGTCTCTGAACTGCGGCACTCGTTATGAATGAGGTACCGGTACATCCGTTTTACCGCGCAATTGAATACAGTTTTCTCCGATATCAAGCAGTCCTATCACCTCATGGGCGTTCGCAGGAGGGGGGGGGGGGGGGGGGGGAGGGCACAAGGAGGCGCCGTGCCCCCCCTCCCCCCCCCTGAAATTGTTCATTGTCACACCAGTTTATTTCATAAATTGAAGTTACTGATGGTTAACTGATTTACATGTAGGGATAATTCCACTGCTTGATTTTTATTTTTGTCGGTAGGCCTACATGGTGATACAACTACTTTTGCCTGTTTAAAATAAATGATTTATGACGATGATTAACAAAGAACTCCTATGGACAAAATCTCTTAACTAAAAAAAATATTCCTCCCATTCATGCCATAAAGATCATATACCCAACGGTTGAAGAGCAGCCAAATAATGAATATCACGAAGCAAGTAAGAAATGAAGCGAAAATTGCGCGGGGGTGTACGTCTCAATAACACCTAGTGACGAGGTAATGAAATGATCAACATATTACTCCCCCACCCTTGAAAAAATCCTGCGGGTGCCCATGTACCAACTTAACCCCCCCCTTAATGAAAATGGCGCAACACCCAGAACAATTATCCATCAGCCGCCATTGGATTACGGTACTTCTTTGCTTCAGATTTAGTTAAGGTTTAGGGATTCATGTCTCCCAGCATTGGCACAGAAAGAAAGCATTGTGTATAGTTTCAGTGGTCAAAGATTTTTCTTGTTTGATTTATGCTTCCATTTTCAGGGTACCACAGGGAAACCAAAGGCTGCAGTTCTTAGTCACCACAACATCATCAACAATTCTTATATTGTTGGCAAACGCTTCCAATACAGTAATGAGGTAAGTTCATTGATAAATCACTGCCAGATTGTCTTATAAACAAAAACTACAGATTTGTTCAAATTATTAGACTCAACAGACAAATTTCCACCATTTTCAAGATAGCTGTTCATGGAAGGGAATTTTCTTGTCAAATTGTTAGTATAATGCACAATAACAGTTCCCACTTGATTTATGGATTCATCCAAGATTTTAGCAACTCTGCTTTGACCATCATCTGTTTTGTTTTAAAGGGAGAGTTACTCGTTGCTCTGTGACTGATAGTAGCAGCTTAAGACAACAATGAAAATTTGATGTTATGGTCATTGTTGGTCCAATATATTGATGAAATGAAAATCCACAGCCTGCTTCCAGTCTCCGACCGGGTCAGGAATGGAATGAATGAAGCTCCCATCTAGAGGCGAGGATATGAACTGTGCCGGCTGCCGAGGCTGGACGCACTCCTCTGGAGCAATGATTAAATGAATGACAGAGTGTTGCTGGAATGAAATTTTGACAGGGAAAACCGGAGTACCCGGAGAAAAACCTGTCTGCCTCCGTTTTGTCCAGCACAGATCCCACGTGCAGTGACCTGGATTTGAACCACGGACCCAGCGGTGAGAGGCCGGTGTGCTGCCGCCTAAGCCACGGAGGCTTTAATATATTGATAATTAATAATAATAAGGATCACTCGAAAGAGTATAAAGTGAATCTAAGATCAGTCTATGCTATACTGAGTCACTGATTTTGTTCGGTTTTTGCACTTTAGGAGGTAAACGTTCATATCCGTCCCCACAGAACGAGCTCGCAGAGTCTTCATTTGGGAAATGAAAAATCTTTGTTGTGCAAATCTTATGGTGGAATCCGTGAACTGCATATCTGGTCATCACATGCCTTTGCTCTTGAAGCTCCTTGGTCCAATTTTGATCCATCATCGCTTCTGTGGTATAAAACTCGGAGTCGATTTCTTTTAATTTCTCTGACAGAATCCGATGTGCTTTCTGATATTGGTTGGTAGCAGGTAGTAGTAGGCTGAGACGTATGTCCTCGATGAAAAAGTTTCCCTTGTGAGCTGGTATACCAATCTCGATAGCACTGTAATCCCAACCCTGGTTGCTCTTTTGAGATATCTTGCCTACACTTTTTCAATTCTTTGTAGATCATTTGCTGTTGATTTCCCCCATACGGTGTCAATTCCATAGGTGGTGATAGAGGTAATCACAGTCCTGAAAAGTGCCATTGCTGTTTCGATTTATATGCTTCTTATACATTTTATATTCTACATGGCTTTGATTGCTGCTGATGTTCTATCCTGAATGTGATTGCTGAAGGATGTCATTGTTGGTTGGAGTGTGATTCCAAATATTTACATTTGTTCACAACCAATGTGGTTCGTTCCCTATTTTTAAAGCTGCGTCTTTAACCACTTTTCCTCCTCTTCTGAAAACCATTTGCTCAGTTTTCTTTTGATTTATCATTATTTTGTTTTCCTTGGCCCAATCCTTTAGCTTTGTCAGGGTTCTTTGGAGGTTCTCCTTGGATCTGGAACTTATGGCCATATCATCCTCATACATTATCAGCGAGGTCGATGGCATGCCTTCTATAACGTTTGTTGTATCTGCAGTCATTACATTGAATAGAAGTGGACTTAGGGGGTCTCCCTGTGGCACTCCATTCATTTGCAGCAATTTTTTAGATATAGTTATTCCGTCATTTATTTTCCAGAAGATTGTAGTCTAGGAGCGTGTCTATGATGTTTCCAAGTTCGTGATTTTTGATCAACATCCTCAATTTTAATTTCAGTAAGTCTCTGTCGATGAAATCGAAACTTTTTTTGTAGTCCACAAAAACGACGTAGTATTTCCCATTTTTCTCTCCTAGGGCATCTTCTATTTTATCTTTGAGAAATTCCACTGCTTGAGTTGTACTACTTCCTTTCCGGAAACCGAATTAGCATTCCGGAATGAGTGGGTAAACTATTTCAGTAAGATGTTTTGTTATTATCTTTGTGAACAGTTTGTATACATTGCTCCCTAGTGCTATTCCTCTATAGGAACCAGGGTCGTCAGTGCTCCCTTTTCCTTTATATAGCATTTTCAGAGTTGCAGTCGTCCATGCATCTTGAATTGTTGTTGTCCGTACACAGAAATGAAATAATTCTGTCCATATAGGATGTAGGTCACATTGTGTCACTTTTAAGTGTTCTATACCGTATACATTTTGTCTGGTCCTGCTGCTTTTTTGTTTTTTCCGGCATTGATTGTTTATTTCATTTCTTCTTGTGTTATTTCCAAGTTGTATGTAGATGTTAATGTTTGAGATCGTGTTATCATTCTTTCTTTATTTTCACTGTTTAGCAATGTTGGGAAATGCTTTTCCCAACTATCCATAGGTATTTCTGTGATTTTCACAGTTCGTTTTCTGTGCAGGATCTGTTTTAGCTTCAGATACAAGACTCCTGGCCAGATTTTTAGTATGGGCAGCTTTTTTGTTCTTCAATATATTGATAATAAGGAGTTGTCAGGGAAGTGCAGCTATTTCTCACCATTAATTTTGAAATGCTATTATACATTATAAGGTACCGGTATAACCTTTAGCAAAATAAATTTTTGATTAGCAATTTCACAGCAATGTGATTATAAAGTGATATTTTCAAGATAGCATATGACAATAAATATACATTATTCCAACCTCAAAAGACAAAATTTTACACTGTAGGCCTACTGTCATCGCGGCAGGAGATGGCAGTTGAACACACTGTGACGGGGTGCGGAGGGTCTCGCAGTATGCATGCGCGGCCCGCATATTCCTAAGTTAAATATATCGGCTTGCCGCATGCCAATGGTTGTCATTGCAACAGGCGACACTCAGCCACTGAACGAAGGAATGTGCTGAGTGAGTGAAGCAAGTTGTGACCAACTGAATGTTTTTGGAATGCGCGATATGCAGTGAGTGGGAAGACCCTGCAGTTCAAACCCGACTGCCAACTCCTGACGCGATATCAGTACTTATACATCGTTGACACAACATTGGCATTTCTACATCGAGCTGCTTTCGAAGGAATACCGGTATTTTTTCATATTAATAAAAATTTGTAACAGATCTGTTTTATTAGTTTTTATTAGTTAACATTTTAGAAATAGTATTGAACCTTGCCCTTTTTATAAATATAATTATTACTTGTTGAAAGAGGGGCAGATTACCTCATAGTTCTACCCCTTAAAACAATTTAGGACTCCATTGATAAATCACGGCCAGATTTTCTTATAAACAAAATAATCTTCAACCACTGAAACTGTACACACCGCTTTCTTACTTTCTTTACTTACCAATGTGCAAATGTTCAAATATTAACAATTTTGTTGATATTAAATTACAAAATCCAGTTCTATTCACGAAATCATCTGGCTCTTTCTATGTAAAGTAATATTTAGTAAAAAATATTTAGTAAAAACAAGTGCTTGAGTCTATTTGAACCGAGCTGTAGTACATTTCCTTTGCTACACGGAAAAGTGTATAAACATAGATATGTTTACTGGTATGACTCGCTGACTTCTTAGAATCCTTGCCACTTCGTAATTTTCTGTATGGATAAGTGTAGAGGAGAACGACATGTCCAGTATAAATTTTTGACACTCATTCTCTTCCTTCGCTGCATGTTTCCATTCACAAAAATTTTTACATTTTACAGCCTTCAACATTGTACGAATCAATTAAATTCATAATGAAACAAACAATACTTAACTAAGACATGTAAAGTAAAGTAAACAGTTCCATTTGATTGTTTAAATCCGGTAATCTCCTTAACCCTCCATCGGGCGCAGTTGGCATGACAGGCGCTGCAAATCTATTCTTGCTCCCCCATCCTCCCCGAGGGCACCTAAGCGCCTGCACCTTTTAGTACCTTCCTATCTCTAGGCCCCATTCCAAATGCTTCCAGTTAGTGTTCCCGCCGCCTGCGTAAAGTGCAGTATTTACCCTTCAGGCCTGTGAAACGCATTACACCCGAACTCGTTCGACTTTGGAAGGTTCATAATTCCTTATTATTCCATCGCAATATTGCTTATTTTACTCATTTTATGAATAAGAAATACATAGATGTGGTATTTTATTTATCTATTTATCGTATGGCTTTTAGTGCCGGGAGTGTCCGAGGACATGTTCGGCTCGCCTGAGTCTGTAACTGATTCCAGCGGACACCCTTAGGGTGAGCTACAAGTTCAGTTCAATTTCAAGCAATTCAAACTTTCGCTACCAGATATCAATGATACCTAGTAGTGAACGTTGAAACTTTGATAGAGTGTTCTGACGAAATCTAACCTAACAATTTTCTGTGGAAGGATCTTTTACATGCCATAAATCTATGACATGGGACCGCCGGCTTTACTTCCCCTCCGAAGGAAGGCATACTGAAGGATTTTAACTCTCTTAAAAAATCCGTCAACTTCGGCCGGGTTTGAACCCGCTATCTTGGGCACAGCAGTTCAGCATGCTATCAACTACGCCACCAAAGCCGCTTATATCCTAATGAATGCCACTTATCACTTAAGAAATAATTGCATTATTTGGGTATTAATGACGTCTTTGCAACAGGCGCCTGTGAGGCGCACTGCACCCGAACTCCGGTGTCGCAGAGGTGCTCCCGACGGAGGATTAAGGTGCTATCACCCATTCACAACATCTTAGATATAGTTGTCAAAAAACATGTGAATCACCTCTTTCGAAATAAAATTGAGGAAACTAACTACGGTATTTTATGAGTCAGCATCATCATGATCATCAATTTCCGTTTTCCAGCTTGGGTCAGAGTAAATATGACACCCCTCCTCATTAACATTTGATACGTTTTATCTGTACTTACCAATGTGCAAATGTTCAAAAATTAACAATTTTGTGATATTAAATTACAAAATCCGGTTTTATTCATGAAATCATCTGGCTCTTTGGATTCCCCGACATTGTATAAATAATAATAAACTACATTTTCCAACTTGACAGCAATACAAGGAAATACAATATTATTCAAGTTCCAAAATAACACTTATACCGGCCGTAGTGGCCTAGAGCGTTAATGTGCTACCTCGCGCCTCGCTGCCATCGGGAGAGTGTGGGTTTGAATCCCACCTCGGCCGTCCTGAAGATGATTTTCATGGTTTCCCATTTTCGCCACCAGGCAAATGCCAGAACTGTTCCTTTCAACAGATCCACGACCGATTTCCTTCCAAAATCTCTTCCCTGTCCCCTCCTGAAAATTAAAAAAATGGCCATTGGGCGCATTAATAATAAAAGAAAAATGACACTTACACTCGGATAGGAACCAACAAGCGGTGTATTTTTGAAAGGATCATGTTATAAAATTATTTATTTAATTAGTTTATTTTATTTTACTATATTTTATTTTATATTGTCTTGTTTCCTTTAATTTAATTTTTTTATTTTTATTTTGTTTTGTTCCTTCCACAGACTAAACTTGTGTGAAGCTAAATTTCTAGGTTAGATTTCATTGGAACGCTCTATCAAAGTTCCAACGTTCACCACTAGGTATCATTGACATCTGGTAGCGAAAGTAGGAACTTCTTGAAATTGAACGGAACTTGTAGCTCACCCTATGGGTGTCCGCTTGAAGCAGCTATTGCCTCTGGCGAGTCGAACATGTCCTCGGACACTCCCGGCACTAAGAGCCATACGATAAATAGATAAATAATATAACTACTGTAAGTACTGTACTAGGCCTACACCGCTCATATTTATGATTTGAATGAAAGTAGTTGAATTTTTCAAGTGACTGTTTCTTCTTTCTTTTTTTGCCAGTCAGTGTCCAATCCAATAATTTGCCATCAATCCGAAGATTGGTTTCATTCAAAATTAAAAAAATATCCAAATTTCATACTTTCATTGCTTGGCTGTGGGGTGGGGTAATCCCCCTCATCATCCCCTTAGTTACAACATATGTTTCAGGACAGTAAGAAACATTGTAATAAATTTATTCAGGAAGGTGGGGGACTGATTTGATAAAGATAATATTCTTTCAACCAAATCATCATCATCATCATCGTGTACAGTTTCCAGCCCCAGGTTGGGTCTGTTTGGAACATAAGCCTCGCCACTTAGACCTTTCTTCCCACCACCTCTCCGCTGTCACTCTAGTCCAGTCCTCGCCTCTCTTCTTGACACATTCCTCCACTCCTTTGAGCCATCTATCTCTCGGTCTTCCCCTTGGTCGTTTCTTCTGCATCTGCATCTCATGTATTCGCTTGGGAATCTTCTTCTCTTCCATTCTCTTTAAGTGTCCATACCACCTCAGTCTTGATTTCTCAATCCTACCTTGCAAGGGCTCCTCTTTCACTACTTCCCTGCCTTTTTCATTCCTCACCCTGTCTCTTCTTGTTACTCCGATCCTACTTCGCAGGAACTTCATTTCACTTGCCTGTATTCTGCTTATGTCTCTTTTCTTCATTATCAACGTTTCTGATGCATAGGTCAGTATCGGGATATAGTAGCTTCTGTATAACACTTTTTTGCTTTTTTGCAGGACATCTTTATTCCACACTAAGCTCCTAATGCTTCTCAGAAATGCTTCTGCCTGTCTGCCAAGTTCCATAATCTCTTTGTCATTTCTCCCATTTTCCTCCACTATACTTCCCAACTACTTGAGACTTTCCACCTTCTTTCGCTGTCTCACATTTACTGATTTTGAACTTCCATTAGGGAGCTCAGGACAGGAAGGCATGGAGAGTTGCATCAAACCAGTCAAAAGACTGAAGACTCAAACAACAACTTCCATCCGTACTCTCCCACAGTTTCTTCCCAAGCCTTCAGTTGCTCCTGAATTTCCTCCTCTGTTTTTCCCCAGACCATGAGATCATCTGCAAACACCATTGCTTTCATCTTATCTTCTCCTATCCTTCCTGCTATCCGTGTCATTACCTAGTCCATGACCACAATAAAGATGATGATGATGATAATTGTTGTTTTAAGGGGCCTAACATCCACAATAAAGAGAAGGGGTGACAGTGCACTACCCTGTTTCAGGCCACTCATTTGTCTGAATCAACCAAGTCGATATTATTTTGTTGCATATCCCTCGTGTAATGATTTGAATGTGATGGAACGTCACTTGTATTGTAAATAATCACCACAGTACTTCTCTTCAGTGGCATCGTATTTGTTTACAAGTTCCTCTCTTTCACTGCTATGGCTTCTGCAATGGCTTGCTGGCATCTCTACATCATGGTGCTACATTAGTGCTGCCTGGACCCAGCTTCAAACCACAGGAATCCCTTGCTGCCCTTGAACAGGAGAGGTGAGAGTGCTTAATTTACCAATTTTGATAATCCACCATATGTTGTAATTTAAGTACTAACTTGGAGTATGATGCTACCAATACTGCATCAACAATCAAGTATTACGAGGATCACTCCGTAAGTCATGGCAACTATGTTATATCTAGGGCTCGGATTTTTAGGTAATTTTTTTAAAAAATGTAAATACATATTTTAAGAATTTTTTCTATAAATACGTAAATTCCTGCTTTTCACTTATTAGCACATAAAAACGCACAATATTTACATTTCTAAAATCAGTATCAGCTTGCAGTTTATTGCATTTTTGTTCTCTGTTACTTCAACGGGAAAGGACCTGTGAGCTATCTAATCTTCATGCAGAGCGTATGTCAGCTTGCAACTGTGTTATTCTTAACTTGTTACCCCATGCCACTCACTGTGGAAGCCGGGGATTTCCTTGTCCATAGCCATATTGCACCACGTGCTAGACCTCCCCCTCTCCCAGCTACATGGAACCAGTGTCACTCACATGCAGTTCATTTCTGGCACTGTGAAGTGTAAGGCAGTTCTACAATTCCTAAAGTAAAAACAACTACAAGTTATCGTCTGTTGCAGAATTTAAAGCTAATTTTACTTCTGATGGGGGGCAGGGGCTTAATGTTCTGCCAACCATGTGGGAAAGCAATCAAGGCTGAACAGCAATTTCAAGTTACACAACACCTCAGGGGGAAGAAAAATATCGCCGCAGTTTCGTACCTTCAGAATAAGTGTTTCACGATAATCGTCGGTCATATGTGGTGGACACCCGGCGATGCATCTCGATGTGTATTGTAATGCTTCAGCAGTCAGTGAGACATAGAATAAATTGCATTCGTGAGTGCTGCATATTGTTTATATTCACATTAATAAACTAAAATTATAATGAAATATTTTTACTTTTTTTTGTCACATATTTCAGGTATTTTTAACACATAAAAAATAAATATTTTCCCGATTTTTAGCACCTAAAAATCCGAGCCCTAGTTATACTGTATCTTTTGAACATATGGCACCATGGTAATTCCAGTGTAGATATTTGAAACCCCGCGGCAAACAGCACAGAATTCACCCGGCAGAAGGCGACTGTAAGTGCAGGTGGCTAGCTAGCCAGTGCCATACATGCTCATTCTGAGCTTGGCCATGCTACAAGATGGATGTAAGCAGATTGGAACTGCGATCATTCGTGAAAATTGCTTTTCTCGGTTGCAGAAATGCTACGCAGTGTCACTCAGCACTATGTGAAGCTGTTGGTGATTACCGAACAGTTGCACTTTGGGTGAAGGCTTCCCGACATGGATGCACAGCAACTGAAGACTCGCCATGAGGTGGGTGACCCTTGTCTGCCCGAACTGACATGTCCATGTCTGTTATTGATCATTGGGTTTTCATTCGTACCTTTGCCGTTAACTCCTGTACTTGAACTCTATTTTCTGTTGGCATTGAGATATCACGCCGGCCCTGTGGTGTTGGGGTAGGGCGCCTGCCTCTCACCTGGAGGCCCCGGGTTCGATTCCTGGCTCCGTCAGGGATTTTAGAAACTGACGCGAGGGCTGGAACGGGGTGCACTCAGCCTCGTGAGGACAATTGAGTAGCTGTCTGACAGTGAGACAGCGCCACGGCCACGAAAACCAAGATTAACGGCCGAGGGGACTCCATGCTCTGACCACGCGTCACCCCAATATCTGCAGGCCAGATGGCTGGGCAGCGGTCGCTTGGTAGGCCAAGGCCCTCATGGACTGTAGTGCCAGGGGTTATTTATTGAGATACCACACCCCCTTATTGGTTCAATGCACACCGTGGATTTCCCATGCTGTAGCATTATCAAAAGATATAACATAGTTGCCATGACTTATGCAATGACCCGCGTAAAACTAGCAAATCTTCGAGGTTTTGCCTTTTATGTCGTGAGATTTTACCTAGGTGTGAAACAATCACATATAACTAACAAATTTTGACTTATAGTGCATTTTTAACTGCTACTGCAGCTAAATAAGTATATATATTGTAAATACCATCACCCATTCTTGTAGACATAGATTTAATAGTCAAAGGGCCGTTTTCACCAACGTCAATTACAGTATCTCTTAATTCATCATTTAAGGTTACCGTATTTAATTTAGCACAAGCATTTCATCAAACAGAAACACTCCTTAACTTACCATTAACAAGGAATTACGTTAAATGGCCAAATCTGACCACTCAACTCTCTAAAGCAGCACCGTCCAAGGTCTAGCAGCACGGTGCAGACAGTGTGTGTCTCAGAATAACAAGTGTGCATCCCCTCCCTTACCGTAAGTCGTTACTTCCTCTCCACCTTGCGCGGTGGGGGAGTATCAACGTTCAGGAAACGTGTAGAGGTCAATTAGCAGGCGACGAATGTATTTTGCAGGCATCGTAGCAAGAACACCGAACGTATTGTTCATGAAATATTATTTTACATTAATCAAATTGCTTGTCATATGGAGAGAAGGGCTAGGAAAGAGCGGCAAAACGTTTCCTTTAATAATTATGTTCACGTTAACTCTGGACTGTTTCACGCACAAAATGTATAGTCATTCATGAATATGTCTCCCTTCTGATGCAAAAGGGAAAAAGACAACATATTTCCGCTGTGCCAAATAACACACAATAACAGCTTTGCTGAAAGACAAAATACATTATGTTTCTACAATGACAAACGTACAACTAATTTCACACACCAATTAAAAACTAGTACCGTACATGTTGGCTGATACACATTATGTTTATTGCTGTTCTCATTTACAGTATGCCTTGTTTGTGTGCATTAAAAATCTTGTTACATCATCATCATCTTCATTTCCCCTTTTCCAGTTGACACTGGGTGGGGACAAATATGGTTCCTCTCCACTTTGTTCTGTCATTCCACCATTCCTCTTCCGACACAGTGTTCCAATCCAGGTTCCATTTTCTAATACCATTCTCCACAGAGTCCATCCAACCCATTCTTGGTCTTCCTCGTCCTCTCTTCCCCGTCATCCGTCACTCCAGTGCTCGTCTTGGTAGCCTTACTTCATTCATCCGTTTGACATGTCCAAACCATCTCAATCTGTTTTGCTTCAGTTTGTCATTTAGTTTCTGTACTCCCAGTTCTTTCCGTATATCTTCATTTCTCACTCTGTCCCTCCTCATTTTCTGGACCATACTTCCCAGGAATCTCATCTCAGCTGCTTGTACTCTGCTCTCATCCCTCTTAGTCATTGTCCAAGTTTCTGCTGCATATGTCATTATAGGAACATAATATGCTTTGTACACAACTTCTCAAATTCTCATCTGAAATGCCTGCTCGGAACCTCGGTTTGCTACGTTTTAAGATCGAAAAAGATATTTCAAATACATAGGTAGAACCGCACATACTCATAAGTTTGGCGGCCTCATGATGAAGGCTAGGAAATTCATTATGGGGAAACAGATACGTTCCTCCCATAATGTGCATGCACTGTTGCCTACCGTGGCCAAACAGACACCACGCCTACCACGACTCTGCACTATGCATTCACAGATGTGGCAGCTGTGCGATTTTGCACAGTGTGAAGTACTCTGGACGCTGCTGCTCTAAAGCATCGTTAAAGTAGAAAGTTGAGGGAAACCTCTTAACTCTACCTCGTGCATCCCTCAATGGTGGTTTGTTTCCAAGTTTCACATGAACTTTCATCCATATGAATATAAAATATGTTTATGACAATGAAATTATAAAAGATCATACAAGTTACTGATACCAAGAAAGAAGAATACAGAAATTTAAAAAAAAAAAGCATTTAAGTGGGATTCAAACTCCTTCCAGCTCTGCATAATAAACTCGAGTCTACAATGCAACCACTTACACTACAAATACGACAGGAAGAGCGTGTCCTATTTAGCTAATTAAACAATGTACAGAGTCTGTCCTGAAAGTACTCGGACTGGATTTTTCCCACGCACACGGACAGACTGCCCGCGGCTTCTCCGCCTGGGGTTGGTGAAGAGCGGTCTAAGGAAGGCTGGGAGCCAGCCACACAGTTGGTTCTCAGCTGTAGTGGAGTGTAAATCGCTCGTCACCATAACATCCGCAAGTGCACTTGTCACGCTGAGTCATGGTCCGTCTGTTGAAACAGTGGGCTATGCCATCAAATTTTGCGTTTGGCTCGGCAAAACCTGGAAAGAGACTCACAATATGATCAAGACGGCTTACGGTGGTAATGCCATGGGCAGATTGAGTGTTTTTGACTGACACAAGCTGTTTCGGGAGGGAAAGAGGAAGTTGAAACGACGCTCGTTCAGAACGACCTTCGAGCACCAAAACGGATGAAAATGTGGCAAGAGTGAAGAATTTTTTGGACAATGACCGCAGAGTAAGGTTTTTACGTGGAGATCCTTAAACGGCTGAGAAAACACATCGTCCGTGTCCGCCCAGCGATCGCTAACTCCTGGCGGCTCCATGCGCTGAGCCACACAGCCTTCGACGTGCTGGCGTACCTGGTCCAACACAACATCAAAACCCTGCCTCAGCCACCCTACAGTCCCGACATTGCCCCAACAGACATTTTCCTCTTCCCCCACCTCAAAACTACCCTAAAAGGACATTGTCACGGCTCCGTGGAAGCGTTGCAACAGACCGTGACGAGGGAGCTCGACAGTATTCCGGTTGCCGCCTTCCAGAAAGCGTACGAGGGTAGGAAATTCCGCTGACAGCGGTGTGTGGATGCAGAAGGGTCCTATTTTGAAGAATATTGAGCGTATGTTTCATTTCAGTCAATATTTTTTTTTAATTGACTCAGTCCGACTACTTTCAGGACAGACCCTGTATACACACAACTGCCAGTTTCCCCAAATACTTCGTTCATATCATTTTAAGCTTTTGCCACGAATAAGGTCTTCTGCATTTCTCTCTGTAAGTACATTTTCAGTAATAACATGAGGATCTCTTTCTTTCTGTTGTAACTTTGATAGTTTTATTCTTGTTTATCAAGTATGCGGTTCTATGTATGTAAGGTGCTGCCACCTGCCCCTTTTATGCTTCAGTTTGTCTAAAACTCGTGCCATGTTCGCACATGTTTAGTTTGAGCGGTTCCGCTATTGCCAATCCATGTACATCAGTTTGTTATTATTATTAAACTCACATCAGTTCGCTTTGCTTATATATCTCTGGTTTCCTTATATCCTCTTACAGGTTATGGACCCAGATGCGGGTGACTAAGTGCGTAAATAACAAATCGTAATCATTCGTAAAAACGTGCCAGAAGTTAACCTCAAAAATGAATGCCGGAAGTATTGGGAGAATTGAACCCCTCGGTAAGGATAATTTCAACATGTGGGCCGTGCAGATGCAGGCTATCCTCATTACAGGCGATTTGTGGGAATTCGTCGCTGGGAATTCTACGAAACCAGAACCAGTGGCTGGAAATGCAAACGCGGCGGCAATTCAAGAGTGGGACAAGAATGATCAAAAAGCTCGGTCGCTGATCATTTTGTCGATGTCTCCAAGTGAAATAAAGCAAGTCAAGAATTGTGTCACGGCACGTGATACATGCCAACGACTGAAACAGATCCACCAATCCCAGGGACCGGCTCGGAAGGCGACCTTACTGAAAAGGCTAACCTTACAAAAATTGGCGGACGATGGCGACGTGCGCGACCATCTGAACGATTTCTTCGACACCGTGGACAAATTGGGAGATATGAACATCACGATCGATCCGGAATTGTTGACAGTTATGTGTTTATACAGTCTGCCGGCACGGTTCGAGAACTTTAGGTGTGCAATAGAGTCACGTGACAACCTACCGACTCCCTAGGCTCTTCGGACCAAAATCATCGAAGAGGATGACGCATGAAAATCGAGCACACAAGGTGAAATAGCGGGAGCTATGTTCGTCAAGAAGAAGACTGGTCCAGGTAACAAGAACTATAAGAAACAAACACCCAAACTAAACAACAATTGTGAAACAGAAGGAGGCGGATCTGAGTTCCGGTGCTACGTGTGCAAAAAGCAAGGTCATCGAGCCAGCCAGTGCAGATTTAAACAACGAGATCCATCGAAGAACAAAGGTAAAGACAGTTCTAATACTCAATCAGCAAATTTCACTCGAGAACTATGCTTACAGGCGACAACAACTCAGAGCAATGGCGTACGCAGAATATGGTGTCTCGACAGTGGCGCCACTTCACAAATCTGTGGCGACCCTGCGATTTTTTCGAAGATCGATCAGTCATGAAGGGGTGTGGTGAAATTGGCTGATGATTCAACGGCAGAGATCGTGGGAAAAGGCAGTGTTCGCTTATCCACCCGCATTGCGAACGAAGAGATAGATGTCTCTCTCTCAGATGTTTCTCACGTTCCAGACCTCAGGACAAACTTGCTGTTGGTGGGAAAGATCACCGACCGCGGCCACGAGGTGATTTTTGACAAGGAAGGTGCAGTCATCATGAACGAAAAAGGAGAATTCTTGATGCGAGCTGAGAGGAAGAATAACCTATATTACGTCAGTAAGAGTCAAGAACGTGCAAATATGGCTGCATCGCCCAAAATAATTGATCTAGAATTGCTACACCGCCGGCTCGGACATGCCAACGTGGGCGACATCTTGGTAGCTGTGAGAAAAGGGAGGGTTTCTGGCATTGAGCTGAGGAATCCAACGACGACTCTGGACTGTAGAGTCTGCCTCGAGGGGAAGATGTCCAGGATGCAGTTTCCAAAGAAATCCGATCGACGGATGGAGCTACTCGATTTGATCCACACGGACGTGTGTGGACCGATGCCGACTCCATCTATGGGAGGTTCAAGGTACCTCTTGGAATTCATTGACGATCACTCTCATTGGTGTGAAGTGAGGTTTCTGAAGGCAAAATCAGAGGTCTACGAAGCTACCGTCAAGTACGTTACCAGGACGGAGAATCAGAAAGGAAAACTGGTAAAGGTGATCCAGTCTGACAACGGCAGGGAATACCTGAATCGAGAGTTCGACAACTACCTGAAGAAGCGCGGAATCACAAGACGCCTCACAGTCCCTCACAACCCTGAACAAAACGGGAAGTCGGAGAGGATGAATAGGACTTTGATGGAGACTGCCAGGTGCATGTTGTTCGACGCCGGATTACCTCACCGCTTCTGGGCTGAAGCAGTGAATACTGCAAATTACATCCGTAATCGCCTGCCATCAAAAAGTATCCGAGGCAAAACACCGTACGAATTGTGGACAGGAGAGATTCCTGGCATCTCACAATTCAGAACGTTTGGAAGCAAGGTTTACTTCCTGGACAGGGATCCCGGAAGAGGGAAACTGGATTAACGAGGCAGAGAAGGCATGTTCATGGGTTACTCCGAAGAAACCAAGGGCTTTCGCATATACTCCCCTGACAAAGACAAAGTTTTGATTAGCCGAGATGTAAAATTCTTCGAGAATGAAAAGCCACTGGAAGAGACTAGGATGGAGCACCCGGAATCCTCAAAGCAAGATATTTGTTGGGAGCTGTTCTTTGCAGAACCACCGCCACAATCACCAAGAGAAAAAGATCAACCAGCTGCCATGGAGGAACCAGTCTCTCAACCCGAAATCAGAGAAGTTGATGAACCTTTCCTCGGTTTCGATGTGACGCCAGTGGATGATCATGATAGAACGACTGTCGAAACATTTGATCCTATGCCTCAATTGATGCAAGGACCTGGTCGACCCAAGATTCTGCGAACTGGAAAAAGGGGAAGACCGAAGAAACTTTTTTCAAACAAATCTCCAAGATGTGGAGGAGCAAGAAGAAGACGAGGAGATTTTTCTAGCAGAGATTCCATTCAAGGAGGCAATAACAGGACCAAACTCTAACGAGTGGCATGGTGCCATGGTCATGGAAATGGAATCTATCCTGAGAAACAATACATGTGTGCTGGTGGATCCTCCCCGTGATGCCAAAGTCATCGGATGCCGGATGGTGCTGCGCGACTAAAACCTGATGGAACACTTGAGAAGAGGAAGGCCAGGCTGGTGGCTCAAGGTTTCAACCAGGAGTATGGAATCGACTACTTTGACACGTTCGCACCGGTGGCGCGAATGGAATCAATTCGATTGAAGGTTTATCTCGCTGCCAAGCTCAGTGTAAAAATAAGACAGTACGATATCACAACGGCTTATCTGTATGGTGACCTAGACGAGGAAATATTCATGAAACAACCGAAGAACTTCAGGGAGATGTTAGAGAGCATTGCGATGTCTGGAACTGGCGACGAAACCAAGGATTCGTCGACGCCGACTGGGGAAGCTGCCAAGAAGATAGGAGGTCCTACATGGGGTACGTGTTCCTGCTCGGCGGATGCCCTATATCGTGGGACTCAAGAAAACAAAGAACCATGGCCCTTAGCACCACGGAGGCTGAGTACATGGCATTGTCAGAGTGCGCCAAGGAAACTGTGTACTTACGTCGATTTCTGCTCGAGTTAGGCTTCAAAGACTTAGCCACTATGTTCATCTTTTGTGATAATCAAAGTGCAATTAATTTGGCAAAGAATGCGAAGTGTCACAGTAGAAGCAAACATATTGATATCAAACATCACTTTCTTCGTGAAGTCGTTGAGTGTAAATTTTTTGTTTTGAAGTATATCTCTACGAACGATCAAGTTGCTGACTTTCTCACGAAGAGTTTAAGTCGAATGAAACATGAACGTTGCTTGAAGTTTGCTGGTTTGGAGAGTGTAAAGATTGTATGAACCTCTACTTGAGGGGAAGTGTTGTAACTTTGATAGTTTTATTCTTGTTTATCAAGTATGCGGTTCTATGTATGTAAGGTGCTGCCACCTGCCCCTTTTATGCTTCAGTTTGTCTAAAACTCGCGCCATGTTCGCACATGTTTAGTTTGAGCGGCTCCGCTATTGCCAATCCATGTACATCAGTTCGTTATTATTATTAAACTCACATCAGTTCGCTTTGCTTATATATCTCTGGTTTCCTTATATCCTCTTACACTTTCTTTCTTTCTTTCTTTCTTTCTTTCTTTCTTTCTTGTAGATGCACAGTGATCTATGGAACCCCAACCATGTACGTGGATTTGTTGAATGCTGCCAAAGAGCAGAAGAGAAGTTCAGCATCAAGTCTGAAGATGGCTCTTAGTAGTGGAGCTTTGTGTTCTAGTCAGCTGTTCCAGCAAATGAAGGATGAGTTCAACCTGGATAAAGTTTGTGTAAGTATTGTGCTTCTAACGAAACATTTTACTGACAAATAAAATTGTTCTAGTCAGTTGTATATTTTA
Organism: Meconema thalassinum; assembly: GCA_946902985.2. Taxonomy (NCBI): domain Eukaryota; kingdom Metazoa; phylum Arthropoda; class Insecta; order Orthoptera; family Tettigoniidae; genus Meconema; species Meconema thalassinum. The sequence continues at coordinate 96,995,932 of OX336399.1, forward strand.
AAACTAGCAACCCCCAGCTTCGCCCGGGAACAGTTATGAATGCTTTACGTGAAAAATCGAAAAAACACTTATAGTGGGTGTTGAATGATGAAAAAGCAAATGGACTGTAAAACATATTAGGAGTGAATCATATCACGAATGCACAGAGTTGTATTAATTATTTAATTACACTAATTTGACCAAACGCCAGCACGACGACGACATAGCACACAGAATAATATACATACCTAACAACAAATAAAAACAAGGACAACAAAATCAGATTGGCTACCAGATAGGGCAGAACTGTTGATTAGTTGTCCATATAGCCGCTGGCGGGCTTAGCTGACGTCCTCTCTCCAATCCAGCGCCACCGACGTGTGGTTTGGCAACACACTGCCCCCACAAGAAGCAATCCTGAACAGTGGGCGATGTATCGAAGATAGAGCTATGCTCTCATGGACGTTTTGTAGAACTTTTCATGCTGAACAATTCTTACACTCATAGTATATTGATATTTTTAACGGTTTGCCCAGCGTAAGCTCATAAAGCGCACGGATGCCCGTTTTTTTCCCCAACGTTTTCACTGAAATCGTTACTACTTGGCTTCCTTTGATAATAAATAAATAATTTTCTACAGAAACCTTCCTCGAGATATCCTTTACAGAATGGTGAAAACCGCATCAAAATCCATCCAGTGGTTCTCGAGATTACCCGTGACATCCAAGGATCGGGGACTTTGTTTTACACTAAGTAGAGATATATCTTTATTACCTCTCGATAATTCAGCTCATAGTAATAGCATTAAAGTGTTCATCATGACTGTGATGGATAGCTTCCCAAAATTCGATTTTGGTTGTTGTGTTTTCCACAAGAGAAAGGCAGCAATACCACTTACGTCCAGACAGTTCATAAAAAATGTATTTATATACAAAGCACAATGTGCACATAAGGCTTGTTGATCTGAATTTACAGATCTTTGGGGTAATTGGTGAGTGTAACAGTCCTATCAGAGCAGTTCCTCAGGTGGTACTGCATACATTTTATTCAACACAGTTGGCATTTATAGTTGTCATCCAGTGTGTGGTGTGCAACAGTATACAGGCGGTAATGTTTACTACTGAAGAGACAGTTTTTTTGGTGGAATACGTTTTTCGCAAAGGCGATCGGTTTACAGAAGATGTAAAATTAAGATTTCAGGCGCGGTTTCCTAATTCAAAGTGTCCAAATCGTGATACCGTTCGGGATATGGTAAGTAAATTTCGTGTGACTGGCTCAGTTCACAATGTACCGGGAACAGGCAGGCCTACGCTTTTAACAGATGAAAATCTTGATGAAATCTCCGATATAATGCTGCGTAGTCCAAGTAAATCAACACGAAAATTAGCTCAACAAACAGGAATCTCTAAGTCGACAACACATAAAGCTGTAAGAGACAAGCTTCAGTTTTTCCCTTATAAAGTTCCGTGGTTCATGAATTATAACAAACTGATTACGGAAAAAGAGTGATGTACTGTGAATGGTTCCTGTATCTGATATGAAAGGCTGTGATGAGTAGGCTACAAAGTTTACTGTTTATTTGTTATGATGCAAGCGGCAGCCGTGCTACCAACGTAACTGCTGTAGCTAGCTCTCGCAGACGCATATAGGCGCTGCGGAGAACATTCCCGGACTCACTGTATATAATATTTGCAAATGGGGGTAATTCTCCGGTGGCAAATTGTACAAATACAGAAATACAGAAAATCACCAACAATAACATCAAACACAATATGAAATGAAAATCCACAGCCTGCTTCCAGTCTTCGACCGGGTCAGGAATGGAATGAATGAAGCCCCTATCTAGCGGCGAGGATATGAACTGTGCCGGCTGCCGAGGCCTGACGCACTCCTCTGGGGTAATGATTAAATGAATGACAGATGAAATGAAATGATAGTGGAGAGTGTTGCTAGAATGACATTTTGACAGGGAAAACCGGAGTACCCGGAGAAAAACCTGTCTGCCTCCGTTTTGTCCAGCACAGATCTCACATGGAGTGTCCGGGATTTGAACCACGGACCCAGCAGTGAGAGGCCGGCGTGCTGCCGCCTAAGCCACGGAGGCTTGTAACATCAAACACAATATAGCGTACACAATTTAGGAACTATAATAATTACATCGTAGTATTTACACAAAATTTCAACCTTATCTTAAACACATCAATATGTTTGGGGAAAGGCTATATGACTGAGGCAGGTAATGAATTTCAATTATCAATACCATGGTTAATGAAAGAATATTTCCCATAATTTGTACGCTGTGGTCGGACCTTGACTTTATGTGAATGATCTGCCCTGCTCAGCTGTAGACATGCCTGAGCTAGAAGTTTGAATTTTTCCATGTATGTGTCTGTCTGTAGTGCTTCCGTGGAGAGGATATCCACTGGAATCTGCTGTGCTTTTCCTCTTCTCTCTTCGAGGACGAAGGTGGAGGCAGGTGTATCCTGTAGGTTGAAGGTGGATTCCTTTTCTTCTCGAGTGTCCGAAATTGTATGAAGATCAGCATATCAAAGACAAAGGTTATATCAGTGGGGAGGAACGCAAGAAGATAGAATGCCAGGTAGAAGGAACTAAATTGGAGCTGGTGGTACATTTTAAGTACTTGGACTGTGTATTATCTCAGGGGAAGGAAATAGAGTCGAGGTGTGCAAATGCCAATGCAGTGAGTTCTCATTTGCCATCTACAGTATTCTGCAAGGAAGAAGTTAGTGTAGCAATGAAACTCTACCTACATCGCTCAGTATTTACACCGACCTTGCTATATGAAAGTCAGAGCTGAGTAGATTCAGAATATCTGATACATAGCAGGAATGATTGCTGGGACAAATAGATGAGAGCAAAGGCAGGAAGGTACTGGCAATAAAGAGATGAAGGTTAAGTTAGAAATTTTATTTGGCATATAATGCTACACAACACAGGAAAAAAATACAGAGTACAGTACCATCCACAACAGACACAGTATGGTCACACTGAAAGTTACACTTTTACATCTAATCTGTTGAGCCAACACACCGCCTCTGGAGTAGCTGAGTGCAGGTCCTCCAAACTACCAGGTAAGGCACGGAGAGGACAATCCATCACTATGTGTTTCATTACTTGTGGGATGTTAGCACAATCACATTGTGGAGAATCTATCCAACCTCATTTATAAAGAACCGGAGCGGTTCTTCCCAAGCCACACCTGATGTGGTTAGGTCTACACCAAACATTCCTTGGCAAAGTGAAACCATTTAGTTTCACAGTTAGATTTGCGATTTTTATAACGCCATGTGGTGGGGAAGAAGTCCACTCATTCCGCCAGGTGTCTTTAAGATTGAATTGCTTGGTTATCAGTTCCAAGGCAGTTTTACATGCAGGTTTGCGGGACTTCAGCCTGGATGATCCGAGTTGACTCACATCCTCATGAATTGGGAGTGTTGTGTTCTTGAGCATTCTTGACCACAAGTTAGAAATGAACACGTTAGATGAAGTTGTTTGTATGAGCCGACTCAGATGATGGGGTCATGTGAAGAGAATGGGGGATGAGAGATTACCTTAGAGGTTAATGAATTCGGCTGTAGAGGGTAAGAGAAGCAGAGGTAAATCTAGAAGGTGATGGTTAGATTTAGTTTTTAACGATTTCAAAGTGAGAGGTGTAGAAGCAGAGGAGGCCGCAATGCTAACTGCTAATATGGGATACTGGAGACGACTTGTTTGCAGCAGAGGCTTGCAGACTAGACCGGACACTGAAAGGCATAACAGTCTCAAATAAAAATGTGTGCATGTCCGAAAATGAGGCCAAACATAATATATGTTGTTTTTTTAAATCTTTTTTTATATCGTTAATTTTGGGTCATTGTAGGACCGAAAATGGTTGATTTTATTTGTCCTTTTTTGACTTATTTGTCTTTTTGAACCTCTTTTTAGATCTTAATGGCATTTCTTTGCCATGTCACCTATTTTCGACCACATTTTTACTGCCCATTCTCAGTTCATAACCTCCTAAACATCTTCTCTGTATTAAATGCATATGTTTGAACCATATCTGAAAAACAGAGAGAATTACATTCTTGGATGACAGGAGTTCAGTCAGATAAGGAAGTGGCACGACATGATAATGACGTTGAGCAGAATTTCAATTTCTGTAACCCTTGTGATTCAAGTGATACTAATTTCAATTTCTTTCTCCAGGATGTCCGTTTTTTATAGCGACTTCGGTGGCGTAGTTGGTAGCATAATGAGCTTCTATGCCCAAGATCGCAGGTTCAAACCTGGCCGAAGTCGTCGGATTATTTAAGAGCGTTAAAATTTCCTCAGTAAGCCTTCCTTTGGAGGGGAAGTAAAGCCGGTGGTCCCATGTCATAGATTTATGGCATGTTAAAGCACCTTCCATTAATTACACCAGTGTGAAGCTAAATTATATAGGTTAAGAATGTAAACAACGCTCTTCGGTTCCTACGTTCGTTGCCAGGAGCCGACTGTGGTGGCGTCTAGTACCTTAGTTCTTAACTAGTAGTCGTTGACGGTGGCATTTGGCGGCAAAAGTAGGAACTATTTGATAAATTCAAAGTCTGCAGTCCTTACTTGAATTTAAAAAAGTCCTCTCTGCACGCCGGAAGGCGGAGGTAGATTTCACCGGACAAACTTGGGGATAGGCGAAAATAGGCAGAATATGCAGGTTTTCGTAGAAGGATCAGACCTCATTTATTGCGAGAAAGTATGTTATAATTGGAGATTAATTAACTTTGTTTTTCGTCATTTTATGCATATTTTAAACATTTTATTGTCTTATGATGACGGTAACCTTCTTGTCAATGGAGTCCATTTTTATACTTGTGGTCACACTGTCCTTATGCAAGGTTTCGACACTGATGTGTAACTATATAACGGTCTGTTACTTCTTCACGCAAAATTATATCTCCCGCAGAGATTTTGGTTGGTTCCTCAGTTTAGGGACAGCGACAACGCGGTCATGTAACCCCGTGTACTTTGGGTGAGTGTAGAATCTGTCTGATAAACGGTGTTAATTGTGATGGCTGCAGACGGTCAATTTCAAGCAGTAGTTCCTAATGTTGCTACCAGATACTACTGTCAACGACACCTAGCTGTGAACTTGGCTACTAGATGCCACCGCAACCAGCAACTCGCAACGAACGTTGGAACTTCCCATCCAAAAGGAAAGCATACTGAGGGATTTTTAGCGCTCTTAGAAAATCCGACGACTTTGGCCGGCTTAGAACCCGCGACCTTGGGCATAGAAGTTCAGCATGCTACCAGTTACGTCACCGAAGCCGCTTCACAATTATTCAGATGGAAACATGAATCTGATCTCGTGCAAGTGCGTTGTCATGGCAACGTCTGATAGCTCATCCCTCATCAATTTAGTAGTGTTGACATGGCAACCACTGATAGCTCTTGGCATTTTCTTAGAATTCCGAAATCATTTTTCTCATCCCTTGGCGTAATGGTGGGTCATATCAAAAATTCTTTCAGACAAAAGTTTTAGGTAATTATTAGGGTAATATTGTCCATTTTGTATGTTTTTGATATTGTGCCTATTAAGAGAGATATGATTAATGTTTCCCGAAAAACCCACTTTTTCCCACCCCTTTGGTCAATGGTTGGTGCTATAAAAAAACTCTTCAAACATAAATTTTTGGGCTTTATCCGACACATAGTATGAACTTTGAACGGATTCGATATTTCACATATTAAGAGAGTTATAGCAATATTTCACTTTTTCGTAAAAAGCCCCCCATTTTCACCCCCTTCAACCGATTTAGCCCAGTAACGAACTCGACCAAGATATTATAGGTATACATATTCGGTAAAAAATTCAAAGTGATTGGTGAAAAATTACGGCAGTTATCGTGTCCACACGAAACTGATATACATATATATATATATATATATATATATATATATATATATATATATAAAATTTTGAACTGACGGTGGTTTTGGGGTCTAGGGGATGTGAAACGCGAAGATATGTCGAAATTTTCCGGAAGTCGAAACATGGTACCCATTGCAATAGTTAGCTTTCTAATGAAATCTACCTAACTGATAACACACACTAATACAGTCCTCATAATTAACACCGGTTATCAGACAGATTCTACATACACCCAAAGTACATGGGGCTGCATGACCGCGTTGTCGCAGCCTCTAAACTGACGAACCAACCGATGTCCGTTTTGTGGGTTCGCTGAATTCATTCTAGGTTGAAAAAATATTTAATTGTAAATTATCCAAGTACTTTTTTCAATAAACGGTTCCTTTTTCAAATTATGTTAAAAAAGAAGTGTTTCATTCATATATTTTCGCAATGTGTGTTGCAGATCACCAGAATTTTGTATTTTTTAAACATTAAATATAGGGTAAAGTGTGTAGCTGGGACTTCACCTTCTTTCAACATCAACATTGGTGTCCATCAAGGATCAGCATTGTCACTGCTTCCTTTCATTTTGTGTTTGGACATGGCAACTGTAGATATCCATCTCTGAAATCTTCTGTATGCCGATGATGTTTTGTTGGCAAGTGCGCCAAGGCCTAGAGCGGCAAACAGAAATTTGGAAGGATCTCCTTGATACATATGTACTGAAATTAAATATTTCCAAAACTGAAGACATGGAGTGTGGAGAGCAAACCGATGGCTCTATATCTATTGATGGGAAACAACTCAACAAGTTCACTGGATTCCGATATTTGGGCTCGTACATAACATCAGATGGAGACACAGAGAAGTGAGAATGCGAACAAATACAGCTTGGGCTAAATGGCGACAAGGGACAGAAGTTTTATGTGATCGTAGGATTCCTGTACGGCTGAAATCGAAAGTATACCGCACTGTGATCAGACCTGTAGCATTGTATGGAACTGTGTGTTGGCCAATAACCAACAGATGTGAGCAAGTGCTGCACTCCATAGAGATGAGGGTGCTGCGCTGGTCCATTGCCCTAACAAGACTAGATCATGTCACCAATGTCCATGTAAGAGGCACCCTTGGTGTCGCACCAATTCCTGACAAGATGTTGGAAGCTTGTGTTGGTACGGACATGTACTACGGAATTGCAAGGACACAGCGGCAAAAAGAGCACTACAACTAGATGTAGTAGGCAAGTGACCACAAGGAAGGCCAAGGAAGCGGTGGCTTGACCAAATCAAGGAGGACATGAGAGCAGCCAATGTTGAGAAGAAAGACGCTGCAGACCGTGCAAGATGGAGGCAATTGTACAGGAAAGCCGACCCTGCTCTGTGGGACAAAGGCTACAACAAGAAGAGAAAATATAAATATTAAATATGTGCACAAGATTCAAAGAGCATATGGTATAACCAGGAATATCTATAACAAAAAATGTTTATCTAAGAAATTGAAAATACAGTGCTATAGAACAGTAATTAAACCAGAATGCTTATATGCCAGTGCATGTCTAATACTAAATATAAATTGGATAAATTAGAAGTATCAGAAAGAAAAATTATACGCAAAATTCTCGGTCCATTAAGAACTACAGAGTTTTGGAAATTAAGAAGTAATGAAGAAATATATCGGAACATTGAAAACATAACGGAGACAATAAAGAAGAGGCGATTGTTATTTTTCGGACATTTATATAGAATGAATGATAGCAGGTTAACCATACAGATTTTCAAATATCTTTGGAAAAAGAATTCGACAACAGCCTGGTTTCAAGAAGTAAAGAAAGAATTAGAAAAAAACTATGTAAGAGAAGAAGATGCACTAGAGAGAGACATTTTCAAATTAAGGTATTGGGTATGGAAGGACTGCAAGGAAGGCAATATAAGAAAACAGGCTCAAAATGGTCGGAAGAGAGAAAGAAGACGCACAGCGAAAAGATGAAGGAGCACTGGAGGAAGAAGAAAGAACAACAATGGACTAAACATTGAAATTGGTTCGTGGTCCTCAGAAGACCGTAACGGAGAAAGAAGAAAGAAGAAATATGTAATTAAAACAAAAAAAAAAAAAAAAAATTTGATTACATTTTTAACTCTTTTTTTTCTCTGTTTTTCTGTCTTTTATTTTGATATTTTAATTCCTTTTATAGGTTTTTTCAGGCAATTTATAGGTCTTCAACTTCCGAGCGCTAATAATGACAATCTTCTTATTCTTCTTCTTAGTGTATATTTTAGGCAGGCTCCGCTATGTGGATTTGCTTATTTCTTTGGTCGTGAGCCATGTCTGGATGGAGGTCGTCCCTTGGACGTCTTTCCTGCAACCTCCATGGCTTATGCTTGCATTGTGACAATGATATGTGATAAGTTGTTTGAATTGTTGCAGTCAGTGTACGGTCTAACTGAGACGAGTCCGGTAGTGTTCCAGTCTCTGCCCAATGACACAGTGGAGCACATGACTCAAACTGTGGGACATGTGTCAGAACATGTTGAGGTGAGTCTGCACATCACCATTAAATAATATACAGGGTAGGTGGGGTATCATTACCTAACTGGGAACATACCGTATTTCCTCGCATAATCGTCGCACCCCACTTTTCAAACACTCAAATAACTTTATAAAATTTAATCGCATAATCATCGCATAGCATATTCGTATTTGTGCGTCAGTCAGTTGCACATGCTGCCACGACTTTATAACCTGACGCGACTTTGTCACAAGAAAAATATCTCTTCTTTATGCCTGTGGGCTATGAACTGTGATGCGAGCGGCCAGCTTCGTCATTTGGCTCATTCCACAAGCTTATAATCTCGCGTGATCTTGTCAGGAGAAAGTAATCTTGTCTTTATGCCTGTAGGTTATGAACCGCGACGCTAGCGGCGAGCTTCGTCAGCACATTCTGCGAGCTTTAGCCTGTCATGACCTTGTCAGAAGAAAGACGCCTGTCTCTCTGACTGCAGGCTATGACTCACTCTACGCAAACGAGTGGCCCACGGCACGCTAACCAACGATCGCGCTCAACGCAACTCCAGGGCCAGGGGAATGAAACTTACGAGGACCTATCACTTCCGTGAGTTGGCCTCGGAATGACGAGATTCAATAAGCTGCCGTACGAAGCGCTGCTAGTCCCAGTTCGCCGACGTTAGAACAGGCCCGACTTATATTGGCGGATTCTTATGCAAAGGGACACTTCATGCCAGTCTGGCCCAGTCTAGCATCAGCCACTTCCGTGAAAACATCACAAAAGAGACCCGTGTGTGATGATACACATTGGTGTCCAAAATGAGAAAATACAAGAATTTTAGCGCACAAACGTGCAGCAAATAATGATACAGTATATATTTAAAAATTGTGGTTTTCTTATATGAACTTAAATATTCTTCGCATAATCGTCGCACCCTGCTATTTTCCAAGAATTTAAGGCTAAAAATGTGCGACGATCATGCAAGGAAATACGGTGTGATTACTCAGGCCAGAAAGCATCAAAAGATGTCAAGAATGTATGTGTATCTTCTTCTTTATCTTAGCCTTTAACCACGTCACGTAGAGTCGGCGTTACTTTGCTGGATTCTTCTCTTCCATAAATGTCCATCCCATGCTTCCTCCCTCTTCCATCCATTTTCTTTGAGGACCCCTGCAACCTTGTCTTTCCACCTCATTCTTGGTCTTCCTCTCCTCCTTGACCCCTCAATATCCAGAATTCCTACTCTTTTCTCCACGTAGTCCTCCTCTCTTTGCATTATCAGCACAGACATCCATCTGTCGATTTCTGCATGAAAACACCCCCGTTTACATGTCATCAAAATTTAGTTACTTGTAAGCAATTCTTCTAGGTTTGTGCCATGTCTTGTGTGGGGTTTCGCCTAGGACACCAAGCTGGCTCATCACAGGAGTGATGAACTGCGTGCCACCTCCCTTATATTAGGTGCAACTGCACCACTTGACTGTGAGAACTAAAACCTCAAGCAGCCTTAACCTCCCTATGAAGGCTTCCAAAAAGATGATATATTGGCTTTCACGGCCGGTGAATTAAAACTCAGCAATTGCTGCGTCACATAGTCACTTGTCTTCATAACATAACCAAAGCACTCGATCTGGCTCTTCCCTCGCCATCCCCATCAACTACTCAGCCATGTTCAACCGGTCTTTTGCTGTAGCTGGGTCTCGACTATGGAATTCAACTCCTGTCGATATCAGAAACTTTATAACAATAAAGAAATTTAAGACTGCATGCCGAGATTACCCGTTGAATACTGCTGATTACCCTGTGTGAATGGTAATGGATGATAGGACGTATGACTGAGCTAGGATATTATAGAAAGGTCTGTGACATTGTGATTATTATTATTATCATTATTCATGTGCCATTTTTAAATTAATATTAGTATTAGCATAATTAATTTACTCCTTATTTATCATCATAATTATTTTTTGTATTTCCAAAATTATCTCATATGTACTGGTAGCATATTGGGAGGTTAAGTGTAAGAGAGGGCCATGAGCCCTAACTTCGCCACTACTGAAGACAAAGGGTCAAAAAGTTCACGTACCTTGGTGAGACCATACAAGCGAATGGACTAGAGAAAAATGCAACAGAAGATCGGATCTCAAAAATGGAGAGAGCATATGGCTTGACAAAAAACATGTACAATAAAAAATGGCTATCCTGAAATTTCAAAATAAAACACTACAACACAGACAGAATGTCTCTATGCCAGTGAATGTCTGTCTATGAACTACAAGCTGGATAAACTAGAGGTCTTAGAAAGGAGAATCCTTAGAAAAAATATGGGTGCTGTTCAAACCCGAAGTGGATGGAAACTTCGAAGTAATGAAGAAGTTTACCAGAAGAATCTCTTGAGACTAAGAAGAAGAGGAGGTTTGAAGTTTCTCGAATATCTATACAGAATGGACCAAAATAGACTCGCCAAACAGATATTTGATTACTTCTGGAGAAAGAAGACCACAACAGCATGGATTAAGGAAACAAAGGCGGATATGGAAATATTGAACATCTCGGAAGACCAACTGTTAGACAGAAATAGATTTGGGAACATACGGAATAATTTGGAAGGGATTCAAGCCGCAAGAAGACCGGAAGAGCCTAGAGGGAAGAACAGCGTAAACAGGCCAGCAAACACATGAAGGAGTATTGGGTGCAGAGAAAACTTTGCACCAAGAAAAAGAAATGAAGTTGTAGCGTGATCCTAAGTGGTCCATTCGTGTGTAAAAAAAATAAAAAAAAAAATAAAAAATACGCATACCATCGGAGCCTACTCTCCTGGACCTTCTTTCCTAGGGGCCCCACTTTCACTGCTCCTCTGATGTAATCATTCCTTATTCCATCCTTTATTGTCACTGAACTCATCTACCTTAACATTCTCATTTCTGTCACTTCCATCTTTCTCTCTTGGGATTTTGTAATTGGCCAAGTTTCTGCACTATAGAACATCGCAAGCCTTGCCACAGATTTGTAGATCTTTCCTTTCAGCCTGCAGCTGACCTTCTCAACACACAATACTCCACTCAGTTTCCTTAAGTTCATCCAACCACTGTGTACCCTGTACCTTACCGTGGCACACATTCTCTTGGAGTGTGTGGACCTGGCCGATCTACGAAGGACTCTCAAACTGCCAACACCCTGTCCCTTATTCTCCCTGATGACGGACCGTCAGTAGACCTCGTCATCCGGTTCATGAGGGAGAGGGGTTACTTTTTTAAGTTTTAATGTAAGTTAAGAGTTTTAATTCAGGTTAAGTCTGTTTTATGTTTTTTTATTGCATTCATCTATTTGATTGTTCACTAGGCTATGTCTTATTTGTTTTATTATTTTTTACCATCCACCCTTTATTCTTTTTATTCAAATAAGGCATAATTGTTGGGTCTGTTTTATATAAACCATTTTCGTTTCATCCATGGCAGTGAGCTGTTTTTATCTTCATCCTTTCATTTCCCGCCATTTCATTTCATTAGGGGCTGATAACCTCGATGTTAGGCCCCTTAAAACAATAATTATCATCATCATGTGTACCCTGTGCTGTATTTTAGCCTCCAGAATCATAAATAACAAAATAGTGTAGACAACATCATTCATTCCTGAAGTTCATCACAATAATAAGGGTTGCAAGACCACTTGGTGAGAGTGCTTGCGAGTTCAAATGATCCTTTGGGCTATGCCGTCGGTAGCATAGCTGCTGGCAACTCCCTTGCCAGACAGGTCAAAGGTGAAGATCCAGACTAAGAAGCAACCCAAGAAGATGTCCAACTACTCCAAATGCGTACGAGGAGTGAGAGTCCCAATGAAGGAGACGGAAGAGACACTTCAGGATGAGGAGGGGCAGACGAGGCTCCAAAGCCATGACAAAGGCAGCTTGTCTAGAGGTTGGATGCCTCGAGAACAATACCGCCACCCCCTGGTAGAGGTTAGGCGTGAGGTTAACAGCCTTACCTTGTAAAAAATATCTTGTTGAGAAGGACCAAACACAGAAGAAACCGGACGGATCTTTTGAATGACGACCAAAGCAAGTTAAAAGGACACGTTAAAGGAAAGAACGTATGACCCTGGATAACAGCTGTCCAAGATCGAGATCGATAGAAATCTGCGGTTGGGGAGGCCAAAGTTCACACCAGGCTGTAGTGCCAGATAAAGAAGAAGAAGAACAATAAGTCAATAGATTGCAGGTTAACATACCTATACAACATAAATAATAATGCAACAACTATAGAAGTGCTTCAGATCAACTGAGTAATAATAATATACAATGGTGAATCAAAAAGTAAGTTACACTAGCTCGCTGTGAGAGCACGCTGTGTGTCGTGACAATGGCCAATGCGTAGCAAGCTACAGTAACTGCTGACATTTCCAATAGGAAGGGTAGTGTGTTATCCCGTCGTGGTGTGTGTACAAAGCGGGCTAGGCTCAAACTGGAATTGGAGGTGCGTGCAAATAGTCAGATTTCTATGGGCTAAACTGCTCAATTGCACGGACATTCATCGTGAAATCACTGCTGTATATGGTGAGCGTGCCATTTCTCGCCCAGATATTGTCGAGTGGTGTAAGCAATTTGACGCCGGACACACAGATCTCACAGACGAATATCGCGAAGGCAGTGCCATTGCAAATGTTGACCGTGTGGATGAGATCATTAAAGAGAATTGGCGCATAACACTGCAGGAAATTGCCAGCATGCTGAACATTTTGTATGGCAGTGTGTTCTCCAGCACCTTGGATTATGAGATTATCATGTGTTCGGTAAGATGAAAAAGGATCTCGGTGGACGACGATTCCGAAATGATAAGGAGGTGAAAGAAGCTGCATCCAGGTGGTTACATAGCGTTGGAGATGATTTCTACGCATCCGGAATCATAAGTCGGTTGCCTGTTCCGAAAAATGTTTACAGTCTCTTGAAGACTATGTGGAAAAGTGAACTTACATTGTATGTTGCCATAGCGGTGTTGCCTATGAGCATGTGGTTTAATAAGGTTGGTTGGTTCCTTAGTTTAGGGGCTGCGACAATGCGGTCATGTAGCCCCGTGTACTTTGGGTGTTTGTAGAATTTGTCGGATAACCGGTGTTAATTGTGATGGCTGTATTCGTGTGTGTTATCTGCGATTCAGGTAGGACCGCAGACGATTACTATTTTTCAAGTAGTTCCTACTTTTGCCACCAAATGCTATCATGCACGACACCTAACTGCGGATGCGGCTACTAAATGCCATCTCAGTCAGCACCCGGTGTCGAACGTTGGAACTAATAGAGCGTTATCAAACTAACCTACAACTTTTTGCTTCCACAAGTGTAATTAGTGGAAGGTTCTTTTTCATGCCATAAATCTGTGACATGGGACTGTCAGATGTTTCTCGTGATTTAACCATCTGAGCGCAGTGAAATATGGTACAGTAAATGTTTATACACATTCTAATGAACTGGCATCTAATGTAGTTCAATTGTTTACATACCCTCAAGATGGCGGCTGTGTGAAATTTTAAAAATTAAGTTTTTATTTCTTGTGTCATAATCATGCGATCGAAGTGAAAGTCTGAATAATGAGCCTACTTAATAATTTTCATTTAATGGTACATAACTCTATGGTCTATACATATAACAATCCAACATGGCGACCATCCATAATATTTAGACGGTTCTCAATATCTACTAATCTATTACAGCAAACTGAAATTTTGTATTTTGATAGCGGCAATTAACATAAGTAGGATATATGAAAATAGGCTGTGTAGTTCTTCATACAACTACTTGTTATTTTTTATTTCAGGCAATAGTTGTCGACCATTCAGGTAAAATGGTTCCTATGGGCACCCCTGGAGAGCTGTGGGTCAGAGGTTACTTTACAATGCTTGGTTATTGGGAAGATGAAGCCAAAACAGAGGAAACAATGGCTCCAGGAAGATGGCTTAAAACAGGGTAAGACCACACTCACTTTCTCAAATGTACAAGAGGCAGACCAGGACTGCAAAGGGAGCTATGTGGCAACAACAGCTGGTGATGTGTTCTCTTTGTGGTGTTAACAACTCTGAAGAGTGATTTCGTCCGGGAAGAGTTATCAATTCCTTACGTGATAAGCATTTTTTTTTTTCGATGTCGCTGAACTACGACCTATATCCGTTTTACGTATCGGCTCTCTCTTAAGTTAACTGCCCTGGGGCTGGTTTGCAGCAACTCGCCAATCTTCTCTATTCTCCGCCATCCTCTTCAATTCACGATATGATTTTGTGTTCGTGTCTGTCATTAACTGTGTGATGTATGCAAGTGGTGGTCTTCCTCTAGTGTTTTTCCCTTCTAACATCCCTTCGATGACTCTTGCTGGCAGGCTATTATGTCTGAGAATATGTCCCAACATATTTGCTCTTCTTGTTTTGAGGCTCTTCATAAAGCTTCTACTTTCTCCTGCTCTTCTGAATACCTCTTCATTTGTCATATGTTGTATCCAACTGATCTTAAGCATTCTTCTCCAGCACCAAGCCTCAAAAGCCATCAACTTCCTCTCTTCTGACTTCCCTATTGTCCAGGTCTCACTACCATACAAAGCCACACTCCACACATATGTCTTCAACAGTCTTTTTCTTATTTTTAGGTCTATACTTATGGATGTGAATAGATTCTTCTTTCTATAAAAGGCGTTCTTTGCCTGAATAATTCTACTCCAAATTTCTCGTTTGCTGGTTCCATCATAAGTTATCAAGCTTCCCAGATACTTATATTCCTTCACAAGTAGTATTTTATCATTCTCGATATAAATTGCTGGTGCTCTTCTATGATCTTCCTGGTTCCGACTGCATACGAGTATTTTTGTTTTATTTTTATTCATCTTCATGTTAAATTCGTTTTTAAGGATGTTATTCATTACATGAAGTATCTGTTGAAGATCATCTTCATTATCTGTTGTTAAAGCAATGTCATCTGCGAATCGGAGCATGTCAATCTTTTCCCCATGTATATTTACTCCAACTTGAATCTCTTCTCTTATCCTATTTATGGCATCTTGGACATACAAATTAAATAAGTAAGGAGATAGTGAGCATCCTTGTCGTACTCCTTTTCTTATTTCAACCTCTTCCTGGTTATTGCCAGATCTTATTATTCCCCTTTCATTCTTATATAAACTATGTATTATTCTTCTATCTCTATAAGAGATTCCCACTTTCTTTAGTAACTTGAACAGTATATTCCAATTCACGTTGTCAAAAGCTTTCTCCAGATCCACGAATGCTAGATATGTTGGTATTCCTTTCCTATTTCTCTTTTCAATTATTTGTCTTAGAGTTAATATTGCTTCTCTTGTGCCAATGCCCCTTCTGAATCCAAATTGGTCGTCTGTAATGTAGTTATCAAGGTTGTTCTCTATTCTCCTAAGTATAATACGTGTAAGAATTTTAGATGCTTGTGTTGTCAGGCTTAATGTCCTAAATTGATCGCAATTTTGTGCTCTGGCCTTCTTTGGAATTGGAATTATTATGCACATAGTAAAGTCAGTTGGTACTATTCCAGTTTGCATACATTTTGCATATCATTCCATATATTGCATCTTCAGCTTTCTCTCCGCAGTTATTTAATAGTTCTGCAGGGATTTTATCTACACCTGGTGCTTTTTTGTCTTTTAAATCTTTCAGTGCTCTTTTAAAATCCGATTTTAGTATTTGGTCACCTCTATTCTCTGCATCTGTCTGGTCTTCTTCCTCTATTACTTCCTTATTCATAACTTCATCTCCATAGAGGCTCGCTAGATATTCTTTCCATCTCTTCCCAACCTTTCCCTCTTCATACAGGTATTGTCCATTCTCATCTTTAATACCACATGTCTTCTGTTTCTTCTCACCAAAAAATTGCTTCACATTTCCATATGCTTTTTCTAAGTTATTTGCTTTAAAATCGGTGACTATTTCATCACATATATCACATAAGTATTTTTCTTTGTCTCGCTTGCTTTTCCTAACGATTTCATTTCTCAGTCTTCTATATTGTTGTTTTCCTTCGTCACTTGTGGCGTTTCTGAACCTTCTTCTTTCAGTTATCATTTCTACAACTTCCTCACTTATCCTTGCTTTCCTGCTGTTTTTATTTTTATTTTTTAGCAGTTCCTCTGCAGTTCCTAGTATTTCCTCCTTCAGAATTCCCCACTGACTTTCTATTGGTTTCTTGAATATGTCAGTATTTCTTTCAATCATTTCATCTGTTCTTCTTTGGAACTCATCTCTAATATTTGGCATCTTAAGTTTTGTCACCTGTAGATACTCAGTTTTTCTCGTAACGATGTTCTTAGATTTGAGTTCCGCGTGCATCATGACTAGATTATGATCGCTTACGATATCTGCACCTGGATAACTTCTGCAATTTTTAACCTGGTTCTTAAACCTTTCTTTTACCATTATGTAATCCAATTGCGCTCTTCTCGTGTCTCCAGGAGCTTTCCAAGTGTATCGTCTTCTCTTGGGATGGTTGAAGATTGTATTTGTTATGACTAATTTATGCCTAGTGCAGAATTCTATCAATCGTTCACCTCTCAAATTTTTGACTCCCAGTCCAAACTGCCCAACAGTTGTTCCCTCTGTTCCTTCCCCTACAGTTGCATTCATGTCCCCCATAATGATTACATTGTCTTCTGCTCTTGTTCCTTCTATCAGGTGATTTAGATCTTCATACATTCTTTCAATTTCCTCATCATCTTCATTTGTAGTTGGCATATACGTTTGAATTATAACAGTATTGTTTGGCTCCATATTTATCTTGACTAGAATTATCCTATCACTATGCTGCACATATCCCGCTACTCTGAGTCCCATGGATTTTTCCATAATCACTCCTACCCCATTTCTTCCAAGCGGTCCGTCTTCTGGCCCTGAGTAGATTATTCTGTAGTCATCTGACCAAAAGTCACCCGTACCAGGCCATCTCATTTCACAAATACCGAGAATATCTATTTTTAATCTCTTCATTTCTATTTTCAGGTTTTCCAGCTTCCCCACCTTTAATAATGTGTTAACATTCCATGTTCCTATTTTCCTTACGCATTTCTGTTTCTTGCGTTTGTTAATAATACCATTATTTCCTTTAGTTGCCCCCGCCCGGAGATCTGAATGGGGAGCTATTTTACCTCCGGAGAATTTAACCAAAGAGCTTTCCATCATGAGCTGCTGATTCTTGGGATATCCAGTCGGATCTTTAATGGAGTGGTTTCCCGTTGCCTTCTCCATTCTATGCCGTTGGCCATCTGTCAGCTCTTCCGCCTTTAAGAGCAGTTTCCCACCCCAAGGGCAAGAGAGTGCCCTTCTTCTAACCGCTCATCCGCCCTCCTAAAAGACCGTTGGCACTTGATAGAAGGTGGTCTCCTTATCCTGGGAGAAGTTCGGTGTCTGATATATGCCTATTATATGGACATATACCTTTTACTCATTATCCCGAGTACTGGACTGCCTCTTCCGCCATCTACACTGTTCCGTAGTCCATCTACTCCACTGTCTATGCCGTTGAAGACTTCACCGTAACCCTGGCAAGGGACCCTTACAAGGTACTACCAGCCGGGTCAGCTGGACCGAGGTTTTTTAAAGAGGTGTTACTCCTCTATCACTCACCACTTTGTCCTGGCTTGTGACAGGCAGAGCCTGGCTTCCCAAACATTGGGCCCAGGTTGGCTGCTGTGGTGTCACCGTCTTCCTGCCAACAAACCAACTGACGTACACTCTCGGGCGCGATCTCCCTTTATAGGTTAAGGGAGTCTCGCGTGTACATAGTCTAGTATGGCCCGAGAGGGCCCGTCAGCCGGATTGTCGGCCGAAGCGATGGATCGCCACGCGAGGCGTACGCCCCGCTGTGCACTAAGCTTTATTAGTTTTATGTACATAGGCAATAAATACATTTGGCGATACAGAATTGGCCCACGCCCTGACACAAGGGTGTATCGGGCTACATTACTATCAGTATATACTATCACTTTGTTAATGTGAGGTTGAGTAAGGTCCAACACCCAATAAGCTGCCAGGATTGCCGCCGCCGTCTCTGCCTCATTTATTGTGGCTGGTCGTCCGTACGCTTGCGCCCAAGCTTCGTATGGATCCATCAGCACCGCTGCTATTGAGTGGGGTGTCGCATCCGCGTAGACCTCCAAGTGTTGGTGACGTGGTCCCGTATCCCGGGGGGTGGAAATGAACTCGTCCGTCAACAGTTTTCGCGGCCAGTATGCTTCATTGGATAAAATATGTTTGGGTATGAACATTGGCCACCCCATAACCCAGCAGACCCAACTTAAATAGCCGGCAGCCTGCTGGGCCTGTTGGACGTCGTAATGGGGGATGTCTCGTAGAATTTGCCGTATCTGATCCTGCGTTCCTTGATGTACCAACAAGCATTCCGCCGTAATATTGATCACAACTCCTAGGTATTGAAGCACTGTTGCCGGAGTTAGCACACATTTTGACCTGTTGAGTGTCACTCCTTTCACTGTCTCTAGGAACACTGTGAGTTCTAACACATTGATGTCTGGACCGTGGACTAACCAGTCGTCTAAGTAGACGATCATTCGAAGATTGGGAAATTGTTCTTGAATCACTTCGGCTACCGCCGTTGCCCAGCGTTGCATAACGCTGGGCCCCAAGGCATGTCCCATGGGAAGTCTCTGCCATCAAAAGTAACGTTTATTGTAATAGATCCCGTAATTGAAAATGTCACGCGGTCGCAGGGGTATATGGTAAAACCCGCTACGCAGATCAATTTTACTGCTACGTGTTCTTTGGGTATTTCTTGCAAGGCTTGAGCAGCTGTTTTAAGAGTGAATTTGGGTGTGTTAATGTAGTCCGTCCATTCGGACATGTCGTATATGATGCGTGCACTCTGGTCTTGCTTGGGCACGAGAAACACCGGGAATGCACTATAAGGCTTAAATTCACATATCACTTTATGCACTAGAAGGTCTTCGAGGACTGCATCCATCAATGGTGAGGTCCGTGTTGGCTTGAATATGGCTGGTGCTCCTGTCAGTTTTGGTAAGGATACTCCATTCTTCATTATTTCCGTTGCGTACCTGCCACAGGGTGTGTCCAGGTATGGTATAGGGTTTGCCGCTGCTACTGCCGTTGATCTATAATGTGTTGGAGGTCATGGCTTCTTGGTAGGTGCTGATACTGTAAGCTCCGGGAACCCTTGTTGATCCGTTGTTACCACGCGGCGTAGGGTTGGTGGGCGACGCGGGTAATGCGGGTCGTATTCCCAGTAAGGATCCTGGAGGTCGTCATCATCTGCCTCTTCTTGTTCAGGATCTAGGATGTGGAGTTCGTCTCGTGAAGCTGCCACAGGACGGGGGAGGCCCGTCTCCACCGGAGTGCCGGTGGCTCCTACGCCCGCTTCTTCCTCTTCTGTTCCCATGATGTCCCATGGGCCACTACACCATTTGAACCATGCTAAGTCCTGAATGTGCTGAGGTACGATATTGCTCGGTAGTGTTGGAGAGTTGTGTGGTTGGTCTTCTTCTTCAGATTCTGGGATGTACTGTTGCCAGAATTGTTGAAGTGCACTCTGTAAATGGCTGACGAACGGATAGCGGACGTAGGATGAGGGGGGCGTCTTGGACTGCTCTGCCCCTGTCGTGGGACTCAGCCCCGATACCGGGCCCCTCCGTCGCCTGTGTGTCGGGCGACACATCGTATGTACTGGATTAAAACACTTAAGATGCTGCTGTGGTGTCACCGTCTTCCTGCCAACAAACCAACTGACGTACCCTCTCGGGTACAAATGAAGAACAAGAGAAAAAGTACGAACTGTATTTTTATTTTTGGTTAGGATTTCGATGTCATATGATGTTTCACACCAACATATGGGCTGAAGAAGGAAACATATCAAGTTTCCGAAACATGTACCTATAGTATTTTTAGTAAAGTAAAGTATTGATTTGGCGAGTGTGAATTGTGTTATACATCTTGTACCCTCTCGGGTGCGATCTCCCTGCTGACTATTCTTCCACCAAACGACTGCTCCCCGGCAGCCCGACCTCGCTCCTTATATACACAAACCGGGAAGGCGTGTACAAAGGAGGCGAAGCCGAGGAGCACGGGCGCAGCCGCCTGGCGAGGAGCGGTCGGGCTGAGGGCCCAATGCTTTATTAAATAAGTTTTGCAGCCATACGTATCGGCATGATGGGTTAAAATAACTGACTGGACTATTAATTATTTTATCATGGAGATGCATGTGCAGCGAATTCTTTTCAGACGTAATTTAGGAATGGCGAGGTGCATGAAACACAAATCCCCCTTCCGTGCAATCTAAAAATACTTATAGTGGGCGATGTATTGAAGATAGAGATATGCTCTCGCGGACTTTTTTGTAGAACTTTTCATGCTGAACAATTCTTAAACTAATAGTATATTGATATTTTTAACGGTCTGCCCAGCGTAAGCTTAAAAAGCGCACGGACGCCAGATTTTTTTCGACCTTTTCACTGAAATCATTACTGCTTGGCTTCCTTTGATCATAAATAAATTATTTTGTACAGAAATCTTCCTCGAGGTATCCTTTACAGAATGGTGAAAACCGCATCAGAATCCATCCAGTGGTTCTCGAAATTACCCGTGACATCCAAGAATTGGGGACTTTGTTTTATACTAAGTAGAGATGTTATTGAAGCAGACAGTTTTGCCACCAAAACTCACATCTAAAATGATAAAGGGTGGGATTGTTTGTTATTATTACTTTATTTCATACTTGTAACCACCTAATTTTTATAGTAATAATTCTTAATTGTGATCTTTTATTTCTACATAGTTTACATCCACATTGGAGCATTTTAATCAGTCCATATACATTGAAGTCTAATAGTGTTAGTTAGGAATTTGGTTTTACAGCTTCTTCTTCTGCTCCCAAAATGTCTTCATCCTGTCTGATTTGGCTGCCCTTAGTTTGTCAGTTATGGTGTAGGGGGCGTGGTGGCACAGCGATCGAGCTGTCTGTCTCTCACCATGGCAGACCGGGTTCGATTCCCAGTCCATGCATGTGAGATTTTCAAAGTGAAATGCCATGTCCTGTGGTTCGGATTCCACATAAAAAGGAGGTCCTTTGGCTTATGATCTCGCGATAAACGGTCACGTAAAACTACAATCTTCTTTTTAGTTACGGTGTAATTGTGATCTACTATAATAATTATTTAAACATTAGTTATTTTTCTGTAATTATTACATTTTTGCAGTGTGTACTTTTTCCAGTACTGGTTGTTGTTGTTGTTGTTGTTGTTTGAGTCTTCATTCTTTTGAATTGTTTGATTATATAGATTTATTACGGTAATTGTTTGACAAGAAAAGATGGATCGAAACATAGGCAATGTACAGGGTCATTATGTGTGTGCGTGCCAGTAAACACGGCAAGCTACGCCGGCTGTGACTAGCGCAGATCGCGGCTGCACGCACCCGGTCCAGCCGGCGGTTGGCATCCACTATCACACTTTCACCAAACATGTTCAATAATGTGTACTTACAGAGCTCATAGGCGATGCTGAAAATGTCCTCCCTCTCTTGTAACACACACCTGACATCTTTTGATGAAAGAATGTCTGTCAACTCTTTTATTATTTATGGAGCCTGTTTCCTTGAATCGTTTAGCGAGCCTTCTAATTGTACTAGGCACAGGTCTTTCTGGAAACTTGATTCAAAATTTTCGCCTTGTTTCAGAACAAGATTTTCTGCTTTTCATATACGAATTATGGATATAGCCTACACACGTTCGTGCAATGTGAATTGGTGTCTAGGCATGACCAACAATCACAGTAATCACAATACTCACTAAACGTGCAACACTAACGTCTAAGCTTTGCAAATACATGCCCATATGAATGACAAAACACATGTGAACTAATGATATGAGTTAGCGGAGCACACCAACCGCCAGCTGGACCGGGTGCGCTCGGCCGCGATCTGCGCTAGTCACAGCCGGCTTAGCTTGCCGTGTTTACTGGCGCGCACACACATATGACCCTGTACAAACACAAAGTCAGGAAGGTGTGGGTGGCGAAAAATGTAATTTCAATTATAGCTGGTAAAGAATTTTCCGTTCCTTCTGAAAAACGTGTAATTTGAATTTTAACACTATTTCTAATTTTTGAAGCATCATGTTAGATTTTGATTGTGAGAAGTTGATTATGGATTTTTTATTTTCCAGAGACCAGTTTGTTTTGCGAGAGGATGGATATGGTCTTGTAGTTGGACGTCTCAAAGACTTGATCAATCGAGGAGGAGAGAAGATATTTCCCAAGGAAATTGAAGAATTTCTTGAGTCACATCCAGACGTATTGGAAGCACAGGTATATATTTTAGCTGTAAATAAATCCTATTTTTTAAATTGTTGCTGCATCTGTCTTGATGATGTTTAATCAATTCACTTGGGGTTTGAAGCACAATTAGTTAGGAGCTGTCCTTCAAAGCCTAAGATTGAGAGTTCAATCCTGGCTCAGTAATCACTAAATATACAAATGTTGTATATACAGTATATGACATTAACCATATCTGAAACAAATTGGTCCTTATTGACAAAATCTAATTGAAATTTAAATTGTATTAAATAAAATATATAGGGCGTCCCATAAAGGACACAGTTTTTAAATTTAGCACCACCTTGAGTTTGTTAGGTTGCAGGACCTGACAGTATGGCGACTGTCCTGTGTTGATATTGCGATTACTGATTGTCATTGTCAATTGTCAGTTGTGGGGATGGTTATCAGCTGAAATGGAGCGATACACGAAGGAACAACGTGTCCAGATTTTGAAAGTGCATTTCAAGTACGGTGAATGCTATGCAGAGACCAGCCGAAGACTTAGTGTAATTTTTGGTAGGCGAAATGTGTCTAATGTGTCAACCAGTGCAGAGACTGGTAAGGAAATTTGAAGATACTGGATCGACAGAGAACATCAAATCACCTGGACGTCCTCGTTCTCGGCGATTGGTAGGGAATGTCACTCTCGGCAATCAGAACATCGCTACAAGTCATGAAGTAGATTCGCCGCCGTTCTCAACAATTAGCCATTTTGAGAAGCAGCAAATTTTAACAAAAGATCTGCATTTGCATCCTTTTAAGATGCAACTAACACAAGAACTGAAGCTGATGGACCATTTTAAGCGTCGAACATTTGCCAATTGGACAGTCACAAAACAAGAAATCGATAGTGATTTCCGTAAGAAAATAATCTTCAGTGACGAGCCACACTTCCAGCTTAATGGTTATGTGAATAGACAAAATTGCCGGATTTGGGGCACAGAGAATCCTCGCATGGTCCATGCGAAGTGTCTCTATCAAGAACGAGTCACTTTTTGGTGCGGATTATGGGCTGGCGGACTAATTGGGCCATTCTTTTTTGAAGATGAAACTGGAAAAGCAGTGACAGTGACTAGTGATCGTTATCACCACATGATAACAGAGATTTTATAGCCGCAATTGCAAGAGTTGAATGTGGAAGATTGTGGCTCCAACAGGATGGGGCAACCTGCCACACAGCTGTTGAAACAACAAGGTTGCTGAGAGAAAGATTCCCTGCTCATCTCATCTCTCGCAATGGCAATTAGAACTGGCCACTGAGATCGCGTGGTTTGACACCATGTGACTTCTTTTGTGGGGGCATGTCAAATCCAGTGTTTGTGTGAACAATCCACAAACCATCCCTCAACTCAAGGTGGAAATGAGACGTATCATGGGTCTAATTCTTGCGGACCTTTGCTCTAGAGTCGTCGACAATTTTGTCCACAGAGTGGATGTGTGGAGGACATTTGCCTGATATTGTGTTTCATACTGACATAATAATGTTAGCAATTTTCCAATAAAGTATGTGTTTTATTATTAAATTAAAAATTCATTCTTTATTCTAATACTATCGAAATCAGATCTGTTACAAAGTAATTTAGCCAAAAAATATTTTTACTAACAGGAAATAAGATTATTTGAAATTAATCATCATCATCTTCCTTCCAAGTATTGGACCAATGTCCCATTGCGGTCTTGCACTTTCCCTCCATCTCTTCATCGGACGTCCTATCGCTCTATTTCCCCGTGGCTGGTAGCGAAGGATCTCGTTTGGTAATCTCCCAAGTTCCTGGACATGTTTCCAGTTCTCTTGGTAGTCACAAATGTATGTAGTTATTGGTTTCACTTTTAGTTCCTTCTTGAAATTAATTGAAGTATCAAATAAAATATACAGTATGTGGTTTCTAGTCAATTATCTTCTAAAATACTTATAAAATTAATGTGTTGCTCTCAAGATTTAAAATTAAATAGAATTTGTAATTGGAATATTTTGAGAGCATCTCAAAAATACAACATAGTTTCATTTACTCGCAACTTTATTTTTTAATAGTTTCTTCCGACAACTTAACCCTTTAAGTGCTGAGTTTCCATTTGCCTGTGTGGTCCCTCAGTGCTGAGTTGATTCATTTGTATGTAAAAAAAAAATGTAGAAGCCACAATTTTTAACCTATCAGGGAGGGGGGTGAATAGCTTAAAACTTTTATAAATGTTGGTTCTTTAAACTATTTAAATGCCAATTGAAGATCCTACGATTATGTTCAATATTATAACGAGAGAAATGAAAATTTAACTTTTTGTGCTCACGTGTACCTCACCTTGTAAAGGGTCCCCAAAAAAATATTTCCTAAAATCTGTAGGCAAGTAATATATGTTACATCATCATCACTTTCCGTTGTGGTTAATAACTGAAGGATTCATTGATCCGAAATAACATCGCGTCGAGTGCAACTAGTTTGTTGTTCCGCCATGTTTGTTTACATCATGGATGAACGACAGCTGTAGAGGACTGACTTCTACAAAAAGCTCTGGTAGTCACTTCTCGAAGCTATTAGCTGTGCTCAATTAGTTCCACATAATGTCCAACAGATGGCAGAACATGCCAGACATCGATTCGGCTCTTGAGAGTAAACCGGGAAACTGAAAAGAAAAAAAAAAAAAGTTCTCGTGCACCGCGTCTATAGACGGGCGTACCACAGGTTAAGATTGCTCATGATGACCACACTGTAGCCGAAACTATTCCTAGTATATTAAACAACTAATAATAATATATTTATTGACTATTGGTAGTTTCATTTAATACCATTTAGATTTCAATCACACAAATGTTGGTTAGTTGCCAATACAATATTTATGGAGCTGTGAAGGGGTGTGATGGCACAGTATACTGTATAATATATATTATTATATATATTATTTTGATAAAATTTTATTATATGGCTTAACATTTATTTACAATCACCAGTAATATTTCTCGCTTTTTAACTACATTTTGAAAATTATTGTAAAAGGACCCGTTCCCGTTTTAAAAGCAGTTTCATATCCACTACTGGCTTGCTAGGCCTAACGTAGCTTCACCATAACCCTGAAGGCAATGTTGTTTGCTGATGACCTTCTGGTATGGGGAGAGGATGAGGAAGAAGTACAAGAGCAATTAGATGAGTGGGAGAAGGTAGTGTTATCATATGGGATGAAGTTCTCAGCACAAAAGAGTGAAGTGGTCATCACAACGAGGAAGAAGAACAGACTGGATATGGGCATAACACTTGGAGGACAGCAGTTGCAGAAAGTAGAATGCTTCAAGTACTTGGGAAGCATAATTGAAGAAAAGGGAGGCAATAGGATGGAAATAAATGAGAGGGGAAGGTGCGCAGATGGATTTTTCAAGAGTGTTAGGGGGATGATATGGAATAAAGATGTACCACAAAAATGTAAAGGAATCATCTACAAGACCTACTTTGTGCCAATTTTGACATATGGTTCAGAAACATGGGTGATGAAGGAAAGGGACAAGAATAAAATACGAGCAGTGGAGATGAAGTTCCAGAGGAGTAGGGTAGGAGTGACAAGAATGGACAGAGTAAGGAATGAGAGAGTCAGGGAGATGGTAAGAGAGGAACCATTGCAAAATAGAATAGAGCGATCTAGGCTACAATGGTATGGACATGTGAGGAGGATGCAAGAGGAGAGGATACCGAAGAAGATGTTTGGAATGGAAATGACGGGAAGGAGGCCAAGGGGAAGACCAAGGGACAGATGGACAAAAGGAGTTAAGAAGAGTGTGGAGGAAAGAGGAGTGTGCTGGGACACAGTAAATGACGAGAGATGGTGGATGGACAGGAAACGATGGAGAGGCTTGTGTTCCAAGCAGACCCGACCAGCGGTTGGAAACTGCTCAAGATGATGATGATGATGTAAAAGGACCAGTATTATATTTTATTTTATTTGATACTGAATTGTAAGGATATCCATTTTAGTATTTTATTTATTTACACTGCTTACGCCCACTTTGGAGCACCAAAATCAAACCTTATATACAAAGTCTTCCAATATTTCAAATAATAAGTTCAGTTCTTAATTCTTGATAATTTTTTCCTTTCCCAATACTTCTTCATTCTGGAAGATCTTGCAGCTCGTTCTTCTGCTGATATAACATATTTATTACGCTGTGAAATTTTGAATGTTAGTCGAGTGTATTTGTTATTCAGAAGCCGTTTCTCCTCTCTATGTTCAATTTAATGTTGAGTTATTTTCAATTCGTCTAAATTCATTTGTATTTCTTTACACCATGTGATTTTTGTTTTACTGTTCCAAAAGAAGTCAAAATGTTGTTTCAGGAGTCTAGTATTTGGCAAGCGGGATAAGTGTCCAAAAAACGCGATCCTTCATTTTCGCATCGTGTCAATGATAGATTCATTTTCCTTGTAAAGTATTGAATTGGGCAAAAGTCTCCACTGGCCCTCAACCTGGTGTTTTTAATTGATTATTGTCTGAAGAATCAGTCTATCAACCTTCTGTAGTTTGTCAGTTGTTGATCGGGTGTTTAGTTTAAATAAAGTTTCACTTGCATATGTTGCTTCTGGCTTAACGACGGAGAAATAATGTCGAAGTTTAGCATTAATCGAAAGAGACTGTTTCTTATGTTGGCCAGGTAATCTGTTGTGCTCGTCGCAATTTTAGTGTTCTACTATCTATTGATGCTCTTTCATTGGCATTCCATCAAGATATTTAAATTTTTTCACGATCTTTATTTTATTTCATTTTATTACAATGTTATCATTAACATTTCATTTCTTATTTACATTTAAGTACATATATACTATTTTGGTTTAATTCTTAATTGATTTTCATTTTTTAGCAGAAGATGACCTCATTGAAGGTCGAAACATGTCCTATATATAAAATATATACCGGTATGTGTTGAGTATTGATTTGGCGTATAATTTTAAACATTTAAGTCCTTTTTTTTTTATCCAATCCAATATGCTACACAGTTCTAGTGGACTGTTTTCCTTTCTATCTGCCAGTAGAGCAAAGCAGGTGCAAATCATGCCGATATACTGAGGGGGGGGGAGTAAATATGGGTTGCCTATCTGTAGGGGACATTCTTGTAAACAACACTGATATTGACAGGGCATAAATACCATTCTGGTTTAATATCTCTCTTAACTGCGTAGAAAATCGTTAAATTCAACAGATGTTTAGGAATCATCAATAAAGTTTTTAGACCATAATTATTTCAGAAACACACCCGAACAAGGATCTACAAAACCTTAGCGAGACCTGTACTTTGCTATGGTAATGAAGCATGGAGGAAATGCGATGAGAGACGAATAACTACCACCGAAATGAAATATATGCGTAAAACAGCAGGAGTGGGATCACAAACGAAACACTTAAGTGCAGAATGGTCTTAACAGCAGACCTGTAATGGAATACAGTCGAGTCCCGCTCAATCGACCTTTGCTTATCCGACACTGGTAGACTTAATTTGAAGATTTGGTGTACCCTAACTTCTGGGATGCCCAGTGTGGAGGTTGCAGCCATGGGACAAGTAGTGAAGAAGAAGATGAAGATATGTCTCTCAGTGAAGAATTCAGTACATTGGATATGGCATTAACGTACATGGAGCAACAGCCGGAGGCAAGCGCAACAGAGGTGTTGATTTTTCGTCGATGGCGAGATCTCGCAGCATGAAAACGTGAATTAGCAGGCAAGCAGACATTGTTTACAAGTTTCTTTTCTTAAGGTATTTGGAGCGTTTTCTGTTCAATACTGCATGCACGATTCACTTGGTAATTTAGTCGAGTACCGTAAAATATGACGTCATTGTTTTAGTAATACAGTATAGCCTCTTTGTTTTAGTTCATTTTCAAAGTCGATCTGTATTAACTGACATTTTCGGTGATTCGACGTACTCCAGGTGTAGTTTGGGTCGGATAATCAAGACTCTACTGTACATCCATGAATACCAGAGAAATTGGCTAGGACACCACAACAGGATGGACAGAAGCAGGATCCCTAAATCAGTCATCAACTACTGTCCCTGTGGGAAGAGATCTGCAGGTTGCCCCAGGAAAAGATGGCATGAAAATGCAAATCTTTTGTATTGACCGTAACAGTTCTTCTAGGACTAATACACGAAAGGATGATGATGATGACCTGCTGCAGTCCTCGAGATAACTTTGGAGACACTCAAAAAGTACAGTCATATTTAAGAGATCAGCAGTTTGAAGCTTGGTGTCGGTTAACTCAGAAAGGAAAAGGGGTCATTCTCTACAAGCAGTTCACGCCAACTAATAAATGGGTGTGGCACCACAAGGGTCTTTCCAGCTCTGAATGGAAGGATGGACTGAAGCTTGTATGTAATGTAGCCGCTGTTAGAGCTGTACCAGGCAGAAGCTGGGACGATAACCGTTGTCGCCATTGAGGCAACGAGATTGAAACCCTCCCTCATATCCTTGGGTTCTGCAATTATGGTGAGGCTCTACGTAACACAAGATCCATCCTTGCAGAGAGTCTGAGAGATGTTGGCCTTGTGGTGCATGAAGAAGTTTCAGGGCTAGCCACGGTAAGCAGTACCAGGCGCATTGACATCATAGCCTACAAGGAAGATAAAGAGAAGGGTTATATATTGGATCCCTGCGTTTTGACACCCATGCCGAGCAGCCAGATGAAGTGAACAAAGAAAAGAAGTATATACACGAGCCTACAGTCCATTTCTACAAGGAAAAATACCACCTTCAAGAAATAGAAGTTATCGGGTTAATAGTGGGGGTCTGGGGAACAATACCTTCTCTTTTTGCTGCAACATGTAGAAAATTTCGTATCTCAAATGCCACCATTAATACCATAGCAGTAACGGCCCTTAAAGGATCCATTAGTATTTTGAGAAATCACCTATATTCGTAAATTATGTGTATTTTAAGGCTGAATAGCTATTTTAATTATTCATTTTTAGTTGCGGTTTGCCCACTCTTCAGGTCTTTTATTCTAATTTATATGTGTGTGTCATACATTTCAAAGTTCATTACTCGTATTTTGTTAATGTTCTAATGTTTCTTCTTTCATCTCATTATGATTGTTAAGCTTTGCATATTAGCAGCCTTGTAAATCGAGGAAGCATAAGAAATAAAAAATAAAATGATTTCAGGTAGAGGGTCATGGTAGAGCCAGAGGAGGTTGCAGTGCTAACTTCTACGAGGGGTGATCACAAACTAAGGTTACAAAGCCTGCAATAAAACGTGTACATTTCATTTCATATAACTAATACAGCCAACTGATAGTACATACTCTAGTTTTTTTTATCATTCTAAATGATCTTGTCGACTTCGTCATTACGCTGGGGTCTGGCGTTACGTTACGGTGACGGGACGAAATGTACCCAGATGCACTGAGGTGTGTGACGTCATAGTACCGCTTGGTGCATGTGTTCCCCGACAATCTCTACTTCGTTAGTATAAGACAAAAATCCCCGATTCTTGGATGTCATGGGTAATCTCGAGAACCACTGGATGGATTTTGATGCGGTTTTCACCATTCTGTAAAGGATATCTCGAGGAAAGATTCTGTAGAAAATAATTTATGTATGATCAAAGGAAGCCAAGCAGTAACGATTTCAGTGAAAAAGTCGAAAACAAACTTGGCGTCCGTGCGCTTCTTAAGCTTACGCTGGGCAAACCGTTAAACATACCAATATACTATGAGCGTAAGAATTGGTCAGTATGAAGAAAAGTTCTGTAAAAAAGTCCGCGAGAGCATATCTCTATCTTCAATACATCGCCCACTATAAGTGTTTTTAGACTGGATGGAAGGGGCACATCCCCGCGCGCTCTGGTGAGCGTGACGGCATTCCGCGCGCTTGACCTTGCTTTGCCCTTGGTTTGCCCTTGCCGTTCGCGAGTAATTTGAAACAAGGTAAGCAAGATAAGTATTATGCAGATAATTTTTTAACATGTCAAGAGTCTTTGGCTTCGAGCGAAGCGAGAAGCCTCCAGCCTTTCTAGCATTTTTCAGCATTTGTAGCATTTAAAATGATACAAAGTCTAGTCTTTCAGACTGACTGTCACTTTGTTTTAAATATAGTCTCCATGTCAGATTAAGCACTTGTCGCTTCGTCAGACGAGTTTGAATATCCCCTCATGGTAAAAATCCTGTCCTTGTGTGTTCAGCCACGTTGTGGAGAAGTGTTTCACCTCCTAGGTGCTCCTTCAAGTGAGGAAACAGGTGAAAGCAAGGTGAGGGCTGTTGGGAGGGTGGTCAATGATGTCCTAGCGAAACAGCGAAATCGACCATTTGGTCTGTATGAGGTCGCTTGTTGTCAGGAAGGACGATGATGCCCTCTGTAAGAAGTCCTGGCCGCGGTTACATGATATGAATAACTGAGCGGATCTCTTCGTGGTACCAGTTTACCAAACGAATCATCATTAGGTTTTTAGTTGGTAGTATGCTGAACTGCTGTGCCCAAGATAGCGGATTCAAACCCGGCCAAAGTCACCGGATTTTTTAAGAGCATTAAAATCCTTTAATATGCCTTCTTTCGGAGGAGAAGTAAAGCCAACGGTCCCATATCATGTAAAAGATCCTTCCACAGACTAAACTTGTGTGGAGCTAAATTTCTAGGTTAGATTTCGTTGGAATGCTCTATCAAAGTTCCAACCTTCACCACTAGGTATCATTGACATCTGGTAGCGAAAGTTTGAACTACTTGAAATTGAACGGAACGTGTAGCTCACCCTCTGGGTGTCCGCTGGAAGCAGCTACAGACTCTGGCGAGCCGAACATGTCCTCGGACACTCCCGGCACTAAAAGCCATACGATAAATAATAATAATAATAATCTGAAGTGAATCGTCGACCTCCTAGGTGCTCCTTCAAGTGAGGAAAACAGTGCAAGTCGCTTGGAATTAGGTCCGGGCTTAGGGAGGGCAGTCAATGATTTTCCAGCGAAACCGACCATGGCCGCCTCTTTTGATCTGTAATGAGGTCGCGTGTTGTCAGGAAGGACGATGATGCACTCGGTGAGAAGTCCTGGCTTTGGTTACATATTTTGCCAACAGAAATCAAATAACTGAGGGGATCTCTTAGCGTGCAGTTTACCAAACGAGTAATCATTAGTTGTTTACCTACAACTAGCGCTGTAGGTGGTGGGTGGCTGAAACTCTGCACAGTTACCAACCGTATGTATTCGAATTACCCCACACTACTAATTTCTCTATAACAGCCATGTACCCTTAGTTTCTGATCACCCTATGCAATAAGGGATAATGGGGGAGACTTGTTTGCAAACAGAGTCTTGTAAACTAAAACACTGCCTCAAATGAAAATGAATGATATACACTGAGACCACCTCATGGTGTAGTGGCTAACGCTCTTGGCTGTCACTCCAGAGCTCCGTGTTTGATTCCCACCTCGGCCATCCTGGAAGTGGTTTTTCCGTCGTTTCCCCCCTCTTCAGGCAAATGCTGGGATGATTCCTAACTTAAGTCCATGGCCACCTCATTCCCAATCCTATCCCCAATTTACAAATACACACACTAGTGCAGCCATCACAATAACACAAAACCTCAACACCCAAATACATGGGGCTATATGACCTCGATGTCTCAGCACCTAAAATAAGCAACAAACGACAACAATCCAAAAATGGATGTGAATATTAAATTTCTGATTTTGTTCTTTTTTTGAAACTTTTATGGCTGGAGCTGATGTTAGCTGAAGTATCTCGGGCTATTTTGCCATGATTAAGCCTAGTGGAACATTGGTGAACTTTGGCAACTAAGAAACTCTGGATGTGGCAAAATAGCCCATCACATTACAGTTAACAGCAAATTTCTGATTGATTGTGTTATGTCTTAGGTGTTTGGCATACCTGATGCTCGCCTTGGGGAAACAGTCTGCGCCTGTATTCGATTTAAAGATGGAGTGACGCTCTCATCAGAAGATGTTAAGGCATTCTGTAAAGGAAAGGTAAATACATAAATTTCTGATATTAACAATAATAATAATAATAATAATAATAATAATAATAATAATAATAATATCGTTTGGCCTCGGGTGCCGGGTGCAAGCTTTGTAATTTGACACCCAGAGGGTAGCTTGCATGTCGAATTTCGTTGTTCCTTGAAACACTATGAAAGTCAAGGAGGTTAGATATCTAAGCTCCTTGAACACTATAGCGCTTTCTAGTAGAGAAATGAGGAACTTTGTTTTGGCAGAAACTCCCGAGATTAATTTTGCCATTATGAACATGGCCTACTGAATTCAAATGGGTTCTTTGACATGCCAACATCGTATGACATGCATGTCGTATTTTTGCCGCCTTTCAAAAATCACTTACCACGGCCAGGAGCGAACCTGCAATCTTGGGGTTAGTAGACCGACACGCCATCCACTCACCCACCGTGGCAAGCTATATTAACAATAATTAAGTGGTTATATTGGTTTTCACTGCCAAGGAATTAAAACTTTTCTAGTTTTATGCCATGTCTTGTGCGGGTTTTTGCCTAGGGTCACCAAGATATTCTCATCAGTGGTCTTTTGGTGTCCATGCCTGGACCCCCACAGACATAGCGAAATGCGCACTTCCTCCCTTATGAGGCAAACCTGCACTTCTTTACTGCGAGGACTAAAAGCTCGATCAGCTTTTCACCTCCCTATAAAGGCTCCCAAAAAGATGGTATATTGGCTTTCACGGCCAAGAAATTAAAACTCAGCAATTTTTCTAAGTTTATGCCGTGTCTTGTGCGGGTGCACGGCCACCAAGAGCCCGCTGATGAGCCTATCTTGGGGGTCCTAGGCGAAACCCCACACAAAACACGGCATAATCCTAGAAAAATTGCTGAGTTTTAATAATTAAGTGACTATAATTGTCTCATCATTCTAAAAGTAATCTTGGTACTCCCTCATCCTAATGTTCTGAGAGTTAAGCAACTGTTCAGGCAGTGCAAACTAAAGGTGTGAATTAGAACCTCGCCGCAGTGACGCAGCCACCACCTGGGTAATTGTGGTGTTTTCATTCCTCACTGCCTGGGCAGCAGGTTAGTGGTTCAGTAGGCATTCTGTCGACCCAATGTACTGTCGAAAAAGATGTGGATAACAGAATTCACACTGCGCATGTTGCGTTTGGACGCCTCTTACATTGTGTATTCCAGAATAAGAGCTAAGGATGGGAACAAAGCTGATGGTATACTACCCTGTTGTCATCTCTACGCTGCTCTACGGATATGAGACCTGGACTCTATTGGCAACTCCAGCTATCTGATATGACATCTAACGGTAAAAATGAGAAACTTACCAAGTAGGGTCCATTTGTCACGTGGTGTCTGTTTGTATATGGTTTCTTGTATTCGTAAGCAGATCGAGGTAAATTTTTCGTGTCTTTATACATAAGTAATAAGTTTTACTCGTTGATGGAGTGTAAAATGAGTAAAAGCAAAGTATATTGCTCAGTTTACGGCTGTAAGTCGATGCATAAGAGGGCTGCGGATATAAGTTTTCATCACTTTCCAAAAGATGTAAATAGCAATAGCCGAAAGGTGAAGATACCAAATAAATACGGGCAACAGGAGCGGGTTGGACCACTCACCACTACACTCACTGACGACAGGACGGGTTGTTCACTGTTACGCCGAGCCAAGCCGCACCCAGACAGCCAAGCCTCATCACTCAGGTATCATTCCCCCTCCCTAGTTCATTTCCAATTACCCTACCAACCGCCATCACCTCCCTCTGCGACATCCAAGCCTCCACTACGAGTCATATAGGCCTAATTTGACTTCGCAGGATATCTACTCTGCGAGAACCTGCTACCAGTCCGATATTCAACACCAAACCCACCAGCTAACCATCCAAATCAAACAATTCCTGTGTCCCTCGAGCTTTAATACAAGTTAAACTCATCCCTTCGCCCTACCAAGCAGCAAATAATTTCTACAGTCTATGGCACAGTGAGCAAACTCAAATATAGCTTTTAAACATAACAGCGCCATGACTCGAACTGCTCAAAAACAAATACCAGCAGACAACCGATGTTTGATAATATGCAATTGACACATAAAATCCAGTGGAACACACAAATTAGATCACGTGTACCGCACGGTTATACATATATACAATCAAAAATAACACTGTCATTATTTTAGGGACCACATTTACTGATTATAACCGAAAAATAAAAAGTGTTCCATATCAAACGTATGTTATTGAGTATTTTTACCCTACTTATCCAGACCGACCGCAGCGCCCCAAGTGTTAGTTTGAGTTGCCAATACCGCCGGGACATCAAAAAATTGGAACGCTTCCACCAGCAAAATATCCGCTCTATTATTCACATCAAATGGGATGTCTACATACCTAATGTCATGGTACTCGAGACAGCAAAAATGAAGAGTATTGAAGTTCATTATTATCGGTCATCGGCTTAGGTGGTCTGGCCATGTCCAGCGTATGAGTGATGACAGACTCCCTCGGCAGATCTTGTACAGTGAACTCAGCACGGGCAAGAGACCAATTGGTGCACCTTTGAAACGTTTTAAAGATCAGCTCAAAGAAACCTTCAAAAATGTATCTATCAATCCAGATACATGGTGTACCCTTGCGGAGGACCGTTCCCGCTGGCGTAAAACTACCTTCGACGCTGTTCTACTTTTTGAACAAAATCGTCAAAGACAGGAAACGGAAGCTCGCCAGAGAAGAAAACTCCGCCAAACACTACCACGTCCACCCCCTCCATCAGATGTGACGTATGCAACCGCATGTTCTATGCGAGGATCGGTCTGCTGAGTCATCAGCGGCATCTCCATCGTGCGGACACGAGACTTAGGAGTGCAGGGAACAAACCAACACTCGGATATGAGTATTGGCTGATGATGATGATGATGATGGTGATGAAGCTGTTCACATTGAGGTTGCCACTACCAATGAAAAAAACAACTAATTGACATGAGAAATGGAAAAAAAGTCCTCTCGGCACGCCGGAAGGCGGAGGTAGATTTCACCGGACAAACTTGGGGATAGGCGAAAATAGGCAGAATATCCAGGTTTTCGTAGAAGGATCAGACCTCGTTTATTGCGAGAAAGTATTTTATAATTGGAGATTAATTAACTTTGTTTTTCGTCATTTTATGCATATTTTAAACATTTTATTGTCTTATGATGACGGTAACCTTCTTGTCATTTGGAGTCCATTTTTATACTTGTGGTCACACTGTCCTTATGCAAGGTTTCGACACTGATGTGTAACTATATAACGGTCTGTTACTTCTTCACGCAAAATTATATCTCCCGCAGAGATTTTGGTTGGTTCCTCAGTTTAGGGGCTGCGACAACGCGGTCATGTAACCCCGTGTACTTTGGGTGAGTGTAGAATCTGTCTGATAAACGGTGTGAATTGTGATGGCTATATTAGTCTGTAATTCAGGTAAGGACTGCAGACGGTCAATTTCAAGCAGTAGTTCCTAATGTTGCTACCAGATACTACCGTCAACGACACCTAGCTGTGAACTTGGCTACTAGATGCCACCGCAACCAGCAACTCTCAACGAACGTTGGAACTTCCCCTCCAAAAGTAAAGCATACTGAGGGATTTTTAGCGCTCTTAGAAAATCCGACGACTTTGGCCGGCTTTGAACCCGCGACCTTGGGCATAGAAGTTCAGCATGCTACCAGTTACGTCACCGAAGCCGCTTCACACTTAGTCAGATGGAAATCTGAATCTGATCTCGTGCAAGTGCATTGTCTTGGCAACGTCTGATGGCTCATCTCTCATCAATTTAGTAGTGTTGCCATGTCAACCACTGATAGCTCTTGGCATTTTCTTATAATTCCGAAATCATTTTTCTCATCCCTTGGCGTAATGGTGGGTCATATCAAAAATTCTTTCAGACAAAAGTTTTAGGTAATTATTAGGGGAATATTGTCCATTCTGTACGTTTTTGATATTGTGCCTATTAAGAGAGATATGATTAATGTTTCCCGAAAAACCCACTTTTTCCCACCCCTTTGGTCAATGGTTGGTGCTATAAAAAAACTCTTCAAACATAAATTTTTGGGCTTTATCCGACACATAGTATGAACTTTGAACGGATTCGATATTTCACATATTAAGAGAGTTATAGCAATATTTCACTTTTTCGAAAAAAATCCCCCCATTTTCACCCCCTTCGAACGATTTAGCCCTGTAACGAACTCGACCGAGATTTTATAGGTATACATATTCGGTAAAAAATTCAAAGTGATTGGTGCAAAATTACGGCAGTTATAGTGTCCACAAGAAACTGATATATATATATATATACATAAATTATATATAAACTTCTGAACTGACGGTGGTTTTGGGGTCTAAGGGATGTGAAACGCGAAGATATGTCGAAATTTTCCGGAAGTCGAAACATGGTACCCATTGCAATAGTTAGCTTTCTGATGAAATCTACCTAAAAGAAAGCCATGTAATATACCGTATCTACAAAAACAGAAACAAAGAAGGTTGCTTTGAATTATTTATTGAAAGACATCTATAAAGAGACTTAACACTCGAGTGGTCGCGTGTGATCCATACTTTCTTTGTGATTTGAGGCTATTCTATGGTATTTATTCAATGAATATGATTATACATAGTGAAAAGAACTTCATTTCTGTACAATATAATACATGGATTTACAAGAAATACCTGAAATACGGAAACTAAATGACAAACTGGAGTAAAACAGATTGAGATGGTTTGGACATGTCAAACGGATGAATGAAGTAAGGCTACCAAGATGAGCACTGGAACGACGGATGACAGGGAAGAGAGGACGAGGAAGACCAAGAATGCGTTGGATGGACTCGGTGAAGAATAGCATTAGAAAATGGCCTGGATTGGAACACCGTGTCGGAAGATGAATGGTGGAACGACAGAGCAAAGTGGAGAGGAACCATATTTGCCCCCACCCAGTGTCAGCTGGAAAAGGGGAAATGAAGATGATGATGATGATGACCTGAATAATTACCGGACATTGTGATTTGTCTAATATTTGCCTAATACACTCCCTCCTCAATGCGTTTTGGAGGTACAGTCTATTATATGTTTATATTGATAGAGTCTGAAGTGTTCATTCATAAAGAGACTATGCAGCAATAGGTGTGGTCACTGTATTGCATCAAATATAAAATTATAGTGGTGCAATAAATTCGGAGGAAATGTTAAGCTTCACTCGCAGTCTGGGTTCAGGGAAGTTCTTACAATCCATTATTTTTATCACGGCAAGTGTCACATACAGGCCACTACATACTCACAACTAGAAACATTGTCATCACCACTATCAGCATCACTGTACAGTACACATCTGGATGCACTTCTATGTAGTGTTCTTCAACCTCTTCCTCTCACTCTCAACACCAAGCACTTCATCTTCCTTGCTGTCTGGTTCATTGAGTCATAGATTTATATTCTCATAGTCATCCATTTTGCACTTATATACCAATGACATGAAAATCCACAGCCTGCTTCCAGTCTCCGACCGGGTCAGGAATGGAATGAATGAAGCCCCCATCTAGCGGCGAGGATATGGACTGTGCCGGCTGCCGAGGCCTGACGCACTCCTCTGGGGCAATGATTAAATGAATGACAGATGAAATGAAATGATAGTGGAGAGTGTTGCTGGAATGAAATACCAATAATTAATATAATCTCATAAAACGGAGTAGATATGCACATGAAATGAGATTAGACACTCTAATAATAAAACGAACAAAGTCAAGAAAAAGTCACGCTAGTGGTCGCATGGATCACAGTTGTGATCCACAGGATTAAATTGCTTCATAACGTGATAGCCATCAGTAAGTACCTGGCTACTGCATGTTAGAGAGGGGATGGGGTGCAAGGAAGGTACACAGATGCTCAAAGACAACAGTCACACCAATAGGCTGGAGCGATAAAGCTAAACGGCTGGATCACTATTGTGATCCGCACGACCACTGGAGTGTTAAGATGAGTTTAGACAATACAATAGACTCAACCGACCTATAGTTTTAAAGTGGTTTGTTGAGGATTTAATCTTCTTCTTTTTTTATACATCATTCCCACTCCTACGTGGGATCGATGTTTATGACAGCTCTCCGCTATTTAACCCGGACATGCACATCTTCTTCCGACAACTGTTATACCTGCATTCCTCCTGTGCACAATCCATCCATTGTCGTTTCGGCCTGCCTCTCGTTTTCACTCCCTGTATTTGCATGGCTAACATCCTCCGCCCACGTAGGATCCTCTCTTCTTTTCACATGCACGTACCATTCAGGTTGTTAGTCTACTTTCGATTTTTGCAAAAAAATGAAAGTAGACTTATGAGATCTACACAGGGCCAAAAATTTTGTGTCTGTCTGTGTGTGTGTGAGTGTGTGTACTCTGAATGTCTGTCCCCCCTATCAATTTGAACACGGTGAAACCGAATTGAACAAAATTTGGTACAGAGGTAGCACTAGCAAAGGGCACCTCAGTGTCATGTTTTATATCGCTGCCATCTTGACAGAAACGTAATGGCGGCCACCCAAGTGTTCAAAGCTTAAATCAAATTACGACTAACCTAATCATCCGATCTCTACCAAATTTTGCAACAATATATATTTATATGGCGAGCGTCTTTTGACTATACTACAAGATCATCATCCCAATAGTTTGCAGATGGCTGCCATGTATGTGTGCAAATCGATTCCCCCTATCAATTCAAACAAGGTGAAACCAAATAGAACAAAATTTGGTACAGAGGTAGCACTAGCAATGGGCACCTCAGTGTCATGTTTTATATCGCCGCCATCTAGATGGAAACGGAATGGCGGCCACCCAAATATTAAAAGCTTAAATCAAATTATGACCAACATAATCATTTGATCTCTACCAAATTTTGCAACAACATACCTTTTTGTGGGAAGCATCTTTTGACTGAACTACAAGGTCTTCAGCCCAATAGTTTGCAGATAGCGGCCATGTATGTGTGCAAATCGATTCACCATATCAATTCAAACACGGTGAAACTGAATTGAATGACATTTTGTACAGAGGTAGCACTAGCAAAGGGCACCTCATATTCATGTTTATTATCTGTATAGCACATTGTATTTCAACAAGCTACTACAACTAACATTCAATTATACTCCTTGAAAAAGCAAAGAGTTATAACAATACCCATATATTTAGGAGAAAGTAGGCTGTATGTTCTTTACTGAACATCTTGTTGTTCTTGTACCTTCTTAGATATTTCCACAACCTTCAATGTTTCTCTTACTTTGCAATTTTGCTGAGGATTTAATGCCATCTATTATGCGGAAATGAATCAGTGCCATCAGAAATGTATCGTAACACTGTGGTTAGTGATAATCATTATATCGGTTCACATATTTATGGTCTGCTTTACTGTGTCTTCATGAACTGAAACTTTTTATTATATTTGAATTGCAGCCAATGGCCATAGCTGGGTATTTTAATTGATCGCCTATAGGTTCCCCAACAAGTTCAATTCCAAGTAGTTCCAACTTTGGCTACCAGAGATGCCATTGTCACTGACACCTAGTGGTGAATGTTGGAACTTATTAGAGCATTTATAACCAAATAACCTACAAATTTAGCTACACACTACCAATTTCTTTTACATGCCCTTAGGCTTTACTTCCCCTCCAAAGGAAGGCATACTGAAGGAATTTAACGCCACTTTTGCAACATATAAAACTGGTTATTTTGATACAAATTCTGTGTTTTTTCGTCATCTGACAATTAAAAAAAAATTATTGATAAGGTATGTGCAGTGCAGCAGAGCTGAAAGACTGTTCCTGGCATGGCTGGGCGCCCCGCTGCACATGCGGTGGCGGAGTTCCAAATGTATCCAGTCTAAATACACATGGAGCTGTAAGGAGCTTCCGCCACCATGGTAGCGGCAGCGGTGCTAAGCCGGTGAGGTTCCAAATCGTACCTTTAGGAGAAGACGGTGAAGAAGTGTGCCTGTGGTGATAGTTATTTTAAAGGGTAGATCTTCAAGGTCATGGACTCCATAGGTGGAGGAGGTTAGATGAGGATGAATATAATATTTATGTTCGACTATGTCGAAACGTAAATATTATATGTCAGAAAACTTTATCATAATGATGGTCATTATAGTAGGCTACTGTTTTTCATTATGAGACAGTTTCTCCAGCCAATCAGAGCTCATTCATTGACCAATTAGGTAAGGATACCTTTGCGCATGCACTCAAAATCCAACATGTCGGACATGAATTACACGATATGAAAATTGATAATGTAGCCTATATTGGATCAACCATTGTAGTTACAATGCCAAACACAAAGACAAAATCAGAACAAACCTTTACGGTAACAGGAAAATACTATGAAGTATGCAAGAAATTTAGGAATCTACGTCCAGAAGTTTGCAACACCATCCTTCTAGCCATTGCCGACATGAAAAGTGTTCATCGTCCCTATTGTTTGCATAAACAAACTGGCGAATATGAGACAAGAAATAGCACTGTACTTTAATACCCCCAACTCCAATTTCTACACAGCACATTGCTTTCAAATGACTTTGGTGACAATATTAGTGAATGCTAGTCTTGATCGGCACTAGACATCATGCAGGCTGTAAACAATAGCATTGCCAAGCAAAGTAAATGGTCTCTTTTTCCGAAGCTCTTTGACCCACACATGCGCTCAGTTCAGTAAGCAAAATCACTAACTGAAGTGAATGAATCGCACAGATATTTATGAATATGTATGTATGTATGTTAAAACATATAATAAAGTTATAATTATCGTCGAACATAAACAGTCGTATGCAACTCGCCTATAATGGTAATTAAGACACTCGTACGGAAATTATAAAATGAGCGTAGCGAGTTTTATAAACATACTCGTGTATTAATTATTACCATTATAGGCTCGTTGCATAATGTACTATTACCAACCTAATACAACTTAATACACATAAGGTATTATTTAATTACAAAAATTGCCTACATGCACATTGTAGAGAGTATGCAGACCGAATTATCAGTGGGGTAAGAGTTTCTTGGATGAGATGAAGCTCAGTTGTTGAAGTCTTGGTAGATAGTTGAAAATAAAGTTTTGTGGAGATTTGTTTAACCTTCATTCTTGTCCACCTCCTGGTGTAGTGGCTAGCATTCTGGACTATTGCCCCGGAAGTCTGGCTTTGATCCCCGACTCTGCCAAGAAATCTAATTCTGATCAGAGGGCTGGAACAAGTTACACTAGCCTCAAGAGGCAAAACTGTGAAGAGGTGGGTTTGATTCACATGTCAGCCATCCTGGAAGTGGTTTTCCGTGGTTTCCCCACTTCTACTCCTGAAAAATGCCGGGATGGTTCCTAACTTAAAGCCATGGTCGCTTCCTATCCAAATCCTACCTCAAATACAAATACACACACTAGTACGGACATAACAGTGACACAGGTTATCAGACAAATTTGCGAGTTCGCAAAGCCACTAAAAGATTCAATGGTTCAAAATACACTTAAGGATCAGTTCGAAGGTCTTGTATAATGGCAGCATGTTTAAAATGAATATAATGGAAAACTTAATATTTACAACCCTGCGTCAATCTTCGTTCTATTGCAATAGAAGAGTTACTTAGAATTAATTATGCAATTTTAATATTTATTACCAAAGGCTGTCCGAAATACTCTAGGAGAGCAAGTGTTTCAATAGAGACCAACAAAGATGACTTATGTTGAAG
Organism: Meconema thalassinum; assembly: GCA_946902985.2. Classification (NCBI taxonomy): domain Eukaryota; kingdom Metazoa; phylum Arthropoda; class Insecta; order Orthoptera; family Tettigoniidae; genus Meconema; species Meconema thalassinum. Next base: position 97,038,345 of record OX336399.1, read on the forward strand.
TACAGCAGGCTATGTCATATCCCGTGAACATTGTTCGCTGTTCATTGTTCCTAGTGGAAACTTATCTTCTCAAGAAGAAGTCTTTCAGTAAAGGTGTTCTTAAGTTTCAGCACTGTGCGATTTTTAGTTGTGGGGGAATCTGATACAAAATGTATACAGAAACAATCCGCGTATTCGGGAGACTCTCGAAAATGAATTAACTGCTCTGATACGAAATATCACGGAGGATGAATTACAGTGAGTGTACCAAAACTTCGTACGAAGGTGGTTGGTTGGTTCCTCAGTTTAAGGGCTGCGACAAAGCGGTCATGTAGCCCCGTGTACTTTGGGTGTGTGTAGAATCTGTCTGATAACCGGTGTTAATTGTGGTGGCTGTATTAGTGTGTGTGTCTGTTTTTTTAATTCAAGTAAGGACTGCAACTTTGAATTTTTCAAATAGTTCCTACTTTTGCTGCCAAACTCCACCGTCAACGACTACTAGGCCTAGTTCAGAACTTAGCTACTAGACGCCACCGCAATCGGCTCTTGGCAACGAACGTAGAAACCTAAGAGCGTTGTTTACATTCTTAACCTATACAATTTAGCTTCACACAGGTGCAATTAGTGGAAGCTTCTTTAACATGCCATAAATCTATGACATGGGACCGCCGGCTTTACTTCCCCTCCTAAGGAAGGCATACTGAGGGATTTTTAACGCTCTTAAAAAATCCGACGACTTCTGCCGGGTTTGAACCCGCTATCTTGGGCATAGAAGCTCAGCATGCTACCGACTACGCCACCGAAGCCGCTCCCCTACGAAGGTGCAATGTGTGTTTAGAAAATGAAGGACAGCATTTCCAGCAAGTACTCTGAACTTCGTGTAAGTAACTTATGATGAATATTAAATACGTTAAAACGTGTAAATGTGTCGAACTAGTTGGGCGCTACGCTGCTGCTAGCACCAGTCCTTTACTCGATAGGCAGCTAGCCACAGTGCCCTGGCCGTCACACAACACCAGCAAGGTTCCGTTCTATAGGGAAGGCTCTCACTGTAGTTTGTCACAGTCACAGTCACAGTCTTCCAACAAGGAGGATTGCCAACTATGTTGTTCTTTGAGTCTTCAGTCCTTAGACTCGTTTGATGCAGCTTTCCAACCCTCCCTGTCCTGAGCTAAGCATTTCATCTATACATATCTACCACACCCTACATCCAAGCCCCCCCCCCCAGGAGCTCACATCTAGTGGGACGTGGTTTGGCGACCACGGGACCCCAGCTGAGTCCGGCATTGCTTCCACTTACTTGTGCCGGGCTCCTCTCCGTGTTCTTTCCCGTCGACCTCCCTTGGTCAACTCTTGTTCTTTTCTGACCCCGACTGTATTAAGGTATTCGAGGCCTAGGGAGTCTTTCACTTTCCTGCCTTAATTGGCCCTTGTCTCATCTTTCCTGATCCCTCCTTCTTCGAGAGGTCAGCCTTCTTTTTGTTTTCATGTTATCTCCTGCCCTTTGCTCAAGGCCCTAAAGGAGGCAGGGTGTATGTAGCCTCACCACTTCTGGTGCACCCTGGATATTGCTACACCCTCAGGGGCTCACAGCTGCTGAGTTCGCGATTTGGCGATCCCGAGGGATTCCTGAGCTGGGTCTGTTTTTCCCCCTTTCCCCTGACTTTCATGGCTCTCCTTCATTCCAAGTCCCTCAATTCTCATTCTTCGAGGGTTGAGGGCATTTCTTTTCATCCTGTCCTTTATTTGCAGTTTCCTTTATTTATCAGTTCTTCTTCTATTTTGTAAGTCTGTAGTTAGTATTAGTTATAGCTTTCATTCTCATTTCTTCTTTAACTATCACCCAAACCATTAGGGGCCGATAACCTAGATGTTAAGCCCCTTAAATCAACAATTATCATCATCATACATCCAAGGCAATCTGTTTAACATATTCTAACCTTGGTCTACCCCTACAGTTCTTGTCCTCGACCCTTCCTTCCATAACTAAGCTTGCTATTCCTGGGTGTCTATGTAACAAATTGATATTTATTCTTATATCATAATATAATATTTTGTTTCTCTTTCCACAGATTGCTCACTTCAAGATACCAAACTTAATTCGCTCAGTCAGTGAGTTTCCCAAAACTGTATCAGGAAAGATTCAGAAATTCATATTGAAGGACATGATAGTGAAGGAACAACAGTCAAGGACAGTTTAACAAACCTCGAAAGACATCTGGAACAAGTATTTTCTGAAAGCATTCCTATTCATGAACTTAAGATGGAGAGTCGCTGTTCATTGAAGACATGTTGTCGAAGCGTGGCTGCATTGGTGCAAGTGGAGATTTGGGTTCGAATACCGACTGGGGTCACATTTTCAAGTCTTATTCAACAGATATGACAGCTCAAAGTGCAATTTCTAAGACAATGTCTGTTGTGTTAATAAATTCATGTTTATTATATATTTACCTTTGTAGTCCCCCAATTTATCAAGCTAATGGCTGGTTGGTTCGTCAAAAAGCACTGCCATAAGTTATGTATGTGGAAATCCCCAAAGGCCAAGCCAGTCCTGTTAAGAGCAGGGATCAGATTTTGATGACCTAGAAAATTACTACAAAACTCAAATAAAATGCCCCAAAAATTAAAAAAAAATGACCTGTAAATCTCCAATCTCCTGCCACTTTTACTTCACATATTTTGCAGAAAGAACATTCACCATCAATAGAAAAAAATATCCTTGCCAAATTCTGAAATTATTACTTTGAAATGAGCAGTTCTAGATGGCTTCACCTTCGGCATTTTAAATACACTCACAGTTGATTACAAAATAAGTCAAAATTTATGGTTTTTAGCCGGCAAAATCACGACCAGGCTACTCTGAGCATCGGAGATCTTCCAGTCGAGCGGTTTCGCCGTTTTAAATATCTAGGGAGTATCATCACTGATGGTTTGGATCTTGATATTGAAATCAGAAGTCGCATAAAAATAGCTTACAGTGTCTATAGAAAAATGTCATCTTGATTCAACAATGACAACTAAAATCTCAAACTTCTTCAAAGAATGTCTAGAGCTTATGGCTGATCGTCACTTTTATATTGTATGGAGGCTTGGACTTTGGAGGCTATCACCCTGAAAGAACTAGAGGCTTTTGAAATGTGGATCCATCGAAGAATGCTAAAAATACCTTGGACCGATCAAGATACAAACAAAGATGACCTCAGAAGAGGAAACAGTGATTGTCAACTTTTGTCTGTAATTAAATGTCAAGAGACTGCCTATTTAGGTCAAAAATACTAGCCGCTTCAACTAATATTGCAAGGAAAAATAGATGGCCTATGAGGACATGGCAGAAGACAAATGTCCTGGCTATTGAACATATAGGAGTGGTCAGGGATGGGATCTGCAGGGGAATTGTTGTGGCTTGCGGAAGACAGAAATGCTTATTCCATGATGATCGCCAACGTTCGGGTGACCGAGAACGGCATTTGAAGAAGAAGAAGTCGTCGATAACACAAATTCACTCAACATACGTATGGTTGCACTGAGGTACAAGACAAGGCACATTACTGAGTCAACTGTAGTCTGTTCTGCTACTCTCGCTTTCAACATCGCTACTGAATTGGTTGCAAGCGCAGGTGTGTCAACTGTAATGTGGATATTTCCAACAGCAAGGACGGAACCAAGTTAAGTTACGGTACTTTGGTTTCCAGATAGACAATGAGTTGTGAAGATAAGTTCCGATAATATCCAATACCATTCCCAAAAGTGCTTTGAAACCCTTGAAAATATGAGAAAATCACTGAAAAATATAAAATAGTCTAATTAATTCCATACATACATATCCAAATCCCGTTCCAGCTATTGCCAGGTCTGGGTGCTTACGAGGCCTCTCCATCTTATTCTATCTTCCCACCATTTTTCTTCCTCCACTTGATGCCAGATAACTCCTCTTCTCTCTATACAGACTGTCACTTCTGTACTCCAGCGCATTCTTGGATGCCCTCGAGGTCTTCTCCAATCGATCTTAAGCTCTTCCATTATGTTTTGTAACCTTTGCCCGCTCATCCTCTTAACATGTCCATACCAGCATAGTCTCTTTTTCTCTACCCCCTCTCTCATACTTTTCTGATTTATTTCTTTTCTAATTTCTACATTTCTTATTTTGTCCAATCTTGTTTTCCCTTTAAATGCTCTGACAAACCTCATTTCACCTGCTTGCAGTCTGCTCCAGTCCCTTTCTGTCATTATCCATGTTTCTGCTCCAAACGTGACAATGGGTGAGTAATATGTCTTATACATGAGGAGTTTTGCTTCTTTTGGAACATCTTTATTCCAAATCAACCACGAAAAAGAAAGGCAAAATGTACGTAATATTTATTAACTATTCCAAGGCTTTAGATACAGTTTACAAGTTGAAACTTGTTAGGAAACTGGAGGAAACCGTTGGTCGTACATGGTTTACAAGGATAGTTAGCAACATATTATCAGAGAACTACATTCAAATAAGCGACAGCATATGTACATCAAGGTGGATACGACAGAGAAATGGGGTATTACAGGGGGACCCATTAAGTCCTCTGCTATTTGATATCTTCACACAGGATGCAATCAAAGAAATTAAGAAGCAAACACAGAAGGTTAACGCATACATATATGCAGACGACATGGCTCTTGCGTCTGAGGGTAAAGAAGAATTACAAGTTGCCATGGACGTAATAGCGGAATGGGCTGAAGAAAATAAAATGGATCTCATTGAGAAGGAAACCGAATTAGTTGTTTTCAGAAGGGGAGGAACACTATCGAAGGATGATTATATCCTAAGCAAAGGACAAAAGCTACGAACTAGTAACCAATACAAATATCTAGGAATTACATTACAGGTAACGGAAAATTTTTCACAATTCACTTAAAAGAAAGAGTTATCACAGCTATACGAAACATTAGTTATATTCAACACCTCCCACAGCTATCTTTGGAGACAGCCATGGATGGCTTTGTTTAAAATGAAAGTTGCTCCCGCAGCCATATATGGTCTGGAGATATTATGGGAACATCTCTCGAAAAGACAACTACAAGAGCTGGAAAGTCTGAAGGCCAGATTCCTGAAGAGAGTTCTATGTGTCTCTAAGTATACAACATCCAGACTAGTATACGTTCTCGCAAAATAGACGTATTTCATTGAAGATATAAGACTGAGACTGCTACTTCCGGCAACAAGGAGATACATGGAATTACTACAAGAACTAGAATTAAAGAGATCCATGATATGGGATGAGTTTCTCTCAACTGACGCGATGATCAACAGAGAATGGACACGCGGAGGATATGATCTGAGGCACTCAGTGACCAGATTTGCTGTCCACGGTTCCACCATAAGGTATGCAGAAACTTAGGATTTCACAAGCCGGGACCAAGCTGCGTTTGTGTCTTTTGCGACAAACAATGCGATGTATATCATGCTATGAAATGTGCTAGTAGACAAGGAATCTTGACACAACTATGTCAATAAGTGACAATGTTTCCAAACATCAACGATATAATTATCTATGATGTATATCTGAGTGTTATACAGTATTATGACCATTTGGTTGCAATAATGTATTATTTATAAATCTCCTCCTTGGACACTCGAGGGCAACATGAATCACTGCAATCGCAGCACGGCACATGCGCGGTAGTCTCTCTGATTCAAGGCGAACGAGATGACGTCATTTTGGGATTGCTGTCTGTTGTTGACCCTTTATAGTGCTTCGTTAGAATGACGCAGTTGATTGAAAATCCCACTGCTTTGGAGATTAGATCTGTCATTCTTCTCCTGAATGCGAAGAACACTAACCCAGATAAACAGATTTACGAAGTGTAGGGAGAAAATGCGATGAGTGATTCAATGGTAAGAAGATGCGTCCCAGAGTTCAATGAGGGACGTGATCAAGTGCACGATGAAAAACAAAGGGGCGTCCTTCGTTGGTTAATGAAGACTTGATTTGTACAGCTGTTGAAGAACGCATCATGAAAAACCGTTCATCGACCTTTCCCGCAAATGTCAAGATCACTTCTTCATGAAATTGTTGACAACACAGGTGACAACGTTTTATGAAGAAGGACACGCTATGGCAAGTAACTCCAAAATGGTCGGAGCTGTGTGGAAAGATAGTTTACGCTTTGTGATTTGTTTTTCAATAAATAGATTGTCTGTATCTGTACTCATTGTTAGTCTACTTTCAATATTTGCAAAAAATGAAAGTAGACTAATAATAATTTTTCTTCCTGATGAGAACCACATTGATGTTCTGCTTTTTCCACTTGCGTGGCAATCTTTGAGAGTCTACACCAGGGCCATCCAGTCATTGCGCTCGGGGAGCACTGGGCAGTCAGACTAGCGCTCCTTCCCCTACCACCACTACACTGTGGTAGCGAGGAGACGGACGATGTTCGGACCACGCTGACTAGATACGTACGTACAGTCGTGCGGCCGACGGCTCTTGTGGGATTGTTGACATATTAATGGAGCTTCTTTTGCCACAACAAATATACCGCATATACAAATCGAATGGTACTCCGATGTATGGAATGTGCAGGAAACGAATGCAAGTGTTAAGTAAAGAATATTGTGATTTATTCCTAACTGAAATTTGAACATTAGAGAGGAAAATTCAACAACAAATTGTGTTCTTTTTAACATATTACATCTCTGTTGCACACGAAACATTTGGCGTGCCCTTTATAAGCTGTACAGAAAAATGAAATTTCCCACTTTTCTTTAAAGACTGCTGCTTCACAACTCCTTTTTTGTATGCTGTTCAGTCATGACCACTGCGAAACTGATTTACTTGTAGCCCGGCCAAGTTAGCCCAAAAAATAGGGGTAAGGTTACAAAAATTCGCATAGAGCTGAAAATTTGTACTAATGGACTAAACACTATTATAAATGAAATGTGAAAAGTCCCCATTGGTCCGACTACGGCAAAAAGATTTATTCAAGGTCAGAGTTCGCAAATCTGTTTTTTTTTTGCGTTTTTCAGCCAAACGGTAAGTTTTATCATAAAAATAGATCAGACTAAAATTGTAGATCATGCCATTATCTATACGAATTGTCTTTCCACTTTTTATTCTAAGAGTCACCGTTTTTGAGATATAACGATTCAAAAAGTTGAAAAAGTTGTATTCTTCATAATATGCACACGTTTCCACGCCACCTGTGAGGTTAGTGTACTTGGCGTTTTTTTAACATGGTTTCCACGGTAGGCCTATTCCACTATCTATTGTGATCCTATTTAATTCAATAATATTTAGTCATATATATTATTTCAGTAGTATAGATCCCTCCTCCGGCACTTACAAGAGACCGATCGTGACAAATTAGCATTCTAATGAAAGAGAATGGACATTAGCAGTGACGAATTGCACTCTAATTTCATAAATATCTATACTTTCCTTAAAAAGTGACTTTTAAAATAATGTAAGAAGTGGGCGATTTGCATATACTGTTGCTGTAGGAAAATACGCACCATAATTGCTGTCCATCTGAGGTCTTTCCTTTATCATTGTTCATGGATTTTAGAAACAGTAAATCAAAGAAATGAATTCTCAAATCGTATAATTTCATAAATATCGAATAACCGGTGAGTGTTATGATGATCCAATTTTCAGTGATTGCCTTCTTAAGTTAGGGAACGTAGAACTTGGAATTCTAACTGAAATGTAAATAGTGTTCTATAATCATTTGGTTGAAATAAAATCATAACAACCTTTCTCCTTAAGTCTCTCATTATAAACCTATTGGGGAAAGTGTGCTTTATGAACATGCGAGATTTCTCGCACGGGTCCGCTAGTAATAAAAAATGGTACTATTGGAAATTATGAAAGCGGTGTGAATTTTAAGAAATTGGGGGAACTTATTCGGAATCATCTAATATTTCTGCTTCCTTATGTTCTTGTTCTTCTTTTACTTCTTCTTCTTCTTCTTCTTCTTCTTGTTCCTCCTCGTCTTGCTCTTCTTCTTCTTCTTCTTCTCCTTCTTCTTCCTCCTGCTGGGTGCAGGTAAATTGTCCTTTTCTTGTTTTTTTTTTTTTAGCGTATGGCTATTATGCCGGGAGTGTCCGAGGACATGTTCGGCTCGCCAGTTTTGTAGCTGCTTCGAGACGGACACCCAATGGGTGAGCTACAAGTACCGTTGGGAAGGAAAGTTGGAATGGGAGGTCGAGGAGTTGGAAGGTAGCGGCTGTGGCCTATAGTTAGGGACCAACCCTGGTTTTTGCCTGGAAGGAAGATGGGAAACCACAGTAGACCATCTTCAAGGTTGCCAGCGAGGGGATTAGAACCTCCTCGCCTCCCGGATGTGAGCGACTGCCAGCAGTCTTGCCGTAACGACCACGGCTAACTCACCCGGTGGTAAATTGTCCTAACAGCGATGAATCAGATGTCTCCTCGCTGATATGGTATGAACACTCTTCTGATAGCAATCAACATTGGAGCATGACTGGCCTTGACAACTGGCACATGCTAATGAACAAAATAATCCAACTTTTTTGCAGCTGCATTTAGCATTACATCCCTTTTTACAATTGCTGATGCCCTGATAATTGAAAGAGCAATAGAACAGTTCAACTTGACAAATGCAACTATTGTTGTTGGTGAAGACGTTTACTTACTGATATTAATTACTGCTCGAACTCCAACCGAAGAAATTATTTATTTTTTAAAACCTGTTAAAGCTCAACATCAGTTGGAACAAAAAACAATTGCAATTACCTCGTCTTCCTCTAACCTCTGCTTCTGCTCATCAACATCTATTTCGGGTATATTATCAAGTTCAAGTGTGGCTTGGTAATCAACTAGACCCAGAAGTTAATATTGGAAGTTAATCGACAATACATTGGAACCAATCCAGACTTTACTCCCACCTGCACTGGAAAACTCCTCAACAAAGTTTTTTGCAATTGTTAAAAGGGATGTAATGCTAAATGTGGCTGCAAAAAAGTTTGATTATTTTGTTCATTAGCATGTGCCAGTTGTCAAGGCCAGTCATGCTCCAATGTTGATTGCCATCAGAAGAATGTTCATACGATAACAGCGAGGAGACATCTGATTCATCGCTGTTGGACAATTTACCTGCACCCAGCAGGAAGAGGAAGAAGAAGAAGAAGAAGCAGCAGAAGAAGAAGAAGAACATGAGGATGCAGAAATATTAGATGATTCCGAATATTTTCCCCCAATTTCTTAAAATTCACACCACTTTCATAATTTCCAATAGTACCATTTTTTATTATTAAATATTATTGAATTAAACAGGATCACAATAGATAGTGGAATAGGCCTACCGCGGAAACCACGTTAAAAAGAACGCGCCAAGTACACTACCTCACAGGTAGCGTGGAAACGTGTGCATATTATGAAGAATACAACTCTTTCAACTGTTTGAATCGTTATATCTCAAAAACGGTGACTCTTAGGGGAAAAAGTGTTGCAATAATTTTTATAGATAATGGCATGATCTACAATTTTAGTCTGATCTATTTTTATGATAAAACTTACCGTTTGGCTGAAAAACGCAAAAAACCATATTTGCTAACTTTGACCTTGAATATTTTTTTTTTGCCGTTGTCGGATCGATGGGGACTTTTCACATTTCATTTATAATGGTGTTTCGACCATTAGTACAAATTTTCAGCTCTATGCGAATTTTTGTAAACTTGCATGTCTAACTTGACCGGGCTATTACACGCTGTCAACAAAGTGCATTGGACTAGACTAGCGACTGATGGATCGACTGCACTCTTCAGCGTGCTCAGCGAGCCAAGCTCCTCCCACCACTTCTGAAACTACCTTCCACCAAAGCGCTCGGAGCACTGCCTTAGAGCGCGGCCGGAGCGCTACCGCTTGGGGAGCGCTGTCTGGATGGTCCTGGTTTACACTCTTGTCCGATGTCACTGTAAGTGACAGTTTTGTATGGGACTAGTCTCAGATTTACCCCAAGGACAGCGGACTCTCCTAGACTAATAATAATAATATCGTATGGTCTCAGGTGCCAGGTGCAAGCTTTGTTATTTGACACCCAGAGGGTAGCTTGCATGTCGAATTTCGTTGTTCCTTGAAGCACTATGAAAGTAAAGGAGGTTAGATATCTAAGCTCCTTGAACACTATAGCGCTTTCTAGTAGAGAAATGACGAAGTTTGTGTTGGCGGAAGCTCCCGAGAGTAATTTTGCCATTATGAACACGGCCTACTGAATTCAAATAGGTTCTTTGACATGCGAACGTCGTATGACATGCTTGTTGTAATTTATTGCCGGCTTTCGAAAAAAAAAATCACTTACCACGGCCAGGAGCGAACCCGCAAGCTTTGGGTTAGTAAACCGACACGTTAACCACTCACTCGCCGTGGCAAGCTATGTAGACTTATGAGACCTACACGGGCCAAAAGTTGTCTGTCTGTCTGTCTGTCTGTGTGTGTGTATGTGTGTGTATATCTGTCCCCCCGTATCTATTCAAACACGACGAAACCAAATTGAACGAAATTTGGTACAGAGGTAGCACTAGCAAAGGAGACCTCAGCGTTATGTTTTATATCGCTGCCATCTTAAACGTAATGGTAGCCACATAAATGTTCAGAGATTAAATCTAATTACGACGAACCTAATCATCTGATCTCTACCAAATTTTGCTACAACTTACCTTCATGAAGGAACCGACCGTCTTTCGACAAAATTACAAGGTCATCAATCAAATAGTTTGAAGATGGCAGCCGTGTATGTGCACACATATTGTGTGTATATCTGTGCCCCCCTATCTATTCAAACACGACGAAACCGAATTGAACGAAATTTGGTACAAAGGTAGCACTGACAAGGGACACCTCAGTGCCATGTTTTATATCACCGCTATCATGACGGAAACGTAATGACGGCCACCCAAATGTTCAAAAGCTTAAATCTAATTACGACGAACCTAATTATCTGATATCTACCAAATTTTGCAACTACATACCTTCATGTAAGAAGAGTCTTTCGACCACATTACAAGGTCATCAGCCAAATAGGTTGAAGATGGCGACCGTGTTTGTGTGCAAATCGCGTGTGTGAGTGTGTATATCTGCCCCCACCTCCCTATCAATTCAAACACGAAGAAACTGAATTGAACGACATTTGGTACAGAGGTTAGCTAAGGACACCTCAGTGTCATGTTTCATATCACAGCCATCTTGATGGAAACACAATGGCGGCCACCCAAATGTTGAGAGCTTAAATTAAATTACGACTAACCTAATCATCCGATCTCTATCAAGTTTTACAAAAATGTACCTTAATGTGGGAAATATCCTTTGCCTTAACCGGAAGGTCATCAGCCAAATAGTTTCAAGATGGTGGACGTATGAATCATGCAAGTATTATAGCCTAACCGTTACTTACGATTCAATAAGGCCTGGCCTCACCAAATCCGTTTATAGTACAGAGGGTGGTTTAATCTGCCCTCATGGAGGTGACTCGTAGTATATTAACATCTTATAATAGAATATTATACCATAGCAGTGACTAAAAGTTCAGGCCGACCGAGCCGTATCGTGCTGGACCGTGCCGTCCCGTTGGGTCAAAATAGAGACTATTGTTTGCTCGCTAGTCCATATTTTAGGTGAGGATTCAATCAATCAATAAATAGTATAGCACGCTTTTATTCAACACGCTACTACAACCAACATTCAATTATACTTCTTGAAGTGGACAATGGATGCCTCCGTGGCTTAGGCGGCAGATTGCCGGCCTCTCACCGCTGGGTCCGTGGCTCAAATCCCGGTCACTCCATGTGAGATCTGTGCTGGACAAAACGGAGGCAGACAGGTTTTTCTCCGGGTATTCCGGTTTTCCCTGTCAAAATTTCATTCAAGCAACGCTCTCCACTATCATTTCATTTCATCTGTCATTCATTTAATCATCGCCCCAGAGGAGTGCGTCTGGCCTCGGCAGCCGGCACAGTTCATATCCTCGCCGCTAGATGGGGGCTTCATTCATTCCATTCCTGACCCGGTCGGAGACTGGAAGCAGGCTGTGGATTCTCATTTTCAAGTGGACAATGAGTTATACTATACCCATGCATTTAGGAGAAAGTAGGCTATATGTTCTTCACTGAACATCTTGTTTATAATTACCAAATGGAACTTACTTTCATGGCGTACAACATACAACACTCATAGGTAGGAGATAATGTTGTGGGAGCTCTCAGTGCAATGCACTTCATATGAAGTACGTAGTGCATGGTCCGCTACCACTGGGGAGGTCTGGACAGTGTCACCAAGAGCTCGCTGAAGTACCTAACTTGGAACACCTAGGCGAAACCTCGCAAATGAAACCTAGAGGAATTGCTGGATTTTTATTACTTGGCCATGAAAGCCAAAATGTTATCTGTTGGTAGGCCTACCTCTATGGGGAGGAAATAATGTTGTGGGAGCTCTCAGTTCCCAAGGCAAAGAAGTGTTGTACACACATGGAGCCCCAGTGTACGTGTGAGCAGGGTCACCAAGAGCTTACTGAAGAACCTGACTTCGTGCACCTTGGTAGAAACCCTCGAAAGACACACCAAAACCTAGAGAAATTGCTGTATTTTTTTTCTGGCCGCGGTGGCCGAGAGGGCTACCTCGTGCCTAGCTGGCATCGGGAGAGCGTGGGTTCGAATCCCACCTTGGCCCAGTGGCGGATCCAGAGGGGGGCACCAGGGGCAAGTGCCCCGCCCCCCGAAAAAAAACAGTTGCTACATTGACATTGCCGATAAAAATGATTGTTTCTGCCCTTCAAGTAAAATCTTTGCTGTATTGCCTGCATTCATGAATGTGGTCAAAGTTTGTTATCATATAGTATGTAATGGCAACACTGTTAATATAATCGCTACATCGACAGTGTTGCAAGTGCAGAGAGATCTTTCAGAGACCTGCAACTTGTCAAATCATGGTTACCAACGCAAATGACAGAGGAAAGGCTGAATGGCTTGTGTCTGTTATTTGTTCACCGTGATATAAATGTTGACGTTGAAAAAGTTCTAGAACGATTCTCTAAAGGGGGTAAACGAAGGATCGCCCTGGATTTAATTGTGTAATAGGCATGTATTTTGCCTAGGATAGTCACCAAATAGAATCCCAAGCAGTATTCAATACAATTGTTTTTTGTATTTATATTTATGTGACTAGTAGTGACTGACAATGTTTGTACTAGGTACATATTTCGTAACATTTGTGTACTACGGTAGACTTGTATATTGTCTTCAGATAGCCACTATGATTGCAAAAGTTTTAATACATATTAGACTGTGTAACGTGCATTAAAATCTGAAAATGTACATATTCTGTAGAATTAAAGTTTTTTTTAACATAATGACAATGACTTGAGTTATTGAAACTGAAACCAATAAACCATTTTAATATAATGAATTTCTTGTAGAATTATAAAATCTGGTGGTTGGATGTTATGTGTATCGTGTGTAGATTAAATACAAATTTAGTAATTTTATTACATATTTTCTCTAGCTACTCTGAAATCCTAGAGTGCCCCCTCCGAGGTGAACCTCTGGATCCGCCACTGCTTGGCCATCGTGGTTTCCCATTTCCACCACAGGCAAATGCCGGGTTGGTTCCTTTCAATAGGCCCACGGCCTATTTCCTTCCAAAATCCCTTTCCTGACCCGTCCTGAAAAGAAAATAGGTTGGTTGGTTGGTTCCTTAGTTTAGGGGCTGCAACAACGCGGTCATGTAGCCCCGTGTACTTTGGGTGTGTGTAGAATCTGTCTGATAACCGGTGTTAACTGTGATGGCTGTATTAGTGTGTGTATCTGTTTCAATTCAAGTAAGGACTGCAGACATTGCATTTATTCAAGTAGTTCCGACTTTTGCCGCCAAATGCCACTGTCAACGACTACTAGTTCAGAACTTGGCTACTAGACGCCACCGCAGTCGGCTCCTGGCGACGAACGTAGGAACCTGAGAATTGTTTACATTTTTTAACCTAATTTATCTTCACATAGGTGTAATTAATGGAAGGTTCTTTAACATGCCATAAATCTATGACATGGATCCGCCGGCTTTACTTCCTCTCCAAAGGAAGGCATACTGAGGGATTTTTAACGCTCTTAAAAATCCGTCGACTTCGGCCGGGTTTGAACCCGCGATCTTGGGCATAGAGCCTCAGCATGCTACCAACTGCGCCACCGAAGCTGCGAAAAGAAAATACATGGCCATGGGCTTTATTAATAATTTTTTTTTGCTGTATTTTTAGTCCAGAAAAATGTTTGAAATATGGTACATTGGATATTTTCAGTCGGTCAACACAAATTAGGCGGGAAAACAAATATGTATACACCCTATCTTGAAAGAAATATTACATATGAGATTTATCACAAAATAACTCGCTTTTGAGTACAAAAATGGTTGGGGGGGACTTAATTGGACGACATGTTTCGATCACCGAGCGATCATCATCATCAGATCTTGCTCAGTTAGGCTTGTCTATTACACATTTCATACATACATTTTCATTTGATACTGTTCGCTGACCTGCTTCCTTTGTTCTTCTGTCCTTGCTCTTCCGGTCTTCTTAGTTCTTTCTGCGGCTGGAACCCCTTCCAAAATGTTCACTGTGTTCCTAAACGTATTTCTTTTTAACAATTGGTCCTCTGAGTTGTTGAATCTTTGTTTCATTTATCCATGTCGTAGTGGTCATTTTTCTCCATAAGTAACCACATATCTGTTTGGTAGGCCTAAGTCTATTGACGTTCATTCTGTAGAGATGTACCAGGAACACCAGTCTCCTGTTCTTCATAGTCTCCGAGATTGTTTCCAAACTTATTTGTTGCTCCGAAGTTTTCATCAGCTCTCATTCTGAACAGCTCCAATGAAAATGAAAATCCACAGCCTGCTTCCAGTCTCCGACCGGGTCAGGAATGGAATGAATGAAGCCCCCAATCTAGCGGCGAGGATATGTACTGTGCCGGCTGCCGAGGCCTGACGCACTCCTCTGGGGCAATGATTACATGAATGACAGATGAAATGAAATGATAGTGGAGAGTGTTGCTGGAATGAAATTGACAGGGAAAACCGGAGTACCCGGAGAAAAACCTGTCTGCCTCCGTTTTGTCCAGCACAAATCTCACATGGAGTGACCGGGATTTGAACCACGGGCCCAGCGGTGAGAGGCCGGCGTGCTGCCGCCTGAGCCACGGAGGCTTCAACAGCTCCAATCTTCTTTCCAAAACATCTAGCTTCTCCTGCTTGTAGTACATGCACAGACATTCACTGGCATATAGCTATTCTGTTTTCACCATGGTGTTGTGTTTTATTTTGGGATTCCAGGATAGACACTTCTTATTGTAGATTTTTTTTGTCAAGCCATATCCTCTCTTCATTATAGAGAAATGAACATGTAAGGAAACAAATGGGAGTTACAACAATAATTAAACACAAAATGAGGGAAGCACGTCTTCACTGGTATGGGCATGTCACTAGAAGTGATGTTTGCCACGGTGGGTGAGTAGATATCGTGTCGGTCTACTAACCCCAAGATTGCAGGTTCGTTCCTGGCCGTGGTAAGTGATTTTTTAAAGGCGACAAAAATACGACATGCATGTCAAACGATGTTGGCATGTCAAAGAACCCATTTGAATTCAGTAGGCCGTGTTCATAATGGCAAAATTAATCTCGGGAGTTTCCGTCAACACAAAATTTAGTTATTAACAAGAAATGAACATCCGCCTGAATCAACATAATATCAATACGGAACCACCATGAGTCATTTTTTAAATTTATTTAGTCAATTTACCCTCTAGGTTGGTGGTTCCCACGGACTCAGCGAGGGAACTCACCACTACCGCCTCTATGGGCAGTGTCCTGGAGCTTGGAACATCTGGTCGGGCTGGGTACAACTGGGGAGGTGTGATCAGCACTTCGCCCAGGCGGCCTCACCTGCAAAGCGAACAGGGGCCCCACGAGGGAGGGGAAGGGATGGAAGATAGGGATGGATAGGCTAGGAAGAGGGAAGGAGGCGGCCGTGGCCTTACAGTAGGTACTGCCCCCGTAATTGAATTATGTAGAGACCACGGTGGCTATATTTGAAATTATAAGGAAAGTTATGGCTGTAATAGTTATGACGTGGGTAGTCATGACGTAAGCACGGATGACGTAAATGTTATGCCAGCAGGCTACTTGAGCTGAGATTCTCAGTGACGTCAGCATTTAGTCGAGAATGTTCCAAGATGTACGACGCAGTCGCAGGAAACGAGGAATTCTGCTGAGGAAGAAACTATGCTATTGGAGGAGAGGCATGAACCAATCAACGATAGTTTAAAGGAAGACGGAGATTGCTAAAACTATGGTATTTTTATTACTTTTGGAATGCAGAATTGTGGAAATCCATTTGCAGTAAAAGCATTGATTTGGAATTTTGGTGAAATTTATTTTCAGTTTTTGAATTTTGAAAATCCGTCATGTATTAACGAAGTTGGAAGTTCTAACGATGACGCAGTATCACGCTTTGGAAGGGATGGAAACGCCCCTCGAGAAGTTAATAAAAGGACTTGCGCAGAAGAGAGGAGCCTCCTTTCGTTCTCTGATCATTCTGAGATCTCATTCTCAGAGCATCGAAGTATATTTGTGAAAGTTCTTTTCTTATACATTCATTATAGTGAGACGTCGAAGTGAACAGCAGTGAAAAGAATCGTCTTTATAACGCGTGGCGAGGCCACTATATTAACGAGATCCAAGTCAAACTAGGTGAAGTTGAAACGGACCTTAGAAAGCTTCTACAAGTTTAGCTTCGAACAGTTAGCGGTCACCGATAAGCTAATTGTATTGTGCAGTGCTACATGCAGTTATAGAGAAAAGCTGAACAATTTCGACCGATTAGTTCGAAAGATATTAGCAGTTTTATACGACTGAGAAAAGTGATTATCTCGCCACGAGAGAAGCACTTTCGTATAGCCAGAATCAACGCAACGGCTGACGCTGCGAGTGGAATAGAAAGACTTCAGATTACTTGGTTACACAACGATACAGTATAATGGAGCAATTGAATACGGCAGTTTGTTCTTCTGACACTACAACCGAAGAGCAGATGAAAGGCTAAGGGCTTATTGCAATTGGGACATACTTCAACGGAGTAAGATAGCGACATGGAACTTCGCTAATTGCTATTCCACACAAGCGAACATGCGGTGAATACCATCTACACCCATGTTTCGTAATTAACGGCTGAATACCATCGAACAGCCATAAAAACAATTTCATACTCTGAATATGAATAATTTCTTCGGAAATTTCTACAAAACTTCATGACGATTGTCTACTGGAACTTCAGGGAATTTTTCAAGAGAGGTCAGGGTGGACCCGACTCACAAAGAAGATTATTGCCGGAAGGATGTCTATTCGTCTTCGAGGAGCAGAGCGATTCACGGAGAAGGAAGCAGTTCGATTCTCCGAAGGTGCTATTTCCTATTTCGAGGATGGAGCTCAACTTTAACGTGGTGAAATGGATCCATCAGCAGTCTTCTTTGGGGAATTTTCCTCTGGAACGTCAATCGGCAGATAAGGTAGTCGTGAACGTTTATTGTATTTGAGTTTACTAATGATGTTTGAGCAACCATTTTTCCCATATTTTTATCCTCATGTTTTTTTTGCCCTATTTTCTTGTTGAGATTCTTATTCTCAGTACACCTTGATGAGTTTTGCATTTTTCGACGATTTATTAAGACATTGTTATGTCATGGGCATAGTTAATGATTTTGAATCAGTTGAGACTGATATTTAGAATTTTCAGTAATTAATATTTTTGTAGTCACGATTTGACTGTAAGTTAATGATTTTTAATGGCAGATTTAAATTCAGACAGCGTGTCATTTTATTAAAGTAATTCTACCCCAGTTTAATTACTTTGACCAATTTTCTGTCATCATCAAGAAGGAAGAACATTTAAATGATTTTAGAGCGTTAAAATCTCTTACGTTGTCGACGATCTTGGAAATACTAGTCGTTATTTGTATTGATTGCAACACAGACATTTATCGTCAGTTATGAATGAACATTGCATTATAGACACTTTTGTGAAAGATTAACTTTAATAATGAATTATTGAATGCATTAAAGTCAAGTACTTTTGTTAGGAGTTTTTCTCAATTAGAGATTTATAGAACGATGTTTGCATTCCCCAGTCTAATTGGATTCTATTCGACTACTTTGCGTTTTAGTCGCACTTTATTTGAAGATAGTATTTTTATACTACACATTTCTTTTAAGATGTTAATCTTAAATTTTGATAGACCAGACAGGCGTATATAAGCGTATTCACTATTAAATTTGTTTGTGATTGGCAAGTTTTAACTTCATTTCGGTTCATGAATGAAATCCACGAAGGTTAAATAGAAAAACAGTTTTGAAACAATTAATGATTATAAATTTTTTTAAGTGGAACTATGAATGTATAATCGCTAGTGCAGCGCGTGTTGAAAGTCGCTGAGATATAATGCCCTTGAATATGAAGGAAGTTCCCACAGGAATAAATGTTAAAGAATTATTTGTGGAAGTTTTGTAAGTTATGTGGAAGTTGAATGCCATATAGATTAATATATGATGATTTTGGGCATATTTTGTTTAATGCAGTTTGTGCATTAACTTGTTAGCGAAGGATTTTCCGCTGGAGTAAGATTGTCATAGTTCGTTGAAAATAAATCAAGTGATTTACTGTTATAATTAACACGAGTTTTGAAAGAATTTGAGATAAGATTTTGAATGAAGGTTGCCGTCACAAATCATTATTAAAACCTTTATTAAACCAGATTGTGACATTAACATGTATAACTAACCTTCATTGGTCGATTATATTAATCACGATTATGAAAATTACCAACCGAATGGACATGTGGTCAATGTATTTCTGAAATTAATAATTTAAACAATTTAAATGTTAATATTGTAAATAATTGCTGTAAATATTTTTGAAAATAATGTGAAACGAGAGTGATGTTAAAGGCGTGCTTATAATATTTTTATTGTCTTTGACAAATATTATAAACAATTTCTAATTGTTATAAATAATTTATGTGATTTTGTTATAAACATTTAAGAGCTAATTAAACATTTGGATTGAACTTAACAAGTTTAAGGAATTAACATAATGATCCAATAGGATGTGAGCAAAGTACTTGAAAGATTTGCGTAAATATTATGTGAGTTGTCTTGTAGACAGTTAAAAGTTTGAGAGAGCAAGCTATTCTTACGTAACTCAGCACGTGAGAAGGGAATGCATTTGACCAGTATGCATCAGGTTCGAGGGTAGCCCGCAGCTGTGCCAACATCTGGTTATCAGAGTGAGGTCGTCCACACTCCGGCCTTGCGACTATAAATACCATTCTCATGTTTATTAAAAGGAAACCAAATGCTCTATATATGTCACACCCTTACGTCCTTTTCCAATCCAATAGTGTTATGAATATTACGTTATTTGGAGCTCTTGGGAGCTAAAATGTTTTATATCATGTTGTATGATTATTTTTGCAAGTCCTACTGAGGACGTAGTCAGATTGACTTGGGCTTCTGATAGCCACGTTGATTTTGTTGTGTTAGTAAAATCATTCCCTTTATTAGAAATAAAGCTTTTGTACAGTTCAAAATTCTCGTCTTCGTTCTGGCTCATTTTTAAATGTCATGGTGGAGGTTATTGTGTGAACAGACTTTAGTGATCCTGTTGTCAACTCAAACCCCGAGATAATTAAGAGGTAAGTAACGGTAAGTATGAACCCCCGTCTATTTTGGTGTGTTCCACAATGATTTCCTGTGTACTTCTGTGCTCTTATCTCGATAGTATCTGTCAGTGCCATTTTCATTGATGTAGCTGTGCCGGTGCAATTGTTTATTGGCAATCCGATTGAGGGGGCGGATATCTGACAGCCTACTATCCAGGTAAACGGGGACAGTACCATCCCGGCATTTGCCCGAAGACGAAGTGGGAAATCACGGAAAACCACTTCGAGGATGGCTGAGGTGGGAATCGAACCCCCTCTACTCATTTGGGCCACCCGAGGCTGAGTAGACCCCGTTCCAGTCCTCATACCACTTTTCAAATTTCGTGGCAGAGCCGGGAATCGAACCCGGGACCTCCGGGGCGGCAGCTAACCATGCTGACCGCTACGCTACGAAGGCGAATGAGTCATTTAAATAATGTAAACACAAAGTTTCTCATTTCTCTACTAGAAAGCGCTATAGTGTTCAAGTAGCATAGATATCTAACCTCCTGACTTTGATAGTGATTCAAGGAACAACGAAATTCAACATGCAAGCTACCCTCTGGGTGTCAAATTACGTACAAAGCTTGCACCCGGCACCCGAGGCCATACGATATTATATTATTATATTATATACTAGAAGTGATAAGAAGTCTCTGATAATAAAAATGGCCCTCCGATACGATCCAGGAGGGCAACGACACCGTGTGCGCCCAAAGAAACGATGGATGATAGAATCAGTGAAGACCTACCGGTGTGTGGTCTCAAACCTGAAGATGCCCTTGACAGGAAGAAGTAGCGAACCCTGCGCCAATGCGGGAAATACGCTAAGAAAGAAGAAGAATTTTAGAGATCGACCACCCACTGAGACTTTTTCTAGTCCATTCTCCAGTATGGTCTCACCATGATACTTGAAGTTCTTGACCTTTTCGATCCGTCCTATCTCTGTATCCAGAACGTATGGTCCATCTTTGGGTTTTGTCTTGAATTTGGTCATTTCTACTGAATTCCTCAGCCCTGTTCTTTTTGTCTTTTTTCGTTTTTCGTTTCTTAGTTATGCCCATTCATAGAGCGTGTTGGACTTGTTAGTTGGCATGATGACTTTTACCTTCTTATTCTTCCCCTCTTCATGAACTCAGTATATTGCTTCACGCGTTCTTCTGTCCATTTCGTTCCAGTCCTGCTGCAAGATTACACCCTAAATTTAGCTTACTACGGTCGGTGAGTGGTTATCGTGTCAGACTACCAACCCCAAGCTTGCAGGTTCGCTCCCGGCCGTGGTAAGTGATTTTTGAAAGGCGACAAAAATCACGGTATGCATGTTGTTGGCATGTTTAAGAACCCATTTGAATTCAGTAGGCCGTGTTCATAATGGCAAAATTAATCTTGGAATTTTCCGCCAACACAAAAGTTCCTCCTTTCTCTACTAGAAAGTAGTATATTGTCAAGGAGCTTAGATATCTAACCTCTTTGACTTTCATAGCGCTCCAAGGACAGATAAAATTCGACATGCAAGCTACCATCTCAGCGTCAATTAAAATAGCTTG
This sequence comes from Meconema thalassinum, assembly GCA_946902985.2. NCBI lineage: Eukaryota > Metazoa > Arthropoda > Insecta > Orthoptera > Tettigoniidae > Meconema > Meconema thalassinum. The sequence goes on from OX336399.1 coordinate 97,059,597, forward strand.
CACCCGGCATCCGAGGCCAAACGATATTAAAAACCCTATAGGTGTGCTTATTTAAACAGGTTCTGAAGATTTCTCGGTTTTTCATTATCTTCTCTCCGATATTCATCTCATTCAGCCCCCCCTCCCCTTGTATTCTCCAACTAATTTATCCTAACATTTTTTTTAAATTTTTACATCGTTATGTATCGTTATCGCGATAGAACTTATTTTGCTAACGCTGTTTCTTTCTTCTCCCAAAATTTCTTCATCTGGGCACTGAAAATCTTCCTCCGCTGTTTCGTCCATGATTTCTTAGACCTAGTAATAATAATAATAATAATAATAATAATAATAATAATAATAATATCGTATGGCCTCGGATGCCGGGTGCAAGCTTCGTTAATTGACACCCAGAGGGTAGCTTGCATGTTGAATTTCGTCGTTCCTTTGAACGCTATGAAAGTGAAGGAGGTTAGATATCTAAGCTCCTTGACACTACAGCGCTTTCTAGTAGAGAATGGAGGAACTTTGTGTTGGTGGAAACTCCCGAGATTAATTTTGCCATTGGACACGGCCTACTGAATTCAAATGGGTTCTTTTTAACATGCCAACAACGTATGACATCCCTGTCGTGATTTTTGTCGCCTTTCAAAAATCACTTACCATGGCCAGGGGCGAACCTGCAAACTTGGGGTTAGTAGACCGACACGTTAACCACTCACCCACCGTGGCAAACACCTAGTAGTAATTTTCTCAGAGAAATGGTGGTTATTTAACTGGAGTCGCTCTTGTAAAATTTCCTCCGTAATGCCAAATTTTTGAAGGTCTTATTCTATTTTTCTTTGTTAGCCAGTTTTTCTTGACTTTCATTAAGAGAGCAAGGTCGAGAATCCTTTTGGTGAGCCTGTCACTGTTCATTCTGACAAACTAAGACCAAATTTTTTTGCAAACTCAAAAAACGAAAACACAATTACCAGACAAATAAAACTTAACGAATTTTAACTGAAAACAGTTTTTATTTTATTTTATTCAATACTGAATTATCATTATTGGAATGATTATGTTCTGTTACAACTGTACATATTTACAACTTCTAACCTCTTGTATGAAAACTATTAGTTATACAACAAAATCAACTCGTCTATTTTGTTTAGCAAACCTTGTGATTACCGAATCGATGTTTATAGTGATGTCACGATGAATGTGCAGCAATGCACGGATAGGAAACTGGGGCTTTTTTCGCACCAATTTTTTTTTTCCGGCGTCCAAACTGCAAGCTTGGTTGGCAATTTAAGCTGTGACTTTCTCCCTTTGTCGGTACCTACTCGACTTGCCGAAACTGTTACGTACCTTGATCCTTTTCTCGAAGCTCGATGTAAAAGTCGCAAAACACGCCGTTGCAATTTGTACGAATATTTTTGGTGCGCTAAACGCATCAAATTTCTATCCATGAAGCTTGCCAAATATTGGTCTGGTTTTGTACGTTTGGTTATTTTGTGATTGCGTTTTTAGTGATACCATTTTTCTTAACAATTTCGATTCTCTGACCCCCCCCCCCGCCCGCCACCCCCGTCCGCCCCCCCGCCCCCCCCCCCCAAACCAAACTCTAGATCGATTCTCTGACCCCTCCCAAAACCAAACTCTAGATCCGCGCCTGCGATTCTGAGAATGTGGCCGTAGAATTTCAGTCGCCTTTTGATGTGTAACATCTTTCCACTAGGTTGCTGGATATTTTTGTGGGAGTGATTTTGAAAAATAGGACGGAAGTGGATCGGACGGAAGTGTGTAAGTGGATCGGACGGAAGTGTGTAAGTGGATCGGACGGAAGTGTGTAAGACGCACTGCCAGCTGGATTGCATTGTTCAACACTTTCATTCTGACGGTAAACGCTCATGCTAACTCTGGTGTCAACTGATTGAAACACAAAGCACATGGCACATGGTCGAAGTCTTCGCATCAGTGTTTAATTTTTATAGCGTATGGCTTTTAGTGCCGGGAGTGTCCGAGGACATGTTCTGCTCGCCAGTTTTGTAGCTGCTTCGAGGCGGACACCCAATGGGTGAGCTACAAGTACCGTCACGTGTGGAGTGTTGTCTGGGGAGGAATGTTTGAATGTAAGGACTAGGAGTTGGAAGGTAGCGGCTGTGGCCTATAGTTAGGCACCAACCCCGGCATTTGCCTGGAAGGAAGATGGGAAACCACAGAAGACCATCTTCAAGGTTTCCGGCGGAGGGATTCGAACCTCCTCGCCTCCCAGATGTGAGCGACTGCCAGCAGTCATGCCGTAACGACCACGGCTAACTCACCCGGTATTAAAATGATAATATGCCTTAATAGAAAATAAGCCACCATCTTGTGCTCAATATTTGCGTGGTCAAATTAGCCGTGGTGTTAGCGTCTTTGACTGTCGATCTAGAGATCTTGGGTTTGAATCCTGGACGAGATAGATATTTTTGCTACCAGATTATCGTTTTAAACGATATTTATCTTATCAATATGACTCATTTTAACAGAATCCATATGAAATTACGTGTTGGTCTGTGAATCAAGAGGTCCGGGAACTGGGCAAGCCTTTCATGATCTATTGCTGTGCACATTGCATTTACTCGCAAGTTGGCTTATTTATAAGGAATTTAAGGTTATGAGCGGTGTCTCGTCTATTAATCTAGTTAATCCATATCGTATTCTTTATTTAGGCTAGTGCTGGTGGATATATAGCAACAATATCCACTTTGCAATACAAAATGTTTTTATACGATGTCCTTAACTTTTTTGATACATGTTTCGGTTCTTGTGAACCTTCTTCAGTGGAAACACATTCTCATATGACAATCTTGTTACACTCATAAAAACTCTTTTTTACATTCGTCAAAATTGTTTAAAATAGACATAAAATACTTACAGAATTCGATTATGTATTTGAAGTTCAGGTCTTAGGCCCTTCGTCGTTGAAATTCCAAATTTTAAACTCTGGATCCCATTGTACAAGTGTCTTGTTAAAATCGTGTACAGTATATCTATCCTTGCGTCTATGGGTGAACGGAATATCCTTGCTTAAATCTTGTTATTGCTGCTTTAACGCAGATTTGAGGATGTTGGATAATTATAGCACCTCACTGTTTAAATGATGTACAGATGTGTTCACCCATAGCCGCAAGGATATTTATACACGATTTTAACAAGACACTTGTACAATGGGATCCTGAGTTTAAAATTTGGAATTTCAGCGACGAAGGGCCTAAGACCTGAACTTCAAATACATAATCGAATTCTTTAAGTATTTCATGTCTATTTTAAACAATTTTGACGAATGTAAAAAAGAGTTTTTGTAAGTGTAACAAGATTGTCATATGAGAATGTGTTTTGACTGAAGAAGTTTCACAAGATCCGAAACATGTATCAAAAAAGTTAAGGACATCATATAAAACATTTTGTATTGCAAAGTGGATATTGTTGCTATATATCAAATCAATACGGGAAAATCTAGAAGAATGACAAAAGTCATTGGAAGCTACAAATCATCTAATCAAATGAGTTCTGTATTATAAACTTCAATATCTATGAAACACTCCCTTTTACAATAGATTAATATTTGTGCCAATAATAGTATAAAATACCAGTGTACCAACAATTTCACGTGAGGTTTTGATGTTACACATCATATGCGACTACTGTAAGGCTCGTAACGGTTTTTTTTTCTTTTCAGCTTGCTGATAAAGCTCCTGAGACTTCCGTTTCATCCAGATTCCTTCTGAACACACTGGACCAAGGATTTCCCTCTATATTATCCTTTCTTGCTTCTCCACGTCTTTAATGAGATACCTGCCCCCAATGATCAAGGTTTCCAATTTATCCTGATGATCATTATTCTGCCTTCGTTTTGCGCATTCAGAGAGTGCGTTGGAACTTTTTTCTTCCATGCGAATTGACCACTTAAGATCTCGCAACAACTTTATTTCTGTTTCTTTTCCTTTGCCTCGACTTTCTTCTCTCTCCAATATTCCTCCATGCGTTGGAACTTTTATTTGTTATTTATTTATTTAATCGATTGTTCCCCTTTAGGAGAGCGATTGAACCTAAATACATGATTTCATCTTCTGGCGTTTTCCCGCTTCTCTTCCCAAAATCTCTTCATCCTCTCAGAATGCTCCTTCTTCCGCTCAGCTGTCCATTTTCTTCCAGGCTGTCGTGATGGTCTATCCTCAAACTTAACATTTTTAGCCTATTTTCATTTATGAAAAAATAGGCTTATGAGATCACCTTTTGTCTGTGTGTCTGTCTGTGTGTGCGTGTGTTATTCGTGTGTGTGTGTGTGTCCCCTAATAAAATCTAAACGGCGGGAGCGATTTCAATGAAACTCGATAAGTTCATAGCACTATTCCGGACGACCCCCACCGACCGTGCACTTTTGTTACGTCTCACCAATCCAGCATGGCGGCTGTGCGAAATATTTCACCAGCATTCAATATCTCCGAAACTATTACCGATATCACTCTGGATTTTTTTTACGGTGATAGACAGAACTATTAGAAGTTCAGCTATGCGACGTTTGTAAATCTGGTAACTAAAAAACCAACATGGCGGCCAAGCAAAGTTGCGACTTTTAAATAGACGTTTCTCGCGATTTATCCAACCAAACGCAATGAAACTTGGTACAGAATATGTGTATACACATTGTAATGCACCGACATCTAACGTAGTTCAATTGTTTACATAACCTCAAGATGGCGGCTGCGCGAAATATTTCACTGACATTCTATATCTCTGAAACTATTACCGGTATCACCCTGAAAGTTTGTACGAAGATAAAGGGCACTACTGGAAGTTCACCTATGGGACTTTCAAAAACTAGTTAACTACAAAACGACTATGGCGGCTAAGCGAAGTCGAAAGTTTTAAATAGACTTTTCTCGCGATTTAATGTTCCAAACGCAATGAAACTTGGTACAGAAAATGTTTATACAAATGTCAATCCACTGGCATCTAATTTATTTCAAGTGTTTCCATAACCACAAGATGGCAGCTGTGAGAAATTTTAAAATCTCGTTTTTACCTCTTGTGTCCTAATCATGCAATTGAAGTTTGAATACTACACGTACACAATAATCTTCATGTAACAATACATAATTCTAAGACCTACATATATAAAAATCCATCATGGCGACCATCCGCGATATTTTGTCGGTTCTCAATATCTACGAATCTATTACAGCAAACAAACTGAAATTTTGTATGTTGATAGTGTCAATTAGCATGACCTGTTGTAGGTCCCTCTGAACCTCTGTCAACCACTCCGTGCCACACTTACTCTGTGTTATATCGTTGAGCAATTTCTTCGCCGTTCTGAAGTTTTCCATCCTGTAAATGTGTGTATAAAACTGTGCTCGGCGTTTTCTGATTACGTCCGTTATCGTGTGGATCTTTAGGTAGAGTTCGCTTTGAGGCCTCTTCATCCAAATACCGTTATTATTAACTGCCCCGTAAATCTTTCTGAGAATTTGTCTTCCCTGTTTTTCTATAGCCTTAATTTTGGAATGACCGTCGATCACCATTGTTTCGGCTGCGTAAGTTGCTTCCGGAAGAATCACCGTAGTATAGTGCCTTAATTTTGCGTTTAGCGAGATGCACTTCTTGTTGTAGTGAGCCCACGTTAGCTTGTTGGCCTTCTGTAGTTTGGTGATTCTTTGTTCATTGGTGATTTGGTTTAGTCCCGAGGACTGTATGATTTCACCAAGGTATTTAAAATAGGGGACTTCGTATTGTGTGATTAAATATGAGTTATTTTCTGGTCGTCTTTCCATATAGTGTTTTTTTCATAAGAAATTTGTAGTCCGGTTATTTGCGCAATTTCTTGTAATTTTTCCACTGCGTGTATGGCTTCATGTCTGAGTTAGTGATAATGGCAATATCGTCCGCAGTATCGCACTAGACTGTAAGACGGTTCTCTTTTATTATTATTATTATTATTATTATTATTATTATTATTATTATACTGTACCTGAGAGTAAGTGGGTGTTGGTAACATTGCTGGTGAGTGGGGGAGTAAACTACAGTTTGTATTGTTGCTGAGATATCTATAATTTAGCTAAGCTGACAATATTGAGGTTAATAACTTCCCTGGAAGGGTGTAAATTGTCACGCGGTCTGCTAATAACCTCGGGTCACACACAGCTCATTGCAGGTTACTAGGTCGACCGATCTCATTAGCGATAAGAAACTTCCTTTTTGCGCTAAAGAACTTCTCGCAACAATCTGCTTTAGATGGACTAGGTCAGGACCTACGGATTCAACTTACGGCAGAAAGGAAAGTGAAGAAGAATTATGTTTAGTTAACGACAGACAATGGTAATATTTAACCGGTTCCTGCTTGACTCCCGCAAGGGGGAAACGGGTTCGATTCCAAGGAAAGCTATCTCCTAAAGTCATTTCTATGTTTTAGAAACGCTAGTTAGATTTTGGAAGTCTCACTTAACATAAATAACCGCTCCAAGGACAGGTCTCTTAAGGTCATTTCTGAATTTCAGAGACGCTACTTATGTTTTGCAAGTCTTACTCAACATTTTTGAACGCTCCAAGGACAAGTATCTTCTTAAGTCATTTCTATGTTTTAGAAACGGTAGTTAGATTTTGGAAGTCTCACTTAACATAAATAACCGCTCCAAGGACAGCTATCTCTTAAGATCATTTCTGCATTTCAGAAACGCTATTTATGTTTTGCAAGTCTTAATCAACATGTACACTAGTGTCCAAAAGTTAAGCATAATCACTAAACGAGGTCATACCGCCTGATAGGAATGTCACATGGATTGCTGAACAAACGGAAGCTGAATCACACACCATAATATGTCACACAACTTGTCAAAAAAAAACCCCAGTGTCAGAAATATTCTGATAGCTAAAGTACACCTTTGACAACAACTAACAAAACTTGGCAATGTCTTCCATAACAAAATATGCTGTTAATAGGGTGTATGGTCACCCCTAACGGTCACACATGCTTTGCAGCGACGTGGCATGCTCTCTATCAGATGTCCAAGAGCTCTTGTGGCAGTCGATTCCATTCCTCCGAAAGGGCAATGCGAAGGTCTTGGAGGGTCCTTGGTGGAGGCTGACTGGATGAAATTCGCCTCCCCAATGCATCCCAGGCATGTTCTATAGGATTCAGATCCGCAGACCTCGCTGGCCAGTCCATGCGATGAATGTCTTCCTCAGCCAGAAATTCATTCACCAGAGCAGCGCGGTGCGGTCGGGCATTATCGTCTGGACCAACCGCACCTCTAAGAGTCGAACATGTGGTCTCAGTACCTCATCCCTGTATCTCCGAGCGTTCACAGTGTTCCTTGGATCACCCCCACCCATGAATATGTGAAAGTCCGTACGGCCATTCAAAATGATGCCACCACCACCACCACCATACTGGTCCCGTTCCACGATGTTCCTGTGGTTGTATCGGCTACCCGGTTCTCTCCAGATTAATGTGCGACGGGAATCGTTCTGCAAACTGAAGCGGGATTCGTCTGTGAAGAGCACATGCCTCCATTCATTCATGGTCCAGTTTGGACGTTGACGGCTCCACAGTAAACGGGCCCGTCTCTGTGCTGGAGTGAGCGAGATGCACACCGCTGGACGTCTGGCAAACAGCCCTGCTGTTCTGAGCCTCCGGTACACAGTTTGTCGGGAAACGGCAAACTCTTGAGACGGCTGCAAGCTTCACCGACAATAATTGTCTTGCAGGTGCACTCTGATTTCGTCGAGCGGTTTTAAGGCCAGATATCGGTCCTGCTGTGGGGTGGTTACTCATGGTCGACCTGATACTGGCCTACGACTAACATCTCCTGTGTCTCGAAATCGTCTCCAAAGCCTGGAAATGACGCTTTGTGGCACATACAAGGATACGGAGACTTCGGTCTGTGTCTGGCCTGCTTCCAGAGGGCCGAGAATTCTAACCTGCAAAACGGGGTCCAAATGGTGTCGTTGTGCCATTATGTTGACACGTTCACCACGAGGCAACACTACGCACACTGTAACAGGACAAACACGACTGAGGGAATATGGGGCGCAGGCACTGGCAGTGTTTACCTTGTGGTTACGCTGCTAGTCAAAGCAGGGAATACTCCTTTCCTATACAGAGCGAACACGTAAGGTTGGTAAGTGTCGTGCGATTTGCGGTCTATTTCCTGTTTTACTGCTTATTCGTAACTTATGCTTAACTTTTGGACACTAGTCTATGAACGCTCCAAGGACAGCTGTCTCCTAAAGACATTTCTTTGTTTCAGAAACGCTAGTTAGGGTTTTCAAGTCTCTTGATGTTGAACTGATATCAATCACCACTGAGATTTTACCTAATTTGCTGCAGATGCAGGTCATGCTGGTATATTGTTAAGGCAATATACTCTTGATTGTTTCTGTTCGTGCAGCACGATCTGTTGACCCAACGTCACTTACCGGCGCTAGTTGATACGTTCAGGGAGGGAGAAAGAAGTTGAGATGATCCCTCAGTGGATCAATGGGTGTCTATCACACACGCACACATGGGAAATAAACACGCCAGTCTATTGCAATCTTCGCACGCATTTCGTTGAGAGACGTCAGCTTTAATGTACAGAGGGGTGCTGCTCGCTGCCAGTATTCCAAAATTTCATTTTCACTTTTTATGACTTAATGCAGTCAAATCTTTGCAAGGCACTGAAATTACTTTCAATGATTAACCATTAGTTTTTGTTATATTTTCTTTTAAGAAACTGAAAGTTTTTTTTTTTTAGTATTTCAACTAAAAGAGGAGCCTTGCTAATGGAGAATGTCACACGTTTTGTTTTGATTATGTTATTTTATTTTTCATGAGAATTTAGTGCAGAGGAATTCGACGTTTTTATCATTTCAAATGATCTTGTCGGCTTCGTCGTTATGCTTGGGTCCAACGTTATGCGTTACGGAGACGGAGACGGAAGTGGCGTCATGCAGCCGCGCGGGAAGTGACGTCATGTAGCCACGCGGGAAGCAGAAGCTAATGGTTATTGGAGTCTGTTGAAAGAGTCCTGGGGCGTCGAGCGACCTGGGGCTTTGAGCGAAGCGAACACAAGAATACAAGGTGACTTCTAAAGAGATATACAAGATGCCATATAAGAATAGGCTACAGGGTGCCTCCTAAAGAGGTGTGCAGGATGTCAGAACAAAATACAGTGCAAGATGCCAGATAAGAATACAGGGTGACTCCTAAAGAGATATACAAGATGCCAGATAAGAATACAAGGTGACACTTAAAGAGGTGTACAAAATGGCAGAGAAGAATACAGGGTGACTCCTAAAGAGATGCACAAGATGTCAGACAAGAGTAGAGTGTGCCTCCTAAAGAGGTGTGCAGGATGTCAGAGCAAAATACAGTACAAGATGCCAGATAACAATACAAGGTGCCTTCTAAAGAGGTGTGCAGGATGTCAGAGCAAATTACAGGGTGACACTTAACGAGGTGTACAGTTGGCCTATGTTAGATTCAATTCAAATACAGGGTGACCCTTAAAGAGGTTTGCGAGATATCAGATTCAAATAATGGGTGACTCTTAAAGAGTTGTAAAAGATGTCAGACTCAAATACAGGGTGACCCTTAAAGAGGTGCCCGTGCGGGAAGCCTAAGTTAATGGGTAATGGAGTCTGTTGAAAGAGTCGTGGGGCTTCGAGCGAAGCGAGAAGCCCTCCTGAACCTTTTTAACAAGTGTAGCATTTGTAGCATGCGTCATTTGAAATGATATAACGTCTAGTCTTTCAGACTGACTGTAATTTTTCATTACTGATGGTCCACTCTGGAACTCTTCAAAGATTCGTGGACCCTGGATTGATGATGATGATGATGATAATTGTTGTTTTAAGGGGCCTAACATCTGGGTTATCGGCCCCTAATGGTTTGGGTGATAGTGAAAATGTAAATGAAATGGAAGTATACCTAAATCTAACTACACACGGTACTTACAAACTAGAAGAGAAAATGGATAACGAAAAGATACAGTCAGTCTGAGAGACTAGACTTTATATCATTTCAAATGACGCATGCTACAAATGCTATGTTAGAAAGGCTCAGGAGGGCTTCTCGCTTCACTCGAAGCCCCAGGACTCTTTCAACAGACTCCATTAAAGCACGAGATTTATCTTTAGTAGATATAATAGCACTATTACTGTCAACAGACTCCATTATTAGCACATTTTACGTAAACTGTAAGTAAGCATGTTTAACGAACGATCCACAGACTCCAATGCTGTGCTGTGCCTGGAGAAAGTTTGGGTCCGCTTGCTCAACCCTCACAGAAGCTATTAACCAGTGAACGCTTATCAGTCTTAGCTTCAATTCGTTACCTTTTACAAAAAAGTACAAAAATCACTAGACTACCAAATGGCAAGAAAAGTTTTTTTTCATTTACCAAAACGTTTGTATAATACATTCTACAACACTTATAAAAATAATTAATAAGGTAACCCGATTGGTTTAGTGTCCACAAATTTTTGTGATTGACATTTGCATTTTGCTTCGATACTCCACTTGTATTAAAAAATTGAAATTCAAAAACAGAAAGCCATATTACAATGCGCCTGCTTAGGGCGCACACGCATTCCTCGTTTGGCAAATGGTGCGTCTTCGTGGAGCATAGCTTGGGGTGAGATCCGTGATCAGCTAATCTGGTCGTTATGAGTCTTAGTTGGTAGTTGGCTTCTTTCCACTTGTCGTCGCGTCTGCGCTGTAGGAGTCCAGTCAAATTTCTGTTTTCTTTCTGTGATGATGATGATGATGATGATGATGATGTTCGAGCAAAAGATAAGTCATGTTTAATTCAATTGCATATTTTGTGCTCTAATAAATTTATTATTAGATCAAAGTATTTTCATAAAATATTTGGCAAAATTTGAATCAAAAAACAAGATGTTCAGTAAAGAACATATAGCCTACTTTCTCCTAAATGCATGGGTATTGTTATAACTCCTTGTCCTTTTCAAGGAGTATGATTGAATGTTGGTTGTAGTAGCTTGTTGAAATACAACGTGCTATAGGTATATTAAACATGAATATGAGGTGCCCTTTGCTAGTGCTCTCTGTACCAAATTTCGTTCCATTCGGTTTCACCGTGTTCGACTTGATAAGGGGAATCGATTTTCACACAAAGATAGCCGCCATCCGCAAAATATTAGGCTGATGACCTATTAGTTTGGTTAAAGGATGCTCCCTCCATAGAGGTATGTTGTTGCTAAATTTGCTAGAGATCGGATGATTAGGCTAATCGTAATTTGATTTAAGCTTTGAACATTTGTGTGGCCGCCATTACGTTTCAGCCAAGATGGCGGCGATATAAAACATGACACTGAGGTGCCTTTTGCTAGTGCTACCTCTGTACCAAATTTCGTTCATTCGGTTCCATCGTGTTCGAATTAATAGGGGGAATTAATTTTGACATAAAGATGGCCGCCATACGCAAACTATTAGGCTAATGGCCTATTAGATTGGTCAAAGGATGCTCCCTCCATAAAGGAATGTTGTTGCAAAGTTTGGTAGAGATCGAATGGTTATGTTAGTCGTAATTTGATTAAAGCTTTAAACATTTGTGTGGCCGCCATTACGTTTCTGTCAATATGGGGGCGATATAAATCATGACACTGAGATGCCCTTTGCTAGTGCTATCTCAGTACCAAATTTCGTTCCATTCGGTTTCACCGTGTTTGAATTAATAGGGGGAATCGATTTTGACACAAAGATGGCCGCCATCCGCAAACTATTAGGCGAATAACCTATTAGATTGGTCAAAGGATGCTCCCTCCATAAAGGTATGTAGTTGCGAAATTTGGTAGATCGGATGATTAGGTTAATCGTAATTTGATTTAAGCTTTGAACATTCGTGTGGCCGCCATTACGTTTCAGTCAAGATGGCGGCGATATAAAACATGACACTGAGGTGCCCTTTGCTAGTGCTACCTCTGTACCAAATTTCGTTCCATTCGGTTCCACCGTGTTCGAATTAATAGGGGGAATCAATTTTGACATAAAGATGGCCGCCACCCGCAAACTATTAGGCTAATAACCTATTAGATTGGTCAAAGGATGGTCCCTCCATAAAGGAATGTTGTTGCAAAGTTTGGTAGAGATCGGATGGTTATGTTAGTCGTAATTTAACTTAAGCTTTGAACATTTGTGTGGCCGCCATTACGTTTCTGTCAAGATGCCGGCGATATAAAACATGACACAGAGGTGCCCTTTGCTAGTGCTACCTCTGTATCAAATTTCGTTCATTCGGTTCCACCGTGTTCGAATTAATAGGGGGAATCAATTTTGACATAAAGATGGCCGCCATCCGCAAACTATTAGGCTAATAACCTATTAGATTGGTCAAAGGATGCTCCCTCCATAAAGGAATGTTGTTGCAAAGTTTGGTAGAGATCGGTTGGTTATGTTAGTCGTAATTTAACTAAGCTTTGAACATTTGTGTGGCCGCCATTACGTTTCTGTCAATATGGCGGCGATATAAAACATGGCACTGAGATGCCCTTTGCTAGTGCTACCTCTGTACCAAATTTCGTTCCATTCGGTTCCATCGTGTTCGAATTAATAGGGGGAATCAATTTTGACATAAAGATGGCCGCCATCCGCAAACTATTAGGCTAATGGCCTATTAGATTGGTCAAAGGATGCTCCCTCCATAAAGGAATGTTGTTGCAAAGTTTGGTAGAGATCGGATGGTTATGTTAGTCGTAATTTGATTAAAGCTTTAAACATTTGTGTGGCCGCCATTACGTTTCTGTCAATATGGGGGCGATATAAATCATGACACTGAGATGCCCTTTGCTAGTGCTATCTCAGTACCAAATTTCATTCCATTCGGTTTCACCGTGTTTGAATTAATAGGGGGAATCGATTTTGACACAAAGATGGCCGCCATCCGCAAACTATTAGGCGAATGACCTATTAGATTGGTCAAAGGATGCTCCCTCCATAAAGGTATGTAGTTGCAAAATTTGGTAGATCGGATGATTAGGTTAATCGTAATTTGATTTAAGCTTTGAACATTCGTGTGGCCGCCATTACGTTTCAGCCAAGATGGCGGCGATATAAAACATGACACTGAGGTGCCCTTTGCTAGTGCTACCTCTGTACCAAATTTCGTTCCATTCGGTTCCACCGTGTTCGAATTAATAGGGGGAATCAATTTTGACATAAAGATGGCCGCCACCCGCAAACTATTAGGCTAATAACCTATTAGATTGGTCAAAGGATGGTCCCTCCATAAAGGAATGTTGTTGCAAAGTTTGGTAGAGATCGGATGGTTATGTTAGTCGTAATTTAACTTAAGCTTTGAACATTTGTGTGGCCGCCATTACGTTTCTGTCAAGATGCCGGCGATATAAAACATGACACAGAGGTGCCCTTTGCTAGTGCTACCTCTGTACCAAATTTCGTTCATTCGGTTCCACCGTGTTCGAATTAATAGGGGGAATCAATTTTGACATAAAGATGGCCGCCATCCGCAAACTATTAGGCTAATAACCTATTAGATTGGTCAAAGGATGCTCCCTCCATAAAGGAATGTTGTTGCAAAGTTTGGTAGAGATCGGTTGGTTATGTTAGTCGTAATTTAACTAAGCTTTGAACATTTGTGTGGCCGCCATTACGTTTCTGTCAATATGGCGGCGATATAAAACATGGCACTGAGATGCCCTTTGCTAGTGCTACCTCTGTACCAAATTTCGTTCCATTCGGTTCCATCGTGTTCGAATTAATAGGGGGAATTAATTTTGACATAAAGATGGCCGCCATCCGCAAACTATTAGGCTAATGGCCTATTAGATTGGTCAAAGGATGCTCCCTCCATAAAGGAATGTTGTTGCAAAGTTTGGTAGAGATCGGATGGTTATGTTAGTCGTAATTTGATTAAAGCTTTAAACATTTGTGTGGCCGCCATTACGTTTCTGTCAATATGGGGGCGATATAAATCATGACACTGAGATGCCCTTTGCTAGTGCTATCTCAGTACCAAATTTCGTTCCATTCGGTTTCACCGTGTTTGAATTAATAGGGGGAATCGATTTTGACACAAAGATGGCCGCCATCCGCAAACTATTAGGCGAATGACCTATTAGATTGGTCAAAGGATGCTCCCTCCACAAAGGTATGTAGTTGCAAAATTTGGTAGATCGGATGATTAGGTTAATCGTAATTTGATTTAAGCTTTGAACATTCGTGTGGCCGCCATTACGTTTCAGCCAAGATGGCGGCGATATAAAACATGACACTGAGGTGCCCTTAGCTAGTGCTACCTCTGTACCAAATTTCGTTCCATTCGGTTCCACCGTGTTCGAATTAATAGGGGGAATCAATTTTGACATAAAGATGGCCTCCACCAGCAAACTGTTAGGCTAATAACCTATTAGATTGGTCAAAGGATGGTCCCTCCATAAAGGAATGTTGTTGCAAAGTTTGGTAGAGATCGGATGGTTATGTTAGTCGTAATTTAACTTAAGCTTTGAACATTTGTGTGGCCGCCATTACGTTTCTGTCAAGATGCCGGCGATATAAAACACGACACAGAGGTGCCCTTTGCTAGTGCTACCTCTGTACCAAATTTCGTTCATTCGGTTCCACCGTGTTCGAATTAATAGGGGGAATCAATTTTGACATAAAGATGGCCGCCATCCGCAAACTATTAGGCTAATAACCTATTAGATTGGTCAAAGGATGCTCCCTCCATAAAGGAATGTTGTTGCAAAGTTTGGTAGAGATCGGTTGGTTATGTTAGTCGTAATTTAACTAAGCTTTGAACATTTGTGTGGCCGCCATTACGTTTCTGTCAATATGGCGGCGATATAAAACATGGCACTGAGATGCCCTTTGCTAGTGCTACCTCTGTACCAAATTTCGTTCCATTCGGTTTCACCGTGTTTGAATTAAAAGGGGGAATTGATTTTCACACAAAGATGGCCGTCATCCGCAAACTATTAGGCTAATGACCTAGTCATTTGGTGAAAGGATGCTTCCTCTATAAAGGTATGTTGTTGCAAAATTTGGTAGAGATCGTATGATTAGGTTAATCGTAATTTGATTTAAGCCTTGAACATTTGTGTGGCCGCCATTACGTTTCCGTCAAGATGGCGGCGATATGAAACATGACACTGAGGTGCCTTTTGTTAGTAGTACTGTGCCCGTTTAGACCGGAGTCCGCACGACCACATATGCATTTTACCAATAATCAGTCAGCACGAGAGTCAAAATATCCCGGAGCGCCAGATGGGTTAAAGCAAATCGCAAAAACGACATCAAATGAAAAAAAAAATGCTTTGCTGATTTTTGGCTCAATGCAACAATAAGGATAGAAGGAGATTTAATTGGGTGTAACACATCTGGTAAAATTATCTCAGTTTATTTTGAAGTTAAAATCTGACTGCAAAGATGCTCAAAGCAGCATCATCCACGTGTGGCGATCCACACTCTTATCTACACACAATATACAGAAATTTTCCAAACACATTTGACAATCTTTTTGAAAACACAAGTCCGATTAATAGTCCTGTGGACTGTGTTCCAAAATTATTAATATTTAATTCCAGTTCAAAGTTAATTGTCTATACTGGAAATATCGTAGATCACTGTTTGAATATTTACATGATATTAACACTCGTAGAATAAATGTTCATAGAATTTTAAACTTTCACTTAGTTTTCCAGTTTCAAAAATATATCGTCGAAAAATATTATTATCATTGAAGCAATACAAATTATTTACATATATTAATAACATCTGAAAAGTATTTGACCTTGAGCATAGCATCGAAGAACTGTGCGAAGCACAACAACAATTAATTGTTCTTCTGACATTAAACATTCGAGAAGTGACTCGATTATGAACTTCAAGTTCCTAACAAAATATATGATTTCTGAATCATCAACTTGATCAATAAATGGTTGAACCATTCAACTATTCAATTTTCCACTTGGAATCATTATTATAAAAATATTGATATTTATGGCCATTCTTAGCAACTTTCACAACTTGCAATTCTTCGACAGAATGCGGAAATTAGAAGTGTAGCTTTATAATGAATTCATTTAGTTCATGGCACTAGGATTGAAAATATCCTTCAAAATTATTCGTGGTTAAAGAATTATTTTTAATTGGCAGTGGCCCATTCGATTATTTGTGTAAGAACACAATATTACAACAACAACGGCAAAGGTCTTCCTCTGAAGAAGAATAAACTACTATCATGACAAATCCGGGTTCTAGCAAAATCAAAGTCTAAATGGAATTTGTAAACAAGGTTGAAATAAGAACTGATGGTTTCAAAGAAATAACCTTCGGGTTATTCATACGACGAAATGTGTAGTTCCAATACTCCTACTATAAACCTGAGCCATCGAACCTGCTATTTGATTGATGCTCGAAAAAACCTTCATTCCTGCGACTTAAACATGCGCACCTGGGAATGGCATTTCAACTACTCCACACACATAAATTTTCTTCCCAAAATTTATACAATAAATCAAGCCTCTGCTTGTTATCAACACTGGAAGATTAATAAACTTACAAGTTTATTTTATTTTACCATTCAGTTCAACCCGTGAATTTACCATACTTATGAAAATCTTCATTTCACTTTCGAGTGTATTTACGTCATGATTTTATATAAATACAAAAATATCCTATTTGATACAAATATCATTTGCTTCCCGTTTCATGCCTCTCCGTGTTATCTGAAAAATATACTTTGCTCAATGCAAATATCAACTGTTCAACCAGAACTGACATGTTGGTTGAATGCGGGCTTGCGCTAACCACTTTCCTTCGGAAAATCTCCTGTTCCAAACTAGAAATGATTAAACTACTTCTTAGGCTCTCTCTCAATACATATGATTATTAGAAAATATAATATCCAAGAATTATTTAGAAAAATTAAAAAAATTATTATTATTATTATTAGTGGATTATTATTATTATTATTCGTTATATCATTTTAAATATGTTTAATTATCATCTCATTATGTGAGAATCCACATGTTCGAACCTTCGAATATGGAAAAAAATATCCATTCCTCAACAAAAATAAATTTAACTTTTACAGTTACATCGGCTGATTACCGTGATTTCCCAAAAATATGAAAAATTCAAATAAATGCTCGAAATGCTCGGTCATCGATCCTAAACTGTTCTGAGTGCTGAAAATACTCAGAATAACTCTAACAAGTCTTGCGTAAATCATTGCAAGCTTTAAATACGACGAAAAAAATGTGTTGGTCATCTGCAGAAAAATAGTTTGTTCCAATTAGCTAGGCATAATATAATTCAAATGTGGCTTACATTTCTTGATGGTCTTGAAGCGTAGTAAACCTGGTCTGTACCAGATTTATCCATAGACATGCCCTATTGGACAAGCACGTATAATCCTTGTATCGGCCGCCATTGTAGACCCACAATTCGTCTAGTCAGACATAGTGGTAGTATCTTTTGACGTTTGAATAAACTGTGGTTCCATTTTAATATGGGCTTCTATCAAAGCCATAACAGTTTGTTTAAATAGGGTCAGATCTAAGTGATCTATTCTTAGATATGTCAGTTGTAACATAACTCACTGTAATCTTATCAGTACAAGAAAAACACTGACAGTCTAAGCAATTAACGGCTGTTCTGAAGATCGTTCCCTGGGCATGGTTTATTAATATCACCATCTGCCATGCGCTAAGCAACTTGCAGTTTCCCTTGCGTAGACTAATGAACGCCACCGTTATAGACTAGTCTTCAGTGTACTGACAGATCGAAGTGGTTAACTAGTTACAAATATGAAAACTGACTTGAAATGGATTTAAACATCCAAGTATTAAGTTATTACTGGACTGTGACAAAATACTATTTTCTAGACAAAGTCTAGCATATGTCCTTGTAGAATATAAATATTTCCACCAATGTCTGTAGAAAAATCAATCACCTCAGTGATTCTCCTCGCCGTAAACTTACTAAGTTCCACTTCGTAACGCAGCACTTTTCGTGACTATCACGACTTGAAAAGAACTTCTGCGTAGATCCGGCAACCATGTGCCTTGGCTCAGCGTAGATGCAACTTGCTCGCCAAGTGCTTGTGTTAGAATGAGCTGAAGTTGCTTCGGCCAGCTGGCTTTTATTCAAAACTGTCAGGGTCACGCGTCATCACCTGATATCTAGAAATCCTCATATCTCTTGAATCCCTGGTCCGATTTACTTGATACTAATTGCATTCTCTTTCATTTGGCCGTGCCAGTAATCTGATCCCAGTCTCAAGTCTCTACTCCATAGTTAACTATTTAATCAATAAATAGCCTCCACCTCTGCTATTACTCGCTACGTCACTTGACATCCAACTATCGGTAAATTCCTTCCAAATGCTTCGAGAAGCAATGTAGCGTGATATTCAAATATCTCAACTTTCAAAAGCGGCTACAGTCTTTCCCTTGATATCTAGGTGTCTGAAACTTGGAATACCCATTTCTAGAGTTGGGCACAGTACCTCGGTACCAAATTTCGTTCCATTCGGTTGCACCGTGTTCGAATTAATAGGGGGAATCGATTTTCACACAAAGATGGCCGCCATCCGCAAACTATTACGCTGATGACCTATTAGATTGGTCAAAGGATGCTCCCCCCACAAAGGTATGTTGTTGCAAAATTTGGTAGAGATCGGATGATTAGGTTAGTCGTAATTCGATTTAAGCTTTGAACATTTGTGTGGCCGCCATTACGTTTCCGTCAAGATGGCAGCGATATAAAACATGACACTGACGTGTCCTTTGCTAGTGCTACCTTTGTACCAAATTTCGTTCAATTCGCATTCACCGTGTTCGAATTGATAGGGGGGGGGGACAGACATTCAGAGTATACACACTCACACACACACAGACACACACACACACACACAGACTCACACACACACACACACACACACACACACACACAGACTCACACACACACACACATACACACACACAGACAGACACACGTTTTTCGCCCTGTGTTGATCTCATAAGTCTACTTTCATTTTTTGCAAAAATCGAAAGTAGGCTAATAAGACCAGGAAGCTTTTGTGGCGGACTTAAATTTTGGTAGTCACTGCATTTGTAAATTAGGGGAGAGGGGGGGGGGGTAGGGTGGGGGTGGGGGAGAGAAGATAGGATTGGGAAGGAGGCGACCGTGGTCTTGAGTTAGGAACCATCGTAGCATTTGCCTGGAGTAGTCTCAGTTTCAAAGATAGATGTGAAGTCATGTTTCAGTGTTGTCTTATTGACAATTAATATTGTAGCTTCAGTCGGTCAAGACAAAAAACATTCCAATGGGATATAGTTTTCTTCTTCTTCTTCTTTTATTCGTCTTCCTCCTCTTCTTCTTCTTCTTCTTCTTCTTCAATAATCCTTAACAATATATGTAAATCTTAACCACATGTAATTTATTTCAGGTTATTTTTCCCATATTCCAGTAATTCGAATTATTTTTATGTTGACCGACTGGAAGCTAAAATATTAATTGGTCTCAGGTTTGCGTCACGAGGGTGAGTGCACCTCGTTCCAGCCCTCAGATCAGAATTACATTTCTTGGCAGAGCCTGGAATCGAACTCAGGCCTCCTCGGCGGAAGCCTAGATTGATAGCCACCTACTACACACACTACGATATCCCAGCCCCTAAATGAAGCAGCTACAACCTTGCACTGAAGTACTGCTCGGGTCCAAGCTCCGTGTTGCTGAGAGGAGTATGGGTCGCGGACGATGACGAGAGATGTGGGGGGGGGGGGGGGGGGGGTGTTTCCCGGTCCGTGCGTAGTAACAGGACTAATTACAGGGCGCCAGGGAATGTTCTCCGCAGCGACTATATGCTACTGCCAGGGGTAGCATCAATCTATAACATGGGCCCGCCGGCTTTACTTCCCCTGCGAAGGAAAGCATACTGAGGGAATTTAACGCTCTTAAAAATCCGACGACTTTCGCCAGGCTTGAAGCAGCGATTTATTTATCGTATGTATTTTAATGCCGGGATTGTCCTAGGACATGTTCGGCTCGCCTGAGTCTGTAGCTGCTTTCAGCGGACACCCTTAGGGTGAGCTACAAGTTCCGTTAAAATTCAAGTAGTTCCAACTTTCGCTACCAGATATCAATGATACAGAGTGGGGAATGTTGGAACTTTGATAGAGCGTTCTGACGAAATCTAACCTAACAATTTAGCTTCACACAAGTTTAGTCTGTGGAAGGATCTTTTACATGCCATAAATCTATGACATGGGACCGCCGGCTTTACTTCCCCTCCGAAGGAAGGCATACTGAAGGATTTTTAACGCTCTTAAGGGAGCCGGGACGTGTGAATCGATAGAAAAATGTTGCTTCCGATGTTTAGTTACATATCTCAGAAACTACAATAGATATTACATTGACTGTTCTTTTGGTATATTCAGGGTACATTCATCATTATTTGGGTAGAATTTGAAGCTTCTACGTTGAATAGGCTATTTTGTGTCAGAGAGACCATTTCAAAAACAATCTTTAAAAAAAAATATTGTTAAAAATTTCCTTAACTCATGTCCCTTTTTCTGAGCAAATACTCAAACCAGACCCAACAAACATTGCATGCATAATATTTAAACTATTTTTGAGCTACTGAAGTAAAAGTATTGTCCTATTGTTCACAGGAGTTGAGGTCTTTTTTCTTACATCCTAGTTGAAAAGGGAAACTTTCTGTAAAATTGTCAGTGTCAAGCTGGGCTCCATGAACTAATCAAGATACCTGAATAAATTTACTTCCACCAGTAGATCTATATAGTGTCTTAGAGACTACCAAGTTCCAAATACATTGATCAGATGTTTTCTCATAAAATGGTACATGAAGTTTCAAAAAATATGTCTTTTGGAAAATACAAAAAGAATGTTTGGGTAGTAGCTACAGTATAGCCTTAAAGCATTATGTTTGAACCTATTTTTATTGCATTAAGTATCACTTCAGCGCAATAATTGATACACCAAATTCTTCAGGAAAGATGGCAGATGTTTGTAAGCTAAACAAGTAGTTCCGTGAAGAACTATACAGCCTATTTTCATATATCCTATTCATGTTAATTGCCTCTATCAACATACAAAATTTCAGTTTGAGGGTTGTGATACAAAAATAGATATTTAGAACCGTCTAAATATTTCAGATGGTCGCCAGGTAGGATTTTTATTTTTGTACTATTACATTAAGATTATTGTGTACGTGTGGTATTCAAACTTCAATCGCATGATTAGAACACAGGAAGTAAAAACGAGATTTTAAAATTTCGCACAGCTGCCATCTTGTGATTATGCAAACAATTGAAATAAGTTAGATGCCAGTGGATTAACATTTGTATAAGCATTTAACGTGCAACGTTTCACTGCACTAGGATAGTTAATTCGCGAGAAACGTCGATTTAAATATTTATACTTCGCGTCGTTTGGATTTGTGCTCACCAGGTTACTGAAAGTCCTTCATGTTCATTGCCTCTATGAACATAAAACAATCAGTTTGATTCCTGTAAAAGATTCATAGATATTGAGAACCATCTAAATATTTCGGATGCTCGCCATTTTGGATTGTTA
Organism: Meconema thalassinum; assembly: GCA_946902985.2. NCBI lineage: Eukaryota > Metazoa > Arthropoda > Insecta > Orthoptera > Tettigoniidae > Meconema > Meconema thalassinum. The sequence continues at coordinate 97,081,165 of OX336399.1, forward strand.
TATGTATAGGCCATAGATTTGTGTACAATTCAAGGACAATTATTGCCTAGGTTCATTATTCAAACTTTCACTTCGATCGCATGATTACGACACAAGAAATATAAACTTAATTTTAAAATTTCGCACAACCGCCATCTTGAGGTTATGTAAACAATTGAACTAAATTCGATGCCAGTGCATTACAATATGTAAAATCATTTACTGTACCACATTTCACTGCGCTAATTGAGTTAAATCACGAGAAAAGTCTATTAAAATGTTTCAACTTCGCTTGGCCGCCATGTTCGTTTTGTACTTTACAGGTTTATGAAAGTTACATAGATAAACTTGTATCAGTACCCTTTATCACCGTACGAAATTTCAGGGTGATATCTGTAATAGTTTCGGAGATATAGAATGTCAGTGAAATATTTCGCACAGCTGCCATTTTGAGGTTATGTTAACAATTGAACTAAATTAGACTCCAGTGCATTACAATGTGTATAAACATTTGCTGTACCAAGTTTCATTACGTTTGGATAGTTAAATCGCGAGAAGAGTCTATTTAAATGTCTCAAATTCGCTTGGCCGCCATGTTGGTTTTGTAGTCACCAGGTTTTTGAAAGTCTCATAGGTGAACTTCTAGTAGTGCCCTTTATTACCGTACACAATGTCAGGGCGATATCTGTAATAGTTCCGGAGATACTGAATGCTGGTGAAATATTTCGCACAGCCGCCATGTTGGATTGGTGAGACGGAACAAAATTTGAAGGACACGGTCGGGGTTGCCCGGAATATTACTATGGACTTTCCGAGTTTCATTGATATCGCTCCAGCCGTTTAGAAGTTATTAGGGGGACACACACACCTCACACACACACACACACACACACACACACACACACACACATACGCACACACACACATACGCACACACACACGGACAAAAGGTGATCTCCTCATAAGCCTATTTTTTCAAAATTGAAAATAGGCTAAAAATAAAATTCACAATTTTGAGTTCACACGACCCGGTTCCCTTAAAAAATCCGACGACTTCGGCCGGTTTTGAACCCGCTATCTTGGCCACAGCAGTTCAGCATGCTACCAACTACGCCACCGAAGCCGCTTGAACCAGCGATATTGGGCATAAACGCTCAGCACGCTACCAAATACGCCACTGAAGCTGCCAAAAAAACTATTGTCTGTGCACGTGACAGCTAATGTCAATCTTATTCGCTATGAATACTGACAATGAATACCATTTAAAGTAAGAACCCTACTCTTACAGACACTAATACTTTCTATTCTTGACTACTGTGACGTTATTCTTGTAGACGCAACCAGAACATTAACTCTGAAACTTCAACGAGCTCTCAACTCTTGCATACGATTTATCTACGATCTGGGCTGTGATCAACATATCACTCCGTATTATTGCGCTCTTTCCTGGCTGAAACCTGAACTACGTCGATCGTATCACATTCTTGTCCAGATTTTCCGATTATTGTCTGACGATAGACCACTATACTTATCAAATAAATTCAAGTACTTGTCTTCTTTCCATGGTAATAATACACTCTCTGGTTCTTCCGTCTGCATTCCTATTCATCGCTCCTCTATATACAACAACTCTTTTCATGTGGTGGGGTCTAGGCTGTGGAATACCCTTCCAGCCAGTGTCAGGGGCACCACCTCACTATCTAAATTCAAGACCACCTGCTGGGGGAGCCTGCTGAACGCTGCTGACCGACAAGTGTGACTGGATGAGTGAATGAGAGTGTGAAAGTCATTATCAATGTCAATTATTATTGTTTAATTTTGTCGCCATAATAAGTTTATTGTATTTTATTAATGTGTTTAAGTGTAAGAGAGGGCCAAGAGCCCTAACTACGCCACCAATAAAGGCAATAATAATAATGATTATAATAATAATAATAATGGTATAGTCAAATACAAAATTTCTCATTTGATGTATATGGATGACATTAAACTATATGCATCCTCTGAGAAACACATCGACAATCTAATTGCAATTACTGCTTCATTTTCTTCTGATATTGGAATGTCCTTCGGATTAGATAAGTGTCGCACCCTCACCATTCGGCGTGGAAAATTAGAGGCCCGAGCATTTCAACTTGATGACGGTTGTTTCATAAAGCCTATGGAAGGTAATGAGACCTACAAATATCTTGGTCTCCTGCAATCTAATCGAATTGATCATAAAGGTATTCAAGATAGAACCGTAGCTATCTACAATCAACGCCTTAACAAGATTTTAAAATCAAAGTTGAATGGAAAGAACACCTTTAAAGCTATTAATACCTATGCTATTCCTGCTCTGACATATACTTTCGGTATTATCAAATGGACGCAGACTGACTTGGAGAACATCCTAATTAGGACACGTACCATCTTAACAAAACACAGATGTCTCCACCCTAAGTCAGCTGTTGAGCGATTGACAATCCCGCGTCAAAGAGGTGGACGAGGGCTCACGGACATTATCCAATCGCATGCAAGGCAAGTGAGGAACCTTCAGAGATATTTTCTGGGAAGACATGACTCTCCCATACATCAAGCCGCTGTGAAGGCAGATGACAAGTGCACACCGCTGGATCTTCTTCACGTAAGGGATATACAGTTAGCCACTGATGAGGAATGTTCAGCCATCAAGCTTCAGCAGTGGACGCAGAAAGCTCTGCACGGTCGTCATCCGTATGATCTCAACCAGAAACATGTCGACATTGATGCGTCGAACAGCTGGTTGACTCATGCGGACCTATTCACTGAGACTGAAGGATTCATGGTTGCAATCCAGGATCAAGTTGTGGCTACCAAAAACTACCTTAAATATATAGTTAAGGCAAATATTCAGGATGATAAATGCAGAAGATGCCAACTAGAACCGGAAACAATTCAACATATCACAGGAGGCTGCCAAGCAATCTCCTGTACTGATTACATGAAAAGGCACAACCAAGTGGCCAAAATAATGCACCAACACCTTGCTCAAAAGCATTTATTATCTGATAATATTTTGCCTTACTATCAGTATGTTCCTGACGCCGTTTTGGAAAATCCCAGTCACAAGTTGTTATGGGACCGGTCAGTTATTACTGATAAAACCATACCAGCAAACCGGCCAGATATCGTTCTTGTGGACAAGGTGCAGAAGAGAACCTTCCTAATTGATATTGCAGTGCCCAATTCCCATAATCTGCAACAAACCTGCTGTGATAAGATCACCAAATATCTGCCTTTGGCTGAGGAAATACGGCAAATGTGGAGACAGGAAAGTGTAGTGGTTCTGCCCATAGTAATTTCCTCTACCGGCATCATCCCCAAATTATGGGCTCGCAATCTGCAAATATTGGGAATACATCCTGGTCTACATATCACCATGCAGAAGGCCGTCATCTTGGAGACCTGTTCCATTGTTCGCTCGTTTCTCAATGTGCCACCTTAAGAGAATTAGCCATACCGTCTTGCAAACAAGCCGACGATATGTTGATATGTCCCACTTATGTGGTGAAATGAATGTAGAAATAATAATAATAATAAAGTAAAATTTCTGAAGTTCGAGTTAGTCTCAGCCCCGTCCACTTGGAATGGTACCCAGACTCTACTGCAGGGGTTACCAACCGGTGGTACGCGGGAACGATTCAGCTGGTACGCGTGGGTGATACGATTGTGCACTAACACAGGAGGAGAATTTATCTGCTTTTCCTACTCATCATCATTTTTTAAGATAATGAAATATCTCCAATGCCAGGTGTGGTTGCTGATATCATTGTTCACTTGGAAGCCCTTCAAGAAAGTTTTAATACATTTTTAAATATTTCTCCGTAGATTATTCTTAATCTGACTGGATCAGAAATCCTTTTTCGGGAACCTCACCAAATGAGTTGAAATTAAAGAGTGGATTTTCAGAACTTTTGTAAATCAAAAATAAACGTAGAAACAGAATACGTGCTTTTGTTTTGTCGTGTGGCCTCCTGAGAGGCCGAGTGCAGGTCTTTCTAGTCGACGCCCATGGGCGACCTGCGCGGCGGGATGAGAGATGGAATGGGTGAAGATGAATGAAACTGGGCAAGGATGTGGAAGGAAGCGGCCGTGGCCTATCAGTAGGTACCGTCCCAGCATTTGCCTGGTGTTGAAAATGGGAAACCTCGGAACACCATTTCAAGGACGGCCGATGGTGGGGCTCGAACCCACGCGTCTACCGAGTCAGCAGAGAGCTTGGCCCCATGACCTAACGCTGTGCCTTAGCCAGCGTAGCCATTGCTGTCGGTAGAATACGTGTTGAAGAGGACTTAAGAGATAAGTTAAGTTCAATTACTCCTGATATTGATATTTTAATCACAGCAAACCAAAAGTTTGGTGTTGGGGTAGCGCGCCTGCCTCTCACCTGGAGGCCCCGGGTTCGATTCCCGGTTCCGTCAGGGATTTTAGAAACTGACGTGAGGGCTGGAACGGGGTGCACTCAGCCTCGCGAGGACAATTGAGTAACTGTCTGACAATGAGGCAGCGCGCCGGTCACGAAAACCAAGATATACGGCCGAGGGGACCCGATGCGCTGACCACGCGTCACCTCAATATCTGATGGCCAAATGGCTGGGCGACGGTCGCTTCGTAGGCCTAGACCCTTAATGGGCTGTTATAAACAACAAGTTTCGCACTAAAAGTAGATATTGGATCATGTTATTACTTTTTGCTTATTTTTTACTAATTATATAAAATTGTATGGTTTTTAGACCTATGAGTAATAAATAAAACCGTAATTTGCAAGAATAGTTTTTTCCTTATTTATAAAAATGTTATTAATATACCTATACGGTATATCAGTATTTAAAATAAAAATTAGCTAGAAACAATTGAAATACAAATCTGTAGGCTATATATTTATTGTTGGCTTGATAAAAGGTTGAAAACATCGCAGTACAAGTGCATAAATTAAATATGAACTTTTATCAGTAATTTTATTAAAATAAAATAAGCCATTGGGCACTTTTCCGACAGTAATATATAGGGCCCGGATGTTGATGACATGTCATCTTTTTACTGAGTTGTCTAAAACATTGCTGAACTACTGTACCCAACTAGAGTTGGTACAGGATATGAACTTCCGACCTTTAAGATGAAAAGCGGTCCAGCTATGAACTGGCAGTGAGGAAACCAGGAAATGATTCAGGGCATGACGCAGAACATTGATAGCTTTATCTAGAGATGTGTGGTGCAAGCGATGTGTGAATCACGCAAGCAATCACGCTGGGGTGAATCAGCCCGAGCAGATTAGCAGGGGAACCACCATTGAGTGCTGCCATTAGCATCTTTTTGGCAACGTTGGATTGCACATCGACACCGCAAAGTTGTGAAATGAGCCGTTTTCACGGAAACAATGCAAAATTATAACAATAGGCCTATGGGAATCAGAATGATCCAGGAAATTATGAATTAAGCGAAGTTAAAAGTGAATAATTTAGGCCCAGGAAAGAAGTACTTAGTCAGCAGTTACGTCATTAGGCGGGGCCAAGCGAAGGTAGTGGGAATAATATAAAAAAACTCAATCACCCACGCAGCTGAAGAGCCTTGCAGATTTTATTTAAATTAATTAGACGATCGATTTTCAGAAAACGAAATGATAATGAGACGTTTGAAATATAGGGAACATAATGATGTAATTTTCAAAAACGTGCGACGTCTAGTTCAGAAGTTAGTTCCAGGAGGAAGGCAAAAGTAGTTTATTTTTGCAAGTTCCCAATAAATAGCCCAGGTTTCAACCACAGAGCATGCAGTTTCCGACTGCCCGAGGGGGCCGTCAGGCTACATCAAACATCGAATGCAGTATCTGTCCACCCGAGAGGGGTGTGACATTGGAGCATCATCATAGGCAGTATCCGACAGCCAAGTGAGGCTATAGGCTGTGTCAGAAGCAGTTCACCAGAAGCGGGGAGAGGCTCCACGCTGTCTTTCAAAATGCAGAGGCGTTGCATTATATTCGTCGCAGTTCAGTAAGCCCGGGGAGGCTCAACGCATTTCGGCACAGTATACAAGTATACCGTACACAGTATTATCAAGTGGTCGGGACGGAAGTCCATCATCAAAATAGTAAAGACTTATCGTACTCCTGTATGGAGAAGCCACAGAAAGTAACGCAGTTCGTTACCAACCACCAAAGTAGAGCGTGTTAAAACGAATCAACGATCATCAGTATCCGCGGAAATAACAACAAGTTGTATGTGCGTGGTAAATTAAATCCGCTACGGTTGTTATCAGTGATCACTAAGGCACTTGCGCTAGATCAATAATATAATACGCTACTCGAAAACCGCAACAAAGTAAAATTGCGCCGCGACAAATTCTAGAGCAGTAATTAGCTAGAATACAACCGTCCAGATCAGTAAAGACATTACGCTGGAGGTCATCGTCTCGAAATATACAGACAGGTCTCCGCGAAAGTTAAGTGAAAGACTACAGTATTGAGGGACCGATATTTGAACAATACAAGTAAATGAACACGGGTTCGAGACCCAGAACAAACATAGTGAACTTTAGCGAAGCTACAGCGTTTCAAATAGGAACGTAGAAATAAAGACATTCTCGTAGGAGAAGAAAAGGAAAACTTGTCGCAAATAAGGACAATACGGTCACGAAATAAGCGGTCCATAGGTTCGATAGACCGATACGCAAACGTAGGACAAGTAAAAGTTGAAAATCGCTAATAAAAGGACAAAAATAGAAGTCAAAATGGACTATCTAAAGGACAGGACAGAGACTAGATCCAGTGAACAATAAAGAGCCGTTCGAGTTTGCATCACGTCCAATGCAGGGTCCGGGGATCTCATCAGGGCGTGAACACCGATAAAACGTGCCAAACGTCACTGAGAGGTGGTGAAAATTTTAAGCAGTGTAAATAAGCTTCAAGATATATGTGTTTTAGTGTTAATATAGTGTTTTACAAATTAGTGATGTGTGTAGATTTAAGTAAAGGTCGATTGGACCTAAGTGAGGTGTCGCTCACAAGAGAAAGTGCCATGGAAGAGTACTAATTATGTCGTTGGCTGGGTGAAATCCTTCCCAAAAATGGATCAGAAGATGGATCACGAGGGTGAATCATGATTTTTCATTAAAATTGCAAATGTACGATGTACTGGCCAGATGAGATCGGTCGTAACTGGGAGTTACACGATCGAACTCATCGGGTATTAGAATGCACTTATATGATTGAAATGTTGAAATAATAGTAATAAATCATCGCGAGAATGATTTCGAAAAATAATTATGTGGATGGGATCAATAATGTAACGTAATAAAAACCCAAGAAATGAATTAACAAATAATAAGTGATTTGGAGGAAGGAACCGAAATAATAATTTAAATGGCTTAAAGTTTCGCCATAGTAAAAGCAGAAATGAAATAAATATGCATCATAAATAAATTGTTAAATAAATAATGAAATATATAAAATAATAATCAAATGGCAAATAAGACAAAGGTTGAAAGGAAAAAATAATTGAAATTTCGTAGTGAAAAACAAGATGTTCAGTAAAGAACATATAGCCTACTTTCTCCTAAATGCATGGGTATTGTTATAACTCTTTGTCCTTTTCAAGGAGTATAATTGAATGTTGGTTGTAGTAGCTTGTTGAAATACAACGTGCTATAGGGATATTAAACATGAATATGAGGTGCCCTTTGCTAGTGCTACCTCTGTAAAAAATTCATTCAATTCGGTTTCATCGTGTTTGAATTGATATGGGGAATGGATTTACACATACTTGGCCACCATCTGCAAACTATTGAGCAGATGATCTTGCAGTTTGGTCAGGATATGCTTTCCACATAAAGATATGTTGCTGAAAAATTTGGTAGAGACTAGATTATTAGGTTGGTCGTATTTACATTTTAGCTTTTAACATTTGGGTGGCCGCGATTACGTTTCCGTCAAGATGGCGGTGATATAAAACATGACACTGAGGTGCCCTTTGCAACTGCTACCTCTGTACCAAATTTCGTTCCATTCGGTTTCACCGTGTTCGAATTAATAGGGGGAATCGATTTTGACACAAAGATGACCGCCATCCACAAACTATTAGTCTAATGACCCATTAGATTGGTCAATTGATGCTCCCTCCATAAAGGTATATTGTTGCAAAATTTGGTAGAGATCGGATGATTAGGTTAGTCGTAATTTGATTTAAGCTTTGAACATTTGTGTGGCCGCCATTACGTTTCTGTCAATATGGCGGCAATATAAAGAATGACACTGAGGTGCCCTTTGCTAGAGCTACCTCTGTACCAAATTTCGTTCTATTCGGTTTCACCGTGTTTGAATTAATAGGGGGAATCGATTTTGGCACAAAGATGGCCGCCATCCGCAAACTATTACGCTGATGGCCTATTGGTTTGGTCAAAGGATGCTCCCCCCATAAAGGTATGTTGTTACAAAATTTGGTAGAGATCGGATGATTAGGTTAGTCGTAATTTGATTCAAACTTTGAACATTTGTGTGGCCGCCATTACGTTTCCGTCAAGATGGCGGCGATATAAAATATGACACTGAGGAGCCCTCTGCTAGTACTACCTCTGTACCAAATTTCGTTCCATTCGGTTTCACCGTGTTCGAATTATTAGGGGGAATCGAATTTCACACAAAGATGGCCGCCATCCACAAACTATTAGGCTAATGACCTATTAATTTGGTCAAAGAATGCTTCCTCCATAAAGGTATGCTGTTGCAAAATTTGGTAGAGATCAGATGATTAGGTTAGTCGTAATTTGATTTAAGCTTTGAACATTTGTGTGGCCGCCGTTACGTTTCTGTCAAGATGGCGGCGATATAAAATATGACACTGAGGTGTCCTTTGCTAGTGCTACCTTTGTACCAAATTTCGTTCAATTCGCGTTTACCGTGTTCGAATTGATAGGGGGGGACAGACATTCAGAGTCCACACACTCACACACACACACACAGACTCACACACATACACACACACAGACAGACACACTTTATTTCGCCCTGTGTTGATCTCATAAGTCTACTTTCATTTTTTGCAAAAATCGAAAGCAGGCTAATAATAAAAATAAATATTATCGAGTGGTTATGCACAAAAAATAAAGTGATAATGAAATTTGTAATGAGAAACTCAAGTAATGAACAGAACGAAATGAATTAAAATGTCTTGACGTATTGTTGTCAAATGATCAATGTTATAAATCTTTAAAAGTAATTGGTGAATTAAAACACCTAAAGGAATGTATTATCACTGGCTAGCGAGCCAGAAATATGAAATAAACGATAGGAAGGTTAAAGTCTTACCGCTATAAATGAAATATTAGTTTGAGATGTTAAATAAACCGCGAAGAACCAAGCAAGATATAGTTGATGCCAAAAGGGCCGAAAAATAAATAGTTGAAGCTAAAAGCTAATAAATTGTGCGTTAATCAGGATAATTACTCTGGAGATGGAGAGTCTCATCGAAATGTTGTGGGTGAAAGATTCCCTTTTTTGTATTGTTGTTGTATGTTGACGTCATTGTTGTGTTGGGTAGGTGAAATTCCCAAAAATCTGTATTGCCGTATTGAAGCGTTAAAATAATAATTACATTGTAAGTCCGATCAGGCTGTGTCAAATAAGTATAGTGGGCCAAAATCGTCGAATGATATACATGTGAGACCTTGAGGGGCATTGTTATAATATATATAGTGAAGGCCAAAATCGTCTAAATAACGCGTTGTAAGTGAATATACATGTAAGACCATAAGAGCATTGTTATATCTAATTGTGGTAGGCAATAATCTTCGAATAAAATTTGCAAATAAGACCGTTAGCGGCTTTGTTATAAATAGTATTGATAGAAGACGTCATACGAGTTGTTGTTATATTAGGCATCCTCTCCGGAATAAGTTATAAAAATCCTGTAAAAACGAAATATAAATGAATAATAATAATATTAAAAGCAGGGACAAACGACCGCTTTTAGAAGTCTTGGTAATCATATGTTTAAAAGATATACCTTGTAGGAAGCGTGGTGGCCGGCGAGACACCATAAATCAAGCAAAGTACTACCACTGAGGCGAGACAGCTGTCTGAGAACCGACCTACCGTGCTGTGGGAGTGAGATAGAAAGTTAATGCGTATCGCGGTCAACTGGGGGTCTGTATGAAGACTAACATAATAAAAAGGCCATTAGATAAAAGATTTTATAAAACGATGCAAGCTAAAATTAATGTATAGAATCACAATGATGGAATGGAGACATTTCTCCAGAATATAAGTTTGAAACGTTTACATGGATTTTACGAGTTTGTCAAACATTCTTGTTGCAAGTAAAGGGATTCCTTCCTCAAAGAATAAAAGATACGGGATATGAAAAATATAGTTTAATGATGAGTGAAGATCCCACAAAATAAATTACACAGTGCATCGTACGTTGCAAAGTAAGATCACCTAATGCATGAGAATGAAACTGGTAGAACAAGGGTTCGATTCACAGACATGGCATGTTCTTGTACAGTATTTTAAATGTGTAAAATCTAAGGCTTTGTGGAAAATTACTAGTAAGTTCCAAAGGACTAAATGAATGATAGATAAATGAATATTATGTAACGTTAAAGAAACCCAGAAGGGTAAAGATTTTGAAATAAATATAAATATCCAAAGCCTTGGAAAGTTGTATGACTTAAATGATAGGCGCGCTTGACGCCTCAGTGAAATATAATACAAGTAATTATAATTAGATTTAAGCAAGACAAAGTGATTACAAAGTGGTTGTAAAGTTCAATAAATAATGAAATGACATTATAGTGATCTTGATAAAATTTTGCAAAGTGATTTTCTTTAAATGGCACTTGAAGAGACTATGCCAAGTGATTAATTTTTGTTTGAATGGCACTTGAAGAGACTATGCCAAGTGATTAATTTCTAGTTTTGAATAACACTTGAAGGAACTATGCCAAGTGATTGATTTTTACATGTTTTTGAGTGAAATATTTTTCTTTTATGAATTAAATTTTTGTAATATTAAAAATGTTGAGTTTTTCCTTAATATCCTTGTGAACCTGAGTATTCCATATCAGATGTTTAATCAGCGGGGGAAGGAACGTACCATAACCCGAAGCCGCAAGAGCCTAAGCCGAGTGATGATTAATCATCATCCGTGTATACGGGCACACTACATAGAAACTCCGGACGGGCCATCCCGTCTTCAAATATGACATGGTCAGGAGAACTCCTAAACATACGCAGTTCCCCTGGTAAGCACGCAACGGTAAGATATCTTACAGGGGATTCTTCACTCTCGTTTACGGTCCGCGGCAAACTTCTATGAAGAAGGTATCCAAAAACGTGTGCCACGCTATGACAAATGCCTGCAAAAGTTCGTCAGTTATGTGGAAAAGTAGTTTAAGAGGTGTAGAATGTTGTGCAATAAATAATTTTTCTGTATCTGTACACAATTTAATTTTATTACCTAACGGGACTTACTTTCTGGACGTGCCTCGTATTTTGCATCTTTTTGCATTTTTTGCTATTTTTCCATTTTAAGAGCATATTTTAAAGTTTGGTAGATTCTTTTGGTCTTATTTTAGACAAATCGGCCTTTTGAGGTCATTTTGCTTCAATTTAGTCATGCCATAGCTTTATGTGAGGGAGTTTACGTCTCTCAGACGCTAGTAGCTGTTACAAAATAATTTAAAATATTGAGATATTGATTCCATTTCATTAATCAACCGGGTGGAAAATAGTCTTAGCAACAATCATGGAGAAATTGCTGCGCGTATTGCACCAAAACTGAAAAAAGTGCTGGACAAAAGCACGGGGTTTAAACATTAGGCTATACAAAATCTCCGACATTTTTTCTGGTGAAAACTACTGCATGGATGGGATTGGGGAGGATTTAGCACAGTGGTTCTGAACCCTTAGAAGTCTGTGGACCACTCAGCGTGAAATTGAATCTTGTATGGACCACCCCTCCTCCCCCACAATACACCTTATCAGTTGTAACACTTCCTCAATAACACTCATTTTAAAGATAATTCAATTCAAAACCTGATAGTCATCGCCACGAATACATTCGGACGATTCTCGTTCAATGCACATCGTTTTAGAAATCCCCATATATTGGCCTCTTTTTTATACGTGCTGGTGGACCCTTTCCTCTCGCGGACCACTCCCGAGTTGAACGCAGCTTTTCGGGATATAAAAACTTGTTGGGTTATAACCGCAGATCATTTACATTTGACAACATCAGAATGACATTCGTAGTGCAGTGCAACTCAGACTCAAGTGAACATAAACCTTTTGTTAAGTGCTAGAAATCTATTTTCATTGTCTTTTCAGTTTGAGCTTAAGATGTCATTTTTGAAATATTGGTGAGTTTATTATTATTAGATCATTTTCTCCATTTTATAGTGCATTTTTCGAATTTTTGAAATATTGGTGAGTTTATTGTTATAAGACCTATTTCTCCATTTTATAGTGCATTTTTTAAATTTTTAGGTCATTTATTATAGTCATTTTTGAAAATTTTAAGTGCATCTTTTTAAACTTTTTAACGGTATCAACATCCTGGCCCTAGTAATATATATGTTTCTAAAAAAAATATAGGACTGTTGGTACGCCAAAATTTCTAAAAAAAATCAAGTGGTATGCAGTTGCTGAAAATTTGGGAACCCCTGCTCTACTGTACTGTCCTGCGCAACTGGCATCATCAAAATATGAATCGTATATAACATGTTCTATCTTGGCGTCAGCTGACTGACTGCTTGCGATCCATACAAGATACTGGAGCTCGTGGCGTGCTGTCTAACATCCGGTCGAACAAGGCTTTCGTGAGAGAGAGCATAATCTATGTGTGGTTCACCCAACTCCAATCAGTTCGTGGGGTACATATTAACTAAATAACAAGCATTAGCTTGCTAACGCGTTTTCAAATGATGAGATGGCTGCCCTGATAGATGATACTTCGAGCACAATACTGTTCGGTTCCAAGCTCTGTGAACTTGCGGGGTGAGGGGAAGAGGCAGGCGGGAAGAGAAGGGCCTGTCAACAACCCACTGTGTTATCTGGAATTCCTGTCTAATCCAATAATGCTAACATAGGGCCGTTGCTCAAACCAGTGTGTGAATCACCGACCAATGTACAGGGCGCAAGGGAATGTTCTCCGCAGTACTTACTTGCTGCTGCAAGAGCTAGCATCAGCAGTTACGTTGGCAGCATGAATGTCTCTTGTATCAAAACAAACAGTAAACGTTGCACTCACAACAGCCATTCATAACAGATGCTGGAAGTGTTGGAAGACAGAGACTTCAACACGTCAATACATATTGTCGTAGACTTTCTTGATGAGCTAATTTGTGTGTTGATTTTCTTGGACTACGCAGCATTATATCGGAGATTACGTCAAGTTCTTCGTCTGTAGGCCGGCCTGTTCCCGGTACTAGTGTTGACCTTGGAACTGTCCCCTTATATGTTTATAACATACTGTGCTGTGCCTGGTAAATATATATTTCGTATGGCATGAAGATGCAATATACAATTATTTACATAATACAGTATTGACAATTATATACAGATTGAGACCTTGATCTGCAACTAGCTTCAGTTTTGTTAGAGCTGGATGTCTAATTTCTCTAACCATTCTAAAGCTTCATCACTAGCTTGATGAATCTCCTTCATTGGACCATTGAACCTTCGGAGTGGGCAACCCATAGCGATGTGACTGATGGTCTGAGGCACATCTGCACAGTTTCAGGAAGGATTCTCGGCAATTTTCCATTTGTGCTTCCAGAACTGACATCTACTGTGTTGAGTTCTTATACGGTTCAGCGACGTCCAGATTTTCCTGGGAAAGTCGAAACCAGGGGGCTGCTTAACTGGATCCGAGATAAGACCTAATCTGTCTGGATTTAAAGTCAGCCACTTATTGCGCCAATTTCATTCACTTGAAACTGCTCTTGGACCAACTTCCTTCCTTGTCTCCAAGAAGGATTCCGGGATTTCAGCCTGAGATCTTTAGGTGAGCAGTCTAGATGTATTGGCAGAAGAGGGTTGTCACAACATTTAAGCCATTTTCTCTTCAGTGCCATTGGTCTTCGAAGATGAGGAGGCGGGATGTTGGAGAGTACTGGTAACCATTCCAAAGGTGTAGATTGTATGTTTCCTGATACAGTCCTCATTGTGTCGTTCAGCTGTACGTCTATCTTCTTTGCATGGGCACTGTTAAGCCATACTGGGCTGCAATATTCTGCTACTGGATACAATAGGGCAAGTGCTGAAGTTCTGAGGGTGGATGCTGTTGGGTCCCAGCCCGTTCCTGTGGGTTTGTGCAGGATGTTGTTGCAGGTTTTGATCTTAGCAGATGTTTTGCCTAGATGTGCCTGTGCCTGGTGAATGTTTGGGATACCACCACAGAGTGTGCAAAGTGAAGAACCATCACGAGCCGAACGAAACATGTGTATGTGATCTTTGTGAACGCCCATGTGATCGGCATCACATTACAACATACAAGAAACTATCGAAGTCAATAATCGAGAACTGCTTTGAACCATAAGACTGAAACAAAGAATGAATGCAGTGTAAATGTATTTGTATGCTTAATGCACAACTTGTGCGCGTCTCTTTAATAATACATAGTATGGGGTAAATAGTGGAAGGTTCTTTAACATGCCATAAACCTATGACATGGGACCACCGGCTTTCTTCCCCTACGAAGGAAGGCATACTGAGGGATTTTTATCACTCTTAAAAAATCCGACGAAAGATTTCATGATGAAAATTAATAAATGTAAAACAAAAATATTGGAATGGAGCCGAAATAAATCAGAAACCCTTATGGACGTCAAATTGGCAGGTGAAAAGCTAAATGAAGTAGATTACTTAGGAAGCAAAATAACCAGTGATGGGCGAAGCAAAGAGGATATAAAAAGTAGTTTATCACAGACAAGGAAAGCGTTTCTACAGAAAAGATATCTGTTGACATCAATATTATAGATTTAGGTATTAGGGAGTCATTTTTTGAAAGCCTTTGTCTGGAGCGTGGCACTCTATGGAAGTGAAACTTTGACTGTTGGTGTAGCAGAAAGGAGGGTAATTGAAGCGTTTGAAATGTGATGAAGACCAGATGGGTTGATAGGGTTACAACTGAAGAGGTATTAAGACGATTGGGAGAGGAAATATGAATCTGGCGACTGCTAATAAAGAGAAGAGATAGGTTGGTAGGACACATTCTAAGACGCTCAGGAATAGCAAACTTAGTTATGGAAGCAAGGGTCGAGGACAAGAACTGTAGGCGTAGACCAAGGTTAGAATATGTTAAACAGATTGCCTGAAATGTAGGGTGTGGTAGCTATGCAGAGATGAAACGATTAGCTCAGGACAGGGAAGCATGGAGAGCTGCATCAAAACCAGTAAAAAGACTGAGGACTTAAACACAAATACCGCGATGGTACCGGTACCTAACTTAAGGCCATGGTCGCTTCCTACCCAAAATCGCACCTCGATTACATGTATACACACTTGTACAGACATCAAAGTGACACAGGTTATCAGACAACTTCTACACACACCCAAATACGGCACATGGGGCTACATGACCACGATGTCGGAAAGCCCCTAAAGAATCAACAACAGGAACAACTAATTTTTATTTCTAAGCAAATGCCCAGACTGTGGCTTCCTTTCCCTATTTCATGTACCTCCATTATTTTCATCTCCATTTAACTCTTCTAATGAGGTTAGCGTCAAGAAGGACATCTGGTCGTAAAAAACAACTCACCATATGGAGACTCATCTCACATTACCATTAGAAGTAGTTTTGTAGGCCTACTGTATTTGTTCAAACATTTCCGAATTGCCTTGATTATTATGCTACCCGCTTACCATATTTGTATCAAGGATAGCCAGTGCTACAGACATCAAGGGGTAGAGCTCTCCTGATGTATCAAAAACGCTAAATTAAGCAATTTCCTCAATTGAGCTAAACGTTGAAGTGCTAAATAGCCCGGAAAGGTTTCAAATTCGGAGTCTTGAAGAACTCTAATAAACTAAGAAAGCAAATTTCTAAAATCACTTCCGGCTAAATGCAGCTCCGTAAAAACAGCCTAAAATCACTTGCTTTTTACTCGTTTTTAAAATTCAAATTCTAGCCAAATTAACTTATTTACATAAATATTTCTTTAATGTGTTTCTTAGTTCAATACCCTTAGGCATTTTTTGATTCTTCAGACTGGAAGTAGTTATAAGAGGCTTAGTGAAACTCTGATTGGTTGGTTCCTCAGTTTAGGGGCTGCGACAACGCGGTCATGTGGCCCCGTGTACTTTGGGTGTGTGTAGAATCTGTCTGATAACCGGTGTTAATTGTGATGGCTGTATTAGTGTGTGTTATCTGTTTTTAATTCAAGCAAGGACTGTCGACATTGCATTTTCAAGTAGTTCTTACTTTTGCCACCAAACTACACCGTCAACGAATGCTAGTTCATAACTTGTTCACTAGATGCCACCACAGTCGGCTCCTGGTGACGAACGTTGGAAAATAAGAGCGTTAGTCAAATTTAACCCATAATTTAACTTCACACAGGGGTAATTAGTGGAAGGTTCTTTAACATGCCATACATCTATGACATGGGACCGCCGGCTTTACTTCCCCTCCGAAGGAAGGCATACTGAGGGATTTTTATCACTCTTAAAAAATCCGACGAAAGATTTCATGATGAACATTAATAAATGTAAAACAAAAATATTGGAATGGAGCCGAAATAAATCAGAAACCCTTATGGACGTAAAATTGGCAGGTGAAAAGCTAAATGAAGTAGATTACTTAGGAAGCAAAATAACCAGTGATGGGCGAAGCAAAGAGGATATAAAAAGTAGTTTATCACAGACAAGGAAAGCGTTTCTACAGAAAAGATATCTGTTGACATCAATATTATAGATTTAGGTATTAGGGAGTCATTTTTTGAAAGCCTTTGTCTGGAGCGTGGCACTCTATGGAAGTGAAACTTTGGCTGTTGGTGTAGCAGAAAGGAGGGTAATTGAAGCGTTTGAAATGTGATGAAGACCAGATGGGTAGATAGGGTTACAACTGAAGAGGTATTAAGACGATTGGGAGAGGAAATATGAATCTGGCGACTGTTAATAAAGAGAAGAGATAGGTTGGTAGGACACATTCTAAGACACTCAGGAATAGCAAACTTAGTTATGGAAGCAAGGGTCGAGGACAAGAACTGTAGGGGTAGACCAAGGTTGGAATATGTTAAACAGATTGCCTGAAATGTAGGGTGTGGTAGCTATGTGGAGATGAAACGATTAGCTCAGGACAGGGAAGCATGGAGAGCTGCATCAAAACCAGTAAAAAGACTGAGGACTTAAACACAAATACCGCGATGGTACCGGTACCTAACTTAAGGCCACGGCCGCTTCCTACCCAAAATCCCACCTCGATTACATATATACACACTTGTACAGACATCAAAGTGACACAGGTTATCAGACAACTTCTACACACACCCAAATACGGTACATGGGGCTACATGACCACGATGTCGGAAAGCCCCTAAAGAATCAACAACAGGAACAACTAATTTTTATTTCTAAGCAAATGCCCAGACTGTGGCTTCCTTTCCCTATTTCATGTACCTCCATTATTTTCATCTCCATTTAACTCTTCTAATGAGGTTAGCGTCAAGAAGGACATCCGGTCGTAAAAAACAACTCACCATATGGAGACTCATCTCACATTACCATTAGAAGTAGTTTTGTAGGCCTACTGTATTTGTTCAAACATTTCCGAATTGCCTTGATTATTATGCTACCCGCTTACCATATTTGTATCAAGGATAGCCAGTGCTACAGACATCAAGGGGGAGAGCTCTCCTGATGTATCAAAAACGCTAAATTAAGCAATTTCCTCAATTGAGCTAAACGTTGAAGTGCTAAATAGCCCGGAAAGGTTTCAAATTCGGAGTCTTGAAGAACTCTAATAAACTAAGAAAGCAAATTTCTAAAATCACTTCCGGCTAAATGCAGCTCCGTAAAAACAGCCTAAAATCACTTGCTTTTTACTCGTTTTTAAAATTCAAATTCTAGCCAAATTAACTTATTTACATAAATCTTTCT
Source organism: Meconema thalassinum (assembly GCA_946902985.2). Taxonomy (NCBI): domain Eukaryota; kingdom Metazoa; phylum Arthropoda; class Insecta; order Orthoptera; family Tettigoniidae; genus Meconema; species Meconema thalassinum. The sequence goes on from OX336399.1 coordinate 97,099,259, forward strand.
TTAATGTGTTTCTTAGTTCAATACCCTTAGGCATTTTTTGATTCTTCAGACTGGAAGTAGTTATAAGAGGCTTAGTGAAACTCTGATTGGTTGGTTCCTCAGTTTAGGGGCTGCGACATCGCGGTCATGTGGCCCCGTGTACTTTGGGTGTGTGTAGAATCTGTCTGATAACCGGTGTTAATTGTGATGGTTGTATTAGTGTGTGTTATCTGTTTTTAATTCAAGCAAGGACTGCCGACATTGCATTTTCAAGTAGTTCTTACTTTTGCCACCAAACTACACCGTCAACGAATGCTAGTTCATAACTTGTTCACTTGATGCCACCACAGTCGGCTCCTGGTGACGATCGTTGGAACCTAAGAGCGTTAGTCAAATTTAACCCATAATTTAACTTCACACAGGGGTAATTAGTGGAAGGTTCTTTAACATGCCATACATCTATGACATGGGACCGCCGGCTTTACTTCCCCTGCGAAGGAAGGCATACTGAGGGATTTTTAACGCTCTTAAAAAATCCGATGACTTCAGCCAGGTTTGAACCCGCGATCTTGGGCATAGAAGCTGAGCATGCTACTAACTACGCCACCGAAGCCGCTATGTGAAGCTCTGCATTGACACATACTAGCACTCGTAGTGGTAGAAAAGGCAAACTGCGTATCCAATCGACCGGATATGGTTGAGTTTCCGGTGAACAAACATCAGTCTACAACGTGTCATCATGACAAAACCTCGTAAGAAACATTTAGTGAGTCCTTTACATTATGGAGTTTGAAGCCATTTTTCAATGTTGCCTAAGTAAACAAAAGTTTGGTGCTTTTCAGTCGGTCAACACGAATGTACCTAAAATAGTTGGGTTATACCCTTATCCTAAAAAAAAAAGAACCATGAGATTAATAAATACACTAGGATGACCAGTTTCGATCGTCAAGTGATCATCATCAGATCCATTACACTTAGGCTATATGTTTTACATATTGTAAATATTTTCACCTGTATTTTCAGACATATATTTTATAGCCTAAGTGTAATGGATCTGATTATGATCGCTTGACGATCGAAACGGGTCATCCTAGTGTATTTATTTATCTCATGTAATTTTTTTCAGGATTAGGACATAACCCAACTATTTTAGGTACATTCGTGTTGACCGACTGAAAAGCACCAAACTTTTGTGTCTTTTACGTTTGGAAAAGAGGAGAAAAAAAACGTAAATTAATTACAAATGCACCAACAATAAGATTCAGTGATGAACCGGGTTCGAGTCTATGACATTAAAGGATGTGCTCAACATTGAGTTGTTTGCCTGAAAGAATATTTGTAGAGCCTTGTAGATTTGAACTGATGATGCCTCCTTGACGAACGAAACATGTTATCCTGTGGTTTGTCCCTCTCCTTGAAATCCGTTGCAAATAACTTGTCCACTTCGTGGTGTAGTGGCTAGCATGCTTTGATGTCGCCCCGGAGATCCAGGCTCAATGCCAGGCTCTGTTAAGTATTAATGCATTCTGATCTGAGGGCTGGAACGGGGTCAGGCGCGGATCTAGAGTTTGGCTTTGGGGGGGGGGGGGGGGGGGGGGTGTCGAAATTGTTAAGAAAAATGGTATCACTAAAAATACAATCACAAAATAACCAAACCTACAAAACCAGACCAATTTTTTTGCAAGCTACATGGATAGAAATTTGATGCGTTTAGCGCACCAAAAATATTCGTACAAATTGCAACGGCGTGTTTTGCGACTTTTACATCGAGCTTCGAGAAAAGTATCAGGGTACGTCACAGTTTCGGCAAGTCGAGTTGGTACCGACAAAGGGAGAAAGTCACAGCTTAAATTGCCAACCAAGCTTGCAGTTTGGACGTCGGCAAAATTTTTGGGTGCGAAAAAAGCCCCAAATACCTATCCGTGCATTGCTGCACATTCATCGTGACATCACTATAAACATCGATTCGGTAATCACAAGGTTTGCTAAACAAAATAGACGAGTTGATTTTGTTATATAAATATTTTTTTGTATATAACAGGTATGAAGTTGTAAATAATTATGTACAGTTGTAACAGAACATAATAATTGCAATAAAGAAAATTTTCAGTACGATATTGAATAAAATGGAAAAAAACCCACTGTTTTTCCGTTAAAATTCGTTAAGTTTTATTTGTCTGGTTATTATGTTTTCGTTTTTTGAGTTTGCAAAAACATTTGGTCTCCGTTTGGGGGAGGGGGGAGGGGGTCATGAACCCCGTGCCCCCCCCCCCTTGAATCCGCGCCTGAACGGGGTACACTCAACCTCGTGAGGCAAACCTTGGCCATCTTACAATTGGCTTTCCTTGGTTTCTCCACTTCTACACAAGGCAAATGCTGGAATGGTTCTTAATTTAAGGCCAAGGCCGCCTCCTAATCCTTACCTGAATTACAAATAAATACTACTACTACTACAACTCTATCAAACTAAAATTCCAAATTTCAAAAATCACTCTTTACTCGTTTTTAAAATTCAAATTCTAGCCAAATTAACTTATTTACATAAATATTTCTTTATTGTGTTTCATAGTTAAATACCCTTAGGCATTTACTGATATTTTTTAAATCTTCACACTGGAAGTAGTTATAAGGGCATAAATGAAACTCGGTCTATATGCGATATGTTTAATTTCCGTTGGTTTCCTTTCAATCCAAATTTTGAAAATTATTATTATTAATTATTAAAACACGTGTCTCTAGACTTATCAATTATTAACGTTTTATTGCGCACAAATTGTGCAAAATTACAAATAATAAAGTAGTGCAGAATTATAGAGTTTGTTTGTGGTTCACTTTGTACAGAACTCTATTATTGGCTTTCCACGTCTTTCACAATAAAGGACATGGTATCGGCTACAGTCTTGGTCACATCTGTCGCACACGCAGTTGGCGTTGGGTTCATGGTAGTGTTTTGTTTTGCACACTTTATGATGATATCCATGCACTGCCAGTGAGTTGACAAAGTGCCGGAGGTCTTGATTTGTTTCAGTCCAGGATCTATTTGTCATAGCCTCGGTAGCGTAGAAATCCATCGGGATCTCTCCTCTCTTATTTTCCCTTTCTTGTAGGCATTTTTCCCAGCTCTCCGTGTATGGAAGTTGGAGCTTAGTCCTCAGATCTTGCATTAGGAAAGTTTCCTTTGCCAGCTCATACACCAGTCTGGACCTTGTATATCTGGACACGCCCAGGATTACCTTTAGGTAGCGTGCCTTTACTGCTTCCATGGTTTTGAGGTCTCCGATGCCCAGTTTGCCCCATATTATTTCGATTCCATAAGTTAGAATTGGAATTATCTTTGTGTAGAACAGCGACATTGCTGTATCTAGTGAGAGTTTTTTAGGGGTCCTGATGTCATACATTGCCTTTGGGGCTGCCGTAGCTCTCGATTTTACATGTAGTCTGAAGGATTTGATGGTCGTCTGGAGTGTTACGCCGAGATACTTGAATGTGCTAACTGTGTTGAGAGGAGTGTTTCCGAGCGAGATTCTATCGTCGTGACTCTCCTTTCCCCCTTTCCTGAAGGTCATTTTCACAGTTTTCCTCATGTTGATGGTCAGCTTGTTATCTTCTGCCCATTTCTCCATTACGTTGATAGCTTTTTGCAGCTCTGCCTTGTTGCTTGATGCAATTGCCATGACGTCAGCGTAGATGTAAATCTCCACAGAGCTTTCCGCCTCTTGCCTTATATGTTGTACGACATCGTAAGTTGCTATATTAAAAAGGAGGGGGCTAAGGGGGTCTCCCTGCAAGACTCCGTTGGTTTGGATGATTTCTTTTGAGATGGCTACGTTGTCCTCTATGAAGATGTTGTTTGTGATGAGTAGGTTGCGTATCAGTTCTGTTATGTGTTTGCAGTCTATTGCCATTTTTTCTAGTTTTGAGAGGATGGTTTTTCTGTCAAGTTGGTCGAAAGCTTTACAGTAGTCTACGAAAACTGTGTGGAACTTCCCTCTTGGTTCTCGGATACTTTCCTCTATGTCATCTATTAAGTTTTTAATTGCTTGAAGCGTGCTTCTCCCTGCTCTGAAGCCATATTGCTCTTCAGGTATGTACTCTTTGGTCATTTCCGTCAATCTTTTCGTCAAAAGTTTTGTCAGAATTTTGAGCATACAGTTTTCGAGAGCTATCCCTCTGTAGGAATTAGGATCTTTCATGTCCCCTTTTCCTTTGTATAAGATCTTTACTTTGGACGTTCTCCATGAGGTAGGAATGTTGCTAGTCCTAAGGCATTGGTTCAGAAGATTCGTGTGCGTTGATGTTAAATCTTGTGCACCGGCTTTGAGGTGTTCATTATACAGTCCTTCTGGGCCTAGTGCTTTTTTGTCCTTTAATGCTTGTAGTGCCTTATGGACTTCATCTTTGGAAAAGTGATTGTTGCAGGTGCAGTTTTTTTCCGTTGCCTTTGGGTCGTATGCCATTGAGGATCCCGCTTTGTTTAGTATCCCGCTGAAGTGTTCCTCCCATGTGGTCATGTCTAGTCTGCCTACTGTTTGCGTTTTCCTGGGCTTGAGTGCGAGAAAAGGGTCTTTTTTTTTTTGCTTCCTCTGCCGTCCTGCGTGTTTCGCTTTCTATGTGGTCCTTCTTCCTTTGTTTTATGAGATCCTTATATTCCTTTCTTAGGTTGCTGTATGCTCTTAGGTCATTTTGATCGTTACTGTTTCTTGCTGTTCGTAGGGCTAGCAGCACCATCTTTCTTTTGTTGAAGCATTCCTTCGTGAACCATATTTGTGCCTTTCTTTGCCGTTTTGGAAGGACTGCGTTTTTTATGGCACCTTCTATGCTTTGGGCATACGAGTCAAGGTCCTGCTGATTTAAAACGTTTTTTCCCTCGTATAACTGTGCAGTGGCCTGGGCTAGTTTGTTGGCGTCTAGCCTTCTTGATATATGCTGGGGAGGTTTCGAGTTAATTGCTAGCTCTTTATTCTCCAGTACGAAGCCTGCTGTGACAGGGCAGTGTTTCCTGAGTGGTGTTTCTGCTTCCGTGTATACTACCTTGTGCGATTTTAGGTTTAACCCTGGACCTTTGAAGAAGATAAGATCAATGGAACTGCTTCCGTTGTATGCGTAGTACGTACGGTTGTCTTTCGTGTTGACCAATGTGAATCCCTCTTCGGTCATCATTTCTAGCAGTTCTTCAGTTCTATTATATTTTGCGTCAAGCCTGCAGTTTAGATCTCCTGCTAACACTATGTTTACCCCTGGGGTCGCCTTTGATATTGATGTCATGATTATACCGACGATGACCTCTATTGGTGTGAGTGGTTCTATGTATATCCCTATGATGCTTAGATTATCTGTGTTTATCACTAATGAGTCTTCATTATTGTGCACTGTTGTGATTTTTCCAACTGAGGGTTTGAAGAAGCACGATATCCCTCTCTTAGGTCTTCCTCTTAGTCCTTGGGTTGCTAGGATATGTTCTGAATAGAAACCTGTGATGCTGGTGGGGGTCATTATCAGGGTCTCAGTATGAGTATGTCTTGTTGTTCTAGTAGTTCTTGTGATGAAAGGTCCAGCTCTTGATTTAGGCCTTCCACGTTCCACAGTAGCACATTAATTCTCAAACTCGAATTGGTCGAGGTTAGTTCCCTCTTGTTGGGGGCGAAAAAATCTGTTAGCTCCCTCTTGTTGGGGACGAAAAAATCTGTATCTCTTGACCAAGGTTCCTTCCGGCCAGTAATTTGGGGATGTTACTTTGTGAAGGTCCGATATTGGGATTCCTACTTTGTAAGCTTTAAGTGTGCCCCTTACTTGTAATTCCTCGCACTCTAGCACATTTGTTACTTGTAGCTTATGTAGGTGTCTCTTCAGCTTGTCTGTGTTCGACTTTTCATGTAGCCTTCCGATGAATAGCCAGGCTCTGCGAATATATGCTTTTAGTTCATCCTCGTTCTCATTGTCGTTTGGTTTGGTGCCAATGAAAGTGGGTGTCTTTGGTAGGTAAGTGCCTGTAACTTTCTTTGTTTTTTGCCTTTGTACTGTTGCCCAGTTGTCCATTTCTTCATTTTCCTGTTCTTGAGTGTGGGTCGTGTTCCCTGGAGTTGTTGCAAAGTTTTCCGTTTCATGCCGTTTTCTTTGTTCTTCCCTCGGCGTTTTTGTTCCTCCTGGAAGAATATGCTTTGTGCTAATCCAGTAATCATGCCTTTCTTGTTCTTTTCCATCATTAACGTGTTGCTTTTCAATTCCGAGCATGTCCTGGTCGACTGGCGTCGCGGGGGCTGGCCGAGGTTTGCTTAATGTTGGTTTCTCATTGTTGATGTTATTTATGAGCTTGTGTTGTTCCGTGTCTTTTAAAACTGTTTTATAACCGTTTTCACTGTAATGCTCATTGTTTTACCATAGTATAAATAAATAAGTTGATTAATAAAAAAAGGAAAGATATAAATAAGATGATTAATAACAAGAAGTTCAGTGACGAACTAAAGAGCCTACTTTTCTTGAAATTAAGTTTCATGCCAATGATTAATCTACAGTATACAGTATGAACCTATCTAGAATAATGACGAAATTAAGTTGGTAATATCGAAATGTCTAATTAGTTCGAAACATACCTGGTATAATGTAGCCTAATAGAGCATTACAGTTGGCAGCCCTGGTGACTGAATATATTCTTAGTCCCATCTCTTAAGGTACAGAATAAAAAAAATTGGTTGAAGTTCAATGGACGTTACATGCAGATAGACATTGGATCTATCAGCACGCGTAAAAGCATGTTGACAACAATGCCATGCGTGTGCTGGTCAGAAATACCTAATCTGAAATATTATGATATCTTGTTGTGCCAATTTTGGACGAAATTCATTTGTTAGTATAGAAGTTACATGTATTTTAAAATTGGACCTATCAGCAGGCATAGAATCATGTTGGCAGCACTGACTTATATTAATTATTCCAAATTAATCTAGAATGTCAGGTGCTATACGTGTGCAAAGTATAGGGCTGTTGGCTTGCATACTTCCTGATATATTGATATTAGGTTAAAATAATATAGACTGCATTTATTAACAGTTGGCAGCCCTGATTGCTCTTAAGAACACTTAGGCTGTGTCCCAATACTCAAGTTGTCTGCTATTGACTAGCTGCTAGCTACTATGTGCTATGTGCTATGCACTACGGAGATTTGGGACATGTCTGCTTGATCACAGCCTGCTTCATCGACTTGTGTTCTGAAACGCACTGGACTTACATGCTGGTACCAACCAAACCAACACTCAAGATGGCGGTGACCTGCTGCTCCTTGTAAGCTCTTTGCGCTTTCATCAGCTGTTTAAAATAAACAATACCTGAACGATTACGCTCATGGATGCGCCAAGAAGATAATATCGGCAGCGGCAAATTGACAATTTGAGACGAGGCCCTTACTGTGCGCCGGAGACCATGAACCGAGTTGTCGTTGCAATTCTCAGTCGTGATTACTACAGAACCAAACAACATATTCGCGTGAAAATAATTATTACAACACAACAAGATATTATGCTTCCCTCGTGGGCTGTGGTTTGAAGCGTAGAATTTGGTAAAGAATATAGGTCAAGCATAAAGTAGATTAAAGTCAAAGACAACCTACAATTTACATAACCTTCAATTCCGATAAGCTACAATTTCTATAACTTCCTTGTACAAGTCGACAAGTCGGCCAATCTAGCAAGCACTTTCGTTGACTAGCTACTACAGACTTGATTGCTATGTGCTAAGCAGTATTGGATCACGACTTCTGACGTCACATCCGGCAAAGTAGTCGACTATCTAGTTCACTACGGCTGAAATTGTACTATTGGGACACAGCCTTATAATCACATCTGTTATGTTACACAAAGCACATACGAAATTTGGTTGAAATCCAACTGATAGTATAGAAGTTACATGTATTTAAAAATTGGTACTATCAGCAGGCTTAGAATCATGTTGGTAGAACTGAAGTATATAAGTTACTCCAAAATTAATCTAAAATGTCAGGTACTATAACTTACGTGTGCATAGTTTAAAGCTGTCGGCTTGCATACTTTCTGATATAATGGCATTTGGATAAAAAAAATAGAGAGAGAGAGCAATTATTAACAGTTGGCAACCCTGTTGGCTCTTAAGAATACGTTCAGTCATATCTGTTTATGTACAAATATTACATACAAAATTTGGTTGAAATCCAATTGATAGTGTAGAAGTTATAGGCATTTAAAAATTGGACCTATCAGAAGGCTTAAAATTAATTTGGCAGCACTGTCATGTATGACCTCCTGGAAATTAAACTGAAATAGTGTTATGTACATGTGTACCAATTTTGGAGTAGCTCCCATGCATGCCTTCCAAGATATCCAACATGGAGCTCAAATTTCTAGTGCGTTTTTTTCAGCAGTTGGTAGCACTGACATCATTTTCAAATATTGACGTGAGATATACCGGTATACATCTTTACTCATACTAAATTTGGTTTCGATTTCTGCAGCCGTTTAGGAGTTGATAGGACACACACACACACACACACACACACACACACACACACACACACACAGCCAGACAGATAGAAGGACAGAGAGACAGACAGACAGACAGACAGACACACATTTTCCCGGATCGATCTCATAAGTCTACTTTTTCCTATTTTTTGCAAAATGTGAAAAGTAGGCTAAAAAGGAAAGATTTAAATAAATAAATAAATAAATAAATAAATAAATAAATAAATAAATAAGTAATTCAGCTAGTAAATCAATCAAATTAGTCAATTAATCATCTATAATAATAATAATAATAATAATAATAATAATAATAATAATAATAATAATAATAATAACCCCTGGCACTACAGCCCATGAAGGGCCTAGGCCTACCAGGCGACCGCTGCCCAGCCATTTGACCTGTAGATATTGGGGTGACACGTGTTCAGCGCATCGTGTCCCTTCGGCCGTTAATCTTGTTTACGTAACCGGGGCGCTGCCTCACTGTCAGACAGCTACTCAATTGTCCCCATGTGGCTGAATGCACCCCGTTCCAGCCCTCACGTCAGTTTCTAAAATCACTGACGGAGTCGGGAATCGAACCCGGGACCTTCGGGTGAGAGGCAGGCGCGCTACCCCAACACCACGGGATTAATCATCTATGGCAAGCTAAAAACCAATGACCCAAGTCCCGACCATTGCGATCGAATCTGTTCATCTGCAGTGACTTATGACATTGCCTTTGGGTCAGGACCATAGATCATAGGCCAACATAAGAACGACACATGAGGGATAAATCCATGATGTATTACAGAATAAAATAAAATATTACATCACAGTAGCAGGGAGTTGTATCTTTACCTCTCAAGCTCTTTTGCTCATAACTCTGCTGTGAACATGTAAATAAACTCCTCCCTTCTAGATCTCCCATTGGTCAACTCAAACGAGTGACGAAACATGCAAATTTTTTACCTCTATCCTTGTTTCTCCCTATAACGCTGTCTCTCTCTCGTGCAGCGTGCCGTGGCTGGCTGACTTACCCCTTCTCCCCCCTTACCACCCGCCCCCACTACACCCGCTCTAGCGTTGTGAAATTCAGAAAATCTGTTCTCAAGCGAGTGCCAGTTACAGAGGTTCACTGCAACATCAAACATCCCCAAAGAACTGACAGTGGGGAGATAGTGGTGTGTGTGTGTGTGGCATGACTGCTTATGAAACCATTTTCTATCAAACCCGATTATATTTTTATTAAGTGCTACAATGATCAGTTGATAAAACATCTCAGCAATAACTATATTTTATTTATTAGAAAAACAAAAACACCATTAATATTGACTTGACGTGAACGTTTGTGGTGGTGCTCTACTTTGTTCTTCAAGTAACTGTACTTTATTCATGCAATATGATGGAGCGTGTGCAATTCAAATGGACTGAACTATGGTTCATAATGTAACAATTTGAGCGCATTTGAATTGATTTTTGTGTGCCAGAAAGGATAAGCTGATAATATCGTGTTTTATAGTAATATTATTACACATTAATATTGTGAAATGTGTGGACAAGATTTTACGAACTTCGACTTTGTGCTTCAAATGAAAAATATAGTCTGGAGTGTCGTAATACTGTAGAGAAGGTTTTAGAACTATGTTTATTATACATTTGAATAGGCTACTTGCGCTAAGCTACTTTTCGTGATTCCTCTGTTTCAAGTATATTACACATAACAATTGACAATAAATCGAGAAATTTACAAAATCAAAATGCTCTTGTGTTTAAATTCACCAATTAATTTTTGAAAAAGCTTTAAAGGTATTTCTATAAAACATTTTCGATGCTAATGACCAACAAAACAAACGCTGAAATTGATAACAAGTGGGGTTTCTACGTAGCATTGCCATATTTAACATCCAAATTGCAAATATGTCTTCTTACAAAATCGGTGTTGAGATATTTTTCTTCTTTATCTAACTGACTTTTACAGTCAAATACTTTTTTCAAAATGATTTATTGTGGCTGTTTTCGTAAAAAGAAACATTGATATAATTGAGAAGTCGCCTCCAAAATGGGATAATTTGAAATATTTTTATGCTATTAAAGAAGGGTTAATTTTGTGCTAATGAACATAAGAAACTCGAAGTGATTTGGTGAATGAAATCTTCCTTGTTCACAATGAGACTTGGTAATATTGACAGACATTCAATAGTGACTATTCCGTTTTTATTGTGTACGCACAGAGGAAGATAGTGGAAGAAGACGATGAGTAAAGAGGTGCAGCGGAGTGGACAATGAACCCAAGTGGGAAGAAAGGTGCCCCTGGCGGTGGTGACAAGTCTTCCGGAGGTACTGAGAATGGTGGTGGTGGTGGTGTTGGTGGTCCAGGGAGTGGTGACAAGAAGGAATCACCTAAAGGTGATCGCAATGGTGGTGAAACAGGAAGCGCCGGGTCTGCAAAGCCCAGCAGCGCTGGAGCGACAATGCGAGATGCTGCCCAGAAGGTTCTGCTGTTGTCGCAGAAGAGTGAATGGCCACCAGTCGATGCTGCCCTCAAGAATCTTGAGAAATTGGTGGCAGCGGGTGGTGAAGATGCCATCACCAACCCCTTGGTCGACGTCCGGGATACGGTAAGTGTCAATAACCAATAAGCTAAACACAGTGGCGTATGCCGGATTTCCTTCTGGGGGGTGGGGGTAATTCTGTAGGCCTACACTTTATAGGTACTTGGGATAATATCTTCCCACCATGTATTTATAGAACGGTGTTAGGGAGAGAATCTTCCCACCCCTTTCAATTGAAGCAGTTCCACATGCATCTACAAGCTAGCTGCAGACAGATATTGAAAACCCTTTAATTTGATGTATACTGTCATCAGAAACCATAGGTGGGAAGCATATATCCCAGTGGTCTCCACAGTGCGCGTGCTCGCCAATTCGGTTGTGTTGAGTGAATGCAATGCATTGTTTCACAGAAGAAGGTGTCTTTATTGAAGATAAGAGATTTGTAAACGTTGGTATATAATAATGGTTTTGATCACTTGAGTAAATATATTTCAGCTAGAAAGGAAATAATTATCCGGTTGAGGATGTTTGCCATAGAATAGAAGATTTTAAAAATTATTCTTTTGTGTTTTTAGTAAATACTATTTCGAAATTATTGAATTATATTCGAATACACTAATTTTTAACATTCCAAAATCACTTTTATATATTTTTTTAAAAGTTTTGGCAAAGATGTTATAGGTCACTGACCTAGTGTTGCGTGGGAGTTAGTTTTTTTAATTATAGAGCGTGATGGGTGTTTTCTATATACTATATAAAAAAAAAGTCAACCCCTGGCACTATCCAGCCCATGACGGGCTAAGGCCGACCAAGCGACCGCTGCCCAGCCATTTGGCCTGCAGATATTGGGGTGACGCGTGATCAGCGCGTCGGGTCCCCTCGGCCGTTAATCTTGGTATTCGTGATCGGGGCGCTGTCTCACTGTCAGACAGCTACTCAATTGTCCTCACGAGGCTGAGTGCACCCCGTTCCAACCCTCACGTCAGTTTTAAAATTCCTGACGGAGCCGGGGATCGAACCCGGGGCCTCCGTGCGAGAGGCAGGCACGCTACCCCAACACCACGGGGCCGGCAGGATATATTATATCCTGTTAAATAAACCCCATTATTGAGTGATAAACAGAGTATCATCATAATTTGGAGATGGGTAATTATTACCCCATTGCTCATTTAAGAAACCATACGGTCGGGCATGGGCAGTGGATAATAATTCCTCCCCCCCCCCCCCCCATATTTCATAAAATAGAATCCACACCTATAAAATTGTTGCCTATTCCTACTCATCTATCACCCCCAATCACAAATGAGCAAAAAAAAAAAATTTATACCCCCAGTCGTTTGCCCTATGGAGGGTTCAAGGGGCAGATGACCTTGCTGTTCCTCCCCTAAAACGACAGTCTTCATCATCATCATACATTATTAAAATATTTCTATTAATATTCGTAAAAAATAATAATTAAATAAACATTCTCTTTGGATGAAAGCAATTTTGGGTCTCTTTATAATTTCAGTACAATAAAAAAAAGTAAAAAAAAAAAGATTTTTAAAATATGGAAAACAGTAACTAAATAAAAACAAGATGTTCAGTAAAGAACATATAGCCTACTTTCTCCTAAATGCATGGGTGTTCTTATAACTCTTTGTCCTTTTCAAGGACTATAATTGAATGTTGGTTGTAGTAGCTTGTTGAAATACAACGTGCTATACGGATATTAAGCATGACACTGAGGTTTCCTTTGCTAGTGCTACCTCTGTTAAACATATCATTCAATTCGGTTTCACCGTGTTTGAATTGATATGGGGAATCGATTTTCACACATACGTGGCCGCCATCTGCAAACTATTGGTCTGATGATCTTGTAGTGTGGTCAAAATATGCTTCCCGCATAAAGGTATATTGTTACAAAATTTGGTAGAGATCAGATGATTAGGTTGGTCGTAATTTGATTTAAGCTTTTAACATTTGGGTGGCCGCCATTACGTTTCCGTCAAGTTGGCGGCAATATAAAACATGACACTGAGGTGCCCTTTGCTAGTGCTACACCTCTGTACCAAATTTTGTTCAATTCGGTTTCACCGTGTCTGAATAGATAGGGGGAATCGATTTGCACACATACATGGCCGTCATCCGCAAAGTATTGGGCTGATGATCTTGTAGTTTGGTCAAAATATGCATCCTGTATAAAGGTATGTTGTTGCAAAATTTGGTAGAGATCGGATGATTAGGTAGGTCGTAATTTGATTTAAGCTTTGATCATTTGGGTGGCCGCCATTACGTATCCGTCAAGATGGTGGCGATATAAAACATGGCTCTGACGTCTACTTTCATTTTTTGCAAAAATCGAAAGTAGGCTAAAAACTGAAATGATGGAGTGGTATCATCATGTCCATACGTGATTGCTTATAATATTGATGTTATGTGAGAGGAAAATAATGTTTGGCTCTCCATGTTCTTACTGCCATTACTATTGTCTTTCAAAATGTGCCTATCCTAATGGCTTTATCGGCATCATTGATAGAAATCAATTGCATAAACTCTTCATGTACCAAATAATCTTTAACAAAAGGACACACACAATTAAAGCGATGTGATAAAAGTTACCGATCGCACACTTCAAGAGAAAAACTGATCCATGGCTAGCTCCAACTCTAAAGGAGTTGTCTTACTGCGGGTAGAGTGCAGGACATTTACCAAGTGATGAACGTGATCACATTTAAAATATATCCAGGAGTAAAGCAGGTGATATATGGGGCTATATATGGATTCAAGTAAACAAATGTCTCTAAAGGGGGGGGGGGGGGGGGAGGTTGTTGTTGTTACCTTATCCCTCCCCCCTTCCCCCTCCGTCGGTACGCCACTGCTAAACAGTCTAATGCACAGCTTGTAGTCCGGGAATCACATTGCCCACAATTTCATTAACTTATTTATTTATTTATTTATTTATTGGTGCCTTTATTGTGGCGAAGTTAGGGCTCTAGGCCCTCTCTTACACTTAACCACACAGAGTGCAACTTACATGAATACTCAAATACTCAAACTTAAATGAAAATGAAAATCCACAGCCTGCTTCCAGTCTCCGACTGGGTCAGGAATGGAATGAATGAAGCCCCCATCTAGCGGCGAGGATATGGACTGTGCCGGCTGCCGAGGCCTGACGCACTCCTCTGGGGTAATGATTAAATGAATGACAGATGAAATGAAATGATAGTGGAGAGTGTTGCTGGAATGAAATTGTGACAGGGAAAACCGGAGTACCCGGAGAAAAACCTGTCTGCCTCCGTTTTGTCCAGCACAGATCTCACATGGAGTGACCGGGATTTGAACCACGGACCCAGCGGTGAGAGGCCGGCGTCCTGCCGCCTAAGCCACGGAGGCTTCCACTCAAACTTAAATACTAGAATTAAATTAAATTAAATTACATTAAATTGTCGACTGCGTGATATTAACTAAGCTATACAAGTGCCTTAAATTTTTAACAAAATTTTACTATCGGCATTCACTCACACATTCATACACAAATTGTTCTAGTTGGCCTACGAATTCAAGAGGAAATCTTTACATGCACGTTTGAAAGTTGTTAGGGATGTACAATTTCTAACGTTACGAGGACAATTATTCCAAATTCTAGTTCCCAACACGAGGAAAGAGTTACTGAAGGCAGATGAATGATGAAGAGGAATTTCAATTATGGATCCAGATCGCGTGTGACGATCATGAAAGGAAGAAAGAAAACGAAAATGACAAGAGAGATAGTGATGTGTACTTTCATTGAGAAGTCGATATACGAGTGTACATATGTGCAGGTTTCTTTGTTGTTCTACTTTTAACCAGGAAAGTAGATCATAAAAAAAGAGACACGTGTGACGAAAATTTTAAGGAGAAAATAAACCTAACGCAGGAATTTAAAGCTCTTGAAGTTTCTTGTTTTATTCTCCGGTAGCATCTACAAATAATTTGTGGTTTTCCTCAGTTTTTTCACACTCCCTCCATGAAAATCTCGGGATGGTACTTTATCTCAAGTCCAGGAATCCAGTACCTATCCCAAACCTTGATCTTACACATAAGCTAATACTTCAGTCACCAAAGGAACACAGGTTATCAGACTCAGAGCATAAACAAACACATGGGGATGATGACCAAGACTCGTGTTGTTGTTGTTGATTCATTTAGGGGCTTTGAGATATCGTGGTCATGTAGCCCCATATACTTGGGTGTGTGTGTGTAATTTGTCTGATAAACCTGTGTTATTGTGATGGCTGTTATTAGTGTGTGTATTTGTAATTCAGATGAGGATTGGAATGGAGGCGGCCGTGGCCTTAATTTAGGATCTATCCCGGCATTCGCGTGGAGTACAAGTGGGTAACCACGGGAACACCACTTCCAGGAAGACTGAGGTGGGAATCGAACCCGCCTCTTCTCAGTTTTGTCTTACGAGGCTGAGTGTACCCCGTTCCAGCCTTCACAGCAGAATTAAATTTCTTGGTAGAACCGGGAATCGAACCAAGATTCTCAAGCTCGTATGTGAAGCAATGTTGTTGTTTGAGTCTTCAGTCATTTGACTGGTTTGATGCAGATCTCCATGCCTCCCTGTCCTGAGCTAATCGTTTCATCTCTACATAGCTACCACACCAAAGCAATCTGTTTAACATATTCGAACCTTGGTCTACCCCTACAGTTCTTGTCCTCGACCCTTCCATCCATAACTAAGCTTGCTATTCCTGGGTGTCTTAGTAAGTGTCCTACTAACCTATCTCTTCTCTTCATTAGCAGTCGCCAGAAACATCTCTCCTCTCCCACTCGTCTTAAAACCTCTTCGTTTGTAGCCCAATCTACCCATCTGATCTTCATTATTCTCCTGTAACACCGCATTTCAAACGCTTCAATTCTTCTCTTTTCTGCTGCTCCAACAGTCCAAGTTTCACTTGCATAGAGCGCCACGCTCCAGACAAATGCTTTCAAAAATGACTTTCTAATACCTAAATCTATATTCGATGTCAACATATTCCTTTTTTGTAGAAATGCTTTCCTTGCCTGAGCCAACCTATTTTTGTATCCTCTTTGCTTTGTCCATCACCAGCGACTTTTCTAACTCTGCAGTACTTGAAATATATTTTTTCTGCAGGGATACCTCGGTGCAAGAGACGAGTTGTTCTTCTTTCTTCCGAATTTGGCCGCCTGTGGACCACATGGAACCTCAGGCTTTCTGGTTAATCTCCTCTTCTCTTCCCAAAACCTCTTCATTCGTTCACTTCTGATCTTTCGATCCTCCTCGGATATTACCAGTTTGGCTCTAATTTTAGGTGTTTTCTCCTCGAAAATCTTGATGTTGTCAATTCGGTTTCTGAACTCTTTTCTGTTGTGGATCACATCCACTGTGAGTCCACTTTCCTTGGCGTCTCTTTTAACCTCTTCTACCCACTTAGTTGTAGCCTTCAGCTCTGTAATATACTTGAATATCCTCTTAGTCAGTCGGTTCTCGTCCAGTCTCACCAAATGTCCGTAGAATTTCAACCTTCGCTTCCGCATTGTGACAGTAATTTTTTCAGTATGTTTATAGAGGTCATCATTCCTTCTGTTCTTCCATGTCCCGTCAGCAGTTTTCTGTGGTCCTAAAATTTTCCGCAAAATTTTCCTCTCCTTTTTTTCCAGTTCCTGAAGATCCCCTTTTTTATTCAGTGTTAAGCACTCCGAGGCGTACAGACCCTCTGGCTTTACTACTGTGCTATAGTGTCTGAGTTTTGCCTTGTAGGATATTGCTCGTTTGTTGTATCTGTTCTGGGTTAACCTATAAGCCAAATCCAATTTTCTAGCTCTTGCCCTATTTGCTTCTTTATCCAGCCCATTGGGTTCTATCCATTCACCTAGATAAGAGACGAGTTGTTTTGAGTCAACAATTTATTTTCTCTTTACTATGAATTGCGAATCAACAAATGCTACCACCTGGTGGTAAAATCTTCAAAATCTATGTTTCTTTGGTGAATCTTTTATAAAATCACATGTATTTCGGTGATTCAGTTATGCGGCAATGGTACTAATGAAGAATATCATTAGACTTTCCATATTGTACAGACAAGGTATCGCGGATTTAGCATTATTATTACTTTTACTAGAGAGCCATATTCTCCCCCCCCCCCCCAGGTACGTAGGTGACCTGAATTAGAGCCCTTGGCTTCGTCAAGGGATCACTAACCAGGAATCCCGAGCTGGAGTTTGCGTGTGGTAGGGTGGCCAGTTCCTTTCCATTCCTCCTCCTACCATAGCATCCGTCAGGTTCCCATTTCTCATCACGAGGCTGGGAGACCCCGTACCAGACCATACCAAGACTTTTAAATTCTTGACAGAGCCAGGGATCGGACCTGGAATCTCGGGGGTATAATAATAATAATAATAATAATACTAGTAACAATATCGTATGGCCTTGGGTGCCGGGTGCAAGCTTTGTTATTTGTCACCCAGAGGGTAGCTTGCATGTCGAATTTCGTTGTTCCTTGAAGCACTACGAGAATCAAGGAGGTTAGATATCTAAGCTCCTTCAACACTATAGCGCTTTCTAGTAGAGAAATGAGGAACTTTGTGTTGGCGGAAACTCCCGATACTAATTTTGCCATTATGAATACGGCCTACAGAATTCAAATGGGTTCTTTGACATGCCAACATCGTATGAAATGGTGTCGTAATTTTTGCCGCTTTTAAAAAATCACTTACCACGGCCAGGAGCAAACCTGCAAGCTTGGGGTTAGTAGGCCGACACGTTAACCACTCACCCACCATGGCAAGCTATCTCTGGGGTGACAGCCAACAATGCTAGCCACTGCGCTTCGAGGTGGTCACATTATTATTACACATCAAAAACAGTTTTGCATATTGCCAAGGAGCACAGTGAGGATGAAAGTGTGGACGAACTTATTTATTAAGCAGTGTCCACGTCTGCTCTACACAATTGATATCGGGAGAATATGCAGGCCATTCCATTCTGTGAATACCATTCTCCTGAAGAAAAGCTCTATGCGGGCGAGCGTTATCGTCCACGAAAGTGAAATTTGGGCCGAAATTGTCAGCATAGCCTTTCACTACAAGTGCCAGGATAGTATCCCTGTAACGTATGCCTGACATATGCCCTGGGATGTACACAAGAGGGGTTCGGCGACCATACATTATGGCACCACAATACATTGCTCCACCTCCTCCCTGTTGGTTCCGGTCTCGGATGTATTGGTCGTGCATACGTTCACCGGGTTGTCTCCACACTCGCAAAGATCCATCCTCATTGACAAAGCCGATATACACGCACGCAAGAACGCCTAATGGGTTTGAGACCACTACCGCTCTTGGACAGCAATATGCAGAACTTTTTTGATGTGTGTAGTATCACAAAAAACAATTCAAACAAAATAAAAAAAACACAACAAACAAAAATGAAGAAAGTTACTAAATTCAATTCCTTCGAAAGTGTTATGAATTGCTTTAGACAACCCATGCCCGATGAAATTTTATGCACTAAAATGTAGAAAATATGCATAAAAATTGAAAAAATATGCACTTAACAATAAGCCAAACTTATTCACTCTTCTTTCCCTCCTTTGCCGTAATATGTGCGGTCGATTATGCATGTTGATCAAGTTGAAATTTCTTTTTAAATTTCACTTCCTTCGAGAATATTTGACAATAGACGACAACGGCATCAGTTGAATAATCACTATTACCTGACACCCACTGATTAATAAATACTTTCTGATGTTCTTCATCCTTTGAGCAAAGGATATGCAGACTAAGAATAAAGTAACATTTTAGCAGAAGAACTCGCTCACAAAACTAACCCATGGCTACTGGCTGCCGGGATGGTGAAAGGAATGTCCCACTCCATTCTCTTCTTGAAATAGCCACACTTAAAATACTGTTATCTCGTTATCTGTTGCTCAGAAAGTTTCTTACAACATGTAGGCAAAACCAATTTTAACACAAAAACTTATAAAATATCCAGCATAACTCAACAAATTGCTAGCGTTTCGCCCCAGCGCCAGCGTGCCAATTGGGCTCTTCAGTTGGTAAAGACACACCTACTAAGACACGTAGCAGGTACACACTGAGAAGGCTAATTGGCACCCTGGAGCGAAACGCTAGCAATTTGTTGAGTTATGCTGGACATTTTATCACTTTTCGTGTTAATTATAAAGGCTCAACGGACAATACTCTTTTTGATTCTTTTTCGAGAACATTTGAATATAAAACCAATTTTGTTCAAGATGTTTTGAATTATACTTAATTTCAAATGTATAAGCTAAAATATGCTGTTTTGTTCACAATGAGCAATAAATTCAATAAACCCACAAAATATGCATTTTCAACAGGTAGTTCCGTGAGGAACTATACAGCCTATTTTCATATATCCTACTAGTCTATGTTAATTGCCACTATCAACATACAAAATTTCAGTTTGATTGCTGTAATAGATTCGTAGATATTGAGAACCGTCTAAATATTTCGGATGGTCGCCATGTTGGATTGTATATATGTAGGTCCTAGAGTTATGTACTGTTATATGAAAATTATTGTGTACGGGCAGCATTCAAACTTCAATCGCATGATTAGGGCACAAGAAGTAACAAGGAGATTTTAAAATTTCGCACAGCTGCCATCTTGTGGTTATGAAAAAAAAAATGAAATAAATTAGATGCCAGTGTATTAACATTCATATAAGGATTTACTGTACTAAGTTTCACTGCACTCGGATGGTTAAATTGCGAGAAACGTCCATGTGAATATGTATACTTCGCTTCACCGCCATGTTGGATTTGTGATCACCAGGTTATTTAAAGTCCTATAGGTGAACTTAAGTTCATAGCCCCTCTTCTTCTTCTTCATTTCCCGTTTCCAGCTTCCTGGGTCGGGTTGTAAATCAAGGACCTCCAACGTTGCTGTCTCTCCACCACTCCTCTCCCCCTTTAAGTACATCTTCAGGTTTTCCTCCCTTCTTCTCCACGCACTCCCACACTGTATCTGCCCATCTCTTTCGGGGCCTTCCGTGCGGTCTCTTCCCCGAAACCTTTTCCAGAAAAGCTTTCTTTGGCACTCTCTCCTCTCCCATTCTCATCATATGTCCATACCACTTTAACTTGGTTGTTTCTATCCTGTCCTGCAGCTTCAAGATTCCTGTCCTCCTTATCTCCTCGTTTCTGATTTTATCTCTTCTGGTCTTCCCTTCTATACCTCTTAGGAATTTCATCTCCGCTGCTTGTATTCTACTCTCCTCTCTTTTTGTAGTGGTCCATGCTCCAGCTGCATATGTTAGTACGGGTCCATAATAGGTTGAATATAATACCTGCTTACATTTCTTTGGGACATCTTGGTTCCACAGAATACCCCTAACACTCTGGTAGAAGCTGTTCGCTTGTTGTATTCTCTTTCCAATTTCCTCAGTAATCTTTCCATCTTCTGTGAATACACTTCCCAAGTACTTGAAACTTTTCACCACTTCTAGAATTTTTCCGTTCACTTCTATCTTTCCTCTTCCCTCCTTCCTTCCCCATGACATTACCATTGTCTTGCTCTTCTCTGTGCTAACTTTCATCCCAAACTTCTCAATCTCTTGGTTCCATACATCTACTTGTTTTTGTACTTCCTTTTCATCCTCACCCCATATCACTATATCATCTGCAAACAGCATGGCCTTTATTGCCTCTTGTCCCAATCTCTGTTTAACATTCTTGTGGATTTCATCCATGACTATGATGAATAGTAAGGGGGACAATACACTTCCTTGACGGAGACCCGTTTCCACCTTGAACCATTCTGTTTCTCCTATAGTGGTCTTTACGCTACTGACACAATATTTGTACATAGCTTTCACCATTTGCACTTTTGCACTGTTAACTTGCCTTTTTCTTAATACATCCCACACCACCTGTCTAGGCACACTGTCATAAGCTTTCTCAATATCAATAAAAGTCATCACCATGTCTTTTCCAAACTCCCATCTTTTCTCCATCATATGCCTTAGTGTAAAGATTAGATCAAAAGTTGATCTGTCTCTCCTAAAACCATACCCCTATGAACATTAAAAATTCAGTTTGATTGCTATTCGTAAATATTTAGAGCCGTCTAAATATTTCGGATGGTCGCCATGTTGGATTGTTAAATGTATAGGACATAGAGTCATGTACCAATAAAGGAAAATTATTGCGTAGGTTCATTATTCAAACTTTCACTTCGATCGCATGATTACGACACTTAATTTTAAAATTTGCAAAGCCGCCATCTTGAGGTTATGTAAACAATTGAACTAAATTAGATACCAGTGCATTACAATGTGTATAAACATTTCCTGTACAAGATTTCATTGCATTTGGAACATTAAATCGCGAGAAAGGTCTATTTAAAATTTTCAAATTCAATTGGCCGCCATGTTCGTTTTGTAGTTAACTGGATTTTGAAAGTCTTCCAGTAGTACCATTTATCTCCGTACAAAATTTCAGGGTGATACCGCTAATAGTTTCAGAGATATAGAATGCCGGTGAAATATTTCGCACATCCGCCATCTTGTGGTTATGTAAACAATTGAACGAAGTTAGATGTCGGGACATTACAATGTGTATAAACATATACTGTACCAAGTTTTATCGCGTTTGTTTGGTTAAATCGCGAGAAACGTCTATTTTTAAAGTCGGAAATTCGTGTGGCCGCCATGTTGGTTTTGTAGTTACCAGTTCTTCAAAAGTCACATAGGTGAACTCTTAGTAGTTCCCTTTATCACCGTAAAAAAATCCAGGGTGATATCGGGAATAGTTTCGGAGATATTGAATGCCGGTGAAATATTTTGCAAGCCGCCATGTTGGTTTGGTGAGACGTAACAAAATTTGAAGGACACGGTCGGGGTAATCCGGAATAGTGCTATGAACTTACCGAGTTTCATTGAAATCGCTCCAGCCGTTTAGAAGTTATTAGGGGGACATACACACACGCTCGCACACACACACACACACACACACACACACACGCACACACACGGACAAGAGGTGATCTCATAAGCCTATTTTTTCAAAATTGAAAATAGGCTAAAAATTCCGGTCCCAAATCATCTTAAACTATCTTCAGTTGCCGTGCTGTATGATCCCCTTCCATCTTGTCCTGTCCTCATACCACTTCTCCTCCATCAACTTGCTCCAGTCTAACCCTTTCTTCATCACATCATCTTCTTCTTCTTCTCCTTCTTCTTCCTCCTCTTCTGCTTCTTCTTAGCGTCATCCCGTAGGAACGGGGTCCGCTTTTTGGATCAATGCACGTCATTTCTAGCGATCTAATGCTTCCCGCGAGTTCAAGTTTCTTGATCGTAAAGTTGCGTTAATAGTGTCCAGCCATCGCAATTTTGGTCTCCCACTCTGTCTCTGGCCGTCGACCGTTAGATGGTAGACCGAGCCTTTAACTGAACTTTGTGGTGCACGGACAACGTGTCCATACCAACGGAGTCTCCATTCCTGCATTTTCTCATTGATCGGAGCCACGTCAGCTATATGTCGAATCGTTGTGTTGGGGATATGGTCGAGCAGAGAAATGTGTAAGGATCTTCGCACATCCGCATTTCCATGACATGAAGTGAGTGCTCAGCACTTCTAGGTGCTGGCCAACACTCGGTACCATATAATGCAACTGGTCTCACCATTGTGCGGCATATCTTTGATTTTAGGCGGATTGGCATCGTTTTCGACTAAATTTATCCATATTCCCCTTGGTCTTCCCACAGATATTCTTCCTTCCACCTCACTTTCAAATACCCTTCTTTCAGTTCTCTTCGCAGGCATCCTTTTCATGTGGCCTAACCACTTGAGTCTTGATTTCTGGATCTTCTTGAGGAAGGTTTCTTCCATTCATACTTTCTATATCACCTTGTTTCTAATTCTGACCTTCCTGGTCTTCTGTACCATGTGTTTGAGTCTTCCGTCTGTTGACTGGTTTGATGCAGCCCTCCATTCCTTCCTGTCCTGAGCTAATCGTTTCATCTCTACATACCTACCACACCCTACATCCGAGGCAAGCTGTTTAACATCGAATATAGATTTAGGTTTTAGGAAGTCATTTTTGAAGGCCTTTGTCTGGAGCATGTGAAGTGAAACTTGGACTATTGGTGCAGCAGAAAAGAAGAAAATTGAGGCGTTTGAAATGTGGTGTTACAGGAGAATGATGAAGATCAGATGAGTAGATAGGGTGACAAACGAAGAGGTATTAAGACGAGTGGGAGAGGAGAGATGTTTCTGGCGACTGCTAATGAAGAGAAGAGATAGGTTAGTAGGATACATACTAAGACACCCAGGAATAGCAAACTTAGTTATGGAAGGAAGGGTCGAGGACAAGAACTGTAGGGGTAGACCAAGGTTAGATTATGTTAAACAGATTGCCTCGGATGTAGGGTGTGGTAACTATTTAGAGATGAAACGATTAGCTCAGGACAGGGAGACACTGAAGACTCAAACAACAACAGAACAAAACGCCCAAAATCAGAGGCTAACTCATAGAATACATATTCGACAACCGAAGTCACTGGAGTTTGGCAAAAATATGGCACAGGAATGGAAAACGTGGAAAGTGTCTTACAACTGGTACTCAAAAGTAATTCAGCTGGACAAAGAATCACCCGAGGTCCAAGTCGCTACGTTTATGACAACAATAGGTTATGAAGCCGAAGATATTTTTCAATAATTTAACCTCACTGAGGCAGAACAAACAAACGTGCAGGTAATCATGGACAAATTTAACAATTATTTTGTGCCTAAAGCTAATGAAACATATGAAGCATACGTTTTTCATAAAATGTTACAAGAAGCAGACGAAAATTTTGAACAGTTTTTTGATTCGCATAACAACTCAAGCAAGAAAATCTAGTTTCGGTCCATTAGAAAAAAAAAAACGAATCCTAAAAGACAAAATTGTTAGTGGCATAAATAATTCAACTTATTTGGACTTGTGGTTCCTGAATAAAAGGTACATAACTTAGAAGATAGTTTTGAGAGGGAACAAGTTTAAGTTTCACTCTAGCAGAGGACCCTTTATCCTGGAATGGTAGCGTTCACCTCCGCGAAGGAAACGGGATACACTTCTGCTGCCCCCACTCCTCCCTTTTGTCCAATCCCCACCAGTGTTTGGCAGTCCTCAAATAAAAAGCAAATTAGCCAAAATAATAACAATTAAAAACAAATAGTGAAGAAAACTGCAAAGAACAATCAAAATTATTCAAAATTTGTCAAAAAAGTTCTGAAAGAAAAATCCAAAAATAAAAAATACTTAAAATCTAAAAATACTAAAAATCAAAATTAGTCAAAATGCAAAATAAACCATAAACATTAGAAAAAACACCACAAAAAGTAAAAAAAAGGAAAAACACACAAAAAATCAAATTTGTCAAAAACCATAAAACTCCAAAATACAATCAAAATCATTCAACATTTGTCATAAAGCTCAAAAATAAAACCAAAACTAGACATAAATACTTAAAATCTAATAAAACACAACAAATCAAAATTAGTCAAAATACAAAAGAAAACATAGAAATTAGTCAAAACACCACAAAAAGTAAAGAAAAGAAAAACACACAAAAAAATAAAAATTAGTCAAAAGCCATAAAACTCAAAAATACAATCAAAATCATTCAACATTTCTAAAAAAAAAATCGAAAATAAAACCAAAACCAAAAACAAATACTTAAAACCAAATAAAACACAAAACAAGAAGTTCGTGAAGAACTATACAGCCTACTTTTCATGCCAATAATTATTCTACAGAATATGAACCTATCTAGAATAATGACGAAATTAAGTTGGTAATATCGAAATATCTAATTAGTTCGAAATATTCCTGGTGTAATGTAGCCTAATAGAACACTACAGTTGGCAGCCCTGGTGACTGAATATATTCTTAGTTCAATCTCTTAAGGTACAGAATACAAAATTTCGTTGAAGTCCAATGGACGTTACATGCAGTTAGACACTGGATCTATCAGCACGCGTAAAAGCATGTTGGCAACAATACCATGCGTGTGCTGGTCAGAAATAAACTGAAATATTATGATATCATGTTGTGCCAATTTTGGATGAAATCCATTTGTTAGTATAGAAGTTACATGCATTTTAAAATTGGACATATCAGCAGGCATAGAATCATGTTGGCAGCACTGCCTTGTATTAATTACTCCAAATTAATCTAGAATGTCAGGTGCTATACGTGTGCAAAGTATAGAGCTGTTGGCGTGCATCCTTTCTGATATATTGATATTAGGGTAAAAACAATATAGACAGCATTTATTAACAGTTGGCAGCCCTGATTGCTCTTAACAATAATTAGAGTCATATCTGTTATGGTACACATAGCACATACGGAATTTGGTTGAAATCCAACTGATAGTATAGAAGTAACATGTATTTAAAAATTGGTACTATCAGCAGGCTTATAATCACGTTGGTAGAACTGACGTATATAAGTTACTCCAAATTAATCTAAAATGTCAGAATATACGTGTGCATAGTTTAAAGCTGTTAGCTTGCATACTTTTTGATATATCGGTATTTGGATAAAATAATAATAATAGAGACAGCAATTATTAACAATTGGCAGCCCTGGTGGCTCTTAAGAATACGCTCAGTCATATCTGTTTATGTACAGATATTACATACAAAATTTGGTTGAAATCCAATTGATAGTGTAGAAGTTATATGCATTTAAACATTGGACCTATCAGAAGGCTTAAATTATTTTGGCAACACTGTCATGGTTGGCCTCCTGGAAATTAAACTGAAATAGTATTATCTACATGTGTGCCAATTTTGGAATAGCTCCCATGCATATCTTACAAGATATCCAACATGGAGCTCAAATTTCTAGTGCGTTTTTTCAGCAGTTGGTAGCACTGACATCATTTTCAAATATGGACGTGAGATATTCCGGTGCACATCTTTACTCATACTAAATTTGGTTTTGATTGCTGCAGCCGTTTAGGAGTTGATAGGGGGGGACACACACACAGCCAGACAGACAGACAGACAGACAGACAGACAGACTGACAGACAGACAGACAGACACACATTTTCCCGGATCGATCTCATAAGTCTACTTTTTCCTCATTTTTGCAAAATGTGGAAAGTTGGCTAAAAATAGTCAAAATAAAACAAAATATCAAACATATTTATTCAAAGACTCCATTCCGCTAGGCTAGAGAGTGAAATAAAAGTTGACGTAAGTGATATTTATTATCAGTTACTAGAATCGAAGTCGTCGTCGATGCGAATCGCTACCGATAACAACGTTGGAATCAGCGCTACCGTCCTAGCGTTAAGACTTGTGAGTCACCAAGATTGAGGTTTCCCTGCTGACCCACATTCTACCCCACGTGCTCCCGGCCGGCATTGCGTGCACCGGTCTGTAATGAATTGCAGTCCATATTCCTGGTTAAATTGCACGTTAATACACACACAGTGTTACCAACATTATGTTCACAGCTTCTACTAATATTTGCTTTGGAAACATGATATATAAGGTGCGTTCAAAAAGTAACGAGCCGGAGGCTGGAATGCGCAAACCGGTGACTACATCGGCTAATCGTGGCGTGTGTAACGTGGTGTGGTTCCGACCAGAGCGTGGAAGGTCACAGCCCGTCGCTAGAGGGCACGTGTGCACGCCACGTAACGATACAAAGCGAGCAACAGCATGCATCAATCGTCCAACGCTGCCAGTCGCATTGCAAACAGTGACATGGAGGCGTCAAACGAAGAACAAAGAGGTGTTGTTTGGTTTCTGACAGCGGAAGGAGTAGGGGGAACGGACATTCATCGCCGAATGTCACAAATGTACGGCGAACACTGCATGTCCCTTGCAAGGGTCAAGGCGTGGCACAAGCGCTTCAGGGAAGGACGGGTGTCGTTAGCCGATATTGCCCGGTCTGGGGCACCCCCTGCATTACCGATGACAACGTCCAGCTTGTTGATATACCGCCGAGTGACAGTGAACTCCATAGCCGCCGTGGTCGGATTGAGCGTCGGAAGTGTGCACACCATCATGAAGGAACGACTGCACTTGCGCAAAGTGTGTGCCCAATGGGTGCCCCAGAGTCTTCAATCACACCAGGAAGCATATCGAATGGCCCACTGTCTTGGTAATCTGCAGCGCTATGCGAGGGAAGGGAATGAGTTCCTGGCACGAGTGGTGGTTGGAGATGAGTCATGGTGCCATCTTTTCGAACCAGAATCCAAACGACAAACGCTCTGGTCGGAACACACCTCGTTACACACGCCACGATTAGCCAATGTCGTCACTGGTTTGCGCATTCTAGCCTCCGGCTCGTTACTTTTTGAACGCACCTTATATATTAGTACATTATGCAACGAGCCTATAATGGCAATAATTAAGGCACGAATATGGTTATAAAACGAGCGTAGCGAGTACTGCCCGTTTTGACATACGGACTTGAGTTAATATGGGAATTTCTTACCTACAGACAGATGAAATAGAAAAGGTAAAATCTCGATTTCACAAAAGAGTCTTCGTAGTAGCAAAGGCAACCAAGTCTAGACATGTATATGAGCTTGCTAGAGAGTATATGAGCTTGCTAGAGAAACATTTTAATAGATGACCTACGAATGTTACTACTACTGCCAATTTCAGACAATTACAGAAAACTGCTGCAAGATCTACAGAATAAAAAAACAGGACATGCCCAGGGAATTCTACACGTCAAATGCGATGTTGGACAGGAGATGGATGCATCCATTCTGTGAAATGCGACATGTCGTGACCAGACTTGCGGTACATGGGTTTCACCACAAGATCTGCTCAAGGAAGGTGTTCCATAATCCGAAGGAAATTGCATATGTGAACTACACACATCAAAAAAAGTTTTGCATCACCTCGGTTCCCAGATCTCCGGCATATAGACGTTGACTGTGTATATTGTATCCAAGATACAGTCCCTTTGACTGTTCATAGATGTCACTAAAACTGCTCAAAGATGTAAACAACCATGCATGAGCAGGGCCTATTAGACGGAGGGGGTACGACAGCCGATCAGTTCCAGTCATTCCACCAGGACGAAGGTACGCTGCTCATGTTGTCTGTAGTTCTACCATGCCTAGAAGGTCAATACCGCAGTTCGATCGCGTCCGCATTGTTACTTTGTGTCAAGAAGGGCTCTCAACAAGGGAAGTTTCCAGGCGTCTCAGAGTGAACCAAAGCGATGTTGTTCGGACATGGAGGAGGTACAGAGATACAGGAACTGTCGATGACAGGCCTCGCTCAGGCCGCCCAAGGGCTACTACTGTAGTGGATGACCGCTACTTACGGATTGCCGCTCGGAGGAACCCTGACAGCAATGCCACCATGTTGAATAATGCGTTTCGTTCAGCCACAGGACGTCGTGTTTCAACTCAAACTGTGCGCAATAGGCTGCATGATGCGCAACTTCACTCCCGACGTCCATGGCGAGGTCCAGCTTTGCAACCCCGACACCATGCAGCGCGGTACAGATGGGCCCAACAACATGCTGAATGGACCCCACGGAATTGGCATCACGTTCTCTTCACCGATGAGTGTCGCATATGCCTTCAACCAGACAATCGTCGGAGACGTGTTTGGAGGCACCCTGGTCAGGCTGAACGTCTTAGACACACTGTCCAGCGAGTGCAGCAAGGTGGTGGTTCCCTGATGTTTTGGGGGTGGCATTATGTGGGGCCGACGTACGCCACTGGTGGTCATGGAAGGCTCCGAAACGGCTTTACGATACCTGAATGACATCCTCCGACCCATAGTGCAACCATATCGGCAGAATATTGGAGAGGCATTTGTCTTCATGGACGACAATTCTCGACCTCATCGTGCACATCTTGTGAATGCGTTCCTTCAAGATAACGACATCGCTCGACTACAGTGGCCAGCATGTTCGCCAGACATGAACCCTATCGAACATGCCTGGGATATGTTGAAAAGGGCTGTTTATGGACGTCTTGACCCACCAACCACTCTGAGAGATTTACGCCGAATTGTCGTTGAGGAGTGGGACAATTTGGACCAACAGTGTCTTGATGAACTTGTGGATAGTATGCCACGGCGAATACAGGCATGCATCAATGCAAGAGGACGTGCTACTGGGTATTAGAGGTAGTGGTGTGTACTGCAATCTGGACCACAAATGCTGAAAGTCTAGCTGTATGATGGTACAACATGCAATGTGTGGGTTTCATGAGCAATAAAACGAGCTGAAATGTTGTTTGTGTTGATCTCTATTCCCTTTGTATTTAACGGTTCCGGAACTCTTGGAACCGAGGTGATGCAAAACTTTTTTTGATGTGTGTATGTGGGAATGTATGTGAAATGTAGCATATCGTTTCTTGCCCAAAACGAACTATGTCGATAGTGGCATACTGCACAGACAGAAATTGAATTATTAGTCTACAATAATTAGTAATTAGTGTACGAAATGTATACGTCAACAACATGGCCACTGGCTGCAACAAAGATTATTATTAATTACCGTTATAGGCGAGTTGCATAATACTGTTTATGTTCGACGATAATTATAACTATTTTATGTTCGAACATAAATATTCATAAATATCTGTCGAGATTTCACCAGTTTTATGTACTTAACAGAACGCATGGGACGCAGACAATACCTTGTATTTGACCATGGCCTCCTGGAATACCTCGCAATGACACTAGCCACGCAGTGAAATTTAAAATAGGGGGCTATGGAAGTGAGCGCAGGTGTGATGCCATCCTCACCTAATTGGTCACACAACTGTTTCTTGAGCTCTGATTGGTGGGAGAAACTGTATCATAATGGAAACGTGTACTATAAGATGCGTTCAAAAAGTAACGATCCGGAGGCTGGAATGCGCAAACCGGTGACGACTTCGGATAATCGTGGCGTGTGTAACGAGGTGTGATTCCGAGCAGAGCGTGGAAGGTCACAGCCCGTCGCTAGAGGGCACGCGTACACGTCACGTGTCGATACAATGCGAGCAGCAGCATGCATCAATCGTCCAACCAAGACCAAGAGAGTAGGCCATTCGATATGCTTCCTGGTGTGGTTGAAGACTGTGGGGCACCCATTGGGCACACACTTTCCGCAAGTGCAGTCATTCCTTCATGATGGTGTGCACACTTCCGACGCTCAATTCGACCACGGCTGCTATGGCATTCACCGTCACTCGGCAGTCCTGGGTAATGAGTGCATCAACCAGCTGGACGTTGTCATCGGTAATGCAGGGGGGTGCCCCAGACCGGACATCATCGGTTAACGACACCCATCCTTCCCTGAAGCGCTTGTGCCACGCCTTGATCCTTGCAAGGGACATGCAGTGTTCGCCGTACACTTGTGACATTCGGCGATGAATGTCCGTTCCCCTACTCCTTTCGCTGTCAGAAACCGAACAACACCTCTTTGCTCTTCGTTTGATGCCTCCATGTCACTGCTTGCAATGTGACTGGCAGCGTTGAACGATTGATGCAGGCTGCTGCTCGCTTTTTATCGTCACGTGATGTGCACGCGTGTGACGGGCTGTGACCTTCCACGCTCTGGTCAGAACCACACATCGTTACACACGCCACGATTGACCGATGTCGTCCGGTTTGCGCATGACTGCCTCCAGCTCGTTACTTTTTGAACGCACCTTATATAATGAGCGTCATTATAGTACAGTTTTCTGACATATAATGTTTACATTTCGCCAGGGTCGAACTTAAATTCGATTGCAGCCGAATGGCCAAAATACAATTCATGTTGGTTCCTTAGTCTATAGATCTTTGCTATACACTAAAAATGATTTTGTCCTATTTTTGCATCGGTTGATGTGATAGCGTTCACATACTTCACCACACAACGTACACACACACTTCTTTCCTACTTCATAGAAATGTGTCGTCGCACATAGTTTGATAGTGTTGTGGCTAGCACTCTTGGCTGTCACTGCGGAAGACTGGCTGCGTGGCTCAGCGGAAACGTTCTCTCTTGCAGGACCCAAGATTGCAGGTTCGTATCCTGGTGCAGTCAGCTGGCATTTGAGGGTGCGGAAATGCGAGGTAGCCGTGTCAGTAGATTTTCTGGCACGTTAAAGATCCCCTTCGGGGCAAAATTCCGGCACCCCGGCGTCTCTAAAAGCCAGAGTAGTTAAAAGGGACGTAAAACCAATAGCGTTATTATTATTATTATTGTCACTGCGGAAGCCCTGGTTTGATTCCTAAGAAATTTAATTCTGGTCTGAGAGCTGGAACGGGGTACACTCAGCCTCATGAGGCAAAATTGAGAAGATAAGACTTCGATTTCCACCTCAGTTTTCCTAGATGTGTATTTTCGTAGTTCTCCCCACTTGTACTTCAATCGAATAACGGGATGTTTCCTAACTTATGGCCACGGTCGTCTTTTTCCATATCCTAACCTCAATTACAAATTACACATTACTACAGCCATCCCAACGATACAGATTATTAGACAGATTCCAAGCACACATCCTAGTACACGGGGTTATATGACCATGATGTTGCAAATCCCCTAAGAGATTCAAATACAACAACATTCAATTATATGTAATTCATTTCGGGTTTAGGCTCATATTTCACGCCTAATACAGGGTAATTCTTTAGCGGGAGCGCGCGCCTTCCGCCAACCAACCGAGCTCGCATCGCGGATTGCGCGCAGGTGGAAACCGTAACAAAGTACATTAATTAATGGTAAATTCACCAGCAAATCACGATACCTATCCACAGGAGAAGCCGGGAGCGTTCTCCTTCAGCTGACAGACAGGCGTTGTACCGTGTAAATAAATTAGCGTTTACACGTTGTGATGCCTTCTGTTGTGAGGGATATCTGCTGCCGTATATGGTTCTCCAGCTCCACTAGAGTACGGATAATTGATCAGTGCACTTTGTATTTTAAATTAACCCACAATTGAACATCAAACCGGCTTAAGTCAGTGCTTCGATTAATTACAGTGAACACGCAGGCGGGTGCAGGAGTAGCTGCATAATGTAACGATGTAATTTCCAAAGTTACTGTCTGTCAGCTGAAGAACACTTTTAGTATCTTCTGTGAAAATATAAGTTTTAACCTTTAACTGGTGACTTGAGGTCATCCTGATTCCCATGAAATAAAACTGAATAACTGTGCTTCTTTAATTAAATCTTGCAACTGCCGTTTATGTTAACTTCTTATCTGTGCGCCGACGCTACACACCCTCGCTGATGAAAGTTTAGTGACTTCATGACTTTAATGACCCTGGTTAGCTCACCTCTGCCTCACGCAACCTTGTGGCCCGAGCTAGGTTGTCTGGCAGCAGGCGCGCACGCTCGGCAGTCAGCTGCCGGCCCCGCTCCAGCAAAATAATCTCACTGTATATTTATTAATTCTTCTTCTTCTTCTTCGTTATGCCCATTCAAAGAGCGCGTTGGCTTGATAGTTTTCTTATCCTCCAAAAATCTCCTACCAGTTTGCTTTTTAGGTTTCTCCATGAATTTTTGCTTGCGTAC
Source organism: Meconema thalassinum (assembly GCA_946902985.2). NCBI lineage: Eukaryota > Metazoa > Arthropoda > Insecta > Orthoptera > Tettigoniidae > Meconema > Meconema thalassinum. Next base: position 97,131,756 of record OX336399.1, read on the forward strand.
TATTGTACTAACGGCTCCAGGATTTTCTGTGATGTCTTTCGTGATATTTATTTCTTGGAGGACCGCCTTAGTTTCTTCTAGCCTGTTTATTTTGACCTTCTTTAGAGTTGATTACTTAATTTATTTAATTAATTTTGTTGTTACTTAATTTACGAGCTGCAACATCATGATCATTAAGGTTCGGAAGTAAAGGGAAAGTCATATTTTTTCCCTACACTTATTTTGTCCGAAATGTTGCAAAATATGCGCGAATGAAGGGGCCCTGACCCTGTTTAAGGCTATTTTATTTTGCCTATATCATAAATGCATATTTTGGCCAATGTTATGTTTTTTTGTCATATTTTGCTCATTTTAGTTATAGAAAGTCATATTTGGTTATATTTTGAGCATTTTTGCTAAAATTTGTACAAGGTGAAAGTTATCTGGCTGGAGTTTCAAACACGGGATTTGTAAAATGGTGCGGTAGATGTATTTTTCTCTGCATTCCCGGAACAGGCAGATTGCTGGTTTAGAAGACCTGATTCCGAGAAAAAGCTTTTGTTTGGGTGTCTCATCGAGTAAGATGCCACCCCAAGAGACAAATTTAGCTCAGAGCAATTAGTAAACAAGGAAACTCGAGTTATCTTACGTCCAGTTTGGCTTTTTTGAGTCCGATCGGTACTGTTGCTCTATTAGTTTGCGTGATTAAATTTGTCTGCTGTATTTTCGCGTTAGTACTACTCCAATTGTCACTTAATATCTCAAGGTAATTTCCCTGTTTTTAGGTCATATTCAGTTAGGTTTTACGGCATATTTGCCTGCATATTATGTAGTTATTTAGGTCTTAATCATTCGAACCCTAATTATCATATAGCTCGGTGTATTGGTGTTGAAGATTGAAGTTTGAGACACTAGAATCATGCGTCTTCCCAACACTATTATATGGAAGCCAAACGTGATCATCTACGTGCAGACAGATAAACACACTTCAAGTAAGTCAAAGAAAGATGATACGTAAGATACTTGGAGTAACAAGATCAGACAGGATTGTGGTGTTTGAAGCCATATTTTCAGTGTTGCCTTAGTAAACAAGAGTTTAGTGCTTTTCAGTCGGTCAACACGAATGTACCCAAAAGAGATGGGTTATACCCTAATCCTGAAATAAATTACATGAGATTAATAAAACACTAGGATGACCAGTTTCGATCGTCAAGCGATCATCATCAGATCCATTACACTTAGGCTACAAAATCCATGTTTGAAATTGTCAAGCTAATTACATCGGGCAGAGTGGAAGGCGAGTAGACACACGTTATAATGAACATAGGAATGCGATAAGATACGGAACACATTCAGCCGTGTGCGAACATATGTGTGACGCAGGGCACAGCTTTACCAACATAGAGTCGGACCTTAAAATAATCCATCACGAATCGAAAGGCAGAGCTCTTGACATAAAGGAAGCAATCGAGATACACCTAGCCAAACGAAACAATCCCAACAATCTAAATGAACACACGTTCATGGAGAGCTCACCCCTCTTCACGCTACTAAAAAACACACCCTGTCGGAAACAAAACACAATTTAGCGACACAGCCAAGCTAGATAAAAAAGGGGGGAAATTAGGGGTTTTTTAATAGGTAAATGTTATCTGGATCAGGTGTACGATGTACTTTTCTTCTACAATAAACCAAGGCCCATATTCGCGGCAGTATTAAAGGTGCCGGGACGTCCTCATAAGACCGTCAACGCTTAGTTCGAATGGGTTATGCTCCACGCGTGGCGAGGGCTAATCCACGGTCTTTAATAGTTGTAGACCCACCTCATTGCCTTATCTAGGTTGGCAACACCTCACATAAACACATCGCTATCACTCCCCACAGCACGTAGGGGCAAGAGGGGGGGGGGGGAGAAGGCAGGAAAAACCAGTCGTTAAGATAACCACCGCAGTAGACCGCACAGTGAGTTCCAGTGAGCACGAAAACTGCGAGTAGCTGTAGTACGGAAGACAATCAGATAAGTAGATAGCCTAAAATTTTATAGTTTAACCATAGTTTACAACCATATATTCTCTCTAAAGTACAATCTCCGGATAGCTATCACCATTTAGCATTTCACCTAACATATATACTGCATTTAGCATACACTGACAGTGGCAGTACCAATACTGCAACTAAATAATTGTACATATTGTAAATATTTTCACCTGTATTTCAAACATGGATTTTGTAGCCTAAGTGTAATGGATCTGATGATGATCGCTTGACGATCGAAACTGGTCATCCTAGTGTTTTATTAATCTCATGTAATTTATTTCAGGATTAGGGTATAACCCATCTCTTTTGGGTACATTCGTGTTGACCGACTGAAAAGCACTAAACTCTTGTTATCAGACAGGATATCAAATGAGAAAATGGCACAAATGTCATCAACGACGGATATCGCAGAAAAAGCCATGAGACAAAACTGGAAATGGGGAGGCCACATCGCGAGGATGCGAGACGACAGGTGGACATACAAAGCTACAATGTGGGACACATGGATATGTAAACGACTGAGAGGAAGACCGAGGCGAAGGTGGTCCGACTTTTTCAGAGCGCAGGCAGGCCCACAGAGGACGAGAGAAGCAAGAAGTAGATCTGAGTGGAAGACAGACCATAGGGCAAGTGAAAGTAATTTAAGTCAAGTGCATCGCTAGGAAAACTGGGAGTGAAAGTCAAAGTGTAACAGTACAAAATAAGACAAAACAAACCATACAATTTCCATGCACAATCCTAATGTGATTAGCTCACCACATTAGTGAAAACGAGCTACCCTTTTATAGGAGGCCTTTGCCCTTTAAGGGACATTCGAGGCTGTTCTTTATTCTTTATTATTGGTGTGTATGGAATATGTGTGATAAACTGTGTTATTGTGATGGCTGTATTAGTGTGTGTATTTGTAAATTGGGGATAGGATTGGGAATGAGGCAACCGTGGTCTTAAGTTAGGAACCATCCCAGAATTTGCCTGGAGTAGAAGTGGGGAAACCACGTCCAAGATGGCTGAGGTAGAAGTCGAACGCTCCTCTTCACAGTTTTGCCTCACGAGGCTGGGTGTACCCCGTTACAGCCCTTACACCAGAATTAAAATTTCTTGGCAAAGCTGGAAAGGAAGCTTGTAGTTTAACGTGACCGTTAATCTCGCGATCATAAGCCACGGGACCTCCGTTTTACGTGGAATCCGAACCACAGGACATGGCATTTCACATCGAAAATCTCACCTGCATTGACCGGGAATCGAACCCGGTCCGCCTTGGTGAGAGGCATACAGGGCAAAGCTGGGAATCGAATCTGGACCTCCGGGGGTTATTTATTATTATTATTTATTTATTTATTTATTTATTTATCGTATGTCTTTTAGTGCCGGGAGTGTCCGAGGACATGTTCGGTTCGCCTGAGTCAGTAGCTGCTTCCAGCGGACACCCTTAGGGTGAGATACAAGTTGCGTTCAATTTCAAGTAGTTTCAACTTTCGCTACCAGATATCAATGATACCTAGTGGTGAACGTTGGAACTTTGATAGCGCATTCCGACGAAATCTAACCTAACAATTTAGCTTCACACAAGTTTAGTCTGTCCAGGATCTTTTAGATGCCATGAATCTATGATATGGGACCGCCGGCTTTACTTCCCCTCCGAAGGAAGGCATACTGAAGGATTTTTAACGCTCTTGAAAATCCGACGACTTCGGCCGGGTTTGAACCTGCTATCTTGGGCACAGCAGTTCAGCATGCTACCAACTACGCCACCGAAGCCGCATTACCTCTGGGGGTGACAGTCAAGAACTCTAGCTCCTGCGCTACTAATTGTGTTGTATATCATAATATTTTATTGCTATGTTCTAAAAATATAGTGAACAATTCATTGAGATTTCGTATAAAATCGCGATGGTGTTGAGTGTTGTTTTAAGGGGTAGAACAACGAGGTCATTAGTCCTAGATGTATAAGAACACTAGGTGTTGTGATTGTAACTGAAGCGTCATATTCGCTAAAATCATTACATTTCTGAGCTAAACTAGAAGAAAAATCACGAAGAAGCTTCAGTGTTGTCAAGCCGAAATGGAGACTGTCATTTCTTTGTCCCGCACATTCTGGATCCAGGCCAAGCCAATTTATAACTGTTTAAAATATTACTTCAGGTACATAAAAGCGATCCCTCACGGAGACCTTATTCATTCTGGACTATAAATATGTTTGGTATCTAGATTGTCCACTCGTTGTCTGGAACCATGTTTGTATGGGTGGATGCTTGCATTCCTGAGGGCAGAAACTCATTTAAAGAATACCGTTAACTCTTAATCTACACTAGTGTCCAAAAGTTAAGCATAATCACTAAACGGGGCCATAACGCCTGATAGGAATGTCAGACGGATTGCTGAAAAACGGAAGCCGAATCACACACCATATGTCACACTACTTGTCCAAAAAAACAGTGTCAGAAAGGTTCTGATAGCTAAGGTACACCTTTGACAACAACTAACAAAACTTGGCAATATCTTCCACAACAAAATATGCTGTTAATGGGGTGTATGGCTATCCCTAACGGCCGCACATGCTTCGCAGCGACGTGGCATGCTCTCTATCAGATGGTCCAAGAGTTCTTGTGGCAGTCGATCCCATTCCTCCAAAACGGCAATGCGAAGGTCTTTGGAGGGTTCTTGGTGGAACATGATGGGATGCAATTCACTTCCCCAATGCATTCCAGGCATGTTCTATAGGATTCAGATCCGCAGAACTCGCTGGCCAGTCCATGCGATGAATGTCTTCCCCAGCCAGAAATTCATCCACCAGAGCAGCGCGGTGCGTTCGGGTATTATCGTCCATTAAGGGGAAGTCTGGACCTACCGCACCTCTGAAGAGTCGAACATGTGGTCTCAGTACCTCATCCCTGTATTTCCGAGCGTTCACAGTGTTCCTCGGACCACCAATGAAGATGTGCAGGTCCGTATGGCCTTTCAAACATAGTTCAGTTAAGCGACAGGATGAAATGTTTTGTGATCAAATTCCGGCACCTCATTGTCTCTAAAGCCACAATAGGGACGTAAAACCAATAATATTCTTTATGTTCGACGATGTCGAAATGTAGCCTAAATATTATATGTCAGAAAACTGTATCATAATGAGGGTCATTATAGTACTATTCTTCAATATGAGACAGTTTCTCCAGCCAATCAGAGCTCATTCACTGACCAATTAGGTAAGGATAGCTTCTCGCATGCGCTCAAAATCCAACATGCTGGAAATGAATTACATGATTTGAAAGTTCAAATTGGATATCGGATCAACGATTGTAGTTACAATCCCAAACACAAAGACAAAATCAGCACGAACCTTTACGGTAACAAGAAAATACTATGACATAAGCAAGAAATTTATGAATCTACGTCCAGAAGTTAGCAACACAGCATCCTTCTATATAAATTACCGACATGGAAAGTGCACCGTACCATAATTATGTTCGCGTACAGAAGTTAGCAACACAGCATCATTCTATATAAATTACCGACATGCAAAGTGCACCGTACCATAATTATGTTCGCGTAAATAAACTGGCGAATATGAGTCAAGAAATAGCACTGTACCTCAATATCCCCAACACCAATTTCAACACAGCGCATTGCTTTCAAACAACCTCGGTGACAATATTAGTGAATGCTAGTTCTGATCGGCACTAGACATCATGCAGGCTGCAAACAATAGCATTGCCAAGCAAAGTAATTAGTCTCTGCTTTCGAAATTCTTTGACCCACGCATGCACTCTGTTCAGTCAGCAAACCACCCAGTGCTCTCTGTTCACTAACAAAACTTGCACCAGGCTCCCGAGGCCATACGATATTATTATTATTATTATTACTAACTGAAGTTACTGAATCCCACAGATATCTATGAATATTTATGTTAAAACATATAATAAAGTTATAATTATCATCGAACATAAACGGTCGTAAGCAACTCGCCTATAATGGTAATTAAGACACTCGTATGGAAATTATAAAACGAGCTACGCTAGTTTTATAAACACATTCGTGTCTTAATTATTGCCATTATAGGCGAGTTGCATAATGTACTATTTTAAATCGTTATGCCCATCTGTGGAGCGCGATAGAACTTATTTCGCTAATGATGTTCTTTTCTTCTCCCAAAATCTCTTCACTGGGCACTAAAAATCTTCATCCATGCTTCCGTCCATGATTTCCTCTGTATTGCCAATCTCTTGAAAGTCTTTTTCTATTTCACTTAACCAGTTGTTCTTGACTTTGGTTGGTTGGTTCCTCAGTTTAGGGGCTGTGACAACGCGGTCATGTAGCCCCGTGTACATTGGGTGTGTGTAGAATCTGTCTGATAACCTGTGTCAATATTGTGATGGCTGTATTAGTGTGTGTTACCTGTAATTCAGGTAAGGACTGCAGACGATTAATTTCAAGTTGTTCCTACTTTTGCTACCAAATAATACCGCCAACGACACCTAGCTGCGAACTTGGCTACTAGATGGCACCGCAACTGCCACCTGGCGACGAACGTAGGAACTTAATGAGTGTTAATCAAATATAACCTAAAAAATTTAGCTTCACACAATTGTAGTTGTTGGAATGTTCTTTTACATGCCATAAATCTATGACAAGGGCCTGTCGGCTTTACTTCCTCTCCAAAGGAAGGCATACTGAGGAATTTTTTACGTCTTAAAAATCCAACGAATTCGGCCGGGTTTGAACCCGCGATCTTGGGCATGGAAGCTCAGCATGCTACCAACTACGCCACCGAAGCCGCTTTTTTTTCTATTTCTCTAAGCCAGTTGTTTTTTACTTTCATTGAGAGGGCAAGGTTGAGAATCCTTTTGGTGATCCTGTCATTGTTCATTCTGAGAATGTGGCCGTAGAATTTCAATCGCCTTTTCCTGCAGGTATCAGTGATCTTTTCAGCATGGTTATTATTATTATTATTATTATTATACAGATTTATAGTGTCGCCATTTCCCTCCCGTTTACTCAGACAAGTTTAGGTATCCCCCCCCCCTCAAGATGTACTGGAGGGTAAATTAATTGAGAGAATCGTCGAGGGTAAGGGGTTAAGAACCACGTGAGGTGGTGGATGGTTGCCTGATTATGTCGAGGGTCATTTTACGCTACCAGTTAATCCAAGGAGTTGGTACGAATATATATTTTAAAAAGAACAACAACAACAAAATATCAGATGGAGATACATTTAAAATAACAGTACAGAACCTAGGACTAATTAAGGTCCTGTTAATAGGTATATCCTGAACCAGCACCAACAGATAGCACACAGGTACTATGTGGGATCATTTTGTTCTTTAGTTCATACAACATTTGCAAACCACACACAATAGGCTGTTACAAACGCTTTGGAATGAAAATTTATTGTACGAGTACTATCAACTTGTTATTCTTCAAATTTGATGCGTATAGAATGGCAACGTAAGGCAAATAAATGGAGTTAGTTGTTGTTGCTGTTTTAAGGGGAGGAACAGCGAGGTCATGTGTCTCTTAAATAAATGGAGTCCCGCAAAAGACAGTCCTGACATCTGTCGGAAAAGTTTCGCCAGTTGCCAGTTGCAGACCCTTATTAAAGTATGATTTAAATTGATAATCAGAGGCATAGCCTTATCAAAGATTTTTAAAATTTATACTTACACGAAATGTAAATACATATGTATATCGTATATTATTGCCATAAACTGATCAGAATAGGGAATCAGCCAAATTACAGAGAGGATAATCCCACAAATGGAATCACTAGATTCCGAAAATTAATAAGGGAAATGGAATTCAATCCAAACAATGAAATTAAATTAATTATGTCCTAAACTAATCAGCTACAAGGAAAAGATTAAGGTTAAGTTAAGTCATCAATTAAAATAATTTAAATAATTATTAAACAAGGATCACAAGAGGAAAACGTCATCCCCGTGCAAGGTTCCAAAGATCTCCGTTTTATTACTCGAAAAAATGCCGATCATAACCTATCAATGCCCTTAAAACAAAACAATCCCCTTAATACCAAATTGGGCCGATAACCTAGATGTTAGGCCCCTTAAAACAACAATTATCATCATCATCATTAATACCAAATCCCATCAAACAAAACAACCAAACACTAAACAATAACCATGAAATTCCCCTTTCCCGATTACGTTATCAACAATACAATTAAAAACCAATAAATTAATCATTGCCGATACATAACCGGCAATCAAATTAACTCAAACGACAAATAACCTTCCGGTAGCGTACAATATGAAAGGCTGATTAAGATAGAATTACAAACAAACGAAACTAAAATAAAATACTTAACAGACCGGCATTTCAGGCCCAACAGAAACCTTACGAATAAATATTGAGCTACATTACAACATTAACAATTTTGGAAACAAGTTAAGCTCAAGAGCTCATGAACAAACATCTGTCTTGTAAAATGACAATAAAAGAAAAGAAAAACAACACATCATATTGTAGACATTGCAAGTCTGTTTTGTCATTGCCAACGTTTGATGGCTCATTCTCAAGTAGTAAGAAACAAGGGCGCATCGCCTTGCGTTGTCGGAATTCAGTATCCGCTTCGAAACCATTTCTCAAAAGCATTTTACATTCGTAAAGTTAGCTTATGTCTCTTCAGACTTATTTCGTCGATTGGTCCACAAGTCTAAACTCTTCATCTTTGCATTACATGACTGTGACGTTTCGGCTACCTTCGGTTTCGGGAATTTTCTCGTTAGAAATGCCTAACTAACAGCAAGATCAAGGCATGACATTCCAAATGAGGTTAAAAGATATATAGTAAGATCGATACATGGCAGTTGGGTTGGACATTAATTCAAAAAGGTGATGACTGACTTGGGAAGGAAGGATAACTCTGTCATGTGTTACAGATAGATTCCTCATGTTACAATGGTAAAATTACTGAAAATACGGACTAAATTCAAGCTCTTTCAGAGTTCATTCTTCATTTAGGAATCGTCGTCGCTCTATACTATATGGAAACTGTCCAAGTACACCGACTTTTGGATCTGTCCTAGCCTGTGCACTATTCCGAGAATTTGTAGTTGGTCCACCTGTCTTGAAGGTACAATTTCAGTTGTATACAGAATGAGAGGCCGGATGTTCACTTTCACATTTGTTTTACTTCAGTGGCCAGTTCGATGTAGCCTATTTGTTTACCTTTCGGGCACAGGCTGTTCGAATGTTATGGTTGAGTGATATGAATATATCGATTATCACAGCTTATTTCTTCTGCCGATGAAGGATGAGAATATCAGTCATTATACCTTCTCAAATATTGGATACTTTTTATTTAACACTGCGTATATTTCTTTAAGAAATTCTATAACCAACGTCATACTCAAGACCCGAAATCTGGGCCCTTTACAATACGAGAACACTTTACTTTGTAACCTTCTACTTCTTTCTTATGAGGATTGCAGTCACAGTTGGCCTACAGAGGCTCAGCTGGAATGCCAGTGACGAGGCAGCCTGGGCTAGGTTAACAAATGATCCCTCAAGAGATAACTATTATGGCTTCCAATCTGACTTCCTCAAGCCATCATGTACGATCACTCTGGCAGCTAGCCAAAGGTCTGCAGAGCCAGCACGTGGGATACAATTGAGAACGTCAATATCGTGTGTGAGCTCAGAGAATGGCTTCCAATCTGACAAATATCAGTATTTAGCAGATAGTCAAATATTTCAATCTATAGATTGATAATATTTTATTTAACCCTACAATACGTAAAATTGACATGTACGAATAATTTAACTGCTTATAAATCCCTCTATATTTGTCCCCACCCTACCATCTTCCAGCAGTGCTTCTACTGGTCTATGGTGGTGATGTCAATGCTTTTGTTATTAATGGACATCAGTTCTAGAGGCATAACCATGGGGCAAAGAATTGCCAGGAAACTATCCTTGAATTTAACAACGTATTGATTTCCCCATGGCAATAACAAAGAGGTGGGGAATTTGATGTAGATATGTCACATCACTTCAGAGGAATTATAAAAACAACCTCATAAAAACCAGAGACAGTATAAGAGGCTGGAGAGATTACGTACTGCTATTTACGTCAAAGTAAACGACTCCTGTATTTGAAACCTCCGTGGCTTAGGCGGCAGCACGCCGGCCTCTCACCGCTGGGTCCATGGTTCAAATCCCGGTCACTCCATGTGAGATCTGTGCTGGACAAAACGGAGGTAGACAGGTTTTTCTCCGGGTACTCCGGTTTTCCCTGTAAAAATTTCATTCCAGCAACACTCTCCACTATCATTTCATTTCATCTGTCATTCATTTAATCATTGCCCCAGAGGAGTGCGTCAGGCCTCGGCAGCCGGCACAGTTCATATCCTCGCCGCTAGATGGGGGCTTCATTCATTCCTGACCCGGTCGGAGACTGGAAGCAGGCTGTGGATTTTCATTTCATAAACGACTCCTGTATTTGTTATATTTAAGATGGAACTTTGCGTATTAAACTTCGCTGGTTGGTTCCTTAGTTTAGGGGCTGCGACAACGCGGTCATGTAGCCCCGTGTACTTTGTGTGCGTGTAGAATTTGTCTGATAACCGGTGTTAATTGTGATGACTGTATTCGTGTGTGTATCTGTTTTTTTAATTCAAGTAGGGACTGCAACTTTGAATTTTCAAATTGTTCCTACTTTTGCCGCCAAACGCCACCGTCAACGACTACTAGGCCAAGTTCACAACTCAGCTACTAGACGCCACCGCAGTCGGCTCTTGGCAACGAACGTAGCAACCTAAGAGCGTTCTTTACATTCTTAACCTATCCAATTTAGTTTCACACAGGTGTAATTAGTGACCACAGATGATTCAATGTATACAGAGTGTAATAAACAGGCACGGCATAAAATGCAGGACGCATTCCTCACACGTAGAAGAAGAAATTTTATTACACTGAAAGAAATGGAAATTGCAACACCCTGAAGACATTGGTCGTTTGTGTTGATTTTCAAGATATGGAATGATGCCAAGTGGGTATGTAAACGATCAAAGTTTCATAGCCATTGGATTGTTGCTAGAGGTCTCCCCACGTGATTGGTCGCGGAGGAATCAACTCCAGTGTACGGACTCTGGTGTAGCGTACTTGACTTGCAGTCTGTGCAGTGAAGTGTTCCCCGTCAAACATGCCTCGACGACTGAGAAGAGCACGCTATCAACAACTGTCGCCGTTTGAGAGGGCTCGGGTAATTGGGCTGTGTGAGGCTGGATTATCGCTAAGGACCGTCGCTGCACGTGTTGGCCGACAGGCATCTGCGGTACAACGTGCATGGCAGCAGAGGTCAAATGAAGGTACCCACACTCGTAGACCTGGCACAGGCCCAGCGCGACAGACAACTGTGAGAGAGGATCGCCGCATCATTCGGATGGCCCGGATGGAACCCCATGCAACAGTAGCGCAAATTCGAGCAGCTGTGGCACCCTACATTACACAACAAACAGTTGGTAATCGCCTGCGTGCAGCTGGCTTACGATCCCGTGTCCCTGCAGAAGGTGTTCCATTGACCCCAGAACAGCAACGTGTAAGGCTGGCCTGGTGTCGAGAACGATCGACGTGGGTCGACGAATGGTACAGGGTCGTATTTAGTGATGAATCGCGCTTCTGTCTTGCCCGCAGTGATCGCCGGAGTCGTGTGCGCCGACGTACCGGGAAGAGGGGCCGCCAAGACCTTATTGTCGAGAGGCACACAGGGCCAACACCAAGCATTATGGTCTGGGGAGCTATTGGCTTTAATGTGAAATCACAATTAGTGCTTATTGAGGGCACTATGACTGCTCGACTGTACGTTGATAGGGTACTCAATCCAGTGGTTGTCCCTATGACGGCGAACATTGCTAATGGGATGTTTCAGCAGGACAATGCCCGGGTTCACACTGCACGCATCTCCAGAGAAGCTCTCCACGACATCACAACCTTAGAATGGCTCGCCAGATCCTCGGACCTCAGTCCTATTGAGCATGTGTGGGACATGATGGGTCGACAACTGGCCAACCGTCCTCAGCCACCCACAACTCTGGAACAACTGACTCGTGCAGTGCAGCAAGCATGGGCCACAATTCCTCAGAAAGCGATCCAGGGCCTTATTGACTCCATGCCTCGCCGAATTCATCAATGTATTGCAGCTCTTGGTGGGAACATCCTGTATTACCTGAGAGTGTAATCATCGAATCACAACCAAACACTCGTCTTGCATGTTCAATTGCAGCAATGTAGCACCACTCCTTCTGGGTGTTACAATTTCCATTTTCGTCAGTGTATATGGACATGGGTCCGGAAACGCTTCGTTTCCATGCTATACCTCATTGTTTCCAACGCATAAATCATGAAAAACACACAAGAACAGAACATACCTGCATACCGCATGCAGCTGTTTGTCACAGGAGATGTTCAATGTGCCCTCCGTGCGCATTGATGCATGCATTAACCCGCCGTCGTAGTGAATCTCGGATGCGCTGATGTATTCCTGGAGTATTGCGTAGGTCTATGGTTTTAAAGCCTTCCATAATACGGGCAAAGCGGCTTCGGTGGCGTAGTCGGTAGCATGCTGAGCTTCTATGCCCAAGATAGCGGGTTCAAACCCGGCCGAAGCCGTCGGATTTTTTAAGAGCGTTAAAATCCCTCAGTATGCCTTCCTTCGGAGGGGAAGTAAAGCCGGCGGTCCCATGTCATAGATTTATGGCATGTTAAAGATCTTTCCACTAATTACACCTGTGTGAAACTAAATTGGATAGGTTAAGAATGTAAACAACGCTCTTTGGTTGCTACGTTCGTTGCCAAGAGCCGACTGCGGTGGCGTCTAGTAGCTAGTTCTGAACTAGGCCTAGTAGTCGTTGACGGTGGCGTTTGGCGGCAAAAGTAGGAACTATTTGAAAATTCAAAGTTGCAGTCCCTACTTGAATTAAAAAAACAGATACACACACTAATACAGTCATCACAATTAACACCGGTTATCAGACAGATTCTACACTCACCCAAAGTACACGGGGCTACATGACCGCGTTGTCGCAGCCCCTAAACTAAGGAACCAACCAACCAATACGGGCAAGCAGACTCTGAACATCTGGTACAGGGGTTCGATACACAAGAGCTTTCAAATATCCCCACATATAAAAGTCCAGTGGGTTTAGGTCCGGAGAGCGTGGAGGCCAGGCAATTGGTCCACCTTTACTTATCCATTTGTCATCAAATCTGTTATTTAGAAGCCGAGGGAGATTAACACAAAAATGGGGTGGTGCTCCATCGTGCATGAAGTACATCACAAGAACTGTTGATGTTACCGTAAGTCGCATGGCAATACGGCCATGTTTAACAAAACACTGGCGGTGCACCTACGGTAATGACAACGTAACCAGATGTAGCCAACAGTGCATGATCCCCATGATTCGAACGTTCTGTTCTTGTGTGTGTGTTTTTTAAATGATTTATGCGTTGGAGACAATGGGGTATAACATGGAAACGAAGCGTTTCCTGACCCATGTTCATATAACATAATTTCTTCGTCTACGTGTGAGGAATGTGCCGTACCTTTTTGTTACACCCTGTATAAATAGTGCTGCATACGAAATATACAGGGTGTCTCAAAAATGTACTAACATTTTGAATGACTATAAAATGATTATTTATGAACATAGAGACAAGTTTACGGGCTTCAATTACAGAGAAGACATGCAATTAAAGACTCATGTTCGCAAATGTTCAAATTGATGACCGTCAGTGTCCAGACAAAGCTGATAACGCGAAGCAATGGATTCGCAAACGTTACGACAAAGTTAATTTGGAATTTCGTGACATTGTCTGTCAATTTCCAATTTCGTGTTGGAATGTAGAATTTCCAGCGCAGACTCTTCAGGATGCGATGAACGCTATCTTTTAAGATGTGTGTCTCTCGAGCCGTTTGTCGTAGTGATTTCGGTGGGGATCGAGTGAGGGCTTCCTGCACCTGTTCTTCTATTCTAGGACTGGTGGTATATGGGTAGGAAGCGGCTGTGGGGTTAATTTAGGTACCATTCCGGCATTTGATTGGAGTTGAAGTGGGAAACCACGGCAAAGCACTTCTAGGATGGCTGAGATAGGAATCGAACCCGCCTCTCCTCAGTTTTCCAACACGAGGCTGAGTGTACCCCATTTCAGCGCTCAGACCAGAATTAAATTTCTTGGCACAGCTGGGAATCGAACCCGGGCATCCGCGGTGACAGCCAAGAGTGTTCGCCAATGCTCAACGAGGCTGACGCATGTAAAACAACCTACGTCTATAATTGGTAGTATGTAGCCAAAATCGTAGGTTATATTTGGTTAGAAACACTCCATCAAGTTCCAACGTTCGCCACTAGGTGTCAGTGACAGTGGCATCTGGTAGCCAAAGTTGGAACTACTTGAAATTGGACTTGCTTGGAAGCTACGGGCTATACCCATTGACTGGAATTCATATATGATATGAAATGAAAATCCACAGCCTGCTTCCAGTCTCCGACCGGGTCAGGAATGGAATGAATGAAGCCCCCATCTAGCGGCGAGGATATGAACTGTGCCGGCTGCCGAGGCCTGACGCACTCCTCTGGGGCAAAAATTAAATGAATGACAGATGAAATGAAATGATAGTGGAGAGTGTTGCTGGAATGAAAGTTTGACAGGGAAAACCGGAGTACCCGGAGAAAAACCTGTCTGCCTCCGTTTTGTCCAGCACAGATCTCACATGGAGTGACCGGTGAGAGGCCTAAGCCACGGAGGCTTGATATGTTCACAGCTAAAGGAATAAAATCATTTTTCGTGAAAATTTCATCTAAATTCCTCTTTGTTTCGCATAATATTTGAACTCCCGCATTTAAGTTTTCCCTCTCCCACAAACACATAGGTAAACAATCGCACATGCGAGTCTGAAATTCACGGATGTGTGCGGCCATGCATCCTCTATTAGCAGCTCATTTCAAAGTAAGAGCAGGAAGCAGGTAAGTGGAACGGAATTAATTTACTAAGTCAAACCCACTTAGGATATTGCAATCCTAAAATAGACGGAACCACTGACCGATAAATCAGTCATCTTTGGAGCACCATTTCTGTGTATTCTATTATCATGAAGAGGTGAATCCAGAACGGGGGGAGGGGGAGGCGCTGATGTTGCTGATGATCCCACTGAAATGCCCCAGACATTACTAAATTATATATATAATTTAATAATAGCAGCGTCGCCTTCGTAGCGTAGCGGTCAGCATGGTTAGCTGCCGCCCCGGAGGTCCTGGGTTCGATTCCCGGCTCTGCCACGAAATTTGAAAAGTGGTACGAGGACTGGAACGGGGTCTACTCAGCCTCGGGTGGCCCAAGTGAGTAGAGGGGGTTCGATTCCCCCTCAGCCATCCTCGAAGTGGTTTTCCGTGGTTTCCCACTTCGTCTTCGGGCAAATGCCGGGATGGTACCTACTTCAAGCCTAGGGCCGCCTCCTTCCCTCTTCCTTGCCTATCCATCCTAACCATCCCTTACCTTCCCTCATGAGGCCCCTGTTCGCTTTGCAGGTGAGGCCGCCTGGACGAGGTGCCAATCCCACCTCACCAGTTGTATCCCTTCCGATTCGATGTTCCCAACTCTAGGACACTGCCCGTAGAGGCGGTAATGGTGAATTCCCTCGCTGAGTCCGTGGGTTCCACCAACCTGGAGGGTAAACGACTAAAAAAAAAAAAAAAAAAAATAGCAGCAAATTTTTGCATTAGCCTATTTAACATTATTTTTGTTTCAAATTTTCCCCTCAGGGGCTCACGACTAGTGGAATGTGAGTTGAAGACCATGGGAGGAGGAGTGCAACATTTGCTCGGACAAAGGCTTTCAAAAATGATTTTCTAATACAGGGTGCCAAACCTTTTTTAACTACATTAATGCATTAGAATAATTTCGATGGATTTTCCTAGCCTGGACATTGTTGGGTTCGTTCTTCACATTAATAGGACTGATAACCTCGAAGTTAAGCAACATAATCTATTAGTTTGGCATTCACTAGTATCTCTGGCGATAGCTGCACGAGCACTGAAGAAGCGAATTTCAATAATGCGATCCTCGAGCGACATGAATTCTAAACTAATCCATGTAATTGAATTCCTATCTTTCTTGGTCTAAAACGAACAAATACAAGTATTCTCAGCCACTTAACAATCTTGTATGGAAACATTCCAGCAGATACAGCAGCTCTTGAGAGAAGCGAGTGACATCGTGACAGTTGGGTACAGTAGTGTCCAAAATTCAAACAACTAACACAGGGTAACACCCTGGTTTCTTGCCTATTAAGCTCCAGGTTCGATTACTTGCTCCGCCAGAGATTAACCCTTATAGTGCCACCGGCCAATCCATCGGTCCCGTTATTCTAAAATAGTTAGCTCGGGGCAGATGACCTTGCTGTTCCGCACCTTAAAGAACAATAATCAATCAATAATCAAAATCTTTATTCATTCTCTAGAGTAGGAGAACCTCCCTTTTCTTAACTTTTAACAAGGTAGATTATTGAAAATATAGTATTTATGATTAACATACCTTTCTCGGAGTTGTTGGGAGTCGTTTCGCAATTTCAATTGCCACTGCTGCACCGGAAATAATTACTTTTAATGTAAATAAAGCATTATTGGTCGTGTTCATTTCAACAAGGTCGGCCATTGAACATTGACATCAGACACTACGTCATACCCCACGTGACACGTTGCCAACTTGAATAATGAAATAAAAGGCTAACCATTGGCCTGGATAAAGATTATTGGTGCGTGACTTCCCCCACTGTGCGTGACAAAAACCAGGGGTGTTATCTATTAGCTAACGATCAAACCACCATTGGTCTGGACGAAAATATTGGTCTAGGCAAAATCATTGGTCTGCCGGATGCGATATAGTACCGAATGCGTGGGGTTGGCATTATTGACTTCTTCACAAACATTCACAAAGATTACTGTCAGAGCAGCTCCTATTAGGGAGGGTTGGCGGGTCTACGACAGCGGACGAGTAAACATCTATTACTACTGTATATCATCTCCAGATACAATTACTACAGGTATTTTGGCAAATTTCATTACTTACAATTTTTATAGAAAGGTTCTCCTACTCTGGAGAGCCAACAAATCATTATGTCCAGCTTCGGAGCGCTAACATTGTTATTAGGCTATATTTGAAATGCAGCCAATGGCCATAGGTGGGTATTTTAAATGAACGCCCGTAGGCTCCACATCAAGTTTAATTTCAAGTAGTTCCAACTTATGCTACCAGAGATGCCACTGTCACTGACACCTAGCGGTGAACGCTGGAACTTGGTAGAGCGTTTCTAACCAAATAACCTACAAATTTAACTACACACTACCGATTGTAGTGGTAGGTTCTTTTACACGCCATACATCTTTCACATGGGCCCACCGGCTTTACTTCACCTCCGTAGGAAGGCTTACCGAAGGATTTTAACGCTCTTACAAATCCGATGACTTCGGCTGGGTTTGAACCCACGATCTTGGGCATAGCAGTTCAGCATGCTACCGACTACGCCACTGAAGCCCTAACGCTAATACTGTTGTAACCAAGACAACGCAGGAATCTGTATATCGATGTGTTGAAATTCCATGAATAACTGGATTCATAATAAGTATTCTTTGAACAGGCTGCAGTCAGCTGACAACTCGCGTGTGTTATCTTTTCAAGTCATGTATGTTTATGATCTTGCTTGGAGCTAATTAAGATACATGGTGATAAATACGGCTAGCTCTTTGAACGAAGGGGAAATAAATAAGGTTTTAACGCTCAGTGAAGTGTGTGAGAATGAAATATCTGCTGATGACGACGACTGATTTTGCTGCCGACAATCCACCTAATATGTCACTGTACTGTATAGGCATGTCTTTGCACAGTGAGAGGCTGAGAGCTTTTCCCATAACGGAGCTTCGCCTGCACCGTGGGATGAGCGAAGCACGTTGAGTCAGCCAGAGGTTTGCCCCGAAGGGGATCTTTAACGTGCCAGTAAGTCTACTGACATGGCTCACTCACATATAAGCACTCTCAAATTCCATCTGACTGTGCCAGGATTCAATTCTGTAACCTTCAGAGCAATTAGTATATTTATGGCATAACTCAGCGTTGCTATCGTTCATATTATTTCTTCTTCGTCTGTCGATTTTGGCCTACTGTGGACCGCGTTGAACAATCGGCCGACGTGCCAATCTCTTCTTCTCCTCTCAGAATTTCTTCATGCGTTCGCTGAGTCTCCTTCTCTCTTCAGACCAGATGACCTTGGTTTTATCATTATAAATTATCTTGTCGACTTAGTCATTACGCTGGGGTCTGGCGTTACGTTACGGTGACGGGACTAAATGTACCCAGATGCACTGAGGTGTGTGACGTCATAGTACCGCTTGGTGCATGTGTTCCCGACAATCTCTACTTCGTTAGTATAATACAAAAATCCCCGATTCTTGGATGTCACGGGTAATCACGAGAACCACTGGATGGATTTTGATGCGGTTTTCACCATTCTGTAAAGGATATCTCGAGGAAAATAATTTATGTATGATCAAAGAAAGCCAAGCAGTAATGACTTCAGTGAAAAAGTCGAAAACAAACTTGGCGTCCGTGCGCTTCTTAAGCTTACGCTGGGCAAATCGTTAAACATACCAATATACTATGAGCGTAAGAATTGGTCAGCATGAAAAGTTCTACAAGAAGTCCGCGAGAGCATATCTCTATCATCAATACATCGCCCACTATAAGTGTTTTTAGACTGGATGGAAGGGGCACGTCCCCGCGCGCTCTGGTGAGCGTGACGGCATCAAGCACGCTTGACCTTGCTTTGCCCTTGGTTTGCACTTGCCGTTCGCGAGTAATTTGAAACAAGATAACAAAGATAAGTATTATGCAGATAATTTTCTAACATGCCAAGAGTCTTTGGCTTCGAGCGAAGCGAGAAACCTCCAGCCTTTCTAGCATTTTTCAGCATTTGTAGCATTTAAAATGATACAAAGTCTAGTCTTTCAGACTGACTGTCACTTTATGAGCTAGGATTTTCCTGAAACCCTTTAAATTTATCATGCTTCCTTAGGAACAGTGATTTGTTGAGAATATCTTCTTGAGCGATACAAACTTCTTTGAGATCTGCTCGTGTTTCCTCAAGCCATTTTGTGGTGGACTTAAATTTGCTAATGTAAATGAATATCATTTTGGTTAACCTACTATTAGTTGGTTTACATTTTTTTATTATGTCGGAACCGAGTACGGTTGCAAATAGGAAGAATTCATGGATTCATTTCTTAGGAAAAACGAGGATATGCTACTACTGTGCTGAATCAATATTGAAAGGCTGAATGCCAAGAACTTCAATTCTGGTCCCAGGTGTGGACTGGTGTACACTCAGTCTCGTGAGGTAAAACTGAGAAGAGGTGGGTTCAATTCCTAACTCACATTGTCAGTCATCCTGGAAATAGTTTTGCATGGATTTCCATTTCTACTCCAGGTTAATGCCGGAATGGTTCCTAACTAACCACGACAGCTTTCTACCCAAATCCTACCTCAATTACATATACACAGAGTAGTACAGACATCACAGTGACACAGGTAATCAGTCAAATTTTATACACGCACACATACAAGTACACGAGGATTCATGACCGCGATGTCGCAAAACCCCTAAATAATCAACAACAACAAAAATAGCAACAAATGGTTAAATGTACAGTAGGTATGGTAGCTTTATCAGTTTGCATGATTAAATGTGTATGCTGTACAATCGCGTTTTATGTTAGCAATACTTAAATATTTGCTCCACATCCCTAAAGTGCATAGGTCATATGCTTCTGATTTTAGGGCATAGTCAGGTACTGTAGTTTTAGGGCATATTAGGCTAGTTTTTAAAGAGTATATTCAGTTAGTCTTTTAATGGTCATATTCAACTAGGTTTAGGGCAAATTCAGATAGTTTTTAAAGGTCATATTCAGCTAGTTTTTAAAGGTCACATTCAGCTAGTTTTTAAAGGACATATTCAGCTAGTTTTTAAAGGACATATTCAGCTAGATTTCGGCATATTCAGCTAGTTTTTAAAGGTCATATTAAGCTAGATTTAGGGCATATTCAACTAGTTTTAAAGGTCATATTAAGCTAGATTTAGGGCATATTCAGCTAGTCTTGGAAGGTCATATTCAGCTAGATTTAGGGCATATTCAGCTAGTTTTTAAAGGTCATATTAAGCTAGATTTAGGGCATATTCAGCTAGTTAGCCTACTTTCGATTTTTGTAAAAAATGAAAGTAGACTTATGAGATCAACACAGGGCGAAAAAAGTGTGTCTGTGTGTGTGTGTGTATGTGTGTGTGTGAGTCTGTGTGTGTGTCTGTGTGTGTGTGTGTCTGTGTGTGTGTGAGTGTGTGTACTCTGAATGTCTGTCCCCCCCTATCAATTCGAACACGGTGAATGCGAATTGAACGAAATTTGGTACAAAGGTAGCACTAGCAAAGGACACCTCAGTGTCATGTTTTATATCGCCGCCATCTTGACGGAAACGTAATGGCGGCCACACAAATGTTCAAAGCTTAAATCAAATTACGACTAACCTAATCATCCAATCTCTACCAAATTTTGCAACAACATACCTTTATGGGGGGAGCATCCTTTGACCAAACTAATAAGTCATCAGCGTAATAGTTTGCGGATGGCGGCCATCTTTGTGTGAAAATCGATTCCCCCTATTAATTCGAACACGGTGCAACCGAATGGAACGAAATTTGGTACAGAGGTAGTACTAACAAAAGGCACCTCAGTGTCATGTTTTATATCGCCGCCATCTTGACGGAAACGTAATGGCGGCCACACAAATGTTCAAAGCTTAAATCAAATTACGATTAACCTAATCATCCGATCTCTACCAAATTTTGCAACAACATACCTTTATAGAGGAAGCATCCTTTGACCAAATAACTAGGTCATTAGCCTAATAGTTTGCGGATGGCGGCCATCTTTGTGTGAAAATCAATTCCCCCTATTAATTCAAACACGGTGAAACCAAATGGAACGAAATTTGGTACAGAGGTAGCACTAGCAAAGGGCACCTCAGTGTCATGTTTTATATCGCCGCCATCTTGACAGAAACGTAATGGCGGCCACACGAATGTTCAAAGCTTAAATCAAATTACGATTAACCTAATCATCCGATCTCAACCAAATTTTGCAACTACATACCTTTATGGAGGGAGCATCCTTTGACCAATCTAATAGGTTATTAGCCTAATAGTTTGCGGGTGGCGGCCATCTTTATGTCAAAATTGATTCCCCCTATTAATTCGAACACGGTGGAACCGAATGAACGAAATTTGGTACAGAGGTAGCACTAGCAAAGGGCACCTCAGTGTCATGTTTTATATCGCCGCCATCTTGACAGAAACGTAATGGCGGCCACACGAATGTTCAAAGCTTAAATCAAATTACGATTAACCTAATCATCCGATCTCTACCAAATTTTGCAACTACATACCTTTATGGAGGGAGCATCCTTTGACCAATCTAATAGGTCATTCGCCTAATAGTTTGCGGATGGCGGCCATCTTTGTGTCAAAATCGATTCTCCCTATTAATTCAAACACGGTGAAACCGAATTGAACGAAATTTGGTACAGAGGTAGCACTAGCAAAGGGCACCTCAGTGTCATGTTTTATATCACCGCTATCTTGACGGAAACGTAATCGCGGCCACCCAAATGTTAAAAGCTAAAATGTAATTACGACCAACCTAATAATCTAGTCACTACCAAATTTTGCAACACCATATCTTTATGTGGGAAACATATTCTGACCAAACTGCAAGAACATCAGCCCAATAGTTTGCAGATGGTGGCCAAGTATGTGTGCAAATCGATTCCCCCTATCAATTCAAACACGGTGAAACCGAATTGAACGAAATTTGGTACAGAGGTAGCACTAGCAAAGGGCACCTCATATTCATGTTTAATATCCCTAAAGCACGTTGTATTTCAACAAGATACTACAACCAACATTCAATCATACTCCTTGAAAAGGACAAAGAGTTATAACAATACCCATGCATTTATGAGAAAGTAGGCTATATGTTCTTTACTGAACATCTTGTTTTTAAAGGTCATATTAAGCTAGATTTAGGGCATATTCAGCTAGTTTTTAAAGGTAAAATTCAGCTAGGTTTAGGGTACATTCAGCTAGTTTTAAAGGTCATATTCAGCTAGATTTAGGGCATATTGAGCTAGTTTTTAAAGGTCATATTCAGCTAGGTTTAGGGTACATTCAGCTAGATTGTCAAGATCATATTCAGCTAGATTTAGGGCATATTCAGCTAGTTTTTAAAGGGCAATTTCAGCTAGCTTTTAGGTCATATTCAGATAGCTTTAGAGCATATTCATCTAGTTTTCAAAGTTCATAGCTAGTTTTAGGGTATATTCAGTTAGTTTTTAGATCATATTCAGCTAGATTTTGGACATTTTCTTTTAGTACTTTGAATGTCATATTCAGCTAGTTTTTAGAGATCATTTTCAGTTAAGTTTTTAAAGGTCATATTCAGCTAGTTTTTAGGGCACCCTAGAATACTAACATTATTCAATTCATGCTTAATTCTAATAATACGTTAAATTTACGTACATTACGAACTTTGTGCTAAGGCACCAATTAGTTAAATGTTTGAAATTAATATATATTTCGCATGTAGCCTAACACTATTTAGATACACTTTGAATCCTCTGTGGTCTTTGCAGTTAAATACGCTAAGTTCCTTCTTAAATACAACAAATACAGAAGTCGTTTACTTTGACGTAAATAGCAGTACGTAATCTCTCCAGCCTCTTATACTGTCTCTGGTTTTTATGAGGTAGTTTTTATAATCCCTCTGAAGTGATGTGACATACAGTATCTACCGTACATCAAATTCCCCAACTCTTTGTAATTGCCATGGAGAAACCATATGATGTTAAATTCAAGGATAGTTTCCAGGCAATTCTTTGCCACATGATTATGCCTCTAGAACTGATTGGCATTAAGTTAATAACAAAAGCGACATCACCACCATTGACCAGTGGAAGCACTGCTGGAAGATGGTAGGGTGGGGACAGATATAGAGGGAATTATATTCTAAGCAGTTAAATCTAATATATAAAAGTGAAAGTCTGTATGTATGTATGTATGTATGTGCGTTGGTTCCGTATACAAATCTACACCGTTCCACCAATCTCAACCATATTTTGTATACACATAGTTTAGGACCCAGAAGGAACCGCTGGCTACATGAATTTTCGATAGTCTTTCTCATTCTTCTGATTTCGGTCCTTTTGTACTCGAGAAAAGGCTAATATAAAGTCATAAAATATACTCATGAAGGAATGGCAAGGCAGATCATTTCCATGGCAACATAGCTCAAGTCGAGACACGGCCGACTGGATACGAGTTGCGCTCTGCACTACAGGTATAGAAAATGAGGATCTTTACTTGAAATCCCGTTAGTTACTCAACTGCTCACACAGCACGGTCAACCGAGTATAATATAACAAAGACTTGACACTATCTACTAGATATTTGTCAAATACCACTCACTCATTCATTCATCATGAAATCTCAGAAATCTCTGAAATCTCAGAAACCACCAAACGGATTGGAATGAAGTTTGGTATGCAGCTTCCACAAGGGCCGCGAACGCCCACTAAGAAATGATTTTTGGATATGCAGGTTCTAAAGGGGTGTTAAGGGGGTAGACCTGCATTTCATTGAATAGCAATATCTCCCGATTGGTTTCATTGGGGATGTGATACTCGGCATAAAAACTCATCATTAAAAATAAGAAGACACGTGTCTGAGGGTTTTTCGATGTGGTGTATATTGTGAGGTGAAAGGGGTGAAAAGTGGGGGTTGAAAGATTCCTAACGGAGCGTGTATCTCTTAAACGACATAGGTGAGGAGTTTGAAACTCAGCGAAAAAAAAAAAAGCATAAAAATAAGTAAATATGTGTTTGACCGTTTTTTTCATAAATCCAATTTAAGGGGCCCATGGGGAGGGGTGAAATTCTGGGGGAAAAAAAACAACAGGAAAGAAAGTGTCCTAACTGATTGACTGACTCACTCACTCATCAAACTCAGGGGGAAAAACTGCTTTAAAGTAAGTAAATAGATGTTCGACAGTTTTTTCATAAATCAAATTTAAGGATTTCATGGGGAGGGGTGAAATTCTGAAAAAAGAAAATTGAAAGAAAATGTCTTGACTCACTCACTCACTCACTCATCATCGCCCAGCCAAAATTATTGAAGTTAGAAACATGACAGTTTGGGGTAATGCTCATTGTATGTCAAAACCGTCTTCTAAGGGAGGATTTTCGGATATTCAGGTTCTAAAGTGGTCTTAAGGGGGTTAAACCTGCATTTCATTGAATAACAATATCTCCCGATTGGTTTCATTGGGGGATTTGATACACGGCATATAAACTCACCATTAAACAAGAAGTTCCGTGAAGAACTATACAGCCTACTTTTCATGCCAAGATTATTCTACAGAATATGAACCTATCTAGAATAATGACGAAATTAAGTTGCTAATATCGAAATTTCCAATTAGTTCGAAATACTGTATACCTGGCATAATGTATCCTAATAGAGCACTACAGTTGGCAGCCCTGATGACTGAATATATTCTTAGTTCCATCTCTTAAGGTACAAAATACAAAATTTGGTTGAAGTCCAATGAATAGCATGGACGTTACATGCAGTTAAACATTGGATCTAACAGCGCGCGTAAAATCATGTTGGCAACAATGTCATGCATGTATTGGTCAGAAATAATCTGAAATAATATGATCTATTGTTGTGCCAATTTTGAATGAAATCCATTAGTTAGTATAGAAGTTACATGCATTTTAAAATTGGGCCTATCAGCAGGCTTAGAATCATGTTGGCAGCACTGACGTATATTAGTGACTCCAAATTCGTCTAGAATGCCAGGTACTATACGTGTGCAAAGTTTAGAGCTATTGGCTTGCATACTTTCTGATATATTGATATTAGGGTAACAAAAATAGGGACAGCACATATTAACAGTTGGCAGCCCTGGTTGCTCCTTAGAATACGCATAGTCATATATGTTATGGTACACATAGCACATACGAAATTTGGTTGAAATCCAAATGATAGTATGGAAGTTACATGTATTTAAAGTTGGACCTGTCAGCAGGCTTAGAATCATGTTGGTATCACTGACGTGTATATGTTACTCCAAATTAATATAGAATGTCAGGTACTATACGTGTGCATAATTTAAAGCTGTCGGCTTGCATACTTTCTGATATATTGGTATTTGGATAAAATAAATTAGGAGCATTTATTAACAGTTGGCAGCCCTGGTAGGTCTTAAGAATACGCTCGGTCATATCTGGTTACGTACACATACAACATACGAAATTTGGTTGAATTACAATTGATAGTGTAGAAGTTATATGCATTTAAAAATTGGACCTATCAGGAGGCTTATAATCATTTTGGCAACACTGCCATGTTTGGCCTCCTGGAAATTAAACTGAAATATTATGATCTGTACGTGTGCTAATTTTGAAATAGCTCCCATTCATACTTTCCAAGATATCCAACATGGAGCTCAAATTTCAATTGCGATTTTTTAGCAGTTGGTAGCACTGACATAATTTTCAAATATGGCCGTGAGATATTCAGGTATAGATCTTTACTCCTACCAAATTTTGTTTCGATTGCTGCAGCCGTTTAGGAGTTGATAGGGGGGGACACACACACAGCCAGACAGACAGACAGAAGGACAGACAGACAGACAGACAGACAGACAGACATTTGCCCGATCTCATAAGACTACTTTTTCCTCATTTTTGCAAAATGTGAAAAGTAGGCTAAAAATAAGCAGACATGTGTCTAAGGGTTTTTCGATGTGATGTATATTATGAGGTGAAAGGGGTGAAAGATGGGGGTTTAAGGATTCCTAACGGAGCGCGTATCTCTTTAACGACATAGGCGAGGAGTTTGAAACTAAGCGGAAAAGAATCAGCCTTAAAATAATTAAATAGGTGTTCGACCCTTTTTCTTTTTCATAAATCCAATTTAAGGGGCCCATGTGCAGGGGTGAAATTCTGGGGGAGAACCAGGAAAGAAAGTGTCCTAACCGATTGACTCACTCACTCTTCAAACTCAGGGGGAAAACTGCTTAAAAATAAGTAAATATGTGTTCGACAGTTTAAGGGGTTCATCGAGAGGGGAGAAAACCTGAAGAAGAAAAAAAAAATGAAAGAATATGTCCTGACTCACTCACTCACTCATCATCGCCCAGCCAAAAATATTTAAGTTAGAAACATGGTATTTTGGGTATATGTTCGTTGTATGTCAAAACCGTACACTAAGGGAGGATTTTTGGATGTTCAGGCTCTAAAGGGGTCTTAAGGGGGTTAAACCTGCATTTCATTGAATAACAATATCTCACGAGTGGTTTCATTTGTGGATGTGATACTCGGCATATAAACTAATCATTAGACATAAGCAGACATGTGTCTAAGGGTTTTTCGATGTGGTGTATTATTATGAGGTGAAAGGGGGTGAAAAGTGGGGGGTTGAAGGATTCCAAACAGAGCGTGTAGGCCTATCTCTTAAACGACATAGGAGAGAAATTGGAAACTCAGCGAAAGAATATCAGCTTAAAAAATAAGTAAATCGGTGTTCAACCGTTTTTTCATATATTAATTTAAGGGGCCAACGGGGTGTGGTGAAATTTTGGGGGAAAAAAGGAGAGAAAGTGTCCTAACTGACTGACTAACTCAACCACTCATGAAACTCAGGGGAAAAGGACAGCTTAAAAGTAAGTTAATATGTGTTCAAGCGTTTTTTCATCAATCCAATTTAAGGGGCCCATGGGGAAGGGTGAAATTCTGGCAAAAATAATTGAAAGAAAATGTCCTGTCTGACTCACTCACTCATGACGCCCAGCAAAAACTATTAAAGTTGGAAACATGAAATTTTGGGAATATGTTCGCTGTATGTCGAAAACGTCAACTAAGGAATGATTTTTCTTTATTCGGGTTTTAAAGAGGTGTTAAGGGGGTAAACGTGCATTTCATTGAATGACGATATGTCATGAGTTGTTTCTTTGGGGATGTGATATTCGGTATATAAACTAACCATTAAAAATAATCAGATATGTCTAAGAGTTTATCGATGTGGTGTATATTATGAGGTGAAAGGGGTGAAAATTGGGGGTTGAGGGATTCATAACGGAGCGTGTATCTGTTAAACGACATAGGCGAGAAGTTTGAAATTCGGCGGGAAAAAACAGCTTAAAATATAAGTAAATAGGCTTTCGACCGTTTTTTCATAAATCCAATTTAAGGGGCCCTTGGAGAGGGGTGAAATTCTGGGTGGAAAACAGGAAAGAAAGTGTCCTAACTCACTCACTCATCAAACGCAGGGGGGAAGAACAGCTCAAAAATAAGTAAATAGGTGTTCGACCGTTTTTTTTTCATAAATCCAATTTAAGGGGTTCATGACCGGGGTGAAATTCTGAAAAATAAATGAAAGAAAATGTCCTGACTTACTCACTCACTCATCATCGCCCAGGCAAAATTATTGAAGTTAGAAACATGACATTTTGGGACTATATTCGTTGTATGTCGAAAACGTCCACTAAGGAAGTATTTTTGGATATTCAGATTCTAAAGGGGTATTAAGGGGGTAGACTTGCATTTAATTGAATAACAATATCTCCCGATTGGTTTCCTTGGGGATGGGATACTCGGCATATAAACTCATCATTAAGAATAAGCAGACATATGTCTAAGGGTTTATCGATATGGTGTATATTATGAGGTGAAAGTTTTTTTGTTGTTGTCGTGTAGCCTACTGAGAGGCCGAGTGCAGGTCTTTCTAGTCGACACCCGTGGGCGACCTGCTCGTCGGGATGAGAGATGGAAGGGATGAAGATGAATGAAACTGGGCAAGGATGTGGAAGGAAGCGGCCGTGGCCTGTCAGAAGGTACTGTCCCAGCATTTGCCTGGTGTTGAAAATGGGAAACCGGAAACCACGGAAAACCATTTCAAGGAGAGCCGACGGTGGGGCTCGAACCCACGCGTCTGCCGAGTTAGCAGAGAGCTTGGCCCCTTCACCTAACGCAGCGCTTTAGCCCGCGTAGCCACTACTGTCGGTTAGGTGAAAGGGGTGAAAAGTGGGGGTTGAACGATTCCTAACGGAGCGTGTATCTCTTAAACGACTTAGGCGAGGAGTTTGAAACTCGGAGGATATCAATCAGCTTAATAAATAAATAAATAATTAAAATAAATAGGTGTTCGACCGTTTTTTTTTTCATAAATCCAATTTAAGAGGCCTATGGGGAGGGGTGAAATTCTGGAATAAAAACGTCCACTAAGGAAGGATTTTTGGATGTTCACTCTCATCGACCAACCAAAACTCTTAAAGTTAGAAGAATGTTATTTTGGGGATATGTTTGTTGTATGTCGAAAACGTCTACTAAGGAGGGATTTTTGGATATTCAGGTTCTGGTTGGTTGGTTGGTTGATTGGTTCTTAAGTTTAGGGGCTGCGACAACGCGGTCATGTAGCCCCTTGCACTTTGGGTGTGTGTAGAATCTGTCTGATAACCGGTGTTAATTGTGATGGACTGTATTAGTGTGTGTATCTGTTTTTTAATTTTAAGTACTGCAACTTATGAAAAATGAAAATCCACAGCCTGCTTCCAGTTTCCGACCGGGTTAGGAATGGAATGAATGGAGCCCCCATCTAGCGGCGAGGATATGGACTGTGCCGGCTGCCGAGGCCTGACGCACTCCTCTGGGGCAATGATTTAATGAATGACAGATGAAATGAAATGATAGTGGAGAGTGTTGCTGGAATGAAATTTTGACAGGGAAAACCGGAGTACCGCGAGAAAAACCTGTCTGCCTCCGGTTTGTCCAGCACAGATCTCACATGGAGTGACCGGGATTTGAACCACGGACCCAGCGGTGAGAGGCCGGCGTGCTGCCGCCTAAGCCACGGAAATTTTTCAAATAGTTCCTACTTTTGCCGCCAAGCGCCACCGTCAACGACTACTAGGCCTAATTCAGAACTTAGCTACTAGACGCCACCGCAGTCGGCGCTTGGCAACGAACGTAGAAACCTAAGAGCGTTGTTTACATTCTTAACCTATCCAATTTAGCTTCACACAAGTGCAATTAGTGGAAGGATCTTTAACATGCCATAAATCTATGACATGGGACCGCCGGCTTTACTTCCCCTCCGAAGGAAGGCATACTGAGGGATTTTTAACGCTCTTAAAAAATCCGACGGCTTCGGCCGGGTTTGAACCCGCTATCTTGGGCATGGAAATATTTAGGTTCTAAAGGAGTGTTAACGGGGTTAAACCTGCATTTCATTGAATGACAATATGACACGACTATGACGCGAGCGATGCGAGACTAAAAATGAGATGGTGTGTGTCTGTGTATTACTCAATCACGCAAGTACCACAGTAGGGGGATGGTAGGGGATCTGCCCCCCCCCATTACTCCCAATGCGAGCCGATAACTCCCGAACCCTTGGGCGGAGATTCACGAATGAGGTGTCGTTGGACTCGGGCTGACGGGGGCTTTACTATGGACCACTCATTTCAACCCCTAAATAAAACCTACCCCTACTAGGGGGTGAAATTGTAATTTTTAGTGAAAGTCTCTTTTCAAATACGACATGTATAAGGTGCGCTGCTAAAATGAACTTAAATGTTGTTGCTCATATCGCGCATGCGTTTTTCTGGCTGCCGCTATGGATGAACATTTTTGTTTTTGTTTTTTACGCATGCGCACTTGGGATTTTTGTAAGAGGGCGAGCTCTTTGAAAAAAAAAATGATTGATAAGAAGAGGTTTTGGTGGTGAGGAGAGAGCCAGATAGTCGCCTACTTTCCTACGAAGTTTGTCGATATCTCTCAAACGAAAGGTCGGATTTGGACGTGTGACGTGTCAAATCGATTGTCTCGAAGCCCTATACATGTTATTAATAGGTTAAAGTTTTGAGAATGAGGGAAACAGGCTTTTTGGGGGTAAAACCGTGATTTTAGACTTTTTCCGATATCTCACGAATGCATGGTCGGATTTGGTCCTATGACGTGTCAAATGGCTTGTCTCGAAACCCTGTGTATTTTGGTAATAGGTTACAGTTTTTGAGAATGATGGAAACAGAATATTTTGGGGTAAAAACGTGATTTTAGACTTTTTGCTATATCTCACGAACCAATAACTCTAAAGGCGTGTTCGACAGGTCCAAGGACTCGGGGTAACGTCCTCTCTGCTATGGACCACTCGTTATAATTTTTAATAAAATTGGAAACTCGATTTTGGGGTAAAGACGTGTTTTTTGTGATTTTGTCGATATGTCACAAACCAATAACGCTAGAGACGTGTACGAGGTGTCCTAGGACTCGGGCTAACGCCCCATTTCGAGCGTGGTAGATACTTTTTCCAAAAAATAATTCACAAAGGGCCTAACGCCATACAAGTTGAAAAAAACCCTGTTTTTTTTCTTTACCTGTTTATAATGTCCATGGAGCGTGGTGGTTGAGAGAGACGATACTGCTGGATGTGTGTGTTTCAACGAACCTATCGCTGACCACGGTGGCTGTGCTCAATAGAACAATCGCTATTTCGGCGGGTCGGTTTATGACAGAGCGAGGGTGCGTTTTTTTTCACACCTTTTTACCTTTAACGTGTAAACGGTGATGAGAACTTGGTTCTATGTTGGTCGAAGCGAGTACAGAAAACACACTTGCCGAGGAGCAGGAGGTGAATGTCATTTGAGCTTATGGGAAGGCGTTGATCTGACTTGACAACAGGTGACGCTTGAAGGTGAAATAATCTGACCATTGTGGTGGTAGGGAAGTGCGAAATGCATGTGAACTTGTGTGAAACCACATGCACGCTAAACCAGTGACATCCTGTCTTGCTTCGTACGTGACAAAATGCAAGTTCATGTGAAATTTGATCTACCGCAGGTGTTCGCCTGGGACGATAGCTGTCCACATGCATAATAACTGTTAACAAGTCACATTCTGTTTTGCTTCGTACGTGACAAAATGCAAGTTCATGTGAAATTTGATTCGCCACAGGTGTTCGCCTGGGACGTTAGCTGTCCACGTGACCGATAACAGAATGTTCAAAGCGTGGGAAAAAATGATTATACATGCAACGTAGCATATATAAAGACATGTCGTTATCATTTCCACTCTCACTTGGGTGGACTACCTTTGAACACACTGCGTTGCATGAAACCCCTGGTCTTGTTTAACAGTTTTGGTGTTGGTGGAAAATACTTAACCTTGTTGTGGGGTAGGTATTTATTTATATATTTATTCATTTATACATTTATTGATTAATATATATATATATATTTACAAGCAATTATTTATTGATTAAGTAATTAATGATTTTATTTATTTGTTTGCAGATAACCGGCATACCTTACATGTCTGAGGGAGAAGAAACCATTGCACTTTTGAGCCCACTAGAAGGGAAGAGTAACAAGTCACTGCAAGTAAAGGTGAGATGATTTTTTTAAACTAACTTGTTTCATTTTTTGTTTTATGTTTTATTTTATGAAATGTATGTATTAACCTGAATTTAGGTATTTATAGCGGTTTATTTTATTTATTTTTAGAAACTTGGAAAGAATAGCCTTACCGCCGTAGCAGTCGCTGAAAAAAAACAGAAACGCACTAAAGCGAAACCACTGCCAAAGAGTGAACTGTTTAAAACTCAGGTAAGTCCAACTTAAAAATGCTATTCCATTTTACCACTACTGAAAACTCGTAGACAAAAAAAAAATTCATTACCTGTACATGACTGGGACAATGATTGCTTTCTTGATTAATGGCTATGTTGTTGTTGTTGACTGGGAAAAGTACAAGGCCATGTTGGATTTTCTAAAAATAAAAATAATAAATTTAATTTATGGGTGGTTCCCTATGGACTCAACGAATATCCACAGGTTTGAACATGATAATGTGAACAAAATGACATGACATTCATTTTTGTTTATATATTGGTTAAAGGGAGGGTGGGGGAATGTAAATGACTGTAGCTTTATAAAAAAGAAAATAAGTACATGGGTTACTGTTAGTGCCAACATACAGTTTATTTTTAATGGTGTTTTGATATATTAATGCCAATTAACGTTAACGTTTTATTTACAAGTATTGATTGATTGATTGATTGATTGAGTGATGGGTTATTTTGTTTGCTTTTAGGTGTCGTCATGTGCCATTAACGTAATGAACAGACAGTGAACAAGCATGCATTATGCTTTAAAGTACTCTGTGCAATGTTAATAACTTACAATAAGAAAAAGTTTTATTATAACACATGGCGTTAGTACCAAATACAACAAGTGAGCAAGTTGGTTTACCACGTGGGTTAAATTTAAAATCAGAACATGATCGATGGTTAACATTTGAATCCTGGCCTGTAGGCTTTTTGTCGACGCATGAACTTGCAAAAGCCGGTTTTTTTACTTGAACCGAGGAGATGTGGTGCGCTGTGTGTTTTGTCGTATTGAACTTTCACACTGGGAAGAAGGGGATGATCCCTTTAGAGACCATGACCATTTGCGATGGTCTCCTCACTGTCCTTACATGCTTGGAAAGCAAGTGGGATAACCTACCCGTGCATTCATTTTACCGAACCACAAGGCCTATGGCCGCTACTTACGTTGCTGAATCACAAATAAATAATAATAATGATGTATTACCAGCCAACGGTAGTGTCGATATATGTGGTCCATATGCCATAGACAGTGTTGAATTGGCGTGTGCTTTTGAAAAATTGGGAGTTTGCAAGACTAAAGCACTAGCACACCCAGAGTACAGCTCTGTTGAAAAACGTTTCGAATCTTATAAAAATGTTTGGCCATTAATATTAAAACACCTTACCAAACAGCTAAGTGAAGCTGGATTTTTTTTATACTGGTGAAGGGGATAAAACAATATGTTTTTATTGTGGATTTGCTTTAAAGGATTGGCAAATGACTGATGACCCTTTTGTGCAACACGCTCGTTGGTTACCAAACTGTAAATACATGGTGTTGCTTAAAGGTCAGGAATTTGTGAACACTATTCGTAAAGAAAAAGTGATTGCAGCACAAGACATAAAAGTGCCTTTAGAGTTAGAGCACGC
Source organism: Meconema thalassinum (assembly GCA_946902985.2). Lineage (NCBI taxonomy): Eukaryota > Metazoa > Arthropoda > Insecta > Orthoptera > Tettigoniidae > Meconema > Meconema thalassinum. The sequence continues at coordinate 97,164,955 of OX336399.1, forward strand.
GGAGCAAATACATAAGGCTGAAAGAAAAGACTTGTGTTACGAACAGATACAAAAGTGTGACCAACAATTATGTAAAATTTGTTATCAAGATGAACTAGGTGTTGTATTTTTACCCTGTGGACACATGATAGCCTGTGTCAAGTGTGCATTAGAACTTAACACTTGTGCTATATGCAGAAAAGTAGTATCTGCAACAGTTAGGGCATTTCTTGCATAACTAGTATAATTTATTCGCCATGGATAGTGCAAAATCCCTAATTGCACAATATTATTAAAGCTGTTTTAGAGTGTAATAGATATGCTTTTGTTTTGTTTATAGACTACTACAATGAATGTTTTGAATGCTGTGGGACAATCATGTGGCTTAGAGACAAAGAAGCTCAGCGAATTGCCAACGCATATTCCATTCCGCATTATCAAGATTCGGAAATTGAAAACAGCATATGGTGATCGTGTACTTTGTGTATGTGAAAACTTTGAGACATTTCTGCCTATACGGTTTAATGATATGTCGGAGAGTGTTTTTGATGAAGTCAATAATGCTGTGCAACCTGTACACTTAATTTATGAAGGTTTTAAAAACAATAGGTGCATGGTTCGTTTTAATTAAATAAATAAATAATGTGAAATAATAATGGAAAATATAAGTAATGACAATATACTGAAAAAGAAAGGAAATATGTGCATAGAATAGTAATGTTTTAGTGTTTAGTGTTGTCTTTAAAAATGTTATAATGAAACCAAAAAAAATGTATATAAAGTTTGTAAATAAATGCAAAATAATGTTACAATGCTGTTTTATTTTATACAAAGTTAGTATATTTAACATTGCAGAGTATACATGATTATGACAATAAATGCATACTGAATACAAGCCTTTCTCACTTTACAATAGTCTGTTATAATTTTAAACACAAGGCTTGTTGTAGATCATTTTATAGCAATGTCCCTTCAATGTTGTTTTCGAAAAGTGGGGAAGCCACAATGGATGTATTGACATAAAAACCTTATGGTTATTACTATTTAGTCACTTTGATCCCATTGCATATCAAGAGCAGATGACCTAGTTGTTCCACTCTTTAAAACGACAACAACAACACTACCTCTTGCATAGTTTGTGATGTTGATGGCTCTTGCGACGTGGAAGATGGATTAAAAATAACTTTGAGAACAGGGGTTAAACGTTGATCATTAAACAATGCACTATTTTGAGTAGCAATATAGTTTTCTTGATTTTTTGTCGACGGCAACTGTGTTTCATGCGGTACACTACATTGATGATCACTGACACTTAAAACCTCACTATTTTTACTTTTTAGGTCACCACGACAATGTTTGGAACGTTGCTTTGAACAACGCCAAATAACAGTTCCATTTTTATTGGTTCGTTTCACAATATATGAATATCCTTTATAGTATGCGTAAGGCTTACCATACCTAGTCACTGATACTTCCATATCAACTGTCAAGCATAGACTAAGCTCTAGTAAAGTCAACTTGGTAATAAGAATACTAGTTTAATGTGAGAGCAAATATGGATCCAAAGAGTTCAGGTAAAAGTGAAAGCAAATAAGCAAATATTAGAAACAAGAGTTGGGGTGAAAGTGGTCGCAAAGTGGTAGACCCATTACACAATAATTTCAGCACGACGAAGCTCTTGTTCATCTTCTTTGATTTCCCAATCGTGACCAGTATGGCCAGCTTGACGTGAGGCATGCAACAACTGTAGCCGCTGGACGAGCTTATTGGGATTGTGCCAGTATACAAATTTAACAAATGGATTTTTAGGTGTAAACAAAGCATTACCATTCCTTTAAATACATTAATGGATATGTTGTTGGCTTTCTCAAAGTGTTGTTGTTGTTGTTTTCTGCCAACAGGTGCTTACTGCGTATGACAAGGCTGTACACTCGTGGGTTAGACAGCCTTTCTTGCTAAGGGTCTCCTATATACCCTAAACATGGCTATACATGTTAGTTCTGAACATTTAGTGGTTAATTGTATATTGAGTTTAAATAGAGAACTTATACAAGCACGTCTTGCATGTGGTTAAACTTCACAAGTGTCACATGCAACATGCAAAGTATGTTTCCGCTACCTAGCGGTAAATATGAGCACTACCTGTACTACTAGCATGCTACCTAGCAGAGGATATGAACACTTACTAGTAATATCCAAAGTGAGCTGAGGTTAGGTTAGGTTAGGTAAAGTTAGGTTAGCCATTAAAATAAGTTACCAAAATAAGCCGTCAAAAATAATTGTTTTTTTTACCCCTGAGGTCTTGGTATCCAACTTGACTATGTACAGAATTTAATTAACATCTGAGAGTTGAAAGGTTAGGTTAGGTTAGGTAAAGTTAGGTTAGGTTAGGTTAGTGAACTGAGGTTAAGTCTTTAAATATTCCCTCTCTTTCAACTACTTTCCAACACCAAGAAAAAAATCCACTAAATACATTGACACAAATAACTTGTCAAATAAGCCAATACAAAAGCCAATACTAATGCCAACACAAAAAGCCCACACAAAAAGCCCACACAAAAAGCCAACACGAAAAGCCAATACAAAAAGCCAACATGAAAGGCCAATACAAGAAAGCCAACACGAAAAGCCAACACAAAATGCCAACAAAAGCCAACACGAAAAGCCAACACGAAATGCCAACACGAAAAGCCAACACAAAAAGCCAACATGTAAGGCCAACACAAAAGCCAACACGAAATGCCTACACGAAAAGCCAACACAAAAAGCCAACACGAAAAGCCAACACAAAAGCCAACACGAAATGCCAACACGAAATGCCAACACAAAAAGCCAACACAAAAAGCCAACACACAAGCCAACACTAAAGCCAACACGAAAAGCCAATATATAAGCTTATGGTAGGTCACTCCATCAGCAAAACAGTTGTAACCTTTGTAGTGTGAACATCGTACTGACAGGTCAGTTACTACTATGGAACTTATTACAACCAACAAAGGTAGGCTACGTGCACTCTTATCAAGGCTACTCCTATAACTATAATCGCCAGAATGTAAATGGAATAATATTCTGGCGATGCTCAAAAGAGAGGTCAACAAAATGTCGAGGCAATCTGAAAAGTAAAAATGGAAAGGTTTTAAGTGTGAGTGTTCATCAATGTAGTGCTCGAAACGAACCACGCTTACTGTTTACAAACAATTATCAAAATGCTAAAAAGCAAGTTCAAGAAAACGATATTGCGGCTAAAGATAGTGCAGTGTTTGTTCAAAAGGACTTATCATGTCCTCAAAACGTCATGTTAGGACAGTTGTCAACGTCCAAGAAACCTTCAACACTATCAAAATCAACTCAGACTATAAGTAAAGTGGTATTGCAAGAGGATCAAAAAGGACTATATAGTAACAGTGATGATGGTCATGATGATAATAGTGATCATGATGATGATAATGATGATGATGATGATAATGATCATGATAATGGTAATGCTTTGTTTACACCTAAAAATCCATTTGTTAAATTTGTATACTGGCACAATCCCAATAAGCTCGTCCAGCGGCTACAGTTGTTGCATGCCTCACGTCAAGCTGGCCATACTGGTCACGATTGGGAAATCAAAGAAATTGAACAAGAGCTTCGTCGTGCTGAAATTATTGTGTAATGGGTCTACCACTTTGCGACCACTTTCACCCCAACTCTTGTTTCTAATATTTGCTTATTTGCTTTCACTTTTACCTGAACTCTTTGGATCCATATTTGCTCTCACATTAAACTAGTATTCTTATTACCAAGTTGACTTTACTAGAGCTTAGTCTATGCTTGACAGTTGATATGGAAGTATCAGTGACTAGGTATGGTAAGCCTTACGCATACTATAAAGGATATTCATATATTGTGAAACGAACCAATAAAAATGGAACTGTTATTTGGCGTTGTTCAAAGCAACGTTCCAAACATTGTCGTGGTGACCTAAAAAGTAAAAATAGTGAGGTTTTAAGTGTCAGTGATCATCAATGTAGTGTACCGCATGAAACACAGTTGCCGTCGACAAAAAATCAAGAAAACTATATTGCTACTCAAAATAGTGCATTGTTTAATGATCAACGTTTAACCCCTGTTCTCAAAGTTATTTTTAATCCATCTTCCACGTCGCAAGAGCCATCAACATCACAAACTATGCAAGAGGTAGTGTTGTTGTTGTCGTTTTAAAGAGTGGAACAACTAGGTCATCTGCTCTTGATATGCAATGGGATCAAAGTGACTAAATAGTAATAACCATAAGGTTTTTATGTCAATACAACCATTGTGGCTTCCCCACTTTTCGAAAACAACATTGAAGGGACATTGCTATAAAATGATCTACAACAAGCCTTGTGTTTAAAATTATAACAGACTATTGTAAAGTGAGAAAGGCTTGTATTCAGTATGCATTTATTGTCATAATCATGTATACTCTGCAATGTTAAATATACTAACTTTGTATAAAATAAAACAGCATTGTAACATTATTTTGCATTTATTTACAAACTTTATATACATTTTTTTTTGGTTTCATTATAACATTTTTAAAGACAACACTAAACACTAAAACATTACTATTCTATGCACATATTTTCTTTCTTTTTCAGTATATTGTCATTACTTATATTTTCCATTATTATTTCACATTATTTATTTATTTAATTAAAACGAACCATGCACCTATTGTTTTTAAAACCTTCATAAATTAAGTGTACAGGTTGCACAGCATTATTGACTTCATCAAAAACACTCTCCGACATATCATTAAACCGTATAGGCAGAAATGTCTCAAAGTTTTCACATACACAAAGTACACGATCACCATATGCTGTTTTCAATTTCCGAATCTTGATAATGCGGAATGGAATATGCGTTGGCAATTCGCTGAGCTTCTTTGTCTCTAAGCCACATGATTGTCCCACAGCATTCAAAACATTCATTGTAGTAGTCTATAAACAAAACAAAAGCATATCTATTACACTCTAAAACAGCTTTAATAATATTGTGCAATTAGGGATTTTGCACTATCCATGGCGAATAAATTATACTAGTTATGCAAGAAATGCCCTAACTGTTGCAGATACTACTTTTCTGCATATAGCACAAGTGTTAAGTTCTAATGCACACTTGACACAGGCTATCATGTGTCCACAGGGTAAAAATACAACACCTAGTTCATCTTGATAACAAATTTTACATAATTGTTGGTCACACTTTTGTATCTGTTCGTAACACAAGTCTTTTCTTTCAGCCTTATGTATTTGCTCCGCGTGCTCTAACTCTAAAGGCACTTTTATGTCTTGTGCTGCAATCACTTTTTCTTTACGAATAGTGTTCACAAATTCCTGACCTTTAAGCAACACCATGTATTTACAGTTTGGTAACCAACGAGCGTGTTGCACAAAAGGGTCATCAGTCATTTGCCAATCCTTTAAAGCAAATCCACAATAAAAACATATTGTTTTATCCCCTTCACCAGTATAAAAAAATCCAGCTTCACTTAGCTGTTTGGTAAGGTGTTTTAATATTAATGGCCAAACATTTTTATAAGATTCGAAACGTTTTTCAACAGAGCTGTACTCTGGGTGTGCTAGTGCTTTAGTCTTGCAAACTCCCAATTTTTCAAAAGCACACGCCAATTCAACACTGTCTATGGCATATGGACCACATATATCGACACTACCGTTGGCTGGTAATACATCATTATTATTATTTATTTGTGATTCAGCAACGTAAGTAGCGGCCATAGGCCTTGTGGTTCGGTAAAATGAATGCACGGGTAGGTTATCCCACTTGCTTTCCAAGCATGTAAGGACAGTGAGGAGACCATCGCAAATGGTCATGGTCTCTAAAGGGATCATCCCCTTCTTCCCAGTGTGAAAGTTCAATACGACAAAACACACAGCGCACCACATCTCCTCGGTTCAAGTAAAAAAACCGGCTTTTGCAAGTTCATGCGTCGACAAAAAGCCTACAGGCCAGGATTCAAATGTTAACCATCGATCATGTTCTGATTTTAAATTTAACCCACGTGGTAAACCAACTTGCTCACTTGTTGTATTTGGTACTAACGCCATGTGTTATAATAAAACTTTTTCTTATTGTAAGTTATTAACATTGCACAGAGTACTTTAAAGCATAATGCATGCTTGTTCACTGTCTGTTCATTACGTTAATGGCACATGACGACACCTAAAAGCAAACAAAATAACCCATCACTCAATCAATCAATCAATCAATCAATACTTGTAAATAAAACGTTAACGTTAATTGGCATTAATATATCAAAACACCATTAAAAATAAACTGTATGTTGGCACTAACAGTAACCCATGTACTTATTTTCTTTTTTATAAAGCTACAGTCATTTACATTCCCCCACCCTCCCTTTAACCAATATATAAACAAAAATGAATGTCATGTCATTTTGTTCACATTATCATGTTCAAACCTGTGGATATTCGTTGAGTCCATAGGGAACCACCCATAAATTAAATTTATTATTTTTATTTTTAGAAAATCCAACATGGCCTTGTACTTTTCCCAGTCAACAACAACAACATAGCCATTAATCAAGAAAGCAATCATTGTCCCAGTCATGTACAGGTAATGAATTTTTTTTTGTCTACGAGTTTTCAGTAGTGGTAAAATGGAATAGCATTTTTAAGTTGGACTTACCTGAGTTTTAAACAGTTCACTCTTTGGCAGTGGTTTCGCTTTAGTGCGTTTCTGTTTTTTTTCAGCGACTGCTACGGCGGTAAGGCTATTCTTTCCAAGTTTCTAAAAATAAATAAAATAAACCGCTATAAATACCTAAATTCAGGTTAATACATACATTTCATAAAATAAAACATAAAACAAAAAATGAAACAAGTTAGTTTAAAAAAATCATCTCACCTTTACTTGCAGTGACTTGTTACTCTTCCCTTCTAGTGGGCTCAAAAGTGCAATGGTTTCTTCTCCCTCAGACATGTAAGGTATGCCGGTTATCTGCAAACAAATAAATAAAATCATTAATTACTTAATCAATAAATAATTGCTTGTAAATATATATATATATATTAATCAATAAATGTATAAATGAATAAATATATAAATAAATACCTACCCCACAACAAGGTTAAGTATTTTCCACCAACACCAAAACTGTTAAACAAGACCAGGGGTTTCATGCAACGCAGTGTGTTCAAAGGTAGTCCACCCAAGTGAGAGTGGAAATGATAACGACATGTCGTTATATATGCTACGTTGCATGTATAATCATTTTTTCCCACGCTTTGAACATTCTGTTATCGGTCACGTGGACAGCTAACGTCCCAGGCGAACACCTGTGGCGAATCAAATTTCACATGAACTTGCATTTTGTCACGTACGAAGCAAAACAGAATGTGACTTGTTAACAGTTATCATGCATGTGGACAGCTATCGTCCCAGGCGAACACCTGCGGTAGATCAAATTTCACATGAACTTGCATTTTGTCACGTACGAAGCAAGACAGGATGTCACTGGTTTAGCGTGCATGTGGTTTCACACAAGTTCACATGCATTTCGCACTTCCCTACCACCACAATGGTCAGATTATTTCACCTTCAAGCGTCACCTGTTGTCAAGTCAGATCAACGCCTTCCCATAAGCTCAAATGACATTCACCTCCTGCTCCTCGGCAAGTGTGTTTTCTGTACTCGCTTCGACCAACATAGAACCAAGTTCTCATCACCGTTTACACGTTAAAGGTAAAAAGGTGTGAAAAAAACGCACCCTCGCTCTGTCATAAACCGACCCGCCGAAATAGCGATTGTTCTATTGAGCACAGCCACCGTGGTCAGCGATAGGTTCGTTGAAACACACACATCCAGCAGTATCGTCTCTCTCAACCACCACGCTCCATGGACATTATAAACAGGTAAAGAAAAAAAAACAGGGTTTTTTTCAACTTGTATGGCGTTAGGCCCTTTGTGAATTATTTTTTGGAAAAAAATATCTACCACGCTCGAAATGGGGCGTTAGCCCGAGTCCTAGGACACCTCGTACACGTCTCTAGCGTTATTGGTTTGTGACATATCGACAAAATCACAAAAAACACGTCTTTACCCCAAAATCGAGTTTCCAATTTTATTAAAAATTATAACGAGTGGTCCATAGCAGAGAGGACGTTACCCCGAGTCCTTGGACCCTGTCGAACACGCCTCTAGCGTTATTGGTTCGTGAGATATAGCAAAAAGTCTAAAATCACGTTTTTACCCCAAAATATTCTGTTTCCATCATTCTCAAAAACTTTAACCTATTACCAAAATACACAGGGTTTCGAGACAAGCCATTTGACACGTCATAGGACCAAATCCGACCATGCATTCGTGAGATATCGGAAAAAGTCTAAAATCACGGTTTTACCCCCAAAAAGCCTGTTTCCCTCATTCTCAAAACTTTAACCTATTAATAACATGTATAGGGCTTCGAGACAATCGATTTGACACGTCACACGTCCAAATCCGACCTTGCGTTTGAGAGATATCGACAAACTTCGTAGGAAAGTAGGCGACTATCTGGCTCTCTCCTCACCACCAAAACCTCTTCTTATCAATCATTTTTTTTTCAAAGAGCTCGCCCTCTTACAAAAATCCCAAGTGCGCATGCGTAAAAAACAAAAACAAAAATGTTCATCCATAGCGGCAGCCAGAAAAACGCATGCGCGATATGAGCAACAACATTTAAGTTCATTTTAGCAGCGCACCTTATACATGTCGTATTTGAAAAGAGACTTTCACTAAAAATTACAATTTCACCCCCTAGTAGGGGTAGGTTTTATTTAGGGGTTGAAATGAGTGGTCCATAGCAAAGCCCCCGTCAGCCCGAGTCCAACGACACCTCATTCGTGAATCTCCGCCCAAGGGTTCGGGAGTTATCGGCTCGCATTGGGAGTAATGGGGGGGGGCAGAACCCCTACCATCCCCCTACTTACCACTGGTCCGATTTACATGAATTTTACATGGAAGTAGCTGATTTACCTGGTTAAAATATAGGCTACTTTTGATTTCAATACTTTGCACTGTTTAAAGAAGGCGACCATTTTAGTGACGTCACTACACCCTTTGGTTTCAAACTTTCATATTTCCATTTCAAATAAAAAGAGAACGCTAAGAAATAGCAAACTTTTGATGACATATACGAGGTTTAAAATTACATTTTCTATCCGAAAGGTATCTCCAACTGCTAGCGAGTACTGTAAACCTAAATTTGTGCTATAAAACACGGTCAACGCCGAGCGGTGTAGTCGGACAAAATGATCCATCCTTAATCTCCCTCTGCGCAGCACCTAGCCTATCCCCTGTTTTAACTGTCACCTTCACATTTTAATTTATTTATGATGCGTAGCGAAGCACGGGTACTTCAGCTAGTTATTCATACACGTACATTTTACGTATGTTAGTATTGTAGGGTTAACTTCTGAGCCCTAATGTTACGTAAACTTTCCTGACCAATTAAATCTATAATGTAGGTCTAGCTTTTGGGCAAGTAGGTCGTGTTGAAATTTGAGATAGCCGACGTATTTTGGGATAACAACTCGTACCTTTGTCCAAGTTAGAAAGTAAACCACTAACAAATTAATTCGTGGTAATGGAACAAACCATTCTATTACATTTCACAGAATGGGCATGACCGTTGATCTCAACAGCTTGCACTTGTCAGCGTAGAGCGGACAACTCCCAGCATTCCTTCTTCCAGTCTAATGCGCTGTTTATCAAAACAAAGGAAGTTCGAGACTGCGTTGGAGACAGTGCACACTTACTCAGTTCGCTGGTGGTCCCAGTAGTTTAATTTGTGCCATGTAGCTCAGCGAGGTGATGTTAAATGGGATGAAAGGCAGGCCGGTTAAAATCGAGGGCTGTGAGTTATTTTCTCTTACCATAGTTAAAATGTAATTTTATATATATACAGTATAAATTTTGTGTAAAAATAAGACACAGCGAAGTCCTTCGCACGGTGGTCTTTTAGAGAGACGGTCGAATGCAGTGATTTTTAGCCTACTTTTCACATTTTGCAAAAATGAGGAAAAAGTAGACTTATGAGATCGATCCGGGAAAATGTGTGTCTGTCTGTCTGTCCATCTGTCTGTCTGTCTGTCTGGCTGTGTGTGTGTGTGTGTGTGTGTGTGTGTGTCCCCACTATCAACTCCTAAACGGCTGCAGCAATCGAAACCAAATTTAGTATGAGTAAAGATGTATACCGGAATATCTCAAGCTCATATTTGAAAATGATGTCAGTGCTACCAACTGCTGAAAAAATGCAATAGAAATTTGAGCTCAATGTTGGATATCTTGGAAGGTATGCATGCGAGCTATTCCAAAATTTTGGCACACATGTAGATAATTAGATTTCAGTTTAATTTCCAGGAGGCCATACATGACAGTGTTGCCAAAATAATTTTAAGCCTTCTGATAGGTCTGATTTTTAAATGCATATAACTTCTACACTATTAATTGGATTTCAACCAAATTTTGTATTTAATATGTGTACATAAACAGATATGACTGAGTGTATTCTTAAGAGCCACCAGGGCTGCCAACTGTTAATAATTTCTCTCTCTATTTTCTTCATCCAAATACCAATATATCTGAAAGTATGCAAGCCGACAGCTTTAAACTATGCACACGTATAGTACCTGACATTTTAGATTAATTTGGAGTAACTTATATACTTCAGTTCTACCAACATGATTCTAAGCCTGCTAATAGGACCAATATTTAAATACATGTAACTCCTATACTATCAGTTGGATTTCAACCAAATTTCGTATGTGCTATGTGTAACACAACAGATATGACTATAAGTATTCTTAAGAGCAATCAGGGCTGCCAACTGTTAATAAATGCTGTCGGGATTAGTATAGATCGCGAGTCCCGGCGGCACCAAATTCCCCTAAAACAAAATGGCGGCTTCCGTGACGTCATCAATGACGTCACGAAATACTCCTCTAGCAAGCTTACGGGAAAAGCCTAGGGAATAGGGGGTTTTGGGTGGGGAACAACAAAAAACGTGAAAAACGGGATGGGTATCGCGATCTTTACTTGAGCCCCCCCGCTCAAGTAAAGATCGCGATACCCATCAAAAATTTGCCATTTCACCTCATTTTCAAACAATCGCGATACACAGAAAAAGATCCACATTTCACCGCATTTTAAAAAAAAGCCGGTATCGCGATCTTTACTTGAGCTCCCCTGCTCAAGTACAGATCGCGATACCCATCAAAAATTTGCCATTTCAGCTCATTTTCAAGCAATCGCACTACGCAGTGAAAAATAAAGATCGCGATACCCATCAAAAATTTGCCATTTCAGCTCATTTTCAAGCAATCTCACTACGCAGTGAAAAATAAAGATCGCGATACCCATCACAAATTCGCCATTTCAGCTCTTTTTCAAGCAATCGCACTACGCAGTGAAAAATAAAGATCGCGATACCCATCAAAAATTTGCCATTTCAGCTCATTTTCAAGCAATCTCACTACGCAGTGAAAAATAAAGATCGCGATACCCATCACAAATTCGCCATTTCAGCTCTTTTTCAAGCAATCGCGCTACGCAGTGAAAAATTAAGATCGCGATACCCATCACAAATTTGCCATTTCTACTCAATTTCAAGCAATCGCGCTACGCAATGAAAAATAAAGATCGCGATACCCATCACAAATTCGCCATTTCAGCTCTTTTTCAAGCAATCGCGCTACGCAGTGGAAAATTAAGATCGCGATACCCAACACAAATTTGCCATTTCTACTCACTTTCAAGCAATCGCGCTACGCAATGAAAAATAAAGATCGCGATACCCATCACAAATTCGCCATTTCAGCTCTTTTTCAAGCAATCGCGCTACGCTGTGAAAAATTAAGATCGCGATACCCATCACAAATTTGCCATTTCTACTCATTTTCAAGCAATCGCGCTACGCAATGAAAAATAAAGATCACGATACCCATCACAAATTCGCCATTTCAACTCTTTTTCAAGCAATCGCGCTACGCAGTGAAAAATAAAGATCGCGATACCCATCACAAATTCGCCATTTCAGCTCTTTTTCAAGCAATCGCGCTACGCAGTGGAAAATAAAGATCGCGATACCCATCAAAAATTTGCCATTTCAGCTCATTTTCAAGCAATCGCACTACGCAGTGAAAAATAAAGATCGCGATACCCATCACAAATTCGCCATTTCAGCTCTTTTTCAAGCAATCGCGCTACGCAGTGATAAATTAAGATCGCGATACCCATCACAAATTTGCCATTTCTACTCAATTTCAAGCAATCGCGCTACGCAATGAAAAATAAATATCGCGATACCCATCACAAATTCGCCATTTCAGCTCTTTTTCAAGCAATCGCGCTACGCAGTGGAAAATTAAGATCGCGATACCCAACACAAATTTGCCATTTCTACTCATTTTCAAGCAATCGCGCTACGCAATGAAAAATAAAGATCGCGATACCCATCACAAATTCGCCATTTCAGCTCTATTTCAAGCAATCGCGCTACGCAGTGAAAAATTAAGATCGCGATAACCATCACAAATTTGCCATTTCTACTCATTTTCAAGCAATCGCGCTACGCAATGAAAAATAAAGATCGCGATACCCATCACAAATTCGCCATTTCAACTCTTTTTCAAGCAATCGCGCTACGCAGTGAAAAATAAAGATCGCGATACCCATCACAAATTCGCCATTTCAGCTCTTTTTCAAGCAATCGCGCTACGCAGTGGAAAATAAAGATCGCGATACCCATCGCAAATTCGCCATTTCAGCTCTTTTTCAAGCAATCGCGCTACGCAATGAAAAATAAAGATCGCGATACCCATCACAAATTTGCCATTTCTACTCATGTTCAAGCAATCGCGCTACGCAAATAAAGATCGCGATACCCATTACAAATTTGCCATTTCCGTCCAATTTTAATATTTCACACACACACACACACGGTTTTTGTCAATAGTTACAGCCTCACCTGCCTAGAGGAATTGATTTTTGGTGCCCCTCTGTGGCCACAGCCAAAGGCTGCACCTACCCTCAAACTTCTAACCTTCGTTGCGTCCTATCCAATGGTTTTGACAATGGTTACAGCCTAACCATCCAGACCAATGGTTTAGTGTCAACAGTGCCCCACTAGCTGCCGCACACCTACCCACAGACTTCTAACCTTCGTTGCGTCCAATCCAATGGTTTTGACAATGGTTACAGCCTAACCGCCCAGACCAATAGTTTAGTGTGAACAGTGCCCCATTAGCTGCCGCACACCAACCCACAGACTTCTAACCTTCGTTGCGTCCAATCCAATGCTTTTGACAATGGTTACAGCCTAACCGCCCAGACCAATGGTTTAGAGTGAACAGTGCCCCACTAGCTGCCGCACACCTACCCACAGACTTCTAACCTTCGTTGCGTCCAATCCAATGGTTTTGACAATGGTTACTGCCTAACCGCCCAGACCAATGGTTTAGTGTGAACAGTGCCCCACTAGCTGCCGCAACCACGTCCTCCTCCAGCAATACTATGCGACTTGTGTGGTCGCTTGTTCCATGCCAGGATTGGACTCTTTAGTCACCGTAAACACATCCACAAACTGGACTGAAGGAAGAAGATTTATACTCGGATTCGAGTTAAAGCTGATGATGATGATGAGCTGCCGCACACCTACCCACAGACTTCTAACCTTTGTTGCGTCCAATCCAATGGTTTTGACAATGGTCACAGCCTAACCGCCCAGACCAATGGTTTAGTGTCAACAGTGCCCCACTAGCTGCCGCACACCTACCCACAGACTTCTAACCTTCGTTGCGTCCAATCCAATGGTTTTGACAATGGTTACAGCCTAACCGCCCAGACCAATGGTTTAGTGTCAACAGTGCCCCACTAGCTGCCGCACACCTACCCGCAGACTTCTAACCTTTGTTGCGTCCAATCCAATGGTTTTGACAATGGTCACAGCCTAACCGCCCAGACCAATGGTTTAGTGTCAACAGTGCCCCACTAGCTGCCGCACACCTACCCACAGACTTCTAACCTTCGTTGCGTCCAATCCAATGGTTTTGACAATGGTTACAGCCTAACCGCCCAGACCAATGGTTTAGTGTGAACAGTGCCCCACTAGCTGCCGCACACCTACCCACAGACTTCTAACCTTCGTTGCATCCAATCCAATGGTTTTGACAATGGTCACAGCCTAACCGCCCAGACCAATGGTTTAGTGTGAACAGTGCCCCACTAGCTGCCGCACACCTACCCACAGACTTCTAACCCTTGTTGCGTTCAATCCAATGGTTTTGACAATGGTTACAGCCTAACCGCCCAGACCAATGGTTTAGAGTGAACAATGCCCCACTAGCTGCCGCACACCTACCCTCAGACTTCTAATCTTCGTTGCGTCCAATCCAATGGTTTTGACAATGGTTACAGCCTAACCGCCCAGACCAATGGTTTAGAGTGAACAGTGCCCCACTAGCTGCCGCACACCTACCCACAGACTTCTAACCTTTGTTGCGTCCAATCCAATGGTTTTGACAATGGTTACAGCCTAACCGCCCAGACCAATGGTTTAATGTGAACAGTGCCCCACTAGCTGCCGCACACCTACCCACAGACTTCTAACCTTCGTTGCGTCCAATCCAATGGTTTTGACAATGGTCACAGCCCAACCGCCCAGACCAATGGTTTAGTGTGAACAGTGCCCCACTAGCTGCCGCACACCTACCCACAGACTTCTAACCTTCGTTGCGTCCAATCCAATGGTTTTGACAATGGTTACAGCCTAACCGCCCAGACCAATGGTTTAGTGTGAACAGTGCCCCACTAGCTGCCGCACACCTACCCACAGACTTCTAACCTTCGTTGCGTCCAATCCAATGGGTTTGACAATGGTCACAGCCCAACCGCCCAGACCAATGGTTTAGTGTGAACAGTGCCCCACTAGCTGCCGCACACCTACCCACAGACTTCTAACCTTTGTTGCGTCCAATCCAATGGTTTTGACAATGGTTACAGCCTAACCGCCCAGACCAATGGTTTAGAGTGAACAGTGCCCCACTAGCTGCCGCACACCTACCCACAGACTTCTAACCTTCGTTGCGTCCAATCCAATGGTTTTGACAATGGTTACAGCCTAACCGCCCAGACCAATGGTTTAGTGTGAACAGTGCCCCACTAGCTGCCGCACACCTACCCACAGACTTCTAACCTTCGTTGCGTCCAATCCAATGGTTTTGACAATGGTCACAGCCTAACCGCC
Organism: Meconema thalassinum; assembly: GCA_946902985.2. Taxonomy (NCBI): domain Eukaryota; kingdom Metazoa; phylum Arthropoda; class Insecta; order Orthoptera; family Tettigoniidae; genus Meconema; species Meconema thalassinum. The sequence goes on from OX336399.1 coordinate 97,180,226, forward strand.
CAGACCAATGGTTTAGTGATAACAGTGCCCCACTAGCTGCCGCACACCTACCCACAGACTTCTAACCTTCGTTGCGTCCAATCCAATGGTTTTGACAATGGTTACAGCCTAACCGCCCAGACCAATGGTTTAGTGTGAACAGTGCCCCACTAGCTGCCGCACACCTACCCACAGACTTCTAACCTTCGTTGCGTCCAATCCAATGGTTTTGACAATGGTCACAGCCCAACCGCCCAGACCAATGGTTTAGTGTGAACAGTGCCCCACTAGCTGCCGCACACCTACCCACAGACTTCTAACCTTTGTTGCGTCCAATCCAATGGTTTTGACAATGGTTACAGCCTAACCGCCCAGACCAATGGTTTAGAGTGAACAGTGCCCCACTAGCTGCCGCACACCTACCCACAGACTTCTAACCTTCGTTGCGTCCAATCCAATGGTTTTGACAATGGTTACAGCCTAACCGCCCAGACCAATGGTTTAGTGTTAACAGTGCCCCAATAGCTGCCGCACACCTACCCACAGACTTCTAACCTTCGTTGCGTCCAATCCAATGGTTTTGACAATGGTCACAGCCTAACCGCCCAGACCAATGGTTTAGTGTGAACAGTGCCCCACTAGCTGCCGCACACCTACCCACAGACTTCTAACCTTTGTTGCGTCCAATCCAATGGTTTTGACAATGGTTACAGCCTAACCGCCCAGACCAATGAGGTAAGTATTTTTAACACGTCATAGGTGACGTCATTGAGATCACCAAAAGCTCACTAAACCCCGGGACTCGGGATATATACTACAACCACTTTTTCTGCGCGGGCGAAAATTTTCCATTTCACCTAATTTTCAAACAATCGCGATACACAGCAAAACATCCATGGGATGTTGATCCTTCAACTACCAGAAGCACTGTAATAAGCATATGAAGAAATACAACACTTACCCCATTTGACACCGGAGTCCAACAGCAACTTCATTAGGTGTAATTCACATGCACAGACACTGCCTTCTTACATACACACTACCAACCATCAAAAATACCACAATCACTATAAATATACCATCCACATTACGGTATACCATACCTAAATCTTATTTTAATTTATTTTCGCAACGCATAAGTATCGCAACCGAGCATTTCAAAATCTCCCCGGCAACTAAATTTCAAAATGGCGCCTGACAAGCACGGCGCATATCAGCTGGCGCACATGAGCTGGCCAATCACAATCGAGAAAATGAATTTCAACTCACCAATCAGGTAAGTATTTTTAACACGTCATAGGTGACGTCATTGAGATCACCAAAAGCTCACTAAACCCCGGGACTCGGGATATATACTACAACCATGCTGTCTATATTTTTTTATTTACCCTAATATCAATATATCAGAAAGTATGCAAGCCAACAGCTCTATGCCTTGCACACGTATAGCACCTGACACTCTAGATTAATTTGGAGTAATTAATATAAGTCAGTGCTGCCAACATGATTATATGCTTGCTGTAGGTCCAATTTTAAAATACATGTAACTTCTATACTAACAAATGGATTTCATCCAAAATTGGCACAAAAAAGATATCGTAATATTTCCGATTATTTCTAACCAGCACACGCATGACATTGTTGCCAACATGCTTTTACGCGTGCTGATAGATCCAATGTCTAACTGCATGTAACGTCCATTGGACTTCAACCAAATTTTGTATTCTGTACCGTAGGAGATGGAACTAAGAATATATTCAGTCACCTGGGCTGCCAACTGTAATGCTCTATTAGGCTACATTATACCAGGAATATTTCGAACTAATTGGACATTTCGGTATTACCAACTTAATTTCGTCATTATTTTAGATAGGTTCATATACTGTAGAATAATCATTGGCATGTAAAGTAGGCTCTTTAGTTCGTCACGGAACTTCTTGTTTCTCGTAGGTTTTCCTCACCTCCAGTAGAGATGGCAGAAGTTAATTTTAAGAAACATCAATTACGAACGATTATTATGGTGGTCGTCTATCCGGAGCTTCACTTCGATTGCTTGAATAGGATATGAGAAATAAATGAAAATGAAAATCCACAGCCTGCTTCCAGTCTCCGACCGGGTCAGAAATGGAATGAATGAAGCCTCCATCTAGCGGCGAGGATATGAACTGTGCCGGCTGCCGAGGCCTGACGCACTCCTCTGGGGCAATGATTAAATGAATGACAGATGAAATGAAATGATAGTGGAGAGTGTTGCTGGAATGAAATGTTGAGAGGGAAAACCGGAGTACCCGGAGAAAAACCTGTCTGCCTCCGTTTTGTCCAGCACAGATCTCACATGGAGTGACCGGGATTTGAACCACGGACCCAGTGGTGAGAGGCCGGCGTGCTGCCGCCTAAGCCACGGAGGCTTCCATATGAGAAATAAATATATGTTTTTAAAATTTCACACTGCTACCATCTTGAATTTTTGACAATTGAACAAATTAGATCTTTATATAATGAACTCTAAGTTCGCATAAGTGCCATACTGTTTTCTGAATATTGAAGTTCTCCAAACCATAAAGGATTGAACCGATAAAAACAGAAACTTATGTTAGATTTTAGTGTTATGTCATCGCAGAGATGTCAGATGCCAAATCAGTGCAATTATGCAAGTTCTAGCTAAAATGCTAGATTTGACAATACTGCTTTTAACACAGATGTGGCCTGCTCGGCCCAAATGTAGAGCGGGAGTTAGCTAGTGACGCACAGCAGTGTCTGACTTCGATCCGTGCTGCAATGAATATTCACTCTGCATTATAACGGTATTTATAGAAATACTGTGTTAATTGCGTGATCTCGTAAGCTCGTAAAATTAGATTTGATAATGCAGGGATGAATTCTAGATTCTGTTTAATTTTAAATAATAATTATAAGATTTTATTTTGAATGAAAATCCACAGCCTGCTTCCAGTCTCCGACCGGGTCAGGAATGGAATGAATGAAGCCCCCTTCTAGCGGCGAGGATATGAACTGTGCCGGCTGCCGAGGCCTGACGCACTCCTCTGGGGCAATGATTAAATGAATGACAGATGAAATGAAATGATAGTGGAGAGTGTTGCTGGAATTAAATTTTGACAGGGAAAACCGGAGTACCCGGAGAAAAACCTGTCTGCCTCCGTTTTGTCCAGCACAGATCTCACATGGAGTGACCGGGATTTGAACCACGGACTCAGCGGTGAGAGGCCGGCGTGCTGCCGCCTAAGCCACGGAGGCTTCAAGATTTTATTTTAAGTACATTAATTTGCGAGCTAATAAAATGAGGAGCTGAGCTGAGAGCAAAGATTTACGTCTGGTACAATATTGACATAAATTCTTGGCCACAACAAGTGTGTTAGGAGGGCTGTAGTAACGTAAATACAAGGACTGTTTTATTTCAGCCTCAAATTGAACAAAAAGAAAGATAAGTCTAAACAAAATGAATGTATTACCAAACTAGCAGTAGTACCCGGCTTCGCCCGGTGGATTTATTTGTTTTATGGACGATAATGAATACTACTACAGCACTGGCACATGATACTTAAACTAACAGACACAAATATTAAAAAAATAACTTTTTGTGGCGGTGGTGGTGGCGGTGGAGGTGGTGGAGGTGGTGGTGGTGGTGGTGGTGGTGGTGGAGGTGATTGTAGTGGGGGTGGCAAGTAGTACAGTATAATGGACGTAACATTCAGTTCCCATAATAATAATAATAATAATAATGAATTGGGAAACGGCTATTTTGTAACTACAGCACTGACACATGTAAATTACAAACACATTTTTAAAACATGATTAGAAAGAGTAGTAAGTGAACTAAAAGACACTGCCTATTGCCTATATCTCATTGGCTGTTAGAAATGTAGAGACCAATAGTGTCGTCTTTAGTCGCATAGCGCCGTAGGAAAATAATCAGGACACTTTGGAAAACTTCGGCTGTCCCAAGCTACTGAGGTAGCAATAGTATCATTTATCGCCACATAGCGCTCAACGATAAGGTTCGAAATAAATGAAGGTAAATTTGAAAGCACCAACGCTTATTGCAGCTGGCAACCTGAGTGTACTGCACCAAAACCATTGCACTTATACAGAGGCATAATATTTTCATGATGATAACTGTTTTAAGGGGCTAAGAGATCCTTTTACACTAATTGCTCCCCGTGACTGCAATTTATAAACAGCGCAAGATGCAACTATTTTCGCAATTCTGCACCAGAACACTGGTAGGGGTGACGTGATGCAGCACGAACTGCCCGTCAACAATAGACTTATTAAAATACTCTTACAGTTACACTACTACGGACATGAATGGTTCTAGGCCTTAATACGTGGTTTTCGAGTTTATTTTGTCTGTTATTCTAAATGTAGAGAATGGAGAGCGTTGTCCAAAATATGAAGTGGACAGTGTTATCAGCAGGGTTTTAAAGTGTATGTAAAATTTGGTGCAATTAGGAGAAACGGTGAAGATTTGTGATAAAGGGCCTAAATGCAGGGAATGGAGTGGTCTGTCCAAAATTTAAAGTGGACAGTGTCACCCGCAGGGTTCCAAAGTTTAAGTATACAAAATGTGGTTCATATCGGTGAAACGGTGTAGATTTGTGCCAAAGGACTTAAATGAAGGGATTGGAGTGATCAGTCGGAAATTTCAAGCATTAGTATAACTCGTCGGGTTCCAAAGGTTAAGTATGTAAAATTTGGTTCAGATCGGTGAAACGGTATATATTTGTGCCAAAGGGCCTAAATACAGGGAATGGAGTGGTCCGTGCAAAATTTCATGCAGACAGTGTTACTCGCAGGGTTCCAAAGGGTAAGTATACAAATTTTGGTTCAGATCGGTGAAACGTTGTTGATTTGTGCCAAGGGGCCAAAATGCAGGGAATGGAGTGGTCTGTGCGAAATTTCAAGCAGACAGTGTTACTCTCATGGTTCCAAAGGGTAAGTATACATATTTTGGTTCAGATTGGTGAAATGGTGTAGATTTTTGCCAAAGGGCCTAAATGCAGGGAATGGCGTTGTCTGTCATAATTTTCAAGTAGGCAGTGATACTCGCAGGGCTCCAAAGGGTAAGTATACACATTTTGGTTCAGATCGGTGAAACAGTGTAGATTTGTGCCAAAGGGCCTACATGCAGGGAATGGAGTGGTCTGTCCGAAATGTTATAGTTGAAACGTCCAAGTGCTTGAATAATCCATAATCCTGTCTACTGTACAAAAAATGTTCCCGCTTAATAGGCCGGGGTTGCCTCAGTTTCCGAGTCCGTCTTACTGTACTGCAGATGCGCGACGCGAAATCATGTATGTGCTGTTTTCGAATTTCATTCTAAAGAGCAGAAGAAATGGTCACTTCAAAAACTTTCATAGCACTCTGTCAATATAGTTATTAAAAGAATTATACTCCCGCCCGAATCAATACTATAAATAAATTCATTATTAAACTTGTTCTTAGTACATTTTTCGGGATTAATCAAATGCTATCCCCTTCATCAGCTAAAACATATTGAAGGGGATAATATTTCATTAATCCCCGAAACATGTAGGCCTACTAAGAACAAATGTAATAATTAATTTACTAGTTAATTTCATTTTATGAAAAAACAAGTAGTTCCGTGAAGAACTATACAGCCTATTTTCATATATCCTACTCATGTTAATTGTCTCTATCAACATACAAAATTTCAGTTTAATTGCTGTAACGGATTCGTTGATATTGAGAACCGTCTAAATATTTCAGATGGTCGCCAGGTAGGATTTTTTATTTTTGTACTATTACATTAAGATTATTGTGTACGTGTGGTATTAAAACTTCAATCGCATGATTAGAACACAAGAAGTAAAAACGAGATTTTAAAATTACGCACAGCAGCCATCTTGTGATTATGCAAACAATTGAAATAAATTAGACGCCAGTGGATCAACATTTGTATAAGCATTTAACGTGCAACGTTTCACGGCACTCGGATAGTTAATTCGCGAGAAACGTCCATTTAAATATTTATACTTCGCGTCGCCGCCATGTTGGATTTGTGCTAACAGGTTACTGAAAGTCCTATAGGTGAACATATGTTCATAGTCTCTATGAACATAAAAAAATTCAGTTTGGTTGCTGTAAAAGATTCATAGATACTGAGAACCGTCTAAATATTTCGGAAGCTCGCCATTTAGGATTGTTATATGTATAGGCCATAGAGTTATGTACCATTCAAGGACAATTATTGCCTAGGTTCATTATTCAAACTTTCACTTCGATCGCAAGATTACGACACAAGAAATAAAAACTTAATTTTAAAAATTCGCACAGCCGCCATCTTGAGGTTATGTAAACAATTGAATTAAATTAGATGGCAGTGCATTACAATCTGAAAAATCATTTACTGTACCACATTTCACTGCGCTCAGAGAGTTAAATCACGAGAAAAGTCTATTAAAATATTTCTAATTCGCTTGGTCGCCATGTTCGTTTTGTACTTTACAGGTTTATGAAATATACATAGGTAAACTTGTATCAGTACCCTTTATCACCGTACAAAATTGCAGGCTGATATCTGTAATAGTTTCGGAGATATAGAATGTCAGTGAAATATTTCGCTCAGCCGCCATTTTGAGGTTATGTAAACAATTGAACTAAATTTGACTACAGTGCATTACAATGTGTATAAACAATTGCTGTACCAAGTTTCATTACGTTTGGATAGTTAAATCGCGAGAAAAGTCTATATAAATGTCTCAACTTCGCTTGGCCGCCATGTTGGTTTTGTAGTCACCAGATTTTTGAAAGTCTCATTGGTGAACTTCTAGTAGTGCCCTTTATCACCGTACACAATTTCTGGGCGATATCGGTAATAGTTTCGGAGATATTGAATGCTAGTGAAATATTTCGCACAGCCGCCATGTTGGATTGGTGAGACGTAACAAAATTTGAAGGGCACGGTCGAGGTCGCCGGGAATAGCGCTATAAACTTACCGAGTTTCATTGAAATCGCTCCAGCCGTTTAGATTTTATTAGGGGGGAACCCACACACACGCACACACACACGGACAAAATGTGATCTCATAAGCCTATTTTTTCAAAATTGAAAATAGGCTGAAAATAGGCTTATGAGATCACCTTTTGTCCGTGTGTCTGTGTGTGCGTGTGTGTGTGATAGTGTGATAGTGTGATAGTCTAAACGGCTGGAGCGATTTCAATGAAACTCGGTAAGATCATAGCACCATTCTGGCCGACCCCGACCGTGCCCTTCAAATTTTATTGTCTCTCACCAATCCAACATGGCGGCTGTGTAAAGTATTTCACCAGCATTCAGTATCTCCGAAACTATTACCGATATCACCCTGAAATTGTGTAGGGTGATAAAGGACACTACTAAAAGTTCACCTATGAGACTTTCAAAAACCTGGTAACTACAAACCAACATGGCGGTCAAGCGAATTTGAGACTTTTAAGTAGACTTTTCTCGTGATTTAACCATCCAAACGTAATGAAACTTGGTACAGCAAATGTTTATACACATTGCAATGCATTGGCGTCTAAGTTAGTTCAATTATTTACATAACCTCAAAATGGCGGCTGTGCAAAATATTTCACTGGCATTCTATATCTCCGAAACTTTTACAGATATCAACCTGAAATGTTGTACGGTGATAAAAGGCACTGGTACAAGTTAATCTATGTAACTTTCATAAACCTGTAAAGTACAAAACGAACATGGCGGCCAAGCGAAGTTGAAACATTTTAACAGTCTTTTCTCGAGATTTATCTCTCTGAGCGCAGTGAAATGTGGTACAGTAAGTGATTATACATATTGTAATGCACTGGCATCTAATTTAGTTCAATTGTTTACATAACCTCAAGATGGCGGCTGTGTGAAATTTTAAAATTAAGTTTTTATTTCTTTTGTCGTAATCATGCAATCGAAGTGAAAGTTTGAATAATGAAGCTACGCAATAATTTTCCTTTAATGATACATAACTCTATGCCCTATACATATAAAATCAATCCAAAATGGCGAGCATCCGAAATATTTAGACAGTTCTCAATATCTACGAATCTTTTACAGCAATCGAACAGAACTTTTTTTATGTTCATAGAAGCTATGCACATAAGTTCATCTATAGGACTCTCAGTAACCTGGTGATCACAAATCCAACATGGCGGCGACGCGAATTATAAATATTTAAATGGACGTTTCTCGCGATTTAACCATCCGAGTGCAGTGAAACTTTGCACGTTAAATGCTTATACAAAATGTTAATCCACTGACATTTAATTTATTTCAATTGTTTTCATAACCACAAGATGGCAGCCTTGCGAAATTTTAAAATCTCATTTTTACTTCTTGTGTTCTAATCATGCGATTGAAGTTTGAATACTTCACGTACACAATAATCTTCTTGTACATAAATCAAAATCGAACCTGGCGACCATCTGACATATTTTGACGGTTCTAAATATCTACGAATCTATCACAACCTTCAAACTGATATTTTTGTATGTACACACATCAAAAAAAGTTTTGCATCACCTCGGTTCCAAGAGTTCCGGAACCTTTAAATACAAAGGGAATAGAGATCAACACAAACAACATTTCAGCTCGTTTTATTGCTCATGAGACCCACACATTGCATGTTGTACCATCATACAGCTAGACTTTCAGCATTTGTGGTCCAGATTGCAGTACACACCAATACCTCTAATACCCAGTAGCACGTCCTCTTGCATTGATGCATGCCTGTATTCGTCGTGGCATACTATCCACAAGTTCATCAAGACACTGTTGGTCCAAATTGTCCCACTCCTCAACGACAATTCGGCGTAAATCTCTCAGAGTGGTTGGTGGGTCAAGACGTCCATAAACAGCCCTTTTCAACATATCCCAGGCATGTTCGATAGGGTTCATGTCTGGCGAACATGCTGGCCACTGTAGTCGAGCGATGTCGTTATCTTGAAGGAACGCATTCACAAGATGTGCACGATGAGGTCGAGAATTGTCGTCCATGAAGACAAATGCCTCTCCAATATTCTGCCGATATGGGTGCACTATGGGTCGGAGGATGTCATTCAGGTATTGTAAAGCCGTTTCGGAGCCTTCCATGACCACCAGTGGCGTACGTCGGCCCCACATAATGCCACCCCAAAACATCAGGGAACCACCACCTTGCTGCACTCGCTGGACAGTGTGTCTAAGACGTTCAGCCTGACCAGGGTGCCTCCAAACACGTCTCCGACGATTGTCTGGTTGAAGGCATATGCGACACTCATCGGTGAAGAGAACGTGATGCCAATTCTGTGGGGTCCATTCAGCATGTTGTTGGGCCCATCTGTACCGCGCTGCATGGTGTCGGGGTTGCAAAGCTGGACCTCGCCATGGACGTCGGGAGTGAAGTTGCGCATCATGCAGCCTATTGCGCACAGTTTGAGTTGAAACACGACGTCCTGTGGCTGAACGAAACGCATTATTCAACATGGTGGCATTGCTGTCAGGGTTCCTCCGAGCGGCAATCCGTAAGTAGCGGTCATCCACTACAGTAGTAGCCCTTGGGCGGCCTGAGCGAGGCCTGTCATCGACAGTTCCTGTATCTCTGTACCTCCTCCATGTCCGAACAACATCGCTTTGGTTCACTCGGAGACGCCTGGAAACTTCCCTTGTTGAGAGCCCTTCTTGACACAAAGTAACAATGCGGACGCGATCGAACTGCGGTATTGACCTTCTAGGCATGGTAGAACTACAGACAACATGAGCAGCTTACCTTCGTCCTGGTGGAATGACTGGAACTGATCGGCTGTCGTACCCCCTCCGTCTAATAGGCCCTGCTCATGCATGGTTGTTTACATCTTTGAGCAGTTTTAGTGACATCTATGAACAGTCAAAGGGACTGTATCTTTGATACAATATACACAGTCAACGTCTATATGCCGGAGATCTGGGAACCGAGGTGATGCAAAACTTTTTTTGATGTGTGTAGATAGAGACAATTAACATGAGTAGGATATATGAAAATAGGCTGTATAGTTCTTCACGGAACTAGGCCAACTTTTTTTTGGTATTGATTCAGGCGGGTGTATAATTCTTTTAATAACTATATTACATATCAATACGGAACCACCATGAATAATTTGAATAATGTAAACTCTGTCAATATTCATAAGTTTTGCAGACCACTGTAATTTCAAGTAAAATGTCCTGTCAAGGTAAGGACTATTGGAGGCTTAAGATACTGTTGAGTCCAGCCCCCCTGCTATACTTAATGACCGGGGAATTCCTGTCTTGAAATATATTACAGAGACAAGGGTGTATTCTAGAAATAGAAAAGCAAATTACTGGAATTGCCAAGGGTCGAAACTGTGGGCAGCAGTCATCTAAGGAGTACAACTTACCACCAAATATAGCGAATATGTACTTATGCGTAAATTGCCAGAATATGTATTTATTTATAAACAAGATATTCAGTAAAGAACATATGGCCTACTTTCTCTTAAATGCATGGGTATTGTTATAACTATTTGTCCATTTCAAGGAGTATAATTGAATGTTGGTTGTAGTAGCTTGTTGAAATAAAACGTGCTATACGGATATTGGTTGGTTGGTTGGTTCCTTAGTTTAGGGGCTGCGACAACGCGGTCATGTAGCCCCGTGTACTTTGGGTGAGTGTAGAATCTGTCTGATAACCGGTGTTAATTGTGATGACTGTATTAGTGTGTGTATCTGTTTTTTTAATTCAAGTAGGGACTGCAACTTTGAATTTTTCAAATAGTTCCTACTTTTGCCGCCAAACGCCACCGTCAACGACTACTAGGCCTAGTTCAGAACTAGCTACTAGACGCCACCGCAGTCGGCTCTTGGCAACGAACGTAGCAACCAAAGAGCGTTGTTTACATTCTTAACCTATCCAATTTAGTTTCACACAGGTGTAATTAGTGGAAAGATCTTTAACATGCCATAAATCTATGACATGGGACCGCCGGCTTTACATCCCCTCCGAAGGAAGGCATACTGAGGGATTTTTAACGCTCTTAAAAAATCCGACGGCTTCGGCCGGGTTTGAACCCGCTATCTTGGGCATAGAAGCTCAGCATGCTACCGACTACGCCACCGAAGCCGCTTATACGGATATTAAACATGAATATGAGGTGTCCTTTGCTAGTGCTACCTCTGTAAAAGATTTAATTCAGTTAGGTTTCACCGTGTTTGAATTGATATGGGAAATCGATTTGCACACATACATGGCCACTATCTGCAAACTATTGGACTGATGACCTTGTAGATCAGTCAAAAGATGCTTCCCACAAAAATGTATCTTGTTGCAAAATTTCAAGGTGGAGATCGAATGATTAGGTTAGTCGTAATTTCATTTAAGCTTTGAACATTTGGGTGGCTGCCATTACGTTCCCGTCAAGATGGCGGCGATATAAATCATGACACTGAGGTGCCCTTTGCTAGTTCTACCTCTATACCAAATTTCGTTCAATTCGGTTTCACCGTGTTCGAATTGATAGGGGGGGGGACATTCAGAGTACACACACTCACACACTCACACACACACTGATACACAGACAGACACACAATTTTTGGCCCTGTGTTCATCTCATAAGTTTACTTTCATTTTTTGCAAAAATCGAAAGTAGGCTAAAACGACAAAAATATGTAAATAAATAGAAAATATTTAGTTAAATAAAATATATTTAAACACATAACTATCCTGGCCTTAATTATAACAATAGTATTAGTCTGCGGGCCGCGTTAGCGATATAGAAGTCCCTGGTTTTAGTCACGCACAGTGGGGTAGTTGTGGTGTATTTAGTAATCCCACATGTTGGCAACTAGTGACATCAATGTGTGCGCCTCGTTGTGTGCGCTTTGTCGGCAGTTGAACATACTAAATACGCTGTTGAACATGGCTGCCGTCCTTAAACGAGGAATAAATAAAAGCACATATTTTATGTTCGACCCTGACTATTATGTGTCAGAATACTGTACTATAATGAGGCTCATTATAACACTATTTTTAGCCTATTTTCATTTATGAAAAAAAATAGGATTATGAGATCACCTTTTGTGCGTGTGTCTGTCTGTGTGTGCATGTGTGATGGTGTGTGTCTCCCCCTAATAACATCTAAACGGCTGGAGCGATTTCAATGAAACTCAGTAAGTTCATAGCTCTATTCCGGAACACCCCGACCGTGCCCTTCAAATTTTGTTACGTTTCACCAATCCAACATGGCGGCTGTGCGAAGTATTTCACCAGCATTCAATATCTCCGAGACTGTTACCGATATCACCCTGGAATTTTTACGGTGATAAAACTAGAAGTTCACCTAAGTGACACTTGAAAACCTGGTAACTACAAAACCAACATGGCGGCCAAGCGAATTTGTGACTTTTAAACCGATGTTTCTCGCGATTTAATCAACCAAACGCAATAAAACTTGGTACAGTATATGTTTATACACATTGTAATGCACAGACATCTAACTTCGTTCGATTGTTTACATAACCTCAAGATGGCGTCTGTGTGAAATATTTCACTGGCATTCTATAACTCTGAAACTATTACCGGTATCACCTGAAATTTTGTACGGAGATAAAGGGCACTACTGGAAGTTCATCTATAAGACTTTCAAAAACCGTTTAACTACAAAACGAACATGGCGGCCAAGTGAAATTGAAAATTTTAAATAGAACTTTCTCGCGATTTAATGATCCAAACTCAATGAAACTTTGTATACGAAATGTTTATACACATTGTAATGCACTGGTTTCTAATTTAGTTCAATTGTTTACATAACCTCCAGATGGCGTCTGTGCGAATTTTAATATTAAGTTTTTATTTCTCGTGTTGTAATCATGCGATCGAAGTGAAAGTTTGAATAATGAACATACGCAATAATTTTCCTTTAATGGTACATGACTCTATGGCCTATACATATAACAATCCAACATGGCGACCATCCGAAATATTTAGACGGCTCTGAATATCTACGAATCTATTATAGCAATCAAACTGATTTTTTTAAATGTTCATAGGGGCTATGAACATAAGTTCACCTATAGGACTTTCAATAACCTGATCACAAATCCGACACGGCGGCGACGCGAAGTATAAATATTCACATGGACGTTTCTCGCAATTTAACCATCCGAGTGCAGTGAAATTTGTTACAGTAAATCCTTATACGAATGTTAATCCACTGGCATCTAATTTATTTCAATTGTTTCGATAACCACAAGATGGCAGCTGTGCGAATTTTAAAATCTCGTTGTGTCCTAATCATGCGACTGAAGTTTGAATGCTACACATACACCATACTCTTCATGCAACAGTACATAACTCTAGGGCCTACATATATACAAATCCAGCATGGCGACCATCCGAAAAATTTAGTCGGTTCTCAATAGTCTATCTATGGATCTATTACAGCAATGAAACTGAAATTTTATATATTGACAAGCTGTACCCGGCATGCGTTGCAATGCCAATCAAAGAAAGTGTTGGCGTTGAAATTCTGTTTCTTGAAGTGCTTTTGGATACACAACATGTTAACTGCCTCTAAGCTATCGTAAAATGGATTTTCTAATTTAGAACCATTCGTGGAAGCGTGCACAACAACTTTCAAAAGTTTCATCGCTGTCACTCATTTGTTGAATCTACTCGTACGCTACCTGTTGTGAAATGGATTTACTAAGTCGAAACCCTTCACTGGCGTGTACACAATAACTCATCAATGATTCATCGCAATCGGATGAATTGTATATGCACGTATACGGGGTTTTGTTTAAACGATTCGTGTGCTGTCACTCATTTGTTGAATCTACTCGTGCGCTACCTATTGAGAAATGTATTACTAAGTCGAAGCCCTTCCCTGGCTTGTACACAATAACTCATCAAGGTTTCATCGCAATCGAAGAATGTTCTATGAACGCAATAGGGGATTTTGTTGAAACGCTTCGCGCGTCGTCACCCATTTGTTGCATCTACTCTTGCGCTACTTATTGTGAAATGGATTTACTAAGTCCCCTTCCCTGACGGGTACACAATAACTGATCAATGTTTCATCGCAATCGGATGAATAGTATATGAACGCATACCTGATTTTGTTTAAACGATTCGCGCTCCGTCACTCATTTGTTGAATCTACTCGTGCGCTACCTACTGTAAAATGTATTTACTAAGTTAGAAACCGTCACGTAAGTGTCCACAACATCTCACCCAAGTTTCATCGCTATCGGACTAATGGGATATGAAGACATAGGAGACTGTATTGAAACGCTCCGCATGTCGTCGTTCATTTGTCGAATCTACTCGTGTGCTACCTACTGTGAAATGTATTTACTAAGCCAGAAACCTTCCTTGGAGTGTCCACCATATATCACCCAAGTTTCACCGCTAACGGCAGAATGGTATATGACCTTATACGGGACTTTGTTGAAACGCTTCGCGCGTCGTCCCTCATTTGTTGAATCAACTTGTGCGCTGCATATTGTATAGTGGATTTACTAAGCCAGAAATTTTCATGACGTGTACACAACATCTCACCCAAGTTTCATAGTTACGGACGAATGGTACATGAATGCATACGGGACTTGGTTGAAACGCTTCGCGTGTCGTCGCTCATTTGTTGATTCTACTCTTGCGCTACATATTGTAATATGGATGTACTCAGCCAGAAACCTTCCCTGGAGTGTACACAACATCTCACCCAAGTTTCATCGCAATCGGATGAATGGTATGTGAACGTATACGGGACGTTGTCGAAACGCTTCGCGCGTAGACACTCATTTGTTGAATATAAACGTGCGCTTCGTATTGTAAAATGGATTTACTTAGCCAGAAACCTTTCCTGGAGTGTACACAACAATTCGCCAAACATTTATCACTATCAGACGACGGGTATATGACTTTATACGGGACTTTGTTGAAACGCTTCGCGTGTCATCGCTCATTTGTTGAATCTACTGGTGCGATACCTATTGTAAAATGTATGTACTAAGCTAGAAACCTTCCCTGGAGTATACACAGCATCTCACCCAAGTTTCATCGCTATCGGATGAATGGTATATGAAATTATATGGGACTTTGTTGAAACGCTTCGCGCGCCGTTGCTCATTTGTTGATTCTACTCGTGCTCTACCTATTTTTAAAGGGATTTACTAAGCTAGAAACCTTCCCTGGAGTGCACACAAAATCTCAGCCTAGTTTCATCGCTATCGGACGATTGGTATATGAACGCAAACGTGACTTTGTTGAAATGCTTCGCGCGTCGTAGCTCATTTGTTGAATCTACTCGTGCGCTGCCTATTGTAAAGTGGATGTACTAAGCCAGAAAATTTCCCTGCAGTGTACACAACATTTTACGCAAGTTTCATAGCTATCGGACGAATGGTATATGAATGCATACGGAACTTTCTTGAAACGCATTGCGTGTCGTCGCTCATTTGTTGAATCTTCTTGTGCGCTATCTACTGTGAAATGTATTCACTAATTTTGAAACCTTCACGTAAGTGTACGCAACATCTCACCCAAGTTTCATCGCTATCGGACGTATGGTATATGAACACATACGGGACTTCGTTGAAATGCTTCGCGCATCGTCGCTCATTTGTTGAATCTACGCGTGCGCTACCTATTGTAAAATGGATTTACTAAGTCAGAAACCTTCCTTGGAGTGTACTCAATATCTCACCCAAGTTTCATCGCAATCGGACGAATGGTATATGAACGCATCGGAGACATACCCACAGACATACCCACAGACAAACTATCACGTTACATTGATTTTTATATATATAGATAGAGGCAACATAAGTAGGATATATGAAAATAGGCTGTATAGTTCTTCACGGAACTACTTGTTCATTATGAAACAGTTTCTCCCACCAATCAGAGCTCAAGAAACAGTTGTTTGACCAATTAGATAATTAGATTCGCTGAGTTCCACGGTCTCTAATTTAAATTTCACTGCCTGGCCTAGTGTCATAGTAGGGTAATCGAGGAGCCATGGTCAAATACAAGGCATTCTCTGCGTCTCATGCGCTCTATTCAGTACATAAAACTTGTGAAATCTCGACAGATATTTGTGAATATGTTCGAACATAAAATAGTTATACTAATTATCGTCGAACATAAACAGTCGTATGCAACTCACCTATGATGGTAATTAAGACACTCGCATGAAATTATAAAACTCGCATACGCTCGTTTTATTAACATACTCGTGTCTTAATTATTGCCATTATAGGCTCGTTGCATAATGTACTATAACGCAATTTAGCACATACAGTATATCCGGTGAAGTCGATACGTAATTGACCAAGGTTAGTAATTGCAATTGATAATGTCTCCCCAGACGATGAAATGAGGTATGACAATCATATGATATCGAATTGAACGCGTAAAAGAAAAGAGTGATGTTTCATTCGGTTTTAATTCATATTCTTCAAACTTTCATGCCTCAATTGAGAATTCTATCAAATAGATAGAAATGAGATAGTCATTCTATTTAGGTTAACATGCGGGTGGCACCAAACTACTGTATTGTACCTCTCCTCTGTTACAAACGACTCTAAACAAAAGCGAGTTGAAGTATTTATATTGGCTGAGAATTCTCAACAAGTTGATGGAGAAAGCCCAACAAGGTCGGAGTTATTGATCTCTACTCAACTCAACTGTTTGTTCCAGATTTCATCCCTACCCTCTGTTTTGTCATTACAACTCTTATTATGGTACGAAAAACAATAAACTAAAAGTCTGTTGTCAGTTATAGATTAATTCCTTAATCTATGAAGACCAATTACTGGAAAAGAAAAAGAAATATCATTATTGGTTCCTGGATTTGCTGTAAAAATAACATCTGTCTGCAAGACTAGCGTAGTCTGAATCTGGGCAATTAGTGGTTAGAGAACTCAGGTTTGTCATAAAATATGATTCTTTTAATTAAACCAGGGGGCCCGTGCATAAACCACCCGCCCAGCTCTAATGTTATGTGGTTATTTGTTTAAACAAATTGTGGATATTTATGAAATCAGAATGCAATTCGTCACTGCTGCGAGCAATTCTGTTTTTTTTTGAATGCATAATCAGTTACTTGTGTTCGTCCCATGTGTATAGACCACCCACCCGGCCCTAGTGTTATGCGGTCTGAACGCGATACAGTTCTACCAGTGGACATGCACTTGAATTTAAAACATCCAGAAGGCTATGACCTGATACATTCTTTTTGGAACTTGAGACTATAGAAAGAGAGAAAAGATGTACAGATTGTTGATTTAGAAGATGAATGTTAAATGCAATCAGTAGTAAAATAAAGCGTGTTTATGTCTGTAAGGCAGTTAATTAAGTAAGCGGTTATACTCTGGTGAGCCCGTCGTTATCTCGATCGGTTTTCAGTGGTTAGCGCTGCTATTTGACACTCGAGAGCTGAAATGTTATTCATAAGATCACTCAGTGTAGTAGGTCTATCTTGGGAATGTTTACGTGATTGATTAAAAGGATACAATTCGTCTCGAGGGTTCATCTCGACAATTGTATCGGCCATAAGAGCTAGTTTATCCAAGGCCCCATCACTCACTATTAGGATTCCTTTGACGGAGTCCGGCAATTTCTCCAGCCACAGGGTCCTTAACACGTCATTAGAGATGTCCGTACCCACTTGTTGTTGTTGTTGTTGTTGTTTGAGTCTTCAGTCTTTTGACTGGTTTGATGAAGCTCTCCATGCCTTCCTGTCTTGAGCTAATCGTTTCATCTCTACATAGCTACCATACCCTACATCCGAGGCAATCTGTTTAACATATTCTAACCTTGGTCTACCCCTAGAGTTCTTGTCCTCCAACCTTCCTTTCATAACTAAGCTTGCTATTCCTGGGTGTCTTAGTAAGTGTCATATCAACCTATCTCTTCTCTTCATTAGCAGTCACCAGAAACATCTCTCCTCTCCCACTCGTCTTAATACCTCTTCATTTGTAACCCTATCTACCCATCTGATCATCATTCTCCTGTAACACCACATTTCAAATGCTTCAATTTTCCACTTTTCTGCTGCACCAATAGTCCCAAGTTTCACTTCCATAGAGTGCCACGCTCCAGACAAAAACTTTAAAAAATGACTTCCTAATGATGATGATCAGGTGCCATCAAGTCGGCGTCGACTCCTAGCGACTGCATGGATGGACTGTCTCCAATGATTCGGTCTTCAGCCATATACCTCAGATCCTTACTGACATATTCATGTTGGATTTGATGGAGTCGATCCATCTCAATGCTGGACGCCCTCGTCTCCGAGACCCTTCCACCTTTCCAAGAATAATTGTCTTTTCCAACGAATCAGAACGCCTCATAATGTGTCCAAAATATGACAGCTGTAATCGTGTTATCAAAGCCTCCGTGACTTAGGCGGCAGCACGCCGGCCTCTCACCACTGGGTCCGTGGTTCAAATCCCGGTCACTCCATGTGAGATCTGTGCTGGACAAAACGGAGGCAGACAGGTTTTTCTCCGGGTTCTCCGGTTTTCCCTGTCAAGATTTCATTCCAGCAACACTCTCCACTATCATTTCATTTCATCTGTCATTCATTTAATCATTGCCCCAGAGGAGTGCGTCAGGCCTCGGCAGCCGGCACAGTCCATATCCTCGCCGCTAGATGGGGGCTTCATTCATTCCATTCCTGACCCGGTCGGAGACTGGAAGCAGGCTGTGGATTTTCATAATCGTGTTATCAATGCTTCAAGAGACAGATCTGGTTTGATTTTTTGATCACCCATACATTTGTCTTCTTGGCTGTCCAAGGAATACGCAGTATCCTTCTCCAACACCAGATTTCAAAAGCATCAATATACTGTACTTCCTATCTCGTTTCCTTATCGTCCAGCTTTCACAACCATATGTAGCTAAGGGAAAGACTAGTGCCTAAACCATTCTAATTTTAGTAGGCAAAGAAACATCGGAACACTTGAAGATCTTATCCAGGCCTTTAAATGCTTCTCTTCCTAGGGAAAGTCTTCGGCGAATCTCTTGACTACATGAGCCACTACTACTAATGGTTGATCCCAACAAACAGAAACTGTTAACTTTTTATCTATCATAATGTTTGATGGTATTCCTATATTCGATGTCAACAGATTCATTTTCTGTAGAAATGCTTTCCTTTGTCTGAACCAACCTACTTTTTATATCCTCTTTGCTTCGTCCATCACTGGTTATTTTGCATCCTATGTAACAGAAGTCTCCTACTTCCTTTAGCTTTTCACATGCCAATTTGATGCCCATAGAGGCTTCTGATTGATTTCGGCTGCATTCCAATATTTTTGTTTTACATCTATTAATTTTCATCATGAATTCTTTCCTCAAGACGGAGTCCATACCATTCAAAAACTCATTTTTTTACGCAAAAAGTTGGCTGGGTCTCTGATCACCAAGTTCGATTCCGGTTACTAGACGCTTTATTTGTTTATCCTCGCTCTCTTTGAAGATCGCGAGCAAGTGGTCTTTAGCGAGCGTGTATTTATTATTTACGTCACTTTTCACTTTGTCCCTAATATTTTCAAAATACTTGGGTTCTAATTGAGACACTAAATAATTGAACTTACTGTTAGTCTCTTTGGTTTTAACTCCATTGATTTTAAATTGAGCCTCCAGTGGCGGATACAGGCCTTGTGGGGCCCTGGGCGATATGATAAGGTTGAGCCTACAAAAATAGGAAATTTAAAAAAAATATCAAATCAAATGGAAAATAGTTTGGTAATAATCATAATAAAATATAGAATAGTTACGATATTTTGAATACACTATAGTACATTTCTTTAATTATATGAAAGAAACCTTTAAGTCCCCTTGAAGAAGATTATGTAAACTATGAAATATTAAAATATTACTTCGCGACTTTTTCCCGGCTGAAGTCTTCTATTATTTCACTGAAATCTAAACTTGCTAAACGGTCACGGGATGTCATAGCTGCATTGAAAAAGGAATATGAATTATAAATTAGTTTGAAAAGTATAATTAATTAATTAATTAATTAAATTTAAAAAAATCCATGGCGTGGGGCCCTGGGCGGTCGCCCTCTTTGCCCTCCCCTAGATCCGCCCATGTCTAGGGTTTCTCGCTCCAGAAAGGTGGAAATTTAATACTCACTTTATTAGCTTCAAGTTTACCTTCGCTTGCTGTGAAATGTTGTGTATCCACGTCACGGTCACCAGTTTATAACTGCCTTACTGACATAAAAACGTTTTGTTTTATTACTGATTACATTTAACATTCATCTTGTAAATCAACAATCTGTACATTTTTCCTCTGTTTAGCCTACTTTCGAGTTTTACAAAATATGAAAGTAGACTTATGAGATCTATACGGGCTAAACGTTGTCAGTCTGTCTATGTGTGTGTGTGTGTGTGTGTGTCTGAGTGTGAATATCTGTCCCCCCCCCCCCCAAAACCAAATTGAACCAAATTTGGTACAGAGGTAGCACTAGCAAAAGAAACCTCAATGTCATGTTTTATATCGCCGCCATTTTGACGGAAACGGAATGGCGGCCACCCAAGTGTTCAAAGCAGAAATCAAATTACGAATAACCTAATCATCTGTTCTCTACCAAATTTTGCAACAATACGGTATACATTCACGTGGGAAGTGTCTTTCTCAAACTAAAAGGTCATCGTCCAAATAGTTTGCAGATGGTGGGCCGTGTATGTGTGCAAATCGATACTCCTTATCAATTCAAACATGACGAAACTAAATTGAACCAACTTTGGTACAGAAGTAGCACTAGCAAAGGACAATTCATTGTCATGTTTTATATCGCCGCCGTCATAACGAAAGAGAAATGGCGCCCACCCAAATGTTCTGAGCTTAAATCAAAACTACGACTAACCTAATCATCCGATCTCTACCAAATTTTTCAACATTATACCTTAATATGGGAAGCGTTTTTGGCCAAACTACAAGGTCATCAGCCAAAATAGTTTCAAGTCGGTGGATGTATGAATCATGCAAGTATTGTAGCCTAACCGTAACTTACGATTCAACAAGGTCTGGCCTCAACAAATCAGCTTACGAAAATAGGGAGGTTTAAACTGTCCTCAAGGAGGTGACCGGTAGGATATTAGCATTACATAATAGAATATGTAACCGTAAAAGTGACTAACAGGTCTGGCTGACCGTGCCATACCGTGCTGGGCCGTGCCGTCCCGTTAGGTAAAATGGAGCCTACTATTTGCTGGCTAGTCCGTATTTCAGTAACTTCGTAAGTTTATATCCTTTTAGGAATGTATTGAACAGAATAATACATATTTAGTATCAAATGGTTTATAAAATCGCCAGAAAACGCTAATGAAATCGTTCATTCCAAGATAAAATATGTTATGCAGTTATACTAAACCAGTTGTTAACTTAATGTTAGTACTGGGAGTGTGTTGCGTAGCGGTAGCGTTCTAGACTCGCAGTCTAGATGTCCGTGGATCAAATCTAAGCAGGTTCATTTTTAAATTGATTCTTTTCTATTTATTGATTTATAACTACTGTATACTGTATAGTGTGTATTTGCAATAGAAAATATTATACATACTTATAACACGTCATATTTCAAAACTCGACTACAGCGATTGAAGTTCGTTGTCCTTGATCCGCGGTAGAGTCTATTGTTGTTGTTGTTGTTTTTGTTGTTGTTTCTTTTGGGGCTTTGCGGCATCATGGTCTTGTAGCCCCATGTACTTGGGTGTGTGTAGAAGTTTTCCGATAACCTGTGCCACTGTGATGTCTATAGGCTTATCTAGTGTGTGTACTTTTATACGAGGAAGGATTTGGTTAGGAAGCTGTTGTTGTTGTTGTTGTTTCATTTGAGATGCATGGAAATCAATGGCATTTGGCCCCGTCTACTTGGGTGAGTGTTGAACTTTGTCTAATAACCTGTGTTACTGTATTAATATGTGTATATATAACTAGCATTACCCGTCACGGCTTCGCCTGCGAATATTGTAGTTGTAAAGGGCACTTATCAACGTCCCATTCATGAATGCTATGACTTATTTATCATTTAATTTTGACCGGGTGAGTTAGCCGTGGTGGTTACGGCATGACTAATAGCAGTCGCTCACATCCGGGAGGCGAGGAGGTTCGAATCCCCTCGCCGGCAACCTTGAAGATGGTCTTCTGTGGTTTCCCATCTTCCTTCCAGGTAAATGCCGGGGTTGGTCCCTCACTATAGGCCACAGCCGCTACCTTCCAACTCCTCGCCCTTTCCTTCCAACTTTCCTCCCCAACGGTGCTTGTAGCTCACCCATTGGGTGTCCGTCTCGAAGCAGCTACAAAAACTGGCGAGCCGAACATGTCCTCGGACACTCCCGGCACTAAAAGCCATACGCTAAAAAAAAAAAAATTTGAATAATAATGATAATAATTTGGTAAAGACCGTAAACAATCAGACAATAAAGACACTATAACTCAACAATGGCATATAAATATCAAAATCTTACGAACGTCACATCACATAGCATGTATAATATTCGACTCAATATCACAACACGGTTTCAGACGACAAACGTAAATATAAAATGAATGAGATAAATTAAACACCAAATCCATTTCCTAAATTCCTATGATAAGAAAGTACACATCATGAAATTACATAAATCAAAATCTTTTACGCCCACATTTTCCTCCTTTCACCTCATAATATACACCACATTGAAAAACCCTTAGACACGTGTCTGCTTTATTACTAATGATTGATTAGTTTATAGCCTATGCCGAGTGTCGCATGCCCAAATGAAACCACTCGTGAGATATTCTTATTCAATGAAATGCAGGTTTAAACACCTTAACACCCCTTTAGAACCGAACTATCCAAAAGTCCTCCCTTAGTGGACGTTGTTTTCTAGAATTTCACCCCTCTCCATGGGCCCCTTACATTGGATTCATGAAACAACTGTCGAACACATATTTACCTACTTTTTAAACTGATTTCCCTTCCCCCTGAGTTTCAAACTTTTCGCCCACACGCTTCGTTAGGAATCCTTCAACCCCCACTTTTCACCCCTTCCACCTCATAATATACACCAATTCTAAAAACCCTTAGACACATGTCTGCTTTTTTAAAATGATTAGTTTATACGCCGAGTATCACTTCCCCAAATGAAACCACTCGTGAGATATTCTTATTCAATGAAATGCAGGTTTAAACCCCTTAACACCCCTTTAGAACCGGAATATCCAAAAGTCCTCCCTTAGTGGACGTTGTTTTCTAGAATTTCACCCCTCTCCATGGGCCCCTTACATTGGATTCATGAAACAACTGTCGAACACATATTTACCTACTTTTTAAACTGATTTCCCTTCCCCCTGAGTTTCAAACTTTTCGCCCACACGCTTCGTTAGGAATCCTTCAACCCCCACTTTTCACCCCTTCCACCTCATAATATACACCAATTCGAAAAACCCTTAGACACATGTCTGCTTTTTTAAAATGATTAGTTTATACGCCGAGTATCACTTCCCCAAATGAAACCACTCGTGAGATATTCTTATTCAATGAAATGCAGGTTTAAACCCCTTAACACCCCTTTAGAACCGGAATATCCAAAAGTCCTCCCTTAGTGGACGTTGTTTTCTAGAATTTCACCCCTCTCCATGGGCCCCTTACATTGGATTCATGAAATAACTGTCGAACACATATTTACCTACTTTTTAAACTTATTTTTCTTCCCCCTGAGTTTCAAACTTTTCGCCTACACGCTTCGTTAGGAATCCTTCAACCCCCACTTTTCACCCCTTCCACCTCATAATATACACCAATTCGAAAAACCCTTAGACACATGTCTGCTTTTTTAAAATGATTAGTTTATACGCCGAGTATCACTTCCCCAAATGAAACCACTCGTGAGATATTCTTATTCAATGAAATGCAGGTTTAAACCCCTTAACACCCCTTTAGAACCGGAATATCCAAAAATCCTTCCTTAGTGGACGTTGTTTTCTAGAATTTCACCCCTCCCCATGGGCCCCTTAAATTGGATTTATGAAGAAACGGTCGAAAGCCTATTTACCTATTTTCATGCTGATATTTTCCCCCTGAGTTTCAAACTTCTCGCCTATGTTGTTTAATAGATACACGCTCCGTTAGGAATTCTTCAACCCCCACTTTTCACCCCTCTCATCTCATAATATACACCACTTCGAAAAACTCTTACACACATGTCGGCTTTTTTTTAATGATTAGTTTATATGCCGAGTGTCGCATACCCAAATGAAACCACTCGTGAGATATTCAATGAAATGCAGGTTTAACCCTCTTAACACCCTTTAGAACCTGAATATCCAAAGATCTTTCCTCAGTGGACGTTTTTGACATGCAACGAATATATTCCCGAAATTTCATGTTTCTAACTTCAATAGTTTTGGCTGGGCAATGAGTGAGTGAATGAGTGAGTGAGTGAGTCAGTCAGGACACTTTATTTTATGTAAGAAATTCAGGTGAGGATTGAATCAATCAATCAACGTATAATATCCGTATAGCACGTTGTATATTAACAAGCTACAACAACCAACATTCAATTATACTCCTTGAAAAGGACGAAGAGTTATAACTAGGGCTTGGATTTGTAGGTGCTAAAAATCGGGAAAATATTTATTTTTTAAGTATTAAAAATACTTGAAATATGTGACATTAAAGTACAAAAAAATTATCATAATTTAGTTTATTAATGTAAATACTGCATAAACAATATGCAGTACTCACGAATGCATTGTATTCTATGTCTCAGTGACTGCTGAAGCATTACAACACACAACGAGATACATATTCAGGTTGTCCATCACAAATGACCGACGATTATCGCGAAACACTTCTGAAGGCGCGAAACTGCGGCAATATGTTTCTTCCCCTCAAGGTGTTGTGTAACTTGAGATCGCTGTTCAGCCTTGATTGTTTTACCACATGGTTGGCAGAACAGAACGCCCCCATCAGAAGTAAAATTATCTTTAAATTCTGCAACAGGCAATAAATTGTAGTTGTTTTTACATTAGGTATCGTAGAACTGCCTTACCCTGCCAGAAATGAACTCCATGTGAGTGACACTGGTTCCAGGTAGCTGGGGGAGGGGGAGGTCTAGCACGTGGTGCAATATTGCTATAGATACGGAAATCACCGGCTTCCACAGTGAGTGGCACGGAGCGACAAGTTAAGAATAACACAGTTGCAAGCTGACCTACGCTCTACATGAAGATCAGATAGCTCACAGGTTCTTCCCCGTTGAAGTAACACAGAACAAAAATGCAATAAACTGAAAGTTCTAGCGTACTGATTTTAAAAACTGTAAATAGGCCAATTATGTCTTTTTATGTGCTAATGAGTGAAAAGCAGTAATTTATGTAATTATAGAATAAATGCTTAAAATATGTACTGTGTATACATAAAAAATAATTATTTTCCTAAAAAATCCGAGCCCTAGGTATAACTATACCCATGCATTTAGGAGAAAGTAGGCTATATGTTCTTTACTGAACATCTTGTTTATAGTCTCAAGTTCCAAAGAGAATGTGTCAGGTCATAGCATTCTTGATGTGCATGTCCACTACACTTCCAGGGGCTATCGACTTGTTTATTTCTCTAAGAGCACTTTTTAACAATGAACAGAAAGTAGGTGTTGTATGATCGATATTCGTTGGGCATTTATTCTTGTTTTGATGTATAAGTCACCTTATAAAATAATGTTTTTTTAACAATCTGTATATATATGTACTTTGAGAATCGTCACTCCGGAAACACCCCTTTGACGACCATACATGGAACTATTGGAATAGTCAATCGCTTTCGTTACCTTGGTGAATGGGTCCACCCCAATGGCAGAGATGGCACCTCCATCCTAGCAAGGCGTAACAAACCCAACGCAGCATACCAACTACCCCACAATTTGTACAACAAGAAATGCATTTCGAGGAATGCTAAGTTCTGTCACTACAGAACTGCTGTCAGACCACAGTTTCTGTACGCCGCAGAGACCCTCTTGATGAACAGAAAAGGCACCATGGATGACCTGGAGAAAGCCGAAAGACGTATCCTCAGGAAAATGCACGGCCCGAGATTGCTTCCAGATGGAACCAACAGTTTGAAATCTAATTCTGACCTGTATCAACAGTTAGAATCGGCCAATACCAGTATGCGACGTAGGAGGCTAAAGTTCTACGGGCACCTACAACGAATGAACAGCAACAGGCTTACCAAGAAGATCTTCTCCTTGGTTAAAAGCTACAAGACTGGAAGCCTGTGGCTTAATGAAGTACTAAAGGACTTGGATTCGGCTGGAATTGCTGACCTTGATGTAGAAAATCGTTCTAAACTTTGTGCCATGCTAGAGTCTTGCACCCCTAAATGTCGGAAGCCCCTTTCGCAGGAGAGAAAGGAGAAATTATCAGCAGGGCTCAAGAGATATTGAGAACGGAAAAGAGCATCGAAGAAGAACTAGTCATAAGTGCTCCGTAGTGGGCTTAAATCAATAATAATATGTAGTTCATCGATATAACATTATATAACATGACGTACTGTAAATACTGAAAGGCACATCTCGGAATCTCCATGACCGTGAAACCTACATATATACATCGCTGACCCGTTTAATCTTTTGGAACCACCCACAGAGGCCATAATTCACTAGTATTATTTGAAAGCTTAGGCTATATGCCAGCAACTTCCTGTTTATATTGCTATACAAGACTTTAATAACGATTAATAGGAGATGTGTAGCAGATTGTGTGTAACAATACGTATTATCAATGGAGGTAAATGCACTAATGCTGTAATTATAGAAGTATCAGTCATAGAACTCCATCACGAGAGGGTGACATGGACACGCTAGGGCTGAGCGGTTCTAATGGCTTGGTGATTACCATGTACAGATAGTTGGAGTTCAGAGGGGGTACATAGAAACAATCAATTTATTTGTGTCAGCTCAATGTAATACTAGGACAGGCTGGTGGACACTGGATTGCAATTCAACCCTTAATAGGGCCAAAGAAAGGAACGGAATGTTATTATCTAGGATGATACATATGCATGTGATGATCTCGTTTGCTCGATAACTTACGCCTTCACAGCTGCAAACAGTCTCTATGTTCGATTCTTGGCAACTAGCTTCCCTGAATTCCTCGCGTGCATTCTCCATTTGAAACGGTTTAAAACTTTTTATATTTCATTGAGAAACTTGGAAAGTGATGTTTATCATGCAAGAAGAATATCATTAATATTGATCGCCTTCAGAAACAGCTGGGTTGGAAGTTAATTATACTATCAATAAAACAGCTTCTTATTCCTAGGTACCTCCACGTTAACAATAATAACAATAATAATAATAATAATAATAATATAATAATAATAATAATAATAATAATAAGATACTGACTCGTATGGAAAATTTCAAGGCATCTGGAGAAAATCAGATAACAGCTGAATTATGGAAGTATGCCAGTGAAGATGCGATCGGCTCACTCCAAAAGCTTTTTGAGGAGATATGGAAGACAGAGGTCATTCCAGTGGAATGAAAAATGGCCCTAATACACCCTCTTCACAAAAAAGGTTCGAAATCGGATCCTAGCAATTACCGAGGGATCTCACTGCTGGACGTGACATACAAGATATTTTCAAGAGCGTTATTAGAAAGAGCAGAACCACAGTTGGACTGCCAACTTGGGGAGTATCAAGCAGGGTTTAGAAAGGGGAGATCTTGCGCTGAACAAATTTTAAATCTCAGAAACATTATAGCGTACCAGAAGCAGAGGGCAAAACCGTATATAGTGACCTTAGTAGACTTCCAAAAAGCTTACGATTCCATCGATAGAGAATCGTTGCTCAATATTTTGGAAGAGTTTGGCCTGGACAGGAAAACCCTAGCCCTCATAAAGGAGACGCTCACGAATACGTCCTCTAAAGTTAGATTCATGGGCGAACTGTCTGAATCATTTGAGATCAGAACAGGGGTCCGGCAGGGGGATGGTCTCTCCCCCCTGTTGTTCAACTGTGCACTTGAAAAAGTTATGAGAGAATGGAATGCGAAAACACGAGGGGGAATACGTCTAGGAACAAAAAACAAAGGAATCACGATTAAGTATTTGGCCTTTGCTGACGACTTGGCGCTGCTCGTAGAAACATGGGAGGAAACCAAAGAACAAATCACAGAATTACGAGAGATGGCGGAGAAAATAGGACTTAAGATTTCCTTTGAAAAAAAAAAACGAAAATGATGTCAAATAGTTCGGATGTGCCCAAGAGAGTTACAGTAGGAGCTAATAAAATCGAGGTGGTTAATAGTTTCAAATACTTAGGAGAATGGATCGACTGGAATAACCTTGAAGGAAAAACAATGGAGGCGAGAAGAATCAATATGGAACTAGCCTTCCAGAAAACCAAAAATACATACAATAAGAAAACCCTCTCCTGGAACACTAAAATCAGGCATTATAACACCGTAATTAAGCCAGAGGCACTCCTTGCAGCAGAAACACTAGTCTTGAGGAGACAAGGGCAAATGGAAAAATTGGAAATCAAAGAGAGAAAAATTTTGAATGAAGATCATAGGTCCTAAATTCCAAAATATCAAACAAGTTTTCTATAGGAACGACACCCTGTATGTGAAGTCGGAGAGACTTTCAGATACCATGCGGAACAGGAGGATTGATTTCTATGGACACATCTACCGGATGAATCCTGCCCGATTAACCAAGAAAGTCTTTTACTTCTTTTCCAAAAAGAAGACCAAACCTAATTGGTTTACGGACGTAGAAAAGGACCTGCGAGAGCTCCAGATTACTGAAATCATGTTGATGAATGGTACAGCCAAAACCGTGACCAAAGACAACACCAAGAAGTTCCAAGCCAGAGCCGTCTCCAGAAAACCGATGCAGATATCACAAGAGGAAAGAAACAGGAGATCAGAGAGAATGAAGAAGTATTCGGAGAAAAAGAGAGCACAAGCATCTAAGAAGTGATTGATCTGACGTACCCCAAAGTGGGTGATTCGAAAAGAAGAAGAATAATAATATTAACAAGTTATACCCAAACCTCTCCACAGTAGTCTATCAATATTGAATCTGCATCCGCAGATTTATATTGAACTACAGAAGGCAGTTCTGTTAAACACCTGCCATATTGTCAGGAAGTTCCTTGGTTACAATACCCTGGCCGAACACTCAGCAAGGCTCGATGATTCAGAAGGAAATTTAACTCATCCTATAAATGAAGAGTGCAGGCACGACATGGATGTACACTAATGTGAAGTCTCTCAACAGTGTAATCTACAAAATTACCTCCGTACAGATGGTTCCTTGCTAAGGCCGTAACATAAAATGTAGCCGGTATTTGCCGTGATAATAATGTCAAACAGTAAACAAGTAGTTCCGTGAAGAACTATACAGTCTATTTTCATATATCCTACTCATGTTAATTGCCTCTATCAACATACACAAATTCAATTTTATTGTTGTGATAGATTCGTAGATATTGAGAACCGTCAAAATATTTCGGATGCTCGCCATTTTGGATTAATATATGTATAGGCCCTAGAGTTAAGTGCCATTAAAGGAAAATTATTGCATAGCATCATTATTCAAAGTTTCACTTCGATCGCATGATTACCGCACAAGAAATAAAAGCTTAATTTTAAAATTTCGCACAGCCGCCATCTTGAGGTTATGTAAACAATTGAACGAAATTAGATGCCAGTGCATTATAATGTGTATAATCATTTACTGTACCACATTTCACTGCGCTCAGATGGTTAAATCACGAGAAAAGTCTATTAAAATTTTTCAAATTCGCTTGGCCGCCATGTTCGTTTGGTACTCTACAGATTTTGAATGTTAGGCTACATAGATAAATTTGTAGCAGTGCCCTTTATCACCGTACAAAATTTCAGGCTGATATCTGTAACAGTTTAGGAGATATAGAATGCCAGTGAAATATTTCGCACAGCCACCATTTTGAGGGGATGTAAACAATTGAACTAAATTAGACGTCAGTGCATTACAATGTGTATAAACACTTGTTGTACCAAGTTTCATTACGGTTGGATGTCTAAATCGCGAGAAAAGTCTTTTTAAAAGTCTCAACTTCGCTTGGCCGCCATGTTGGTTTCGTAGTTACCAAGTTTTTGAACGTCTCATAGGTACACTTCTAGTAGTGCCCTTTATCACCGTACAAATGTTCAGGGTGATATCGGTAATAGTTTCGAAGATATTGAATGCTGGTGAAATATTTCACACTGCCGCCATGTTGGATTGGTGCGACACAACAAAAGTTGAAGGATACGGTCGGGGTCATCCAGAATGGTGCTATGATCTTACCGAATTTCATTGAAATCGATCAAGCCGTTTAGAAGTTATTAGGGGGGACCTACACACAGACGAATCACACACGCACATAGACACACGGACAAAAGGTGATCTCATAAGCCTATTTTTTCATAAAACGAAAATAGGCTAATGATATTTATTTAAGCGAGAATTCCCCTACAGGAGAGCGATTAAACTTGATAACATGATGTCATTTGGAGGCGTGTCTCCTCCGCTCCTCCCAAAATATCTTCATTCTCGCGAAATGCTCCCTCTTCCTCTCATCCGTCCACTTTTTTTTCCCAGGTTGTCGTAATGATCTTGGTTCAAACTGAACATTCGCGATTTTCGTCTGAGGTGGATTGACTAGCTCAGTAGGTTCTGTTGCCGGTCCTAAGCCCGGAGAAGCCGTAAAATAGCAAACCCACTGGCGTTTGTTCGGCGTCCGACGGCCAGTGGTCAGCGTCTGTTCCTCTAGTTGAGGCGGCTGTATTTAAATCTTCTCGAACTCAAAAATTGAGTCGTATATTTGTGGTCTCAACCACAGACACTCAAAGCTCAACTTGAGCGCATGATGGATGAGACGATCATAGAATTAAAAAAAAAAAATAATAATAAAAACACAGTACATGGACACACAATCTACAGAGAGACTCCCACTGGAAACCAAGTATGGAACAAGATGTTCAGTAAAGAACATATAGCCTACTTTCTCCTAAATGCATGGGTATTGTTATAACTCTTTGTCCTTTTCAAGGAGTATAATTGAATGTTGGTTGTAGTAGCTTGTTGAAATACAACGTGCTATAGGGATATTAAACTTGAATATGAGGTGCCCTTTGCTAGTGCTACCTCTGTAAAAAAAATCATTCAATTATGTTTCACCGTGTTTGAATTGATATGGGGAATGGATTTGCACACATACATGGCCGCTATTTGCAAACTATTGGCCTTGTAGTCAGTCATAAGATTCTTTCCACAAAAAGGCATGTTGTTGCAAAATCTGGTAGAGATCAAATTATTAGGATGGTCGTAATTTGATTTAAGATTTTAACATTTGGGTGGCCGTCATTCCGTTTCCGTCAAGATGACGGCGATATAAAACATGACACTGAGGTGCCCCTTGCTAGTGCTACATCTGTACCAAATTTCGTTCCATTCGGTTTCACCGTGTTCGAATTAATAGGGGGAATCGATTTTCACACAATGATGGCCGCCATCCGCAAAATATTAGGCTAACGACCTATTAGTTTGGTCAAAGGATGCTCCCTCCATAAAGGCATGTTGATGGAAAATTTGGTAGAGATCGGATGATTAGGTTAATCGTAATTTGATTTAAGCTTTGAACATTTGTGTGGCCGCCATTACGTTTCCGTCAAGATGGTGGCGATATAAAACATGACACTGAGGTGCCCTTTGCTAGTGCTACCTCTGTACCAAATTTCGTTCCATTCGGTTTCACCGTGTTCGAATTAATAGGGGGAATCGATTTTGACACAAAGATGGGCGCTTTCCGCAAACTATTAGGCTAATGACCTATTAGATTGGTCAAAAGATGCTCCCTCCATAAAGGTATGTCGTTGCAAAATTTGATAGAGATCGGATGATTATGTTAGTCGTAATTTGATTTAAGTTTTGAACATTAGTTTGGCCACCATTACGTTTCCATCAAGATGGCGGCGATATAAAACATAACACTGAGGTGCCCTTTGCTAGTACTACCTCTGTACCAAATGTCGTTCCAATCGGTTTCACCGTGTTCGAATTAATAGGGGGAATCGATTTTCACACAAAGATGGCCGCCATCCGCAAACTAATAGGCTGATGACCTATTAGTTTGGTCAAAGGATGCTCCCCCCATAAAGGTATGTTGTTGCTTAATTTGGCAGAGATCGGATGATTAGGTTAGTCGTAATTTGATTTAAGCTTTGAACATTTGTGTGGCCGCCATTACGTTTCCGTCAAGATGGCGGCGATATGAAACATGACACTGAGGTGTCCTTTGCTAGTGCTACCTTTGTACCAAATTTCGTTCAATTCGCGTTCACCGTGTTCGAATTGATAGGAGGGGGTGGGACAGACATTCAGAGTACACACACTCACGCACACACAGACTCACAAACACACACACAGACAGACACACTTTTTTTCGCCCTGTGTTGATCTCATAAGTCTACTTTCATTTTTTGCAAAAATCGAAAGTAGGCTAAAAATAACGCGAGTGGAAAGTTTCAAATACCTGGGAGAGATTATACAGAAAACCGGTCTGATCTTGGCATCCAATGAAGAAAAGATCACAAAATTACAGAAAGCATACAGACTTACATTGAACCACTATAACAACAATAAAATATATCCATCAATGCCGAACTACGACACTATAATACAGAAGTCTTACCAAAAGTGGGAGTGAAGATTCAAGGAGAAATAATTTCAACTCTTGAGATTTGCTGATGACATAGTCATCTTGGCCGACACGCCTGAGGATTTGAATGAGTTTTTGAATGGTAAGGACTCCGTCTTACGGAATGAATTCATGATGAAAATTAATAAATGTAAAACAAAAATACTGGAATGCAGCCGAAATAAAACAGAAACCTCTATGGACATCAAACTGACAGGTGAAATGCTGAAGGAAGTAGGAGACTTCTGTTACTTAGGAAGCAAAATAACCAGTGATGGAAGAAGCAAAGAGGATATAAAAAGTAGGTTGGCTCAGGCAAGGAAAGCCTTTCTACAAAAAAGGAATCTGTTGACATCGAATATAGATTTAGGTATTAAGAAGTCATTTTTGAAAGCCTTTGTTTGGAGCGTGGCGCTCTATGGAAGTGAAACTTGGATTATTGGTGCAGCAGAAAAGAGGAGAATTGAAGCATTTGAAATGTGGTGTTACAGGAGACTGATGAAGATCAGATGGGTAGATAGGGTTACAAACGAAGAAGCGTTAAGACGAGTGGGAGAGGAGAGATGTTTCTGGCGACTGCTAATGAAGAGAAGAGATAGGTTGGTAGGACACATACTAAGACACCCAGGAATAGCAAGCTTAGTTATGGAAGGAAGGGTTGAGGACAAGAACTGTAGGGGTTAGAATATGTTAAACAGATTGCTTTGGATGTAGGGTGTGGTAGCTATGTAGATATGAAACGATTAGCTCAAGACAGGGAGACTTGGAAAGCTGCATCAAACCAGTCAAAAGACTGAAGACTCAAACAACAACCAAAAGCCTTACACACTTCAGAAACGACAGCAATCCAGGGAAGATCAAAAATCAAGGAAATAGAAAAACAAGAGATAAAAATACTGAGAAAGATCTACGGGCCAGTTCAGAAAGAGGGAATATGGATAAAGAGACCGCCAAAACAACTATACAAAAAAACCGACGATTACAAACAACATCAGGAAAGGAAGGGCAACATTTAATGGAGACATACTTCCCTACCAGCGAATTGTTACCGGTGGCGGAAATCGGAACTAATGCGCTTCGCCCAGCCACACGCCTGCGATAGACGTGCAGTTGTCGCCAGCGAAACCTCATCGCATGTCATTTGTGTGCATGGTTCATGCTGGCTCGTGCGCTGTGTGGTGTGTTCTCATTGTATGACTGTACATGCGTTCCCCCTCTTGCTCTGCAACCGCTCGCTGCAGCCATAACGAGGCAAAAATGACGTTATGTATACACAACAGCTGCGCTCCACGTGTAGCGATAACAATTCCCTGGTAGGGTAGTACATAGGATGAACAAAGACAGACTGAACAAGAAGATTTTTAGCCTACTTTTCACATTTTGCAAAAATGAAGAAAAACTAGACCTATGAGATCGATCCGGGAAAATGTGTGTCCGTCAGTCTGTCTGTCTGTCTGTCTGTCTGTCTGTCTGTCTGTCTGTCTGTCCGTCTGTCTGTCCTTCTGTCTGTTTGTGTGTGTGTGTGTGTGTGTGTGTGTGTGTGTGTGTCCCTATGAACTCCTAAACGGCTGCAGAAATCGAAACCAAATTTAGTATGAGTAAAGATGTATACCGGAATATCTCACGTCCATATTTGAAAATGATATCAGTGGTACCAACTGCTGAAAAAACGCACTAGTAATTTGAGCTCCATGTAGGATATCTTGGAAGGTATGCATGGCAGCTATTCCAAAATTGGCACACATGTAGATAACACTATTTCAGTTTAATTTCCAGGAGGCCATACATGACAGTGTCGCCAAAATAAGTTTAAGCCTTCTGATAGGTCCAATATTTAAATGCCTATAACTTCTACACTATCAATTGGATTTCAACAACATTTCGTATGTGTTATGTGTACATAAACAGATATAACTGAGCGTATTCTTAAGATTCACCCGGGTTGCCAACTGTCAATAAATGCTCTCTCTATTATTTTATCCAAATACCAATATATCAGAAAGTATGGAAGCCGACAGCTTTAAGCTATGCACACGTATAGTACCTGCCATTCTAGATTAATTTGGAGTAACTTATGTACGTCAGTGCTACCAACATGATTCTAAGCCTTCTGATAGGACCAATATTTAAATACATGTAACTTCTATACTATCAATTGGATTTCAACCAAATTTCGTATGTGCTATGTTTACCATAACTGATATGACTATGCTTATTCTTAGGAGCAACCATGGCTGCGAACTGTTAATAAATGCTGTTTCTATTTTTATTTAACCAAATATTGATATATCAGAAAGTATGTAAGTCAACAGCTTTAAAATTTGCACACGAATAGTACCTAACATTCTAGATTAATTCGGAGATACTAATATACGTCAGTGCTGCCAATATGACTCTAAGCCTGTTGATAGGTCCAATTTCAACATACATGTAACTTCTATACTAACAAAAGGATTTCATCCAAAATTGGCACAACAAGAGATCATAATATTTCAGATTATTTCACACCAACACATGCATGACATTGTTGCCAACATGATTTTACGCGTGCTAATAGATCCAATGTCTAACTGCATGTAGCGTCCATGCTATCCATTGGACTTCAACCAAATATTACATTCTGTACCTTAAGCGTTGGAACTAGCAATATATTCAGTCACCAGGACTTCCAACTTAAGTGCTCTATTAGGCTACAGGTATATTTCGAACTAATTAGAAATGTCGATATTATCAACTTAATTTCGCTATTTTTCTAGATAGGTCTCTATAGATGGCTTAAATCTTAAATTTTAACGAAAGTAGGTTCTTTAGTTCGTCACGGAACTTCTTGTTAATATATAAGGTGCGTGTCAAATGTAACGAGCCGGAGGCTGTAATGCGCAAACCGGTGACGACATCGGCTAATTGTGGCGTGTGTAACGAGGTGTGGTTCCGACCAGAACGTGGAAGGTCACAGCCCGTCGCTAGAGGGCACGCGTGCACGTCACGTAACGATACAAACAAGCAGCAGCATGCATCAGTCGTCCAACCAAGACCAAGACAGTAGGCCATTCGACATGCTTCCTGGTGTGGTTGAAGACTGTGGGGCACCTATTGGGCACACACTTTCCGCAAGTGCAGTCGTTCCTTCATGATGGTGTGCACACTTCCGACGCTGAATCCGACCATGGCGGCTATGGCGTTCACTGTCACTCGGCGGTCCTGGGTAATGAGTGCATCAACCAGCTGGACGTTGTCATCGGTAATGCAGGGGGGTGTCCCAGACCGAGCATCATCGGCTAACGACACCCGTCCTTCCCTGAAGCGCTTGTGCCACGCCTTGACCATTGCAAGGGACATGCAGTGTTTGCCGTACACTTGTGACATTTGGCGATGAATGTCTGTTCCCCCCACTCCGAACAACACCTCTTTGCTCTTCGTTTGACGCCTCCATGTCACTGTTTGCAATGCGACTGGCAGCGTTGGACGATTAATGCATGCTGCTGCTTTTTGTATCGTCACGTGACGTGCACGCGTGCCTTCTAGCGACGAGCTGTGACCATCCACACTCTGGTCAGAACCACACCTCGTTACACACGCCACGATTAGCCGATGTCGTCACCTGTTTGCGCATTACAGCCTCCGGCACGTTACTTTTTTAACGCACCTTATAGTTATGAATAGTACACAGAAAACCAATTGGGTAAAAGAAACCGTGGAAGACCTCAAGAGACTAAACATCTCTACAGAAGACATGACAGATAGGAAAATATACTGAGAAAAACTCAAAAGAAAGAAATTTGAGTGTACGCCCAAAGAGAAAAAAAAACAGGAAAGAAGTGGACAGAAGAGGGAAAGAGGAAGCATAGTGAATATATGGGAGGTTTTTGGGAAGAAAGAAGAAAGGGACAGAAAAACGTGAACGTTGATTGTGTTTAATGTTCTCCTTAAAGGGGAATTAAAGAAAATAATAATAATATGCAAGTACAAGAATCGCATCCACCAAAAAAAATGCAACAAGAAAGTCTATGGCCAAATCAGCAAAAGATGGACACGATTTTACGGTCACCTCAGACGAATGTACATAAATAAATCAAACCAATCGAATTCTGATATGGGGGGCTGAATTGGGCTACACCCAGCCTCGTCAGGCAAATCTGAGAAGAGTAGGAACTTATAACAGAAAGCAATCATTCAGGGAATACATTATTCTTCAGTTCATATCAATTTACTAAGAACACCTGTAATGGGATGGTCATCAGCATGGGTCGCTTTTCTATAACTTACTGTAGACTAAATAGAGCATTATTTTTACGAAAGAACATTATAGTAATTAAAACTTAACTCTAAGAATACTATTTTGAATTCACAATTCTGATAAAAATGGACGTCATTAGAATATCATTTATGAAAGAGGTATTGGACTGAAGAAAGGGCAATTAGTATGAAAATAGTATCTGATGTACTGTACTAATTTTCTTCTTCTTCTTGCTTCGTTACGGCCAACTAACATGACGTGTCATGTCAACTGTTTCTTCTGCACTTTAATGTTAGCCCAGTACTCTTTCATTCGCAATCGATGTTGCACCTTTCTCTCAGTCGTCCACGCCTTACCGGATTTTAGTCTACTTTTCACATTTTGCAAAAATGAGGAAAAAGTAGACATGAGATCGATCCTGGAAAATGTGTGTGTGACTGTCTGTCTGTCCTGTCTGTCTGGCTGTGTGTGTGTCCCCCCTATCAACTCCTAAACGGCTGCAGCAATCAAAACCAAAATTAGTATGAGTAAAGATGTATACCAGAATATCTCACGTCCATATTTGAAAATGATGTCAGTGCTACCAACTGCTGAAAAAACGCACTAGAAATTTGAGCTCCATGTTGGATATCTTGGAAGGTATGCAAGGGAGCAATTCCAAAATTGGCACACATATAGATAACACTATTTCAGTTTAATTTCCAGGAGGCCATACATGACAGTGTTGCCAAAATAATTTTAAGCCTTCTGATAGGTCCAATTTTTAAATGCCTATAACTTCTACACTATTAATTTGATTTCAACCAAATTTTGTATGTAATATGTGTGCATAAACAGTTATGACTGAGCGTATTCTTAAGAGCTACCGGGGCTGCCAACTGTTAATAATTGCTCTCTCTATTCTTTTATCCAAATACCAATATATCTGAAAGTACAAAAGCCGACAGCTTTAAACTATGCACACGTATTGTACCTGACATTTTAGATTAATTTTGGAGTAAATTATATACATCAGTTCTACCAACATGATTCTAAGCCTGCTGATAGGGCCAATTTTTAAATACATGTAACTTCTATACTATCAGTTGGATTTCAACCAAATTTCGTATGTGCTATGTGTAACATAACAGATATGACTATACGTATTCTTAAGAGCAATCAGGGCTGCTAACTGTTAATAAATGATGTCTATATTTTTTTAACTTAATATCAATATATCAGGAAGTATGCAAGCCAACAGCCCTATACTTTGCACACATATAGCACCTGACATTCTAAATTAATTAGGAATAATTAATATAAGCCAGTGCTGCCAACATGATTCTACGCCTGCTGATAGGTCCAATTTTAAAATACATGTAACTTCTATACTAACAAATGGATTTCATCCAAAATTGGCACAACAAGATATCATAATATTTCAGATTAGGCTATTTCTGACCAGCACACGCATGACATTGTTGCCAACTTGCTTTTAAGCGTGCTGATAGATCCAATGTCTAATTGCGTGTAACGTCCATTGGATTTCAACCAATTATTTTATTCTGTACCTTAAGAGATTGAACTAAGAATATATTCAGTCACCAGGGCTGCCAACTGTAGTGCTATACTAGGATACATTATACCAGGAATATTTCGAACTAATTGGACATTTATATTACCAACTTAATTTCGTCATTTTTCTAGATAGGTTCATATACTGTAGAATAATCTGTGGCATGAAAAGTAGGCTCTTTAGTTCGTCACGGAACTTCTTGTTAGTTTCGGCTTAAGTTGAAAACTCCGATGTTCTTGAAGATTTTCCCTAAGTGGGCCACGCTCCTGGATATCTTCACATTTTATCCCAATCTCCAACAGATCTTTCTCTACTTCACTGAACCCGGCCCCCTTTTTCTTTTTCTCATGAAGAAAAGCAAAAAATTTGGTTGGATAGCCGTGTTGATTTCATTCGGGTTATATGTCCATAGAAAGAAATCCTCGTTTTCCTCATCAAGTCAGTTATTTTATCATTTTAAATGATCTTGTAGACTTCGTCGTTACGCTGGGGTCTGGCGTTACGTTACGGTGATGGGAAGAAATAATGTACCCAGATGCACTGAGGTGTGTGACGTCATAGTACCGCTTGGTGCATGTGTTCCCCGACAATCTCTACTTCGTTAGTATAAGACAAAAATCCCCGATTCTTGGATGTCAGGGTAATCTCGAGAACCACTGGATGGATTTTGATGCGATTTTCACCATTCTGTAAAGGAAATCTCGAGGAAAGATTCTGTAGAAAATAATTTATGTATGATTAAAGGAAGCCAAGCAGAAACGATTTCAGTGAAAAAGTCGAAAACAAACTTGGCGTCCATGCGCTTCTTAAGCTTACGCTGGAAAAACCGTTAAACATATCAATATACTATGAGCGTAAGAATTGGTCAGCATGAGAAGTTCTACAAAAAAGTCCGCGAGAGCATATCTCTATCTTCAATACATCGCCCACTATAAGTGTTTTTAGACTGGATGGAAGGGACACGTCCCCGCGCTCTCTGGTGATCGTGACGGTATCCCGCGCGCTTGACCTTGCTTTGCACTTGCCGTTGCGAGTAATTTGAAACAAGGTAAAGTATTATAAAGCAAGATAAGTATTATGCAGATAATTTTCTAACATGTCAAGAGTCTTTGGCTTCGAGCGAAGCGAGAAGCCTCCAGCCTTTCTAGCGTTTTTCAGCATTTGTAGCATTTAAAATGATACAAAGTCTAGTCTTTCAGACTGACTGTCACTTTTCTCTACGTGTGTGTACAACTCTTGGTTGTGGCATCTTCGGAACTCGCTGTGTTCTTTGATTGGACCCAGGATTTTCCTCAATATCTTCCTTTCCTTGGTCTCCAGTTTTTCCATTATGCCTTTTCCATTCATGGCGAGACATTCCGCTGCATACAAAGCTTCGGGCCGGATGACCATGCAGTAGTGCTTGAGGTTTGCATTCAGGGATATAGATCTTTTGTTGTACCCATTCTTAGTTAGATGGTAAGCCATTTCAATTTTATTCAAGCGTGACGCAAAAGCCTTGTTTTCGGACATTGTAGGGTCTATACATTCACCAAGATACTTAAATT
The DNA here is from genome assembly GCA_946902985.2 of Meconema thalassinum. Taxonomy (NCBI): domain Eukaryota; kingdom Metazoa; phylum Arthropoda; class Insecta; order Orthoptera; family Tettigoniidae; genus Meconema; species Meconema thalassinum. The sequence continues at coordinate 97,220,262 of OX336399.1, forward strand.
TAGAACAGCTGTTATTAGTATTAGTATTATTATTATTATTAATCGTATGGAATGGCACATACTTACACCATATTACAGCTTAATGAAATATTGAAAAGGAAAGGTAATAGAACAGATAGAATCATAATTTAACATCCAAATTTGAAGTATAGTCCACTGATGCAGGAGTCACTATGATAAAATCCATTATGTTACCACCATAGGCTCTTAGAGGACAGTCCTGAATGATGGTTCCGTCCCACGAGTTCCATTCCCAGGAGTTCCGAAAACAAATTTCTTAGGATAAACGTCCCATGAGTTCCGAACGCGTATTCACGCCTGAGTAAATAAGTTAATGAGTCCCACTAGTTCCGAATATCTCTGGAAAACCCAGCTGTCAGTTCTGAGGTTTCACCGGCTAATAATAGTACAACGCGACCTAGAACAGGTATGTCATTTGTGTTTGTGTCTTCCAGTGGAGCAGATAAACATGGAGTTCACAACTAGCATTGAAGGAAACCAAATTTTGATATTTAATGGTCACCGTTTTTATAAGAAACGCAACAACAAATCAAGTGAAGTGCGGATTTGAGCTGCAAAACCATGTGCCGGAAAAGTGATTAAAAAAAACGGGAATTGATTAAAGAAGCGGACCATGATTGTGTTCCTGATGTGGCCAGCGTTGAAGTGTTCAAAGCAGCTTCCATGGCCAGGAAAATTTAATTATGCGGGCAGAGTTGAATTTGAAAACCGCAAAAAGGAAAATAAAATATGTTGCAATGGATGACAGAATCCAAAGAGCAACTCAACAGTTTGAAGTATTTTTAAGGAATGTTTCTTTTGCTGTACATATTGATTAGAGAATAAAGAGAAGAATAATTCAGTTAATGGATCAATTTGACAAAGCTACGTGCTGATTACTAAGTGACTTGTAAATAAGATAAATAACAGTTCAAAGACGAAGCGACATGCTGATGCTATTGTTACGGCTGTGAGTTTGTGTCATCGCTCGCCGCATGAGTTACAACTGCCCCAGGGCTGGGCTGTGCCCTGCCTCCTGTATTGCGTGCGCCTTATGCAACAGGGCTACTAGGACAAAGGGATAGTCCAGAATATTCGTGACTGGACCAGCGATGGAAACCTCGAGAAGCCGTGAACCCTGGATGGATCTAGAAGCATTTATTGAGTCACCGGCCTGCTATATAAGTGCGACCTGTCAAGCAGTGGTTGTTGTGTTTTATGAGCTAGTGCGAGTGTTTATCCTGGGCGACAGAAGTGTGGTGACTTGCGAAACCCCTAGCGGAGCTTATTCTCTTGACAGCGAGGAAGTGATTGTGGTGCTTGTGAAACAGTGTATAGTACAGTGACAGACCTAGTGCAGCTATTTCCAGCTAGCGTACGGGACCGGACTCATTAGCGAAGAGGATTAACTGTGGTCTGTTGACAAGTGAAAGGGAAAGTATTCTCGACGTGAGGAAACTGGAGTAAGGTAATAATTGCTGTTGAGTAGTGTATTTTTCTGGCTGCAATAAAATTAATTATTTCTTTAAGCAGTAATTGGTGTTGTGCTTTATACCCACCGTAATCCAGTAATCTATAAGGTGCCACTATGGGGTGGCACGTAACACTATTTTAAGAACTTTGTAAATATAACTCAAAACTGATTACTTTGACGAAGGCACATGCTGATTCAGATATTGATAAGGCGAAAGCTGCTTATGGGAGCTACCGGTCCATGGCGTTGTCCCCCCTCCCCCCTGTTTGAGGAGCCAATTCATTAAAGAGGGCACGCACTCCCGGCTGGCGCTAACAATGGACCTTATTTGTTTCAGTAATAAGCAAATTAATACAAATTTGTTGTAGAAAACTAAGCAGGAACTCGCTCAGGTAGTGTTTGGAACTGATGGGACTCTCTCAGGTAGTGTAATTGGCAGATAGCTAATCCGCTAAAGAATTTGGAACTGGTGGGAATCGGAACTCATGGGAGGAGACGGTTCATGATATGCTTCACCGTTTGTCTATCGGCTACACAGTCACACTTTGGAGAGGGTAACCTGTTCCACTTGATAAAAGAGTCCATACAAACACCAGAATTGGTCCTGATCCGGTAACTGTACATTTCTACGTGAGTGAAGTCTGTAGAAATTCGGTGAAAAAGTCTGTGGTGTATATTATTCCCTTGTTAGTGTAGTACAGCGATGGATTCCCAAAATACTTGCCTATCGATTGCTATTCAAGACACCACAGGTAGCGCAAGGATTTAAATATTGGCCAGGTCGTTAGGAGATTTATCTGACACATGAACCATCTCCCTTGTGCTTCCTACTCCTGCCACGTGTAGCACCGTTACATAATTTTTGAATTGCAAATCACCCTTAAAAAGTGCTGCGTTCATTACGACCTACAGTAGCATCGATTTACTCTGAACCACAACGGCAAATACAAATACTGGTGAAAGAAGGACTCGGATTTTGATTTTCTATTATGTACCCTTAGCTCAGGTAGAATCCGCAAGAGGCAGGAACAACTGAGGGTCTGGTGGAAGCGCTCTTTCAAACTGCAATTCAAAAGAGATCGGAAACTATAGTCACATTCCATGTATGTTCCTCGTGGATTTTGACTGAGCTAAGGGCAAATTGTTGGAATACAAAACCCATCAATTCGTTTACTCTGTGCTCCGTGAATAATTCTACACGTTAAAATCAAAGCAGGTGTTTTGAAGTAAAGACTATTATTAGCCTTATAAACATGAAACATGGTAAATGTCTTTAAAAAACCTCAGTGATCTTTAGCCTACTACTGAATTGTGAATTGAATGAAATTTGGTACAGAGGTCGCACTAACAAAGGGCACCTCAGTGTCATGTTTTATATTGCCACCATCTTTACCAAAACCTAATGGCGGCCACTCAAATGGTCAAATTTTAAAATTAAATTACGACGAAACTAATCACCGGATCTTTACCAAATTTGGTAAAAATATACCTTCAGATGGGACGCGTTTTGTGCCCAAACTACAAGGTCATCAGGCGTACCATTTCAGGATGGTGGCCGTGTGAATTATGCAAACTTCATAATGGGACCCTCAGTTCGATTATCGAACAGGAAATACTTTAAACTGTTCTATAGGACGTGGTCCGTTCCAAATTAAAAGTTTATATTGTAATATTATAGTACAGAAGTTACTTTAAAAAGCTGAGCCATCTCGGTTACAAGGCAAGATGGCAGCTGATCTCTTGTTCTGACCTATATTTCACTAATTCGAGTATGTTGCGGGCAATATAGCTTACTGATAGAAATAAAATGAACTATGTACGAAATGGGTTATAATGGATATTTAGCCTACTACAGTGAAGAAATCGTTTAGTCAAAGTAATTATTTGCTAAGACGTTGTATGTAAATCAATTGATAACGTTTAACTTGGGAGGACATGTTTGGCTCTGTGATTAGAGCTTTGGTCTTTCACGCGGCCAGCCTGGGTTCAAAACCTATCAGAGTTGTATTTTTTTGCTGGATTGATTTCATATTTATTGGTTTTTGGGTACTGAAACGTTATAAAATTGAGCGTTATATTGTGTATTTTGCAATGGAAAATATAGTCTATATTTAATTAAAACAAATTCTCCACCGGATCTACTAAGAATCAGCTGAACTATGCGGGAGCTAACCAGGGCCTACTAGATGCGAGCTGGGCTCTATACCGGCTAGTTAGTGAACCCATACCTACGGTGTAATTGAAAAATCTTTTTGTTGCCGATAGAGCGCACCCACTCCCAAGGATAGGCGCGATTAAAAATTAGCTGTGCAGTAGGTATATTAAATATGTTTCTCCCAGTGACACGTTTATACCAACAAAGTTTCAATTATTAGTAGTAGTCGGTGTTAATATACTGAATTACTACGTTGTTTGGAGTGTTTGCTGATTAAATTGTAAAATACTGGGGTAAATTATAAACTGTGGTTTGAACGCCGCTGCTCAAATCCAGTGTGCTGTGTGCCTTTTTGCACTTCGAATAGGAAGAAAATAGGAGGCGATAAGGACAAAGAGTTATAACTATACCCATGCATTTAGAAGAAAGTAGGCTATATGTTGTTTACTGAACATCTTGTCAGACGTAATTTAAGAATTCGTTGCACATGCATCTCCATAATAATATAATTAATACTTTGCCCAGCGTAAGCTTAAAAAGCGTACGGAGGCCAGTTTTCTTTTTCGACATTTTCGCTGAAACCGTTACTGCTTGGCTTACTTTGATCATAAATAAATAATTTTCTACGAAAACCTTCCTCGAGATATTCTTCACAGACTGGTGAATACCGCATCAAAATCCATGCAGTGGTTCCCGAGATTACCCGTGCCATCCAAGAATCAGGGACTTTGTTATATACAAGTAGAGATTGTCCACTCTTGAACTATTCAAAGATTCGTGGACAATGGATTGAAATCACTTGATTTAGAGGATACATTCCAAAGTCAATGAAAAGAAGAAAGAATGGACCCAGCTGAGGTGTAGCCTACCTCAGAATCTCCAATTTCGAAAATTTCCAGATGCAATTCCTTATGAAAATATTTGTAAGACCATAGGGGAGAAAAAATTACTCAGTAGGGTGATAAAATAAAATAAAATTATTTTGAATAAATAATTGTGACTGGTTTAAATTCTTTATGTTCGACGATGCCGATATGTAAATATTATATGTCAGAAATCTGTATTATAATGGGTGTCATTTAAGTACTACTTTTCATTATAACACTGTTTTTCCAACCAATCAGAGCTCAATATTTTCTTCCATTGGCCAACTAGGTAAGGATAGTGTCTGACATGCAATGAAAATCCAACATGTCCGACATGAATTACATGATTTAAAAGTTGACAAGGAAGCCTATGTCGGATCAACCATTGTAGTTACAATGCATAAACAAACTGGGCAATATTGCAAAAGAAATAGCACTGTACTTTAATATCCGCAACTCCAATCTCTACACATTCGTAAGATTTCGCCGACAATTTTAGTGAATTCAGTTGTTGACATAAACACACCATAACGCCATGGAGGATGCAGGCGTATGACATTAGTTCACGGAAATTATAATCCAGCTCCCTGTTCAGTAAATGGATTTCTTATGCGAAACTTTTCCGGCAGATACCGTTACTGTTCTATTTGGAACTACATTGATTTGCCTTCCGTTGACATTCTATACGCATCGAAGTTGAAGAATAACTAGTTGATAATACGATACATTTTAATTTTAAAGCGCTTGTAACAGCCTACTTTTTGTTATTTGAACAAGAAGAAGACGTCAACCGACAGAATCTCGACAGATATTTATGAATATTTATGTTAGAAAATACAATAAAGTTATAATTATCGTCGAACATAAACAGTCGTATGCAATTCGCCTATAATGGTAATTAAGACACTCGTATGGAAATAATTAAGACACGAGTTTTATAAACATACTCGTGTCTTAATTATTGTCATTATAGGCTCGTTGCATAATGTACTATTATGTTCGACGCTGATTATTATGTGTCAGTAAACTGTATCATAATGATGGTCATTATAACACTATTTTTCATTATGAAACAGTTTCTCCCACCAATCACAGCTCAAGAAACAGTTGTTTGACCAATTAGATAAGGTTAGCATCGCACCTGCGTGGAGTTCCAAGGCCTTCTAAACTGCGTTGCCTAGTGTCATAGTGGGGTAATCGAGAAGGCCATGGTCAAATACAAGGCATTCTCTGCGTCCCATGTGCTCTGTTCAGTACATAAAACTGGCGAAATCTCGACAGATATTTATGAGTATTTATGTTCGAACATAAAATAGTTATAATAATTATAGTCGAACATAAACAGTCGTATGCAACTCGCCTATAATGGTAATTAAGACACTCGTATGGAAATTATAAAACTCGCATACGCTCGTTTTATAAATATACTCGTGTCTTAATTATAGCCATTATAAGCTCGTTGCATAATGTACTATTATTTGATTCTAATAATTTGCACCCCTCTGTAGACCTAGAATACATAGCTTGTCCAATATAGATCATGCAGTGACGCAAGGTTGTGGGCGGTGTCGGTCGTTCTATATTTTTGTTAAGTAGTCCAAAACAAAGGAACGCGTGATAGCGAAGGGTTATTAATTTTGGTATCCGACAGAGCTGGAGCTCCTATCACACATTATGGTTTAATGGCCCATGAATAAGCATGAGACAACTTGTTGATGGATGAATATTGAGGTTACTTTAGAACTCCATTTTTCAGGACATGACGTACAGTAATATGCAAAATAAATACAACAATCACATAAGCTAGAGTTATTCTCATCAGCCGGGGTAAACACTTAACTTATAGTGCTTGGCCAATCTATTTAACTTCGCCGAAAATCTTCTATTTCCAAATTAAAACACAACTGGCTGTCATTTCTAGAAGCGTCATATTACTCTGTAACAGAAACGCAATAGCAAATGCCATGTACTAGGAGAATGGTCCTGGGACTTGGCGATTATTGTTTAATTAATAAAATTAAGGGAGAACAAACAGCTCACAAAGACAAAACAAAAACGATTTTAATATTACAACTGATTCTGTCATTATACCAGGTGGCTCAATTGAAAACAAATTGAAACGAAACGTAAGAAAAACAGCAGACTGAAATTGCAATGCCTTAAATGAGTTTCATCTTACCTTATCAGCAGGGATCAGGTTTATATTGTGCTGATAATTAATGAAAAATGTACGGTACATATTGTTACGAACCGCCGCGAACCGGCAGGAGACTTTTGGGTGAGCGACAGTGTGACAGACCAATGCAGCTGTCTCGTTGGCCTTGGGCCGAACCATCAGCCGGAGAGAGAAAGTTACCACATCCTCCCGGCCCCTCCCACCGGCAGACACAATAGCGGGACATCTGTGAGTCATCGCGGGCGGGCCAGAATATACGTTAAAAGTCTGGACTTAGAACCATCGAGAACAGACTAAATGCGGCAATAGGTTGTCACATTTCGAACTTTCCAGGCCAGGGACTGATCCCATATAAATCAGCGAGCCGCGGCGAGGAGGCAGTGTGTATGGGAGTGTATTGCAGTGTATTGGGCAGTATTGGTCAGTGCTAGTGTGTACTGAAGTGTTGTCGAGTGAGTGCGTACGGAGCAGTACAGCGATTATTACTGGACGTCTACGGTAACAGGGTGTAAGCCTGTCTGCCAGGGTGCAACTTTGAGTCAGGACTGTTAGTGCTTGGAGGTGTCGCGGTGCTTCGTGGAAGTCGTGGTCGTGGGATCGACACGGGACGAGCAACAGCGCACAAGGAGCAGCAAGAGGACTCTGGAAGTAAGTGAAGTGGCAGTGGCAAGGCTTAGAGTACCTGTGTAGACTGTTCGTGTGAGTGTAAGCTGGAACACTGTAACGCCTCACAGACAGAGAGAACATAAATGTGGAAACTAATAGTGACCAGTAGTGTTTTCTGAAGTTAGACTCAGTGTGTGTGTATGTGTGTGCACTGTGTATGTTTGTAGGCCTGTAATAAATTATATTTCGTTAAAGGAACAATTGTGTTTGTGCTTTTCGCCCACCGTAATCCAGTTAACGTAAGTGCCACTAGGGCGGTGGCACGTAACAATATATTTAGTTATTTTTATAGAAATTTGGAATTAAATATGGACTTAAAATTACAAATAACTATAATTTCTATTTTAATATCCAAATTCAAAGAAGCTAAACAAAGTAGATCTACTTGAAACATAACGTTGCACTTCTCATTTTAATATCGATATGATCTTTGAAAAAGAAAACCACGCAATCTTTTATTCTCTGTTAGCAAAACAATGGAATACAAAATGTTCTTTTAAGTGCTGGAGAGTGAATGTTCTGCTATTGTCTCAAGGACAGATTTATATTGACTGAAACGGCGTTCAACATCAGAAGAGGTAATGGGGGCATGTTTCAACTTCATAATGCCTGCTGGGGTTAAATCCTACGTTAACTTTACACTTAAATCTCCACACAAAATTTCAGCAACCATTCCCATTGCTTCATATCCAGGGTTCTTTGAAAGTAAAGTGTCCATCTTCATTTTTGTCACATCTGCAACTTTACCTGTGCTACGATTTTAATTTTTAAATATAGATCTTAAACTTGTTACTCTATTACTAGAATTTAATACTTTCTAGCCAAAATATGGACTTTATTGATTTTGACGACTAGGAATGTGGAGCATATGTTCTAAACTTCCAAATATGGAAAAATATGGAAAATAAATACTAAACTTTTCAACCTCAAATGCCATGATTCGTTAATATAATACAAAATTAAATTAAGTTTAGCTTCAAAATCAAAAGTTTGAAGCTTTTCAGTCGGTCAACATGATTGTACCCAAATGAGATGGGTATTCCCTAATCCTGAAAAAAAAAAGAAAAATTGCATGAGATTAATAAAAATACACTTGGACGACCAGTTTCGATCGTCAAGCGATCATCATCAGATTTATTACACTTGCTTCCACTTACTTGTGCCGGGCTCCTCTCCGTCTTCTTTCCTGTCGACCTCCCTCAGTCAACTCTTGTTCTCTTCCGACCCCGACAGTATTAGGGTATCTGAGGCCTAGGAAGTCTCTTCCTTTCGAGCCTTAATTGGCCCTTGTCTCATCTTTTCTGATACCCTCCTTCTGCGAGGGGTCAGCCTTCTTTTTCTTTTCATGTTATCTCCTGCCTTCTGCTCAATGCCCTCAAGGAGGCAGTGTGTCTGAAGCCCCACCACTTCTGGTGCACCCTCGATATTGCTATACCCTCGATATTGCTACACCCTCAGGGGCTCACGGCTGGTGAGTTCGGGAGTTTGCGACCCCGATGGATTCCTGAGCTGGGTCCGGTTTTCCCCCTTTTATCCATTACCTCTGGAGCGGACCTTCTCCTCTTTCACTTTCCTATCTGCCTTTAATGGCTCTCCTTCCTTCCAAGTCCCTCAATCCGCATTCTTCGAGGGTTGAGGGCATTTCTCTTCCTCCTGTCCTTTATTTGCCTGATTCTCCTTTTGTTTTCCATTTCTTCTTCTAGTATATAAGTTAGTGCCGGCCCCGTGGTGTTGGGGTAGCGTGCCTGCCTCTCGCCCGGAGGCCCCGGGTTCGATCCCCGGCTCCGTCAGGGATTTTAAAACTGACGTGAGGGTTGGAACGGGGTGCACTCAGCCTCGTGAGGACAATTGAGTAGCTGTCTGACAGTGAGACAGCGCCCCGATCACGAATACCAAGATTAACGGCCGAGGGGACCCGACGCGCTGATCACGCTTCACCCCAAATATCTGCAGGCCAAATGGCTGGGCAGCGGTCGCTTGGTCGGCCTTAGCCCGTCATGGGCTGGATAGTGCCAGGGGTTGACTTTTTTTGTTGAGTATATAAGTTAGTAGTTAGTTTTAGTTATAGTTTACATTTCATTTTCATCTTCACGATCACCCAAACCATTAGGGGCCGATAACCTAGATGTTAGGCCCTTTAAAACAACAATTATCATCATCATCATTTATGCTATCACGTAATATTAAACGCGGAGAAACGTGCCAAACACAATGTAGATGTGTCAGACTACCAACGCATTGGACAAATAGTTTGTTTGTTTACAATACTATCGGTAAGCTAGCGACACGAACTTGGCACTCAGTGTTGAAGATTTAACCCGAAATCTTGAGAAATCCTATAATCATGGACATTTTGAGAGGAAACATGAATTATGAATAACAAAATGCGTTTATCGAGTTATTAGCACAAAGATGGCTATCAGATCTTGTGTCTACAGGTGTTTCCTTTCTGAAAATAACATCACGCACATGAAGAGATGCATTCAGCTGATGGGGCAAGTTCTCTTCCGGTCTGGGAAAGGGCCTGGCTAAATATACACTACTTGGGATAAATCAGTCAGACGGTTGCGTGTGGAATCTCGTTATGGTGTTTTCTACTGTGGAAGATGCTGAAGAATTTTTTGGGATTTATATTTTAAGAAATTATACAAACATAACGTAGGATAGACGAGCGAAATAAATTTCTTCTTTACAGGGGCGGCTGCACCTTATGTGCTGAAGTGCTGCAGCACATTGTCTTATTTGAAAATAAATTACTTTAATGATATTATCTACAATCAAATACAGAGCATTAAAAAAGACGTCAGTCAAAGAATAGGAGATATATCAACTCCCCTCACAACGACGCACAGTGTGTCGAATCCCATATCTGGGTGGAAAAAATTCACTGCCGCAAATGAAAGCGAAAACTGGCTCATTCGATAGTGAACAAACTAGAAGGTGACCTTCGGTCTTCTTTTCCGCTCTCTGGTGCTCAGGAGGAAGGGTTTGGTGCTGAAAGGTCTTCCTGGCAGTTATCAGTTCATTTGATAGGAGGTGTCGGAGTGAACCGAACGTTGTGTTTCTTGTGAGTTCAATGAGGTGTTGTCTTCTGCTGCTCATGGAATAGTAAAAATAGGTATGTGTTCTCAAATTTATGCTTAATACAAGCTTCCTGCATTAAATAAATTATTTACTTTATGAGTGCCTCATAGTGCCATTTTACTTTGAACGTCATTCGATAGGAAATTTAATGTAGATTCAGGATCTGTAGTGGTTTGGTTGCACACGAATGTGCATCATGGTTTATTTTCTTATTTTCGGTGACTATGTGGGCTTTACCGCGAGAAGAATTTTTCAACGCGTGGCGGTCCTGTCGTAAAGAGGGGCGTACAGACGTCATATTTCAATATGTTACGAATAAATTTGATCCTACATCTCTTACCGACACTCAAGTTCAGGAGGTAATAAATAAAATTAAGTTGATATCCCATAATATTAACAAAAAAAAATGGGAGAGTGCAGGAAGAAGAGTACAACGATTCCGGGAAAAATTCGGTTATTGGTTAAATGGGGCGGATTTCATCGTTTCCAGTGAACAAGAAGACATCGATCCAGCGTATGATCCGAAAACAAATTGCGTCCCGAAGGAATTTAAGGACTGTTCCGCCAAGACAAAGAATCAAAAAGTTTGTGATATTACCGAATCGCGTAGTTTGGAGGAAGTAGCGTTTGCTGCTGAAGATTCCTTTCGATCAAACGGGAAAAGAGATGCAGCAAACATCGTGAAAGAGCTTTATTCCCCCCCCCCCAACAAGAGGCACACAAATTAAGAAGGCTCTATTTGCTCACAAAAAGGAGCAGGAAAAGCGTCCATTTACACCGTATGAAGCGTTAGCGTTATACTGTACGTTGACACCAAGTCTATCTCGTACGGTTATAAATTAACGAGGAAACGTGCCATGGATTTAGGGCATTTCATTTACCCCTCATATTACGCTCTAAAGAAAGCTAAAGCTGCGTGTTATCCTGTGGAGGAAGATATGACTATTAGCGATACCTCAGCTACTGTAAAGTTACAGGCAATATTAGATCTAACGGTAAAACGCTTAGTTGACACATTGCCTGTGCAATGTACTGACACCTCTGCCACCCTTATCAGTAAATGGGGATGTGACGGAAGTTCAGGTCACAGTTTGTACAAACAGAGATTTAAGGACCAAGGTAACACAGATGCGTATTTGTTTGTAATCTGTTTTTTTTTTCCTTTAAAACTGCACCTGAATGATGCCAATAAAATTTGGACAAATCCCAGGCCTTCGCCAACGCGTTATTGCCGGCCAATAACATTTCGTTTTGGGAAGGAAACATCTGAAATGGTCAAACGTGAAGTTCAGTTAATTGAAAACCAAATAAAAGAGCTGACGCCATCTCTGGCTGGAAATTGGACTGTAATTCACAGCCTTCTGCAAACCATGGTAGATGGAAAAATCTGCAATATTTAGACATATACCCCAGGCTCTCAAGTTTGCTATATTTGTGGCGCGAAGCCTAGCGAAATGAACTCAATGCTGTCTAGAAGTGTTAATGTCAATAACTACGTGTATGGTTTATCGACATTACATTCGTGGATAAAGCCATTCTAAAAAACATCGGTTACAGAATTCCATTTAAGGTATGGCAGATTCGTTCACAAATAAGGGGAGAATTTGAACAAAGGAAAAAACAAATTCAGCAAGATTTCAAAAGAACAATTTAACATACGTTTTTAATCTGGATGATTTTACATACAGTGACTTCGTCTATTCCCTCAAATAAGGTGTAACAAAAATGCTGGACTGCAAGGCTCATCGTTATTCATATTTTATCCAGTTTTAAAGAGTATGCTTTCCAATGTCATAAACTATAATGTAAACATCCATATCGTGATTTTTACTACCGAAAATGGACGATCCTTTGTTGCTTTCGGTCATATTTTACACCTCCCCTTACCCCCTCACCACTATATATTAACCCCCGAAGATCGTACACTTCAGGCGATGCCAGAAATGAATTAAGCGACCTCAAAAACGGTATATTGCCAACTTTCAATAGAATCCCACCAGTATTAACGAAGTAATTAATTTTTTCCACCTAGAATTGCGATTCGACACACTGTGCGACGTAGCCTAACTAGCCATGTGCTCCACTCCGCGTCCGGCAACGGCTGTGCAGATCGCAGCTCAGTGAGAACTTCTACGTTTATTGTCAGCAAACATGAACTCTGCCTTGTGCGCATGCGTGCCCAACCTTTCAGTTGTGCTGTTGGGACAACAGCCAAGACCAGAGCAAAGGCATCACAACGATTCTTCGTTCGACCACAGAGCGGCAGCACTGGTCACACGAAATGAGAATGTGGCAGGTGGCTCCCTCTAGAAACTGCGGTAGCATTTAAGAGAGAATCGCGCAAAGCAAACGGGAGAAAATATGAACAGGTAGGCATCAGCTGTTCCCGCCAGAAGGTCTTTTAATCTCACAACTTATTTATTCTATAGCCACATTTTTTTAATTGATACATTAGAAAAATTATAATTGTGTTTCTAATTTTAATTTTTGAAGGGGGTATGGGTTACAGTACCCAACTGATTTTATGCACTAGCCACCACTGAATAATACCGAAGACCACCTTCTGGTGTAGCAGCTGGCATGCATGACCGACGCCATGGTCTCCGGGCTGGAACGGGGTACACTCGACAAAAATGAGAAGAGGTGGGTTCGATTCCCATCTCAGCCATGTTGGAAGTGGCTCTCTGTGGTTTTCCACTTCTACTCCAGGAAAATACTTGGATGCTTCCTAACTTAAGGCCACGGCTGTCTTCTTTCCAATTCTCATCTTTATTATAAATACACACACTAATACAGCCATCACATCAAGACAGGTTATCAAACAAATCTGACACACACCCAAGTACACGGGGCTAAATGATGACTATGTCGCAAAGCCCCTAAATAAATAAAGAACAACAACAAATTGTGCCAAGGACGAAATTAAATTCACTGAATGATACAGGACGTGATTTTAGTATTCGCCTCTTTACTAAATAGCTTTAATGCTATTGTAGTGGAGACAAAAGGAATGTAGGATGTAAAAATACAGCCCATAAGCCTGTCCAAGTTCAGAGAAAGAAATCCGTCTGTCTCTTTCCTTCTTCTTTCGGGTTCAATCAAACTTGAATCTTTCAAACATTTGTGACTGCTTAATTTATTTCTTGTGTCCTAATCCTGTGATCGAAGTGAAAGTTTGAATAATGAACCAAGGCAAAAATCATCATCTAATGGTACCGGTGCATAACTGTATGGCCTACACATATAACAATCCAATATGGCGGCCATCTGAAATATTTAGACGGTTCTCAATATTTACGAATCAATTACAGCGATGAAGCTGAAATTATGTATGCTGATAGAGGTCATTAACATAAGTTCACCAATGGATCATTCAATAATCTGGCAAGCACAAAACCAACATGGCAAAGACGCAAAATTTTAATATTTAAATGGATTTTTATCGCGACTTTTCACTCGAGCCCTGTGAGACTTAGCATGATATATCTTCATACAAGTCTTAATATACTGCCGTCCAATATAATGGAATTTTATGAGAACTTTAAAATGGTGGCTGTACAATTTTTTAAATCTCGTTTTTATTTCTCGTGTCCTGACTAAGAACAGTAGGATATATGAAAATAGGCTATTTAGTTCTTTGCGGAACTACTGTACTTGTTGTTTATTGTTATCATTATTAGTTTTATTTTATATTTTTTGGTTTTATTATTTTTAGACCATTTCTTTCCTTTTTAAGGCTTCCACCTCTAAATTTTAATTCATTCAACATTTCTGTAATTTAATCCATGTTAAGAGGGGCAGGTGACCTAGCTCTCCACCACTTAAAACTCTAATAAAACAAGAAATTCCGCGACGAACAAAAAAGAGCCTAATTTTCTTAAAATTAAAATTCATGTCAATGATTAATCTATATGGACCAATTTAGAAAAATGACGAAATTAAGTTGGTAATATCAATAATGTAGCCAAACAGAGCACTACAGTTGGCAGCCCTGGTGACTGAATTTATATTCTTAGTTCCATCTCTTAAGGTACAAAATACAAAATTTGGTTGAAGTCCAATGAATAGCATTGACGTTACATGCAGTTAGACATTGGATCTATCAGCGCGCGTAAAGTTGTGTTGGCAACAACGTCATGCATGTGTTGGGCAGAAATAATCTGAAATATTATGATCTATTGTTGTGCCAATTTTGGATGAAATCCATTTGTTAGTATAGAGGTTACATGCATTTTAAAATTGGACCTATCAGCAGGCTTAGAATCATGTTGGCAGCACTGACGTATATTAGTTACTCCAAATTAATCTAGAATGTCAGGTACTATACGTGTGCAAAGTTTAGAACTGTTGGTTTGCATACTTTCTTATATATTGATATTAGGGTAAAAAAAATGGAGAGAGCATTTATTAACAGTTGGCAGCCCTGGTTGCTCTTAAGAATACGTATAGTCATATCTGTGTATGTACACATAGTACATACGAAATTTGGTTGAAATCCAATTGATAGTGTAGACGTTATATGCATTTAAATTTTGACTTATCAGCAGGCTTAGAATCAATTAGGCAACACTGCCATGTATGGCCTCCTGGAAATTAAACTGAAATATTATTATCTAAATGGGTGCCAATTTTGGAATAGTTCCCATGCATACTTTCCAAGATATCCAACATGGAGCTCAAATTTCAAGTGTGGTTTTTCAGCAATTGGTAGCACTGGCATCAATTTCATATATTGGCTTGAGATATTCAGGTATAACTCTTTACTCATACCAAATATGGTTTTGATTGCTGCAGCCGTTTAGGAGGTGATAAGGTGGGAGGAGGGACACACAAACAGACGGTTAGACAGATACACATTTGCCCGAATCGATCTCATAGGTCTACTTTTTCCTTATTTTTGCAAAATGTACAAAGTAGGCTAAAAATACCTGGTTCATTGCTATATCGTTTCACGGCTCGGCTTGGCAGTGAAACATTATCATAAGGTATTCCAGTAAACTGATATCTGTAGTGTGACTGTGTTGTAATTACACTCATGATAATACAGTATATTTATCGCTGCGACTCAAGAGCGATAATAATCGAAAGAGAAAAGTGGTGTACTGGCTCATTGCTCGTAAATCATGATTCTAACACAAATAGCGCTTCTCTGTTTTAATTAATACCTTCAAACACCAGCAACTTGCTGAACTTTAAAACTTTGTTGGCACGCAAGAAACATCAGAGTTTATTATGAGTTGGAGCGGGATCTCTATGATCATCAGGCCAATTCAATTAACTCGCCCAGTAAAATGCAGTACAACCAGACCACTATAAATGTAGTGTTCATATCTTCGTTCCAGAGCCTATAGTTATCCACCCCTATTCTGTTAACTAACCCTGAAAAATACAACCAGACCACAATATGTAGTGTATGGGTATAAGGGCATTCGATAAGTAACTGCTACAACATCACAATAGTACATTATTGCATACGATTGTTTATGTTCGACGATAATTATGACTTTATTATATGTTTTATCATAAATATTCATGAATATCTGTGGGATTCAGTAACTTCAGTTAGTGAACAGAGCGCGCTGGGTGGTTTGCTGACTGAAGAGAGTGCCTGCAGGGACCATTTACTTTGCTTGGCAATGCTATTGTTTACAGCCTGCATGATGTCTAGTGCCGATCAGAACTAGCATTCACTAATATTGTCACCGAAGTCGTTTGAGAGCAATGCGCTGTGTAGAAATTGGAGTTGGGGATATTAAGGTACAGTGCTATTTCTTTTCTCATATTTGCCAGTTTATTTACGCGAACATATGAGACGGTGCACTTTCCATGTCGGTAATTTATATAGAAGGATGCTGTGTTGCTAACTTCTGGACGTAGATTCATAAATTTCTTGCATATGTCATAGTATTTTCTTGTTACCGTAAGGGTTCGTGCTGATTTTGTCTTCGTGTTTGGGATTGTAACTACAATGGTTGATCCGATATCCAATTTGAACTTTCAAATCATGTAATTCATGTCCGACATGTTGGATTTTGAGCGCATGCGCGAAGCTATCCTTACCTAATTGGTCAATGAATGAGCTCTGATTGGCTGGAGAAACTGTTTCATAATGAAGAATAGTACTATAATGACCCTCTTTTTGATACAGTTTTCTGACATATAATATTTACATTTCGACATTGTCTAACATAAATAATATTAGTTTGTTAACTTTGACATTACTTCATTTATATTCTCCTGATATGTCAACAATACGTTGTCAAATCCTTGGAAGACGACGCACTCCATAATGCAGCACCATTTCTCTCACTGTTCGATCTAGAGCTCTCTGGATGACAACTGTTGATTCAAATCGTACGCCTCGTTGTGGTTCTTTGATCTTTGAGAATAAGTCGTAATCACAAGGGCTCATGTCAGGTGAATTTGGTGCATGTTCGAGTGCTTCCCAGTTCCATCTTGTAAACAAATTCCTCAGTGTTGCGGCAACGATCTTTGTCATGTCACACAATATGACTCCCAATGGCCTGGGGTCGTTTACGTCGTCATGCTGGGCGCAAATGATTTTCCATATAACGCAAGTAGTAGTCTATTTACTTTTACACCATGAGGTACAGTATGTACCAGGATGATGATGATGATGATAATTGTTGTTTTAAAGGACCTAACATCTAGGTTATCGGCCCCTAATGGTTTGGGTGATCGTGAAGATGATAATGAAATGTAATGATATAAAATAATATATAACCCCTGGCACTACAGCGCATGAAGGGCCTTGGCCTACCAAACGACCGCTGCCCAGTCATTTGGCCTGCATATATTGGGGTGACGCGTGATCAGCGCATCCGGTCCCTTCGGCCGTTAATCTTGGTTTTCGGGATCGCTCGCTGCCTCACTGTCAGACAGCTACTTAATTGTCCTCACGAGGCTCAGTGCACCCCGTTCCAGCCCTTACGTCAGTTTCTAAAATCCCTGACGGAGGCGGGAATCGAACCCGGGGCCTCCGGGCGAAGAGGCAGACGTGCTACCCCAACACCACGGGGCCGGCTAATAAAATGTAAACTATTACTAAAACTAACTACTAACTTATATACTAGAAGACAAAATGGAACACCAAAGGAGAATAAGGCAAATAGAGGACAGGAGGAAAAGAAATGCCCTCAACCCTCGAAGAATGCGGATTGTGGGACTTGGAAGGAAGGAGAGCCATAAAAGGCAGATAGAAAAGTGAAAGAGGAGAAGGTCCGCCCTACAGTTAATGGATAAAAGGGGGGAAAACCAGACCCAGCTCAGGAATCCCTCGGGGTCACCAACTCCCGAACTCACCAGCCGTAATGAGCCCCTGAGAATGTAGCAATATCTAGGGTGCACCAGAAGTGGTGCTACATACACCCTGCCTCCTTGAGAGCCTTGAGCAGAAGGCAGGAGATAACAGGAAGAGAAAAAGAAGGCTGACCCCTCGCAGAAGGAGGGTATCAGAAAAGATGAGACAAGGGCCAATTAAGGCGGGAAAGGAAGAGACTCCCTAGGCCTCGGATACCCTAATACCGTCGGGGTAGGAAAAGAACAAGTGTTGACCAAGTGAGATCGACAGGAAGGAAGACGGAGAGGAGCCCGGCACAAGTAAGTGGAAGCAATGCCGGACTCAGCTGGGGCTTCGTGGTCGCCAACCCACGTCCCACTAGATGTGAGCTTCTGGGGGGAGGAGCAGGATTATATCTTCATTATCATAACACACAATAAACATCAGTTTCAAAGGATCCTGCATGCTCGACATCTTCTTGGGCGTGGTGATTCTGTATGTCGCCATTCGTTCGTTTGTCGTTTCAGCTCAGGTGTATACGAACGTACCCATGCCTCATCCATTGTGATAACGCGATGAAGAAAGGCCTCACCTCACTGTGTTCAGTAAAATTCCATCCAAATATCATCTCTTTTTAAGGTGCGGTCTTCTATTGACTTCTTCCAGGTGTCCGTAGTTGGCAGCAAGAACTTGTATCTCAAATCCTCTAATAAGAAGGGCTCTCTAGCAAGTTCGTATTCCAGCCTTGAACGGGTGTATTTAGAAACTCCAAGCAACGCCTTCAGATTCATTCATTCAATCAATTGCAATTGGGGGTGTTTCCCCCGGTGGCAAATTGGGTAGGAATAAATAATTATGCATAACAATTCAATAACAATTAAACTGGAGTATTTACACAAATCGTGAGTATTTTGTTAAACACACCTACATGTTTGGGAAAAGGCTCATAAAGGTCTGTTCACACTCGTGCATTTTCATCTTCCCTTTCCCTTTCAACGTGCCTTTCCTCTTTCCCTTCAACATTCCTCTTAGGGCATGCCTCTAAAGCATGCTCGAAACCCAAGCAATACCTGTCCACATTCATGCGTCAGTTTCTTTGCAGCATTCGCGATTATGCTGCGGACGCGAATTCACTTGTTGTGATTACTGCAGCCTATTTAGTGATAAATGCTTCAAAAAAAGACGTCCAAACCCAACTTCGAATTATTGTTGAGCATGATTGAGAAAAGAATTGAGAAAAATAACACATATTTCCGTAAAGCAATATCTTCAATATGAAAACAAGAGGCCTTTACCCGAACCATAGTGATTCATAGTCTTCATCAGCCCCGTAACCCGTCTTTTTCTTCGTTACTTTTTGATACTCTTTTGAAAAGGAAGATCTCAAACTTTTTTTTTTTTTTGTTCTTTACCCCCTAAATATCCAACTTGTACTTTTCAGCCAAAACACTCAATGCGTCATTTCGTACTGTTTTATTCGTGTACATCCCACAGAACAGGTTGTTTTCTGTAATCCTCGATAGATTGAATAGTTTCCTCCGTGGTGGCTGACATGACTTGCACAATATTGGCTTAAATTATACAAAATGCAAGGCGAGAGGCACGAAATCCGTGCGGTTCTGCTTTCAACACTGCGTGCGCTACGATCCTAGTTCAACTCCGAAGACGCATGCAGCAAAGTGTTCGTCACTTGCCTCTCACATTGCGCTATGACTCATGCCTCTGACGAACATAAAAACGCACGAGTGTGGACAGACCTTAAGACTGTGGCAGGTGGAGAATTCCAGTTATCAATGGCACGGTTTACGAATGAATATTTACCATAATATGTACGCTGTGGTCGTCGGCCCTTAACTTTGAAACAATGATCACTCCTACACATGTAAGTGGGCTTTCCCATACGTTTGCTAAGCTCACGCCATGCTGGTTGATTTGTATACGTTTTGTACATAGCGCAGAGGTTAGATTTCATCCTCCTAACCTCAAGTGATTCCCACCCAAGTTTCTTTAACATACGGCTCACACTGCTCCTGGGATTAAAGTCACTGAGCACAAATCTAGCGGCCTTTCTTTGTACCATTTCCAACGCATTGATGATCCCTACTTGATATGGATCCCAAACCACCGAGGCGTATTCCAGAATAGGTCTTACAAGTGACAAATATCCTAATTCTTTAGCAGAGGTATCTTACTCTGGCCTTCTCAAGTGTTAAGAAATCTCCAACGCTTAGTTTGTGCCAAACTACCTCAATACCGTAAGTGAGTATTGGTATAATTTCGGCGTCAAACAGTAGCATGGCGGACTTCAGCGATATTTTGGTAATGGCTTTGATGTCAAATATATAGTTTTAGTAGCTGATACCGCTCGTTGTTCAACGGAAATGAATGTCGATGAACACATAATTGTAGCCTACGTGTTTTTATCACCAACCACGAAACCATATCAGATGATCCTGATCACGGAATGGCACTTAAAGGTTTCAGTTTGGTCCTGGAAATAGTAATTATTGATGATAAAATGTGAAAGTAATAATGTATGTCACAGATCTGACGAATGGAGAAAGTTGTTTTGATGTGTAATATATTTTGGTATTGTTTTATGACGGTATAAAGTGCTTGATACGGAAGTAATTATGTAATTGCTATTAGCACTCCCAATTTCAGTGATCTGAGACGATAATAGACAGGGTATTCACGGAATCACCCATTCAAGAGACGAGTGTCGGTGGCCAAGGTGGAAACTATTCCGTGTTTACTTGTGACCTGCTGCATGGTTGACACGTACAGTCGCGTGGGTGGTCTCGGTGGCGTGGTAGTATGTTGAGAATCTACAAAGGTCGCGGGTTCAAACCCACCCGAAGTCGTCGGATATTTTAAGAGCGTTAAAAGTCCCTCAATATGCCTTCCTTCGGAGAGGAATTAAAGCCGGCGGTCCCATGTCATAGATTTATGGCATGTAAAAGAACCTTCCACAAATTACACTTGTGTGATGCTATATTATAGGTTAGATTTGACTAATGCTCTTAGGTTCCAACGTTCATCGCGAGGAGAAGACTGCGGTGGTATCTAGTAACCAAGTTCAAAACTAGCTGTCGTTGACTGTGGCGTTTGGTAGCAAAAGTAGGAACAACTTGAAAATTGAATGTCTGCAGTCCTTACTTGAATAAAAACAGATAACACACACTAATACAGCCTTCACAATTAATTAACACCGGTTATCAGACAGATTCTACACACACCCAAAGTACACGGGGCTACTTGACCACGATGTCGCAGCCCCTAAACTGAGGATCCAACCAACCAACAGTCGCGCGGGTAGGTTATAACTCATGTCCAGTAGCCTTTCATCGTTTTACTCTCGTCCGCCTCGTTGCGTAGTGGCTAGCATTGTTGGCTGTCGCCGCGGAGTCTCGGGTTCGATTCCCGGCTATGCCAAAAAAACTAATTCTGGTCTGAGGGCTCGAACTGGATCCACTCAACCTCGCGAGTCAGAACTGAGTAGAGGCGGGTTCGATTCCTACCTCAGTCATCCTGAAAGTGGTTTTTCCATGGTTTCCTACTTCTACTCCAGGCAAATGCCAGGATAGTACCTAACTTAAGATCAAGGCTGCTTCCTAGCCAAATCCTACTTTAATTACAAATGCACACTCTAGTACAGACATCACAGTGACACAGATTATCAGATAAATTCCACACACACCCAAATACACGGGGATAAATGACCATGATGTCGCAAAGCTCCTAAAAGAATCGACCACGGGATCCCAGCTGAGTCCGGCATTGACTCCACTTACTTTGCCAGGCTCCTCTCCGTCGTCTTTCCTCCCGACCTCCCTTGGTCAACTCTTGTTCTTTTCCGACCCCGACAGTATTAGGGTATCCGAGGCCTAGGGAACCTTTCACTTTCCGGCCTTAATTGGCCCTTGTCTCATCTTTCATGATCTCTCATTCTTCTATGGATCAGCCTTCTTTTTCTTTTCATTATATTTCCTTTTTGTCTTTAAGTTTCCCGCACTGTTTTTTTTGTGAATTGGCTCCCCGTGTATCTAAATTACCTTTAGTGAATTTTTTGAATCTACACTGCATGTTGTAAGTATTTTGAATCTAAATTACAT
The DNA here is from genome assembly GCA_946902985.2 of Meconema thalassinum. Taxonomy (NCBI): domain Eukaryota; kingdom Metazoa; phylum Arthropoda; class Insecta; order Orthoptera; family Tettigoniidae; genus Meconema; species Meconema thalassinum. The sequence continues at coordinate 97,242,098 of OX336399.1, forward strand.
TTTGTAAGTATTATTTTCAATCTCAATTACATTTTTTAAGTATTTTGAATTTCAATTGCATTTTGTAAGTATTTCGAATCTACATTGCGTTTTGTAAGTATTAGACCTTAACTACATTTTGTGCGTACTTTGCAATCTCTTCCTTTTGTAAGCATTTTCCTTCTAAATTACCTTTTGTAAGTATTTTCATTCTACATTTTGTGAGTCCTTTCAATCTGAGTTTCATTTTGTCTGTATATTCAACCCTTTTGTCAGTATTTTTAGTCTAACTTAAGTGTTGTTATGGTTTCCATTTCATTGTCATTTTCGTGATCACCCAGACCATTATGGGCCGATAACCTAGATGTTAGGCTCCTTAAAACAACAATTATCATCATCATCATCATCATCATCATCATTTCTTTCCGTCGTTTCTTGTCTGTCTCTTGCTGGCCCTTGCACCTTGCACCATTTTTGTAATAGGCTGGCTGCCTGGCCCATGTGGCATAATGCTACTAATGCCAATAAGAAAAATAATTCTGTCTAACACAAGTAGTGCATCAGGTCATACAAAATACTGTATTAGTCATACCAGCCAAAATCTGACATGATATAGACTCACATTCCAGGAATGGTGCACAATCCAAGCGTAACTATTAACAGTTACTATCCCCAGGGACTCACGACTAGTGGGACGTGGGTTGGCGACCACGGGGCCCCGGCTGAGTCTGGCATAACTTCCACTTACTTGTGCCGGGCTCTTCTGTTATCTTTTCTGTCGACCTCCCTTGGTCAACTCTTGTTTGTCACTGACCACGACAGTATCAGGGTATCCGAGGCCGAGGGATTCTTTCATTTTCCCGCGTTATTTGGCCCTTGTCTCAGTTTTCCTGATCCCTCATTCTTCGAGGGGTCAGACCTCTTGTTTTATTTTCATTGTATCTCCTCCCTTTTGCACAAGGCCTTCAAGGAGGCAGGGTGTATGTAGCCTCACCACTTATGGTGCACCCTGAATTTTGCTACACCCTCAGGGGCTCATATCTGGTGAGTTCGGGAATGGGCGACCCCGAGGGTTTCCAGAGCTGGGATTGGTTATTCTCCTTCTTCCATTGCCTTTGGGGTGGTCCCTCTCCCTCTCGCGAGTCAGAACTGAGTAGGGGCGGGTTCGATTCCTACCTCAGTCATCCTGAAAATAGTTTTTCCATGGTTTCCTACTTCTACTCCAGGCAAATGCCAGGATAGTACCTGGCTTTCCTTTCTTCAAAGTCCCTTAATTTTCCTTTCTACTTGTCTTTTGTTTCCCGATTTCACCGTGGCCCACATTTTAACCGAGTGTGTGTATCTTGTTGACTTACGAAGAAACCTTGGTTTGCAGATGACACTCATACTTATATTAGCCGATGATGCGGTGGCTGCTGATCGCTTTATCCGCTTTATAAGTGACAGTGGGTTAGGGCCAGCAGTCTAAATTTTCCAGTGTACAGTACATTGAATCAACGACTTGTTCGGTTTTGAATGTTTTTTTTTTGCTTTTCCGTAATTTTAGTTTATTTTTTAGAATTATTATTTTTATTTCATTTTTTTGCTTGATTAATTTTAGGTCTTTTCAAATTTAGTTGTCCACCACTAAATTTTAAACTCAATTCCAAATTTGTATTCTTTAATCTGTGTTAAGAGGGGCAGATAACCTCGTAGTTCCGCCCCTTAAAACAACAATAACTAACTATTATTCTTTTTTTTTCATTTCCTCTTCTAGATTGTAATTATGTAGTTAGTTTTAGGTTTAGTTTCATTTCACTTACATTTTCACTGTTACCCAAACCATTAGGGACCGATAACCCAGATGTTACGCCCCTTAAAACAACTATCATCATCATCATCATAACTGTTACTAGCTTTTTAAAATTGAAGAGATGAATTCCATGAGATTCACAACTCACTTATGAGTCGTAAGGCGAAACTCAAAATTACAGAACTAGCCCGGAGCGCCGTTGTATAGCTTGTACCTGCAGCTGTTCGTGCTTCGCTGCACGCTGGGTTGCCTATGGCATGTCGTGAAGGCGGTGCTCGGCGATCGATGTGGGTTATCGCTATCACGGCTACAATGCTGGAGGCGATCTTAGGCTAAGGCATCAAGAGCTGTAACAGCACCATTTATCTAAGAAGTACTTCACCTTAGAACAAATAGTTCCAAGTGTAACTGCTTCAAGGCAAACTCCGTGAGAAGTTGCTAGGGAAATTAAACCTATCCCATGAGAACAGACGGGCTTAAGAACTGGTTTACAGTTAGGATATTTTACATGTTTATTGGATATATTTATTATATGTATATATATTTTCGTTTACTGCCTTTATAGACCACGTTAGGCAAAAATTACATATTATTGGAAGCCTTCTTTGCCACCCAAAATCTTCGCATTCTTTCTCCTCGTTCTTCCGTCCAAACCCCTGTTCATTTTTGGTTCCTCGTGGAATCCTTGGAATTTTTCTATGAAAATCCACAGCCTGCTTCCAGTCTCCGACCGGGTCAGGGAATGGAATGAATGAAGCCCCCATCTAGCGGCGAGGATATGAACTGTGTCGGCTGCCGAAGCCTGTCGCTCTCCTCTGGGGAAATGATTAAATGAATGACAGATGAAATGAAATGATAGTGGAGAGTGTTACTGGAATGAAATTGTGACAGGGAAAACCGGAGTACCCGGAGAAAAACCTGTCTGCCTCCACTTCGTCCAGCACAAATCTCACATGGAGTGACCGGGATTTGAACCACAGACCCAGCGGTGGGAGGCCGGCGTGCTGCCGCCTAGACCACGGAGGCTTGGAATTTTTCGATAACTGATCTAACATTAGCGCGGTATGAAATGTCTTCCGACTTTAGTCCAACCTGATGAGGATCCTCTCTGAAACACTTGTGAGGCACCTTTGGTCTACTGTCGAGTATTCCTAAAATCCTCTTCTTAAGTCTCCACTCATCCATTCCAAATAAATTCCCATAGAATTTGAGTCTCCGTTTTCTCACTGATTCCATCAGCCTTTCATTGCCCTGGTAGAGTTCTTCCCTTCCTCACAACCTATAATGACGTTCCACAATCTTTGGACCCATTACCTTGCGAAGGATCTTTCTTTCGAATTTCTCAGCATCCGTCAAACCCGCCTTCCCTGTCATGTGGAGGCATTCACTAGCATATAACCGACAGCAGTGGCTACGCTCGCTAAAGCGCAGCATTAGGTCATGGGGTCAAATTCTCTGCTGACTCGATAGACGCGTGGGTTCGAGCCCCACCGTTGGCCATCCTTGAAATGTTTTTTCGTGGTTTCCCATTTTGAATCCCAGGAAAATGCTGGGACGGTACCTTCGGACAGGCCACGGCCGCTTCCTTGCACACCCTTGCCCAGTTTAATTCATCTTCATCCATTCCATCCCCCATCCCGGCGTGCATGTCGCCCACGGGCGTTGACTAGAAAGACCTGCACTGGGCCTCTCAGGAGGCCACACGAAAAAAAAAAACGAAAAACAAAACACACTAGCATATAGGCATTCCGTTTTTATCACTGTATTATAGTGCCGTGTCGCCTCCGTAGCGAAGTGGTCAGCATTGTTAGCTGCCGCCCCGGAGGTCCTGGGTTCGATTCCCGGCTCTGCCATGAAATTTTAAAAGTGGTACGAGGACTGGAACGGGGTCTACTCAGCCTCGGGTGGCCCAAATGAGTAGAGGGGGTTCGATTCCCCCTCAACCATCCTCGAAGTGGTTTTCCGTGGTTTCCCACTTCGTCTTCGGGCAAATGCCGGGATGGTACCTTCTTCAAGGCCACGGCCGCCTCCTTCCCTCTTCCTTGCCTATCCATCCTCACCATCCCTTACCTTCCCTCATGAGGCGCCTGTTCGCTTCGCAGGTGAGGCCGCCTGGGCGAGGTGCCAATCCCATCTCACCAGTTCTATCCCTTCCGATTCGATGTTCCCAGCTCTAGGACACTGCCCGTAGAGGCGGTAGTGGTGAGCTCCCTCGCTGAGTCCGTGCGTTCCACCAACCTGGAGGGTAAACGACTAAAAAAAAAAAAAAAAAAATAGTGCCGTAATTTAGCCCGTTTCGAGATGGCTTTCTTCTTGTTTAAAGTGTATGTTCCGCGGAAAGCCGCAGCCATACTCTATCGTCTGCTATTATTGGCCTCCCTTTCGCTAGTTTTCAACTGCACGATTTCACCCAGCTACTCAAAGCAGTCAACTCTGTCTATCTAACCATGGTTGGCCTGAAGGTGACAAGGAGCTGTTTTGATGTTGGTCATATACCTTGTTTCTTTCAAAAGAAATTTGCTTTCTCCGCTTGGGTTTGCAGAAAATTCAGTTGTTCTATAGCTGTGTCAGTATTCCTCGACAATAAAGCGAGGTCATCAGCAAAAGCAAAGGAATTGATCTTGACACTACTTTTCGATCCTCCAATATATACCAGGGCGCCCGGGAATGTTTTCAACAGCGGATACGTGCAGCTGCGAGTGGTTGCGTCATCAGTTTAGTTGGCAGCACAGTGTCCTTGATAGGGTGAAGGCTACATGTGTGGGCTGTGGGCTGTCGAATTCGTCAGTGTGTATTGCAATAAGCCAGCATGTGTGTCATCAGCACTTCTAGCATCAGTTATGAATGGCTGTGGTGAGTATAAAGTTTACTGATTGTTTGTTATGATACAAGCGACAGCCGTGCTGCCAACGTAACTGGTGACGTAATCTCTTGCAGTAACATGTAGGCACTGCGGAGAATATTCCCGGGCGCACTGTACTTGGTTAAGTAGTCCTTTCATATCCAGTTCCTTTTCCCATCTTTGGATAATCTTCTCCAACAAACAGTTGTAGAGAACTAGTGACAGTCCATCACCATGTCGAACCCCTGTTTTAATTTCAAACTCTACGGAATTCTCTCCCATAAAGAATACTTTCGTATGAGTGCCCGCTAATGTCTGCTTAATAATTTTAGTTGTTTTGGCATCGACCCCAAATTCCACCAATGTGTTAAATAGCACTTCCCTGTCGATTGAATCGTAGGCTTTCTTGAAATCGAAAAACAACACTACTAAATCTTTTGAACTATAATTTTCTAGGACACGTTTAAGGCTACAGATTTGTTTAACACATGATCTTCCTCTTATAAATCCCACCTGATATTCACCCAGTTGGTGAGCTCCGCCAGTCTCTTCTGTAGTGATTTTGAAAGTACATTATATGTTACGGGGACAAAGGAGATGCCACGGTAGTTGTTAGGGTCCGTTCTATCACCCTTTTTGTGCAGAGGGTGAATGAGAGCATATATCACCGGCATTCTATATCTCTAAAACTATTACCGATATCACCATGAAATTTTGTACGAAGATAAAGGCAACTACTGGAAGTTCATCTATGAGACTTTCAAAAACCGGTTAACTACAAAACGAACATGGCGGCCAAGGGAATTTGAAAGTTTAAATGACGTTTCTCGCGATTTGATGATCCAAACACAATAAAACTTGGCACAACAAATGTTTATACACATTGTAATGCACTGGTATCCACTTTAGTTCAATTGTTTATATAACCTCACGATGGCGGCTGTGCGAATTTCGAAAATTAAGTTTTTATTTATCGTTTTCTAATCATGCGATCGAAATCAACATTTGCATAATGGACGTACACAATAATCATCATCGAATAGTACATAACTCTATGGCCAACAAATATTAAAATCCAACATGGCGACCATCCGAAATATTTAGACGGTTCTCAATATCTATTAATCTACTACAGCAATCAAACTGAAATTTTGTAAGTGTATAGAATCTATAAGCATAAGTTCACCTATGGGACGTTCAATAAGCTGACGAGCACAAATCCAACATGGCGGCGACGCGAAATTTAAATATTCAAATGAACGTTTCTTGCGTTTTAACCATCCGAGCACAGTGAAACTTGATACGGTATATGCTTATACAAATTTTAATCGACTGGCATCTAATTCATTTAAATTACTTTCATAACCACAAGATGGCGGCTGAGCATAATTTTAAAATCCCGCTTTTATTTCTTGTGTCCTAATCATGCGATTGAAGTTTGAATAAAACACCTACACAATAATCCTCTTGTAAAAGTACATAAATCTAAGGCCTATAATATAACAATCTAACACGGTCACGATCCAAAATATTTAGACGGTTCTCAATATCTACGAATCTATTACAGCAATCAAACTGATAATTTATATGTTGATAGAGGCAATTGATATTAGTAGGATATATGAAAATAGGCTATTTAGTTCTTCACGGAACTACTTGTTTTTTATAATTTAAACTGCAGTACTGGAAATATTTGCCGTCCCCGTGGTGTTGGGGCAGCACGCCTGCCTCTCACCCGGAGGCCCCGGGTCTGATTCCCGGCTCCGTCAGGGAATTTAGAAGCTGACGTGAGGGCTAGAACGGGGTGCACTCAGCCTCGTGAGGACAATTAATCAGCTGTCTGACAGTGAGGCAGCACCGCTATCACGAAAACCAAGATTAACGGCCGCGAGGACCCGATGCCCTGATCACGCGTCACCCCAATATTTTCAGGCCAAATGGCTGGGCAGCGGTCGCTTGGTAGGCCTAGGCCCTTCATGGGCTCTAGTGCCAGGTATTATTTATTATTACAGGAAATATTTATTGCATTATTTTTCTTTTGTTTGCCTTTGACGAAAGATTCATTATGTTAGTCATGAGATGATTTTTTTCTTAAGATATCTCGTTTTCTATGATATGAATGTAATTCAGTTTATTTTTAGCCAACTTTTCACATTTTGCAAAAATGAGGAAAAAGTAGACTTATGAGATCGGGAAAATGTGTGTCTGTCTGTCTTTCTGTCTGTCTGTCTGTCTGTCTGTCTGTCTGTCTGTCTGTCTGTCTGGCTGTGTGTGTGTGTCCCCCTATCAACTCCTAAACTGCTGGAGCAATCGAAACAAAATTTGGTGGGAGTAAAGATCTATACCTGAATATCTCACGGCCATATTTGAAAATGATGTCAGTGCTACCAACTGCTGAAAAATCGCAATTGATATATGAGCTCCATGTTGGATATCTTGGAAGGTATGAATGGGAGCTATTTCAAAATTGGCACACGTATAGATAATAGTATTGCAGTTTAATTTCCAGGAGGCCATACATGGCAGTGTTGTCAAAATGATTATAAGCCTGCTGATAAGTCAAAATTTTAAATGCATATAACTTCTACACTATCAATTGTATTTCAACCAATTTCGTATGTGCTATGTGTCCATAAACAGATATGGCTGAGCATATTCTTAAGAGCCACCAGGGCTGCCAACTGTTAATAAATGCTCTCAATTTTTTTAAATCCAAATACCCATATATCAGAAAGTATGCAAGCCGACAGCTTTAAACTATGCACACGTATAGTACCTGACATTCTATATTAATTTGGAGTAATTTGTATACGTCAGTGCTACCAACATGATTCTAAGCCTGCTGCGAGGTCCAACTTTAAATACATGTAACTTCTATGCTATCATTTGGATTTCAACCAAATTTCGTGTGTGCTATTTGTACCATAACAGATATGACTATGCCGATTCTTAAGAGTAACCAGGGCTGTCAACTGTTAATAAATACTGTCTCTATTTTTGTTACCTTAATATCAATATATCAGAAAGTATTCAAGCCAATAGCCCAAAATTTGCACCCGTATAGTACCTTGCATTCTAGATTAATTAGGAGTAACTAATATAGGCCTACGCCAGTGCTGCCAACATGATTCTAAGCCTGCTGATAGGTCCAATTTTAAAATGCATGTAAGTTCTATACTAACTAATGGATTTCATTCAAAATTGACACAACAATAGATCATATTATTTCAGATTATTTCTGACCACTTCATGTATGTCATTGTTGCCAACATGATTTAACGCGCGCTGTTAGATCCAATGTTTAACTGCATGTAACGTCCATTCTATCCATTGGACTTCAACCAAATTTTTTATTCTGTACCTTAAGAGATGGAACTAAGAATATATTCAGTCACCAGGGCTGCCAACTGTAGTTCTCTATTAGGCTACATTATGCCAGGTATACAGTATTTCGAACTAATTAGAAAATTCGATATTACCAACTTAATTTGGTCATTATTCTATTTAGATCCGTATAGATTATTCATTGGCATGAAAATCAAATATTAAGAAAAGTAGGCTCTTTAGTTCGTCACGGAACTTCTTGTTAGTAGTTGGTTAAGTGTTGGTAAATGATTAATCTAAAAAAGGTTTGTGGGATAAGTTTCGAATTGGAGTTATAATTTGTAAAGTATATTTAAAACTCTAGACTAGAAACTAGTCATCAGTTTAATGATGTTATAAATTATTTTATGTTTGACGATGTCGAAATGTCAATATTATATGTCAGAAAACTGAATCATAACGATGGTCATTAAAATACTACTTTTCATTCTGATACAGTTTCTCCAACCAATCAGAGCTTTGCTTCGCTCGTTTTATGAACATACCCGTGTCTTAAGTATTGCCATTATATCCTCGTTGCATAATGTACTATTATGTTTGACGATGTCGAAATGTAAATAATTTATGTCAGAAAACTGTATCATAATGAGGGTCATTATAACACTATTTTTAGCCTACTTTTCACATTTTGCAAAAATGAGGAAAAAGTAGACTTATGAGATCGGGCAATGTGTGTCTGTCTGTCTGTGTGTCCCCCCCTATCAACTCCTAAACGGCTGCAGCAATCAAAACAAAATTTGGATATCTCACGGCCATATTTGAAAATGCTGTCAGTGCTACCAACTGCTGAAAAATCGCAATTGAAATTTGAGCTCCATGTTGGATATCTTGGAAGGTATGAAAGGGAGCTATTTCAAAATTGGCACACGTATAGATAATAATATTATAGTTTAATTTCCAGGAGGCCATACATGGCAGTGTTGCCAAAATGATTATAAGCCTGCTGATTGGTCCAAATTTTAAATGCATATAACGTCTACACTATCAATTGGATTTCAACCAAATTTCGTATGTGCTATGTGTACATAAACAGATATAACTGAGCGTATTCTTAAGAGCCACCAGGGCTGCCAACTGTTAATAAATGCTGTCTCCATTTTTGTTACCCTAATATCAATATTTCAGAATGTATGCTAGCCAATAGCTCTAAACTTTGCAGATGTATAGTACCTTGTATTCTAGATTAATTTGGAGTAACTAATAAACGTCAGTGCTGCCAACATGATTCTAAGCCTGCTGATAGGTCAAATATTAAAATGCATGTAACTTCTATACAAACTATTGGATTTCATTCAAAATTGGCACAACAATAGATTGTATTATTTCAGATTATTCCTGACCAATACATGGATAACATTGTTGCCAACATGATTTTACGCGCGCTGTTAGATCCAATGTTTAACTGCATGTAACGTCCACGCTATCCATTGGACTTACCCAATTTTTGTATTCTGTACCTTAAGTGATGGAACTAAGAATATATTCAGTCACCAGGGTTGCCAACTGTAGTTCTCTATTAGGCTACATTATGCCAGGTATACAGTATTTTGAACTAATTAGAAATGTCGATATTACCAACTTAATTTCGTCATTATTCTAGATAGATCCAAATAGATTAATCATTGGCATGAATCTGAAATTGTAAGAAAAGTAGGCTCTTTAGTTCGTCACGGAACTTCTTGTTCATTAATAGTTTCTCCCACCAATCAGAGCTCAAGACACATTTGTGTGACCAATTAGATAAAGATAGCATCGCACCTGCGCTAACTTACATGGCCATCTATTTTAAATTTCACTGCGTGGCTTCTAGTGTCATAGTGGGGTATTTCAGGAGGTCATGGTATTCCCTGCGTTCCATGCGCTCTGTTCAGTACATACAACTGGCGAAATCTCGACAGATATTTCTGAATATTTATGTTCGAACAAAAAATAGTTATAATTATCGTCGAACATAAACAGTCGTATGCAACACGCCTATAATGGTAATTAAGACACTCGTATGGAAATTATAAAACTAACTTCGCTCGTTTTATAAACATACTCGTGTCTTAATTATTGCAATTATATTCTCGTTGCATAATGTACTATTTTGATAGTATGATTTTATTAATTAGTTTGTGAATTATAATAATTTAAAAAATGATGAATTACTTGAAATATTGATAACAATTGAATACCCTATGCGTATGTTTTTATAAACAATTTATATCAAGGAATTAGGCAAAATAAATATTTTCCTGTTTAACAGATTTAATTTATAGTTTATAATTGAAATAATAATAATTGTTTTGTCAGATTGAATGGTGCGATTCCAGTACAGCTTATAATATTTGTTTTCCAGCACACTTTATGGAGAGTGTTTGTAGTAAGGCATCCTGTTGTGTGTGAGAGATCAGGTTAGGGTGATTTCGTGATGAATGACTTTGGCAACATCGTTATGCCTGCGTAAGATTTTGGCGCTAGGATTCTGCAGCTGCTAGTGATATTATTGTTGTTGTTATTATAAACTGAAACAATACCTGGTAGAAATTTTGAGCGAGAATCGCACCTGCATTTTGGGGCCATAAAGACGGATACTACCATCACATAATATGTTTTCCTTGCAATATAACCAACATGTATGAAAAGTTTCGGCAAGATTGGATGAAACACTTTCACTCTGTTTCCTTGTGAGGTTCTGAGGGTGAAGCTGGGTACAATTATTGACTGTATACGGTAGTTATAAAACCCAACTCTTTAAGCCTCTGTGATAGGGGTTTGCGCACGAAGGTCATAGCGTGACGTCACAATGGCCACTTGCTGGTCACGAAGCGTGATGGCGACGTGAAGATTATTGCCTCAAGACGGTGTGGTGTGGTGTCAGATGTGGGTCTGGGTCGACTGACCGGGTCACGTTCAGTGCCTGACCTATATCGCCAGCCCCATACACACTAGCACAGATATAACATTCATTGCAGTACGAGAATCAGGTAGCAACATTTGTCCTACAAATGTTTGTTGTTGTTGTTTGAGTCTTCAGTCTTTTGAGTCCAAGATCGCGGGTTCAAACCCGGCCGAAGTCGTCGAATTTTTTAAGAGCGTTAACAATCCCTCAGTATGCCTTCCTTCGGAGCGGAAGTAAAGCCGGCGGACCCATGTCAAAGATTTATGGCATGTTAAAGAACCTTCCACTAATTACACCTGACTAAAGCTAAATTTAGTTAAAAATATAAACAACGCTCAGGTTCCTACGTTCGTCACCATGGGCCGACTGCGGTGGCGTCTAGTAGCCAAGTTCTAAACTAGTAGTTGTTGATGGTGGCGTTTGGCGGCAAAAGTAGGAACTACTTGAAAAATTCAAAGCCTGCAGTCCTTACTTGAATTAAGAAACAGAAACACACATTAATACAGTCATCACAATTAACACTGGTTATCAGACAGATTCTACACACACCCAAAGTACACGGGGCTACATGACCGCGTTGTCGCAGCCCCTAAACTGAGGAACCAACCAACCAAGTCTTTTGACTGGTTTAATGCAGCTCTCAATGCCTCCCTATCCTGAGCTAACAGATTCATCTCTACATAGCTACCACACCCAACATCCGAGGCAAACGGTTTAACATATTCCAACCTTGGTCTAACTACAGTTATTGTCCTTAACCCTTACTTTCATAATTAAATTTGCTTTTTCTGTGTGTCTTAATATGTTTCCTACCAACCTCTCTCTTCTCTTTATTAGCAGTTGTCATAAACATCTCTCCTCACCCACTCAATTTAATACTTTTTGCGTAACTCTATCTACCCATCTTAGCTTCATCATTCTCTTGTAACACCACATTTCAAACGCTCCTATTTTCCTATTTTCTGCTACGCCAACAGTCCAAGTTTCACGCCCCAATCAAAGGCTTTCAAAAATAATTTTCTAATACTTAGATCTATATTTGATGTCAACAGATTCCTTTTCTGTAGAAATGCTCTCTTTGCCTGAGCCAACCTACTTTTTATATCCTGTTTGCTTCGTCCTTCATTAGTTATTTGTTTCCTAAGTAGCAGAAATCTCCTACCTGGGAATCACTGTGCAAACAACAGGAACAGCCTTTACTACACACATTAAAAATAAAAATAAAAACAGCTGCAGCCATTAAAGCAATGTTTGAAATACCTAAAGCTTACAATCTATCACTAGCTACAGCAATGGCACTATTTAAAATTAAAGTGGCCCCAGTAGCAACATTTGGTATTCATCTCATATAGAATAATCTTTCGGTAACAAACTTAAAATGGCTTGAAAATATAAAAGCCAGGTACTTAAAACGCATTCTGCTGATATCCAATTTTCGGAAAATCGAATCACATATCTTCTTGGAAATGAAACATTCTTTCTGGAAGATATCAAATCGCTCTTCAAGCTACCCAACACGGCTGCCTTGGGCGCGGTCTTGGAAGAAAGGAAAAATAAAGCACGTCAAATTCCTAGGGAATTTTTCGATACTGATGCAATGAAAAATCACGAATGGAAAGGACCAAATTTCAAGTTACGCAACGTCTTCGCGCGCGTTACGCTGCACATGGTTTTCATATTAAAATATGTACAAATCCGAGATTTCACAAACCGACAGAAAAGTGCATTATGTCGCCTATGTGGGGAGCTATGCTCTCTGTATCATCTTGGAGACTGAGCTGAAACATCATAACCGATCAGCACATTTGCTAAACACTGATACAAATCAGTATTATCTTATTCATATTAATTTTCTTTCTTTGTACACATTGTGTTTAATTAATAATAATAAGTCTCCTACTTCCCTACAAATGTTTAAGTAAATTATTTCTAAATTCGAGATTATATTACCTAGCCGTTTTATGAGATCTTCGAATTATGAAAATGATTTTTTCTTCCACGAGATTATATTACATAGCAGTTTTATGAGATCTTCGAATTGTGAAAATATTTTTTTTTCTTCCACAAAATGGAGAAGCCTCCGTGGCTTAGGCGGCAGCACGCCGGCCTCTAACCGCTGGGTCCGTGGTTCAAATCCCGGTCACTCCATGTGAGATCTGTGCTGGACAAAACGGAGGCAGACAGGTTTTTCTCCGGGCACTCCAGTTTTCCCTGTCAAAATTTCATTCCAGCATCACTCTTGACTATCATTTCATTTCATCTGTCATTCATTTAATCATTGCCCCCGAGGAGTGCGTCAGGCCTCGGCTGCCGGCATAGTTCCTATCCTCGCCGCTAGATGAGGGCTTCATTCATTCCATTCCTGACCCGGTCGGAGACTGGAAGCAGGCTGTGGATTTTTTTTCTTCCACAAAATGGTATTATTCTGTAAGGAGAGTGACATGTTATTGTTATTTACGATACAAGTCTATATGCCTACCAGTCAAGCTGATGATGAGGATGTTGAAAAGGTCTACGAAGAAATAGACGAAATTCTGAGGTATATCAAGGGTGATGAAAATGTTATAGTAATGGGAGACTGGAATGCTGTGCTAGGAAAAGGGAGAGAAGGGAAAATAGTAGGGGATTTCGGATTAGGTGAAAGGAATGATCGAGGAAGCAGGCTGGTAGAATTCTGCACCGAGCATGAGTTGGTCATAGCTAACACCTTATTCAATAACCACAATAGAAGAATATACACATGGATGAGACCAGGAGATACAGGGCGTTACCAAATCGACTTCATTATGGTCAAGCAGAGGTTTCGAAACCAGATTTTGGATTGTAAAGCATATCCTGGTGCTGACATAAACTCTGACCACAATCTGGTCGTAATTAAATGCAGATTAAAGTTGAAGAAACTGAAGAAAAGTCAAAAGCCAAAAAGGTGGGCAATAGACAGACTGAAAGAGAAGGATGTAAACGAAAGATTCAAGAAGAGTATAAAGGACTAATGAAAAACCCTAAACAAACTTCAATTGCAGACGAATGGGCACTTTTGAAGAATGGAATAACAAAATCCGCAGAAGAAAACATTGGTAGGACAGAAAGAATAGGTAGAAAACCGTGGATCACTCAGGATATACTAGAATTGATGGATGAAAGGCGGAAACACAAGAATGTAAGAGATGAGAAGGGGAAAGCAGAATACAGACGTCTGAGAAATGAGGTTAACAAGAAGTGCAAGGAAGCGAAAGAAGAATGGTTGAAAGAGAAATGTGCAGGTATAGAAAATTGTCTGAAATTAGGTAAAGTAGACACAGCTTATCGAAGGATTAAGAATACTTTTGGGGAAAAGTAGACTAAGTGCTGTAATATTAAGGACACAAATGGAAAGCCTCTAACAGATAGGGAAGAAAAGGTTGAGAGATGGAAAGCTTACATAGAGAGTTTGTATAAGGGAAAGGAGATTGAGAATCATATAATGGAAAGGGAGGAGGAAATTGATGAGGATGCGAAAGGAGATTTAATATTGAGATCAGAATTTGATAGAGCTTTGGAAGACTTAAGCAGGAACAAAGCACCAGGCATAGATGATATACCGATTGAGTTGCTACGCTGCATAGGAGATGAAGGTCTGATCAGGTTATTTCACTTGGTGTGTAGGATTTATGAGACAGGTGAGGTACCCCCTGATTTCGAGAAGAATGTAATCATCCCTATACCAAAGAAAGTGGGAGCTGACAGATGTGAAGATTACCGTACAATCAGCTTGATTACTCATGCTTCAAAGATCCTGTCTAGGATAATTTACAAGAGGATTGAAAGCCAGATAGAAACGGAGTTGGGTGAAGACCAGTTTGGTTTCAGGAGAAATGTAGGAACAAGGGAAGCTGTACTAAGTCTTAGGCTGATTTTGGAAGGTAGAATAAGGAAAGATAAGAGAACGTTCATGGCTTTTGTAGACTTAGAAAAGGCTTTTGATAACGTTGATTGGACTAAATTGTTTGACATTTTGAAATCGATTGGAATAAAGTACAGGGATAGGAGGGTGATATACAATCTATACAGAAACCAGACAGCAGTCATTCGAGTTGAAGGACATGAGATAGAAGCTGGTATTCAGAAAGGTGTAAGGCAAGGCTGCAACTTATCACCCATACTTTTCAATCTTTACATTGAACAAGCAATGAAGGAAATTAGAGAAAAATTTAAAGTGGGAGTGAAGATTCAAGGAGAAATAATTTCAACTCTGAGATTTGCTGATGACATAGTCATCTTGGCCGACAAGCCTGAGGATTTGAATGAGTTTTTGAATGGTATGGACTCCGTCTTACAGAAAGAATTCATGATGAAAATTAATAAATGTAAAACAAAAATACTGGAATGCAGCCGAAATAAATCAGAAACCTCTATGGAGATCAAATTGACAGGTGAAAAGCTGAAGGAAGTAGAAGACTTCTGTTACTTAGGAAGTAGAATAACCAGTGATGGACGAAGCAAAGAGGATATAAAAAGTAGGTTGGCTCAGGCAAGGAAAGCATTTCTACAAAAAAGGAATCTGCTGACATCGAATATAGATTTAGGTATTAGGAAGTCATTTTTGAAAGCCTTTGTCTGGAGCGTGGCGCTCTATGGAAGTGAAACTTGGACTATTGGAGCAGCAGAAAAGAGGAGAATAGAAGCATTTGAAATGTGGTGTTACAGGAGAATGATGAAGATCAGATGGGTAGATAGGGTTACAAACATAGAGGTATTAAGACGAGTGGGAGAGGAGAGATGGTTCTGGCGACTGCTAATGAAGAGAAGAGATAGGTTGGTAGGACACATACTAAGACACCCAGGAATAGCAAGCTTAGTTATGGAAGGAAGGGTCGAGGACAAGAACTGTAGGGGTAGACCAAGGTTAGAATATGTTAAACAGATTGCCTCAGATGTAGGGTATGGTAGTTATGTAGAGATGAAACGATTAGCTCAGGACAGGGAGGCATGGAGTGCTGCATCAAACCAGTCAAAAGACTGAAGACTCAAACAACAATGATACACTGTAGTTAATTCTATTAAATTATGAATAACGATCCTCCTTGTCAATATTCATTTTATTATACTTTTGATTTTCACGCTTCTATTGGTATATATTTTGGATTTATGGTATACCTTACCATCGGCCCGTCAATAAAAACATAAATGGTGAGGACAAAGTCTTGAGGCAAGTATTCTCGTTTAAAATCAATAAACGTAAAAATGTAATAATAATAGTAGTAGTCTAACATATGATCAAAAATTTCAAGGGTTTCCAGAAAAAGGAAAAGAAGAAGCGGGTTAACATCTGGAAGGAAGAGAGAAGAAGGAGACAAAGTGAAGTAATGAAGAACTAATGGAAGGCAAGAAAGGATAAAGGAAATAAGAGACTGAATGCAATGAGTTATTTTACGCGGTCCAAACAAAGAAGAAGAAGTAGTCTAACTTTTTTTTTTTAGCGTATGGCTTTTAGTGCCAGGAGTGTCCGAGGACATGTTCGGCTCGCCAGTTTTGTAGCTGCTTCGAGACGGACACCCAATGGGTGAGCTACAAGTACCGTTGGGGAGGGAAGTTGGAAGGGAAGGGCGAGGAGTTGGAAGGTAGCGGCTGTGGCCTATAGTGAGGGACCAACCCCGGCATTTGCCTTGAAGGAAGATGGGAAACCACAGAAGACCATCTTCAAGGTTGCCGGCGGGGGGATTCGAACCTCCTCGCCTCCCGGATGTGAGCGACTGCCATTAGTCATGCCGTAACCACCACGGCTAACTCACCCGGTAGTAGTCTAACAATTACTGGCAAGGAAGGAAGACCAAGTCACCGTGGCTGATATAAGTGGGCAAATATCTGCTGGAGCTGGAAGTTACAGAAAAATACATAAAAGACCGAACGTCTCTCCGGAGTAAACTAAAGCAAATGAAGTTTCAGGACAACCCCCCAAGGAAGAAGACAGGTGTCCTCTAGACTAAGGAGAGAAAGGAACAACACATCCAGAGGATGCGTGACTACTGGACAAACATCAAGATCCGCTTCTGACATAATAGTTGAATATCGTGGTCCGTAGCTGGCCTATACGGAACAAAAAGAAAAATGCAGTCAGAAGAAATCAGAAAAGTTGCTACTTGGTAAACAAAATACAAAGCGATGGACGAAGCAAAGAGGATATAAAAAGTAGGTTACCATAGGAAAGGCAAGCTTTTATACAGAAATTAAAATTGTTTACATGAGATATAGATTATGCATTAAAACAGAGGTGCCCATACAGCACGCCAGCGTGCTTTTGTCTCGGACGTCCTTGCAGCGATGGTGGGGGTATATATCAGTCTCTCTCATTCGTATTCCCGTCTTACACTCTCCCGTACTGCCGCCGCTGATTTGTGTTTGTCGGTCCAACGCTAATCAGAGTATTGGGAAAATGAAAACGGATCGAAACAAAGCAATAACAAGGAAGAAAAATAAATACGTGCCTTACAGTAGTCGCATATGATGTGTAACATGTTATCTTACTATGTGTTTGCCCGGAGCGCAAATCCCTTGTTAACAGTGAACTCTGTTGGTCATTGGAATAACTACTTGTAAAACTCCAGTGCCAATGATATATTGTAGGAATATCTTCAATGGGCCCTCCAAACCTTGAAGTAAACCATATGCGATATACTATCCGCAGAGGTCTGTATGTTGGCCGACAGCACCTTGAATGCTTACATTGAATAAGAATCTTTGATGGGGCTTCCAAACCATGAAGTGAACCGTATGCGATATTCATTCCACATAGGGCTGTATGTTGGCCGACAGTACCTCGAATGCTTACATTAAATAAGAATACAGCAAAAGTGTGAAGATTTAATAAATCATAATTGTTTTCAGCAAATATGATATAATTAATATTTTCACACCAAAGAACGACGACTTGAAGATGATTTATTGTAGGAATATCTTTAATGGGGCATCAAAACATTGAAGTAAACCGTATGCGATATGCATTCCACATAGCCACATGGCCGACATGCGCGATCCGGTCTGGATTTGGCACTGGAGTTTTACAAGGGATTTTCGCTCCCGGCAGACACATAGTAGGATAACATGCCACATGTAACACATCATATACGACTACTATAAGGCTCTGAATATTTTCTCATCAAAGAACGACAACTTGAAGATGATTTATTGTCGGGATATCTTTAATGGGGCCTCCAAACCTTGAAGTAAACCGTATGTGATATACATTCCACATAGGGCTGTATGTTGGCCGACAGTACCTCGAATGCTTACATTAAATAAGAATATATCAAAAGTATGAAGATTTAATAAATCATTGTTTTCAGCAAATATGATATAATGAATATTTTCACACCAAAGAACGGCAACTTGAAGATGATTTATTTTAGGAATATCTTTAATGGGACCTCCAAACCTTGAAGTAAACCGTATGCGATATACATTCCAATAGCCACATGGCCGACAGTACGTCGTGGTACCAATCTCCGCCACCGCGCGCGCTCATTGTTTCCGTCCCATTTCCGTCCCTTCTCCAAATTCTATCCCACAAAAATATCCAGCTACCGAGTGGAATGATGTTACACATCAAAAACATTAATGTGACTGAAATTGCTATGCCAGTGAGTTCCCTGATACCTTATCAATACTTCTGACTGTTTTAATGCTAAGCACGTACGCGGAGAAACGCTTAAAACACAATATAGATGTGTCTGACAGCCAACACATTAGATGAACAGTTTGTTTGTTTGTTTGTTTGTTTGTTTACATTACATTCGGAGCGCTTGCGATCCCAACTTCACTCGGTCAGACGCGGCGAAGAGCTGTCGCAGCGCTGGCAGTCAGGACAAGCAGCCCAGCAAAGGGAGACAGGAGCCAGCCTGCCAGCGTGTGACACAGCTTAGCTCGCACGCCAAGCATGCGGAGGCTGGACGCCACTGTATAAGAAAATAATTATTGGAAGATATTTTTTATAGCGCAGCGCTCCATGGAAGTGAAACTTGAACTGTTAATAATATCGTATTTCCTCGGGTGCCGCGTGCAAGCTTTGTTATTTGACACCCAAAGGGTAGCTTGCATGTCGAATTTCGTTGTTCCTTGAAGCACTATGAAAGTCAAGAAGGTTAGATATCTAATCTCCTTGAACACTATAGCGCTTTCTAGTAGAGAAATGAGGAACTTTGTGTTGGCGGTAAATTCCGAGATTAATTTTGCCATTATGATTACGGCCTACTGAATTCAAATGGGTTCTTTGACATGCCAACATCGTATGACATGGTGTCGTAATTTTTGCCGCCTTTCAAAATCACTTACCACGCCAGGAGCGAACCTGCAAGCTTGGGGTTAGTAGACCGATACGTTGACCACTCACCCACCGTGGCATGCTACTTGAACTGTTGATGCAGCAGAAAAGAAGAGAATAAAAATAATTTGAAATGTGGTGTTACGGGAGAATGATGAAGATTAAAGAGGTATGTGGATTTATTTATTTATTTATTTATTTATTTATCGTATGGCTGTTAGTGCCGGGAGTGTACGAGGACATGTTCGGCTCGCCTGAGTCTGTAGCTGCTTCCAGCGGACACCCTTAGGATGAGCTACAAGTTCCGATCAATTTCAAGTAGTTCCAACTTACGCCACCAGATATCAATGATACCTAGTGATGAACGTAGGAACTTTGATAGAGCGTTTCGACGAAATCTAACCTAACAATTTAGCTTCACACAAGTTTAGTCTGTGGAAGGATCTTTTACATGCCATAAATCTATGACATGGGACCGCCGGCTTTACTTCCCCTCCGAAGGAAGGCGTACTGAAGGATTTTTAACGCTCTTAAAAAATCCGACGACTCCGGCCGGGTTTGAACCCGCTATCTTGAGCACAGCAGTTCAGCATGCTACCGACTACGCCACCGAAGCCGCTGGGGTTCTTGGAGTAAGAACAGAAGAGACGTGTTTTTGTGGTGTTTGTGTATATTTGTCATTGGAAAGAAAGCGGCTGTGGCTTTATGTTGGCAATCACCCCGACATTTGCCTTGAGAACGTACTGCTCGGGTCTAAGCTCTGTGAAGGGCAGAGGCAGAGAAAGAGCAGGCGAGAATTGAGAAGCCTGTCGACAGCCCGCTGAGTTACCTGACATTCTCATCTATTCCAATACTGCTAACATAGGGTCTTTTCTGAAACCACTGTGGCGTTGGGAATGAGTGAGTGAGTCACCGACTAACATATATACTACGCAAGGACTGAGAAACCTCATCACTCCTCACCACCACTACTCATAGTCCGCGATGCACATTCCTCTCAGGTCCACGCAGCTTAGACCCCAGCAGTACATGTAGGGAAACCCTTATCAGGATGGCTGAGATGTGAATCAAACCCATATCCTGTCAGTTTACCTCATGAGGCTGAGTGTCTCCGTTTACAACCCTCAGACTGGGAATTAAATTTCTTGACAAGAGTCGGGCATGATAGCCAAGAATTCTAGTCGCTGCACCAGGAAGTGGTTGAAAAAAGGTGACTTTCATTATCTCATGTCTGAGCTGCTTTGGTGACGTACTTGGTAGCATGCTGAACTGCTGTGCTCAAGATAGCGGGTTCCAACCCGGCCGAGGTTGTCGGATTTTTTAAGAGTGTTAAAATCCTTCAGTATGCCTTCCTTCGGAGGGGAAGTAAAGCCGGCAGTCCCATGTCATAGATTTATGGCATGTAAAAGATCCACCCACAGACTAAACTTGTGTGGAGCTAAATTTCTAGGTTAGATTTCGTTGGAACGCTCTATCAAAGTTCCAACGTTCACCACTACAGTAGGTATCAGTGACATCTGGTAGCAAAAGGTGGAACTACTTGAAATTGAATGGAACTTTTAGCTCTCCCTATGGGTGTCCGCTTGAAGCAGCGACAGCCTCTGGCGAGCCGAACATGTCCTCGGACACTCCCGGCACTAAAAGCCATACGATAAATAAATAAATAAATAAATAAATAAATAAATAAATAAATAAATAAATAAATAAATAAATAAATAAATAAATAAATGTCTGAGCTGAATTCTTAAATTTTAGACATCGTAGTCTACAGCCACATCTGAATGGGTCTGTAGAGATTGTTTGATAACCTGTGTTATTGTTGGTTGGTGGTTGGTTCTTAAGTTAAGGGGCTGCGACAACGCGCTCATGTAGCACCGAGTACTTTGCGTGTGTGTAGAATGTCTGATAACCGGTGTTAATTGTGATGACCGTATTAGTGTGTTTTGTCTGTTTTTTAATTTAAGTACATACTGCAACTTAGAATTTTTCAAATATTTCCCACTTTTGCCGCCAAGCGCCACCGTCAACCACTACTAGGCCAACTTCAGAACTTAGCTACTAGACGACACCGCACGATCGTAGAAACCTAAGAGCGTTGTTTACATTCTTAACCTATCCAATTTAGCTTCACACAGGTGTAATTAGTGGAAGGATTTTTATTGTGAAGTTTGTAGCATTGTGTGTACTTGAAACTGTGGCTAAGTTTAGAAAAGAGGAGGCTATGGTCTTAAGTTACGAATCATTCCGGCATTTGCGTGGAATAAGTACGCCTCGTTCAGTAGTGGCTAGCGTTTTTGTCTGTCACCGTGGAGACCCGGGTTCGATTCCAGGCTCTGCCAAGAAATTTAATTCTGGTTTGAGGGCTGGAACGGAGCACACTCAGCCCCGTGAGGCAAATCCGAGAAGTGATGGGTTCAAATACTATCTCAGCCATCCTGGAAGTGGTTTTCCCAGGTTTCCCCACTTCTACCTCAGGCAAATGCCGGGATGGTACCTAACATAGACCACGCCGCTTCCTATGCATTTTCTACCTTAATTGCAAGTACACAAACTAGAGAGACATCACAGTGACACAGGTTGTCAGGAAAATTCCATATACACCCAAGCAAACATGACCGCGATGTCGCAAAACCTATAAAATAATCAACAACAACAACATTTACGAGGGATACAATTGGAAGACCCGTTTGCTTAGTTTTGCCCCACCAGGCTGAGTTTACTCCTCTTCAACCCAGATTTAAATTTATTAGAAATTCCGAGTGCAGTGAAACTTGGTAGGTTTAATCTACTGGCATCTGATTGACATAACAACAAGATGGCGGCTGTGTGATTTTTTTATCATGTGTTTGAATTCAACGTTTGCATAATAAACCTATCTAATATTCTTCATCTAATGGCCTGTTTGCCATCTCTTGATGAATGCAGTACATTTGCATTTGTCTGTTGGCACAGGCTAGAGTAAAATGTGGCTCAGTCTCACTCATGGCTGTGATTATATGGAAGCTACTGAGGTATGGGTGGTGCTTAGTAATGACATTCAGGGCACAGTCAGGGCCTGTGGATGCTGTGAAAGGTTCTACTCATAGGGTTAGTACTGCTGTTCTGACTCAATGAGGAAAGCAATGACAAACTACTTCCCCCCCCCCCTCCCAGGGGCTCACATCTAGTGGGACGTGGGTTGGCGACCACGGGACCCCAGCTGAGTCCGGCATTGCTTCCACTTACTTGTGCTGGGCTCCTCTCTGTCATCTTTCCTGTCGACCTCCGTTGCTCAACTCTTGTTCTTTTCCGACACCGTCGGTATTAGGATATGTGAGGCCTAGGGAGTCTTTCACTTCCCCGCCTTAATTGGCCCTTGTCTCATCTTTCCTGATCCCTCCTTCTTCGAGGGGTCAGACCTCATGTTTTCTTTTCAGTATATTTCCTTTTTTCTTTAAGATTCCCGCACTGTTTTTGTTAATAGGACCCCGTGTATCTAAATTCAATTTAGCGTTTTTTTTTTTTTGCATCTACACTCCATTTTGTAGATGTTTTCAATCTCCGTTGCATTTTGTAAGTCTTTTCGATTGAAATTTTCATTTTGTGAGTGTTTTCAACCTCAATCGCATTTTGTAAGGATTGACAATCTAAATTGCTTTTTAGTAAGTCTTTCAATATAGAGGCTGGGACTTTTGTGAGTATTTTGAATTTCAATTGCATCTTGTATTTTCAACCTAAACCACTTTTTGCAAGTATTTTCAATCTAAACTGCATTTTGTAGGGTGAGCATTTTGCAAGTATTTTGATTCTCAATTGCATTTTGTTGGTATTTTGAATCTAAATTACATTTTGTAAGTATTTTCAATCTAAATTGCATTTTGTAAGTATTGTCCATCCAATTGAGTAGTTTGAATCTACCATACTTTTTGTAAGCATTTCCAAATTTCAATTGCATTTTGTAAGTATTTTGAATTTCACTTGTATTTTGTAAGTATTTTGACTGTACATTGTATTTTGTACGTATTTTGAACTTAACCTACATTTTGTGCGTGTGTTTCAATCTATTCCTTTTGTGAGTATTTTCGTTCTAAATTCCCGTTTGTCAGTATAACCGCTCTCCATTTTGTGAGTAATTTCAATCTGAGTTCATTTTTGTATTTTCCTTCTCATTTAGTTTTCGTTCTGGTTACCCCTTCATTGACATTTATCACCCAGACCATTAGGGGTCGATATCCTAGATGTTAATCATCATCATCATCATCATCATCAACTTCATCAAACTATCTCACTCCTCTTCTTGCCTAGTAGCCTGCGCCTCAATAGAGCGCTGCCTTGTTTGTTTGTGGGTATCTACCCACATAACCTAACGGCAGTACATTTTGAGGATCCAACCAGCCTTCGGGTTGACTATCTAACAGATAATCTGGAATAATAATATAATAATGTTTATGTTCGACCCTCACTATTATGTGTTTGAAAACTGTATCATAATGATGGTCATTATAACACCGTTTTTCATTACGATACAGTTTCTCCAGCCAATCAGAGCTCGTTCATTGACCAATTAGGAAACGATAATTTCGCGCATGCGCTCAAAATCCAACATGTCGGACATAAACACAACATCGAACTATAATAAATTACCGACATGGAATACCCACCGTCCATATGTTCGCGTAAATAAACTGGCGAATATGAGACAAGAAATAGCACAGTACGTTAAAATCACTAACACTAATTTCTACACAGAGCATTGTCTTCAAATGACTGCGGTGACAATATTACTGAGGGACAGCTGATGTAAACATATGGCTGCATATGGCATTGAGAGCCCACAGAGCGCATGCGTCGGCCGTTCAAAGCTCTTGAAAGACGAAGGTATAACACCCAACGCTCGCTCTGCGATCACAAAATTCCAGTAGCTGACTCTCAACAGATATTTATGAATATTTATGTTAAAACATATAATAAAGTTATAATTATCGTCGAACATAAACAGTCGTATGCAACTCGCCTATAATGGTAATTAAGACACTCGTATGGAAATTATAAAACTCGCATACGCTCGTTTTATAAAAAATACTCGTGTCTTAATTATAGCCATTATAGGCTCGTTGCATAATGTACTAATGTATGTCTACCCCTTATTATTCCCGTTTTTCCAACGGGGTCGGGGATGAGATGCGATGGAAGTCTTAGTGGCGATGGTTTTTACGGCCGAATGCCCTTCCTGACGCCAACCTCATGAGATGAGTTAATGAGAGATAAAATGAATGATGGTGAATGAAACTGGGCAAGGATGTGGAAGGAAGCGGCCGTGGCCTGTCAGAAGGTACCGTCCCAGCATTTGCCTGGTGTTGAAAATGGGGAAACCACGGAAAACCATTTCAAGGACGGCCGACGGTGGGGCTCGAACCCACGCGTCTACCGAGTCAGCAGAGAGCTTGGCCCCATGACCTAACACTGCGCTTTAGCCAGCGTAGCCACTACTGTCAGTGTAATAATAATATAATAATAATAATAATAATAATAATAATAATAATAATAATAATATCGTATGGCCTCGGGTGCCGGGTGCAAGCTTTGTTATTTGACACCCAGAGGGTAGCTTGCATGTCGTATTTCGTTGTTCCTTGACTATGAAAGTCAAGGAGGTTATAAGGTGCGTTCAAAAAGTAACGAGCCGGAGGCTGGAATGCGCAAACCAGTGACGACATCGGCTAATCGTGGCGTGTGTAACGAGGTGTGGTTCCGACCAGAGCGTGGAAGGTCACAGCCCATCGCTAGAGGGCACGCGTTCTCGTCACGTGACGATACAAAGCGAGCAGCAGCATGCATCAATCGTCGCATTGCAAACAGTGACATGGAGGCGTCAACCGAAGAACAAAGAGGTGTTGTTCGGTTTCTGACAGCGGAAGGAGTAAGGGGAACGGACATTCATCGCCGAATGTCACAAGTGTACGGCGAACACTGCATGTTCCTTGCAAGGGTCAAGGCGTGGCACAAGCGCTTCAGCGCAGGACGGATGCCGTTAGTTGATGATGCCCGGTCTGGGGCACCCCCCTGCATTACCGATGACAACGTCCAGCTGGTTGATGCACTCATTACCCAGGACCGCCGAGTGACAGTGAATGCTATAGCCGCCGTGGTCGCTCCACGACAATGCACGACCTCATACGGCCAACACAGTAACGGCACTCCTGCAGAAATTCAAATGGGAAGTTCTCGGCCACCATCCATACAGTCCAGACCTCTCTCCCTATGATTACGCCATGTTTGGTCCCCTGAAAAGGGCTCTGCGGGGCCAACAATTCACCTCGGACGCCGACGTCCAGTTGTACGAGCGGAACTGGTTCACATCGCAGCCCAAGGAATTTTATGAGAGAGCCATTCACCGCCTCGTGTCACAGTGGGACAAGTGCCTCAACAGCCAGGGCCAATACTTCTAACATACAGGTTTTTGTTGTTTCAGAAATTA
This sequence comes from Meconema thalassinum, assembly GCA_946902985.2. Classification (NCBI taxonomy): domain Eukaryota; kingdom Metazoa; phylum Arthropoda; class Insecta; order Orthoptera; family Tettigoniidae; genus Meconema; species Meconema thalassinum. The sequence continues at coordinate 97,267,732 of OX336399.1, forward strand.
TGCCTCCGGCTCGTTTCTTTTTGAACGCACCTTATAGATGTTAGATATCTAAGCTAGAAAATCTGGAATCGAACACGGATCACGAGGGTGGCAGCCAATAATACTCGCCGGTACACCACGAGGTGGTCTAGGAAACAATTACCGTGATTTCTTACATCTCCAAGAAATCATCGGCTTGTTAAGGCCACGAGTATCGCATACGGAATCAACCAGGACACTCTCTAGTACGGTCTCGACAATAACATCTTTGCCGTTAGGACGCCCCATAATTAGGCTTGCCATATTTTTGGTGAGTGAAACCGGGACACATTAATATGGGATGGCCTTGGTCTGGGGAGCAGAGGATCCTCCCCCCGGGGTATTTTAAAAAAATATAACCAAAATGGTGAGTTTTAAGCCTTTTTTAAGCCTCGCAAGTGACGGGAGGGAGGAATTTGTCACCCTAAATTGTTAGTTCTACCCACCTTTTAAAAATAAAAAATGAATTTATGCTACGGTACATAAAATTATATAATTTCTCTTTTTTAATGATAATTTTTTCTGGTCTACTATCTACAAAGAAGTGTTAATAAAATACAATTTATAATGCTTCATGAAATTGTTTAATTGAACAATTTCAAAGTCTTATTCTTTTTTTAAAAACAACGTTTTGTCTAATTACAAAAAACTTTATTGGTAAAACTAAAAAAACAATTAATTAATGAGTTAACAATTTGGGCCATTGTTTTGTGTCATTCATTTGAATACTTATGACCTCTTTGACGCTGTGCGCGATAGTCAACGATGTTGATTGTTGAAAAGTAACCGATTCATAAAAGATTCTTAAACACACAAATTCATTACTTTTTACATCTTACAGCCGTTTTCCGGGACATTGATAAAACCGGGCGGGACACCAGGACAAGAGCATAATTCCGGGACTGTCCCGGTCAAACCGGGACGTATGGCAAGCCTACCCATAATGTATTCTGTAAGAAAGGAGGACGCTCGAGATCTACTGCATGAGCCTGAGGTAGTCGATTGCTGGCTAAACTTGGCCCCATTAACACTTTCGTCTGCAGAGAAAGTGGTCAAGGTCTCAAATAATATTACTGCTTCTCCGTGCTGGATTACCCATTCGGCTCGACTAGGCCCAGGCCTAGGGCCCCCAATTATCTGGGGCCCCCCAAATTTTATTCCGAAGGTTTAGAAACATTTTATGCAGAACTGAGACAGTTTCAGCATTATATTAAATTAAAATATCCTTTAAGAACTGAGTTCACTGATTCTGAACTTTACGAAATTCTTATTCGAGACAAGCTTGAGTCTGTTTTTCCGAGCGTTGAAATTGCTTTTCGCATTTTCCTGACACTCATGATAACGAATTGTTCTGCGGAGCGCTCGTTTTCAAAATTGAAACGGATCAAAAGTGCGCAAAGAAGTATCATGTCACAAGAACGATTAGACATGCTAAGTTGAATGTATATCGAGTCAGATATTCTGCGGGAAATTGATTTTGATGACATTGTAGAAGATTTCATTGACCGAAAAAAAAAACAGAAAAAAATGATTACATTTTACAGAGGTAAAAAATAGTATGATTTGTTAAATTGTTCATCAAATCATCTGAAATGTTTTCAAATAACGATGATCGTTTCAATTGAAATGTATGTATATATGTATATATAATTTAATAAAAAGTGTATTATTCATCTTGAGAAAAAACTCTTGTATATACTTTATTAAATGTACAGGCGCTATAAAATAAGAATTAATTGAAAAAATAAAATAAAGGGGCCCCAAAAATCTGAGGGACTTGGGCCTCATTTTACCTTAATCCGACTCTTCTTCTTCTATCACTAGGCAGTGGCGATTCCTCCATGTAGGACGTGAGGATCATCCTACAGTCAGTTCTCAGCTGTAACTGTTTAAAAAGATTATATTGTTTTTAACAAGTAGTTCCGTGAAGAACTATACAGCCTATTTTCATATATCCTGCTCATGTTAATTGCCTCTATCAACATACAAAATTTCAGTTTAATTGCTGTAACAGATTCGTCGATATTGAGAATCGTCTAAATATTTCAGATGGTCGCCAGGTTGGATTTTTAGCCTACTTTCGATTTTTGCAAAAAATGAAAGTAGACTTATGAGATCAACACAGGGCGAAAAAAGTGTGTCTGTCTGTGTGTGTGTATGTGTGTGTGTGAGTCTGTGTGAGTGTGTGTGTGTGTGTGGGTGTGTGTGTGAGTGTGTGTACTCTGAATGTCTGTCCCCCCCCCCTATCAATTCGAACACGGTGAATGCGAATTGAACGAAATTTGGTACAAAGGTAGCACTAGCAAAGGACACCTCAGTGTCATGTTTTATATCGCCGCCATCTTGACGGAAACGTAATGGCGGCCACACAAATGTTCAAAGCTTAAATCAAATTACGACTAACCTAATCATCCGATCTCTACCAAATTTTGCAACAACATACCTTTATGAGGGGAGCATCCTTTGACCAAAGTAATAGGTCATCAGCGTAATAGTTTGCGGATGGCGGCCATCTTTGTGTGAAAATCGATTCCCCCTATTAATTCAAACACGGCGCAACTGAATGGAACGAAATTTGGTACAGAGGTAGTACTAACAAAAGGCTCCTCAGTGTCATGTTTTATATCGCCGCCATCTTGACGGAAACGTAATGGCGGTTACACAAATGTTCAAAGCTTAAATCAAATTAAGATTAACCTAATCATCCGATCTCTACCAAATTTTGCAACAACATACCTTTATAGGGGAAGCATCCTTCGACCAAATGAATAGGTCATTAGCCTAATAGTTTGGGGATGGCGGCCATCTTTGTGTCAAAATCGATTCCCCCTATTAATTCAAACACGGTGAGACCGAATGGAACGAAATTTGGTACAGAGGTAGCACTAGCAAAGGGCATCTCAGTGTCATGTTTTATATCGCCGCCATATTGACAGAAACGTAATGGCGGCCACACAAATGTTCAAAGCTTAAGTCAAATTACGACTAACATAACCATCCGATCTCTACCAAACTTTGCAACAACATATCTTTATGGAGGGAGCATACTTTGACCAATCTAATAGGTCATTAGCCTAATAGTTTGCGTATGGCGGCCATCTTTGTGTCAAAATCGATTCCCCCTATTAATGCAAACACGGTGAAACCGAATGGAACGAAATTTGGTACAGAGGTAGCACTGGCAAAGGGCACCTCAGTGTCATGTTTTATATCGCCGCCATCTTGACTGAAATGTAATGGCGGCCACACAAATGTTCAAAGCTTAAATCAAATTACGACTAACATAACCATCCGATCTCTACCAAACTTTGCAACAACATACCTTTATGGAGGGAGCATCCTTTGACCAATCTAATAAGTCATTCGCCTAATAGTTTGCGGATGGCGGCCATCTTTGTGTCAAAATCGATTCCCCCTATTAATTCGAACACGGTGAAGCCGAATGGAACGAAATTTTGTACAGAGGTAGCACTAGCAAAGGGCACCTCCGTGTCATGTTTTATATCGCCACCCTTTGCTAGTGCTACCTCTGTACCAAATTTCGTTCAATTCGGTTTCACCGTGTTTGAATTGATAGGGGGAATCGATTTGCACACATACTTGGCCACCATCTGCAAACTATAGGGCTGATGATCTAGCAGTTTGGTCAGAATATGCTTCCCACATAAAGATTTGTTGCAAAATTTGGTAGAGACTAGATTATTAGGTTGGTCGTAATTACATTTTAGCCTTTAACATTTGGGTGGCCGCGATTACGTTTCCGTCAAGATGGCGGTGATATAAAACATGACACTGAGGTGGCCTTTTCTAGTGCTACCTCTGTACCAAATTTCGTTCCATTCGGTTTCACCGTGTTCGAATTAATAGAGGGAATCGATTTTCACACAAAGATGGCCGCCATCCGCAAAATATTAGGCTAATGACCTATTAGTTTGGTCAAAGGATGCTCCCTCCATAATGGTATGTTGATGCAAAATTTGGTAGAGATCGGATGATTAGGTTAATCGTAATTTGATTTAACCTTTGAATATTTGTGTGGCAGCCATTACGTTTCCGTCAAGATGGCGGCGATATAAAACATGACACTGAGGTGTCCTTTGCTAGTGCTACCTTTGTAACCATGGTAACAGAATCTCACAGGTCGATCTATTTCTGTAAGACGCAATGCAATTCTAATTATTACATTACTGTGAAAGTTTCCAGACGGTTATTAGGTTATCACTGAACCAAATTAAGCTGTAAAATTCATCAATAGATACAGTATAATGCGCTTAAGGGGGTCAAGGGGCACTCTAGAATTTTTCACGCAATTTTCACGTGTGAGTGTGGTACGAAAGGTCTTTTTCACCCGACTATAAAGGGTCTCCGAAAACCACATTTATAGGCCCTTAAATTAACAGTGTCTGTGATATTCCCAGAAAACTAACTTCGCTCTGATATACCTATGAAGGAATGACAAACCCCTAACCACTGCACCAGTAGCTGAATTGATAAAGTCTGTTATTCATACCAAGGATAAATGAGTCATAGCATTCATGATTGAGATTTTGCTAAGTGTACTGTTTACAACTAGAATATTCGCTGGCGAAGCCACGACGGGTAATGCTAGTTATTATTAGACCGAGTCTAATATCTCAATTTAGCCCAGCTATAATAATTATCATAAGTTAATAAGTAGCCTCTCCTACTACGTCCTACACATTATAACAAGTAGTTCCGTGAAGAACTATGCAGCCTATTTTCATATATCCTAATTATGTTAATTGCCTCTATCAACGTACAAAATTTCAGTTTGATTGCTGCAATAGATTCGTAGATTTGAGAAACGACTAAATATTGCGGATGGTCGCCATGTTGGATTTTATATATGTAGGTCCTAAAGTTATGTACTGTTACATGAAGATTATTGTGTACGTGTAGTATTCAAACTTCAATCGCATGATTAGGACACAAGAAGTAAAAACGAGATTGTAAAATTTCGCACAGCTGCCATCTTGTGGTTATGGGAAAAAATTGAAATAAATTAGATGCCAGTGGATTAACATTTGTATAAGGATTTACTGTACCAAGTTTCACTGCACTCGGATGGTTAAATTGCGAGAAACGACCATGTGGATATTTATAATTCGCGTCGCCGCCATGTTGGATATGTGATCACCAGGTAATTGAAAGTCCTATAGGTGAACATATGTTCATTGCTCCTATGAACATAAGAACATTCAGTTAGATTGCTATAATAGATTCATAGATATTCAGAGCCGTCTAAATATTTCGGATGGTCGCCATGTTGGATTGTTAAAATGTAGGCTATAGACCATAGAGTCATGTTCCATTAAAGGAAAATTATTGTGTAGGTTCTTTATGCAAACTTTCACATCGATCGCATTATTACGACACAAGAAATAAAAACTTAATTTTAATATTTGCAAAGCCGCCATCTTGAGGTTATGTAAACAATTAAACTAAATTAGATACCAGTGTATTACAATGTGTATAAACATTTCCTGTACCAGATTTCATTGCGGTTGGAACATTAAATCGCGAGAAATGTCTATTTAAAATTTTCAAATTCGCTTGCCCGCCATGTTCGTTTTGTAGTTAACCGGTTTTTGAAAGTCTCATAGTTGAACTTCTAGTAGTTCCCTTTATCACCGTAAAATATTCCAGGGTGATATCAGGAATAGTTTCGGAGATATTGAATGCCGGTGAAATATTTCGCACAGCCGCCATGTTGGATTGGTGAGACGTAACAAAGTTTGAAGGGCACGGTCGGGGTCGCCCGGAATAGTGCTATGAGCTTACCGAGTTTCATTGAAATCGCTCCAGCCGTTTAAAAGTTATTAGGGGACACACACACACACACTCCTCACACACACACACACACACACACACACACACACGCACACACACACGGACAAAAGGTGATCTCATAAGCCTATTTTTTTCAAAATTGAAAATAGGCTAAAAATCAGCAGTCGCCACTATCACTAGGCTGTGGAAATTCATACAGTAAAGCAGGGGAAGTGGTCGTGGCGAAAGAAGAGGGTTTAGTAGCACTGAATGAGACATAAAACTGACCAGATAGCCCGATTCCTTGTTGTCGATGTAATTATAACTAGCATTACCCGTCGCGGCTTCACCCGCGAATATTCTAGTTGTAAAGAGTACACTTAGCAAAATCTCAATCATGAATGCTATGACTCATTTATCCTTGGTATGAATAATAAGACTTTATCAATTCAGCTACTGATGCAGTGGTTAGGGGTGTGTCATTCCTTCATAGGTATATCAGAGCGAAGTTAGTTTTCTGGGAATATCACAGACACTGTTAATTTAAGGGCCTTTAAATGTGGTTTTCGGAGAACCTTTATAGTCGACTGAAAAATACCTTTTGTACCACACTCACACGTGAAAATTGCGTGAAAAAAATCTATAGTGCCCCTTGAACCACTTAAGCGCATTATACTGTATGTATTGATGAATTTTACACCTTAATTTGGTTCAGTGCTAACCTTATAAGCATCTGGAAATGTTTCTCAGTAATGTAGTAATTGGAATTGCATTGTGTCTTACAGAAATAGATGGTCCTGTGAGATTCTGTTACCATGGTTACCGTGTTGCATTCTTTCATTATTTCATTGTAAATATACATGTTTTAAGGTATTTATTTAATTGTGAGGCATTTAAAGAGTAGATGAGTGCGTTTCGCTTACTCATTGGGTTATGCTGAACCTGTAGGTACCCCATATGTGTAGGTTGGTGTTAATGGGACCTTATTTTCGGTACAAAACTGGAATGGGACCTTTACTAAATCATATAGGGAGGGATAAAATGTATACAACCATGAGTCAATATATGTTGTATATACTGGTTTACAGTAAACAACAACGACAACAACAACAGTTAAATACTAAAATTTCAAAAAGTTGGTTTGAAATGACGGAAATACCGTAAGCCATAATCCAGTCAGGGATCTGCAAAATTAAGCACATGCGCCGTTATCGTGTCCTTATCGATAGCTTACGGTATCGTTATATTTTTGTACGAAAAATAATTTAAATGTTTGGTCCACCCTGTCAAGAGGCTACACATTAATTTAAAATCAAATTATAATGACACACATTTCAAATCCTTTGATTGTTCGGCTGCTCGATTACTTTTATTGTGTTCATTCTTGTTAGCAAAACTTATCAGCTGATGTTTTTGTTCAGTCTTTTGACTGGTTTGATTCCTCTCTGTCCTGAACTAATCGTTTCATCTCTACATAGCTACCACACCCTACGTCCGAGGCAATCTGTTTAACATATTCTAACATTGGTCTACCCCTACAGTTCTTGTCCTTGAGCTTTCCTTCCATAACTAAGCTTGCTATTCCTAGGTGTCTTAGTATGTGTCCTACCACCTTATCTCATCCCTTTATTAGCAGTCGCCAGAAACATCTCTCCTCTCCCACTAGTCTTAATACCTCTTCGTTTGTAACCCTATCTACCCATCTGATCTTCATCATTCTGCTGTAACACCACATTTCAAACACTTCAATTCTCCTCTATTCTGCTGCACCAATAGCTGATAAGTTTTGCTAAAAAGAATGAATACAATAAAAATATTTTGGTACGCACGATCATGACAAAGAGCGACCAAACATTTTAAAGCATTATTAACAATCATGTACTTCCGTGACGAACTAAAGAGCCTACTTTACTTAAAATTTAAGATTCATGCCAATGTTTAATCTCTAGAGACCTATCTAGAACAGGGGTTTTCATTTTTTTTCTCTCGCACCCCCTTTTAAAACATGAATTATCTATCCCCCCTTATTCTTCTTGCTCTTGGTTAGGACTGAATATTACCGAAGGAGTGCAGGCACGATCACTTTCATGGTGTCTCTTTTTACCACTGCTAATAAGCCACTTATCCATGGGTATAATAATAATATCGTATGGTCTCGGGCGCCGGGTGCAAGCTTTGTTAATTGATGCCCAGAGGGCAGCTTGCATGTCAAATTTTATCGCTCTTTGAAGCGCTATGAAAGTCAAGAAGGTTAGATATTTACGCTCCTTAACACTATAGCGCTTTCTAGTAGAGAAATGAGGAACTTTGTGTTGGCGGAAAATCCCGAGATTAATTTTGCCATTAAGAATATGGCCTACTGAATTCAAATGGGTTCTTTAACATGCCAACATCGTATGACATGCGTATCGTGATTTTTGTCGCCTTTCAAAAATCACTTACCACGGCCAGCAGCGAACCTGGAAGCTAGGGGTTGGTAGTCTGACACGATAACCATTCATCCACCGTGGCAAGAATCCATGGGCAATGGCGTTACTTGCATACGTTTATTGTAAATCGGGCTAATCACTTCCACTGAACACGCACTAGAATTCACCTGGTCACTCACTGTCTTTGAAATTGACTGCAAAAGCCTGGCTGATTTCGAGTCGACAATGGCAGAAATAGAAGAGTCTATTCTTGTAAGGAAATAGCGGTCTCATTGTCAAGCGGCTTATTGTCATAGGTGGTTGTTGAGTGTTTGGTAAGGAGATATCGCTGCGGGTGTCGGGTGAAAGGTTGCTGTGTGGGAAATGTTACTGCACCTTTTCTCAGAATTCATGCTGGCAGGGTGTACTGGTCAGTTCTTGTGAAATAAGACAGCAAATAGTCTTAAATGGTAGTGGGAACTTCCTGCCTATGATAAGTTGATGGATATGAGGAGATCAATATTTGTTACAGAATATGAAATATAAATATGTCAATCAGAGCCGGCGCCCCCCCAATTTGAGGACCTCTGATCTAGAATAATGATGAAAATACGTTGGTAATACTTCTTCTTCCTATCCCGTTTCCAGTTCCCTGGGTCGGGTTGCGAATCAAGGACCTCCACAGTTGTCTATCCCTCCACCATTCATTTCCTTCTTTCAATACTTCCTTTTCTTTTACTCCTCTTTTCTCTATGATTTCCTTCACCGTATCTATCCACCTCTTTCTGGGCCTTCCTCGTGGTCTTCTTCCTGGTATTTTCTCCATAAATATTCTTCTTGGTACTCTATATTCTTCCATTCTCATCATATGTCCGTACCACTTCGGCTTACTGGTCTCTATCTTGTTTTGGGAACCCAGTTCTCTCCCAAATGTCCACATTTCTGATTTTATCCCTCCGTATCTTCCCAATTATTCCTCTAAGGAACTTCATTTCGGCTGCTTGGATTCGGCTTTCATCGCATTTTGTTGTGGTCCAAGTACCTGCTGCATATGACAAAATTGGTGTGTAATACATTGAGAATAGAACTTCCTTGCATTTCTCTGAGACTTCCTGGTTCCATACTAAACCTCTCACACTCTGGTAAAGCTTGTTGGATTCTCTTTCCAATATCTTAATTTATTGTACCATCTTCTGTGAGTATGCTCCCCAAATGCTTAAAGCTTTTCACCATTTCCAATGGGTTTCCATTAACTTCAATATTCTGGTAGTGTACCCAACTGGGGTTGGTATAAACGGGCACAGTAGATACATTTATATCTATATATTGGTAATACTAATATTTATAATTAGTTTGAGATAGATCTGAAATTATGTTTCCTAATAGAGCACTACAGTTGGCAGCCCTGGTGATTGAATATATTCTTAGTTCCATCTCTTACGATACTAAATGCATGTACAAAATTTGGTTTAAGTGTAATGGATAGTAGGACGATATTGGACCTATCAGTGCGTGTAAAATCATGTTGTCAACAATGTCATGTATGTGTTGCTGAGAATTAATCTGAGATATTACGATCTATTATAGTGCCAATTTTGTATGAAATCCATTTGTTAGTATAGAAGTTAAATGTTTTTACAAAATTTAAAGATACCGTCAGTCTGAGAGACTAGACTTTCTATAATTTCAAATGACGCATGCTACAAATGCTACACATGTTAGAAAGGCTCAGGAGGGCTCGTTCAACAGACTCCATTACCCATTAACTTAGGCTTCCTGCGCGGGGAACGGCGAGCGGGAGGTGCACTCTGCTGCATGACGTCACGCACTCGCCGTCTCCGTATCGCATAACGCCAGAACCCAGGAGTAAACTCAGACTCAACAGACTCCATTACCCTTTAACTTAAGCTTCCCGCGCGGGAAACGGAGAGCGGGAGGTGCACTCTGCGGCATGACGTCAGACACTCGCCGTCTCCATATCGCATAACGCCAGACCCCAGGAGTAAAATAAGACTCGGTTCATATGCACTGAACAACATGATGTCATACACGCCGTAACCGTAACGCATAACGGTAGACCAAAGCATAACGATGAAGTCGACCAGATCATTTGAAAGATACAATCGAACATATCAGCGGGCTTAGAATAATGTTGGCACCACTGTCGTACATGGGCACTTAAAAATCAATCTGGATTGTTATTATCTATGTGTATGCCAATTTCAGTAGAGTTCGCATGCAAAACTTCAGAGTTACCCAACATAGAGCTCAACTTTTAATTGTGATTTTTCCGCAGTTGGTAGCACTGACGTCCTTTTTAAAACATGGCCGTGAGATATTCAGGTATAGATCTTTACTCATACCAAATTTAGTTTCGATAGCTGCAGCCGAATTGATAGGGGGAGACACACAAACAGATAGACGGACAGACAGATGGATTGACAGACATCTGCCCGGGTGATCTCATAAGACTACTTTGTCCTCACTTTTGCAAAATGTGAAAAGTAGTCTAAATATTCAAAATCCTCGTGCGTTATCATATTATATTGAGTAGAACGAGGATTGTGGTTGGGCTGTAGCTCTTTGCGCTTGCTCTCTTAGATGTGTCAGTCAGTTCCAATTAGCGCCATTTGTTGACGGCTCTGCGGTGGGTTCTAATCAACACAATTGATTCCTGCAGGTAACTTGCGTGCAAACCCGCAATAGTGAGGCGTGCTACTCGACAGAGAATTGCAAGCCAAATCTCATTACCACAACACCACCCCTACTTCTATCAGTGATATGTTAACTACACTGTCAGATAACCTCAGGAGATAGCTCACAAGATAAAATACCCCAGCTAAAAACCCCAAGTAATAAGTATATGTACTACAGAGGGAGGAAGCCTCCTGGCTCCAAGTCCCTCAATCCGCATTCTTCGAGGGTTGAGGGCATTTCTTTTCCCCCTGTCCTTTATTTGCCTCATTCTCCTTTTGTTTTCCGTTTCTTCTTCTAGTATATAAGTTAGTAGTTAGTTTTAGTTATAGTTTACATTTCATTTTCATCATTTATTATTATTATCATCCAAACCATTAGGGGCATAACCTAGATGTTAGGCCCCTTAAAACAACAATTATCATCAACATACAATGTAAGTTCACTTTTCCACATAATACCCAAGAGACCGTAAACATTTCTCAGAACGGGCAACCAACTTTTCGATTCCATGCGTAGAAATTACCTCCAGCGCTATGTAACCACCTGGATTCACCGACAGCAGTGGCTACGCTGGCTAAAGCGTAGCGTTAGGTCAAGGGACCAAGCTCTCTGCTTACTCGGTAGACGCGTGGGTCCGAGACCCACCGTCGGCCGTCCTTGAAATGGTTTTCCGTGGTTTCCTCATTTTCAATACCAGGCAATGCTGGGACGGTACCTTCTGACAGGCCGCGGCCGCTTCCTTCCACATCCTTGCCCAGTTTCATTCATATTCATCCATTCCATCACTCATCCCGACGCGCAGGTCGTCCACGGGCGCCGACTAGAAAGACCTGCACTCGGCCTCTCAGGAGGTCCCAAAACAAAACAAAAAAAAACCTGGATGCAGCGGATTTCAACGCCTCATCGTTTCTGAATCGTCGTCCTCCATCGAACTCATTTTTTTTTACATGAACATGGCCCGCCAAACGTCAGAACTGCTGCAACGATTCAAGTGGGAGGAATGGCAACATCGTCCATACAGTCCCGATTTAGTTCCATGCGATTGTCATGTGTTTATATAATGTTTAAAAAATACAACATGCTGGTGATTGCGAAATATAAGCTTGCCACGGTGGGTGAGTGGTTATCGTGTCGAATTACTAACCCCAAGTTTGCAGGTTCACTCCAGCCTTGGTAAGTGATTTTTGAAAAGCGGCAAAAATCATGGCACGCATGTCATACGGTGTTGGCATGTTAAATAACCCATTTGAATTCAGTAGGCCGTGTTCATAATGGGGAAAATTAATCTCGGGATTTTCCGCCAACACAACGTTCCTCATTTCTCTACTAGAAAGCGCTATAGTGTCGAGGAGCTTAGATATCTAACCTCCTTGACTTTCGTAGTGTTTCAAGGAACAACATCATTTGACATGCAAGCTGCCCTCTGGGTGTCAAATAACAAAGTTTGCACCCGGCAACCGCGGCCATACGATATTATTATTATTATTATTATTATTATTATTGCGAAATATATGAATGGAAAATTTATTCTTTTAACATACTTTGAAAAAGGAATTCCGTGTATTCAAAAAATACTTAGCGAATTTAAATGAAATATTTTTTCCACCTAGAATTAATTCAGCGAAACTGCAATGTACTTCCTGGGCGAAAGAAATTGATATTAGTATCACTAGAATCATATTTGTGTTAGCTACACCAGGGTTACAGAAATTGAAATTCGGAAGCCTTTTATCAGTTAGAATTGCAGTGTGTGTGAATAGTCATCTCCAGGTCATACCGAAAAGATACCGGGTGAGTTAGCCGTGGTCGTTACGGCATGACTGCTGGCAGTCTCTCACATTCGGAAGGCGAGGTGGTTCGAATCCCCCTGCCGGCAACCTTGAAGAATGTCTTCTGTGGTTTCCCATCTTCCTTCCAGGCAAATGCCGGGGTTGGTCCCTAACTATAGGCCACAGCCACTACCTTCCAACTCCTCGTCCTTACAATCAAACTTTCCTCCCCAGACAACACTCCACACGCGACGGTACGTGTAGCTCACCCATTGGGTGTCCGCCTCGAAGCAACTACAATAACTGGCAAGCCGAACATGTCCTCGGGCACTCCCGGCACTAAAAGACAAACGCTAAAAAAAATTTAAAAAAAACGAAAAGATGTTTAAGAGGTGATGATCTGATGAACTAAGGATGGGCAGAAGAAACGTAGTTGAAAATAGGTGTTGGAAAACTAACCGCTAAGACCTAAAACAAATGGCAAAAAAAAAAAAAGACCAATAAGCCATAAAATGCCAAAGAAAACAAGATGTTCAGTAAAGAACATATAGCCTCCTTTCTCCTAAATGCATGGGTATTGTTATAACTCTTTGTCCTTTTCAACGAGTATAATTGAATGTTGGTTGTAGTAGCTTGTTGAAATACAACGTGCTATAGGGATATTAAACATGAATATGAGGTGCCCTTTGCTAGTGCTACTTCTGTAAAAAAAAATCATTCAATTCGGTTTCACCGTGTTTGAATTGATCTGGGGAATGGATTTGCGCATACATACATGGCCGCTATTTGCAAACTATTGGGCTGATGACCTTGTAGTCAGTCATAAGATGCTTTCCACAAAAAGGCATGTTGTTGTAAAATTCGGTAGAGATCAAATTATTAGGATGGTCGAAATTTGATTTAAGCTTTTAACATTTGGGTGGCCGTCATTCCGTTTCCGTCAAGATGGCGGCGATATAAAACATGACACTGAGGTGCCTTTTGCTAGTGCTACCTCTGTACCAAATTTCGTTCAATTCGGTTTCACCGTGTTTGAATTGATAGGGGGAATCGATTTGCACACATACTTGGCCACCATCTGCAAACTATTGGGCTGATGATCTAGCAGTTTGGTCAGAATATGCTTCCCACATAAAGATTTGTTGTTGCAAAATTTGGTAGAGACTAGATTATTAGGTTGGTCGTAATTACATTTTAGCCTTTAACATTTGGGTGGCCGCGATTACGTTTCCGTCAAGATGGCGGTGATATAAAACATGACATTGAGGTGGCCTTTTCTAGTGCTACCTCTGTACCAAATTTCATTCCATTCGGTTTCACCGTGTTCGAATTAATAGGGGTAATATATTTTGACACAAAGATGGCCGCCATCCGCAAACTATTAGGCTAATGACCTATTAGATTTGTCAAAAGATGCTCCCTCTATAAAGGTATCTTGTTGCAAAATTTGGTAGAGATCGGATGATTAGGTTAGTCGTAATTTGATTTACGTTTTGAACATTTGTGTGGCCGCCATTACATTTCCGTCAAGATGGCGGCGATATAAAACATGACACTGGGGTGCCCTTTGCTATTACTACCTCTGTACCAAATTTTGTTCCATTCGGTTTCACCGTGTTCGAATTAATAGGGACAATCGATTTTCACACAAAGATGGCCGCCATACACAAACTATTAGGCTGATGACCTATTACTTTGGTCAAAGGATGCTGCCCCCATAAAGGTATGTTGTTGCAAAATTTGGTAGAGATCGGATGATTAGGTTAGTCGTAATTTGATTTAAGCTTTGAACATTTGTGTGGCCGCCATTACGTTTCCGTCAAGATGGCGGCGATATAAAACATGACACTGAGGTGTCCTTTGCTAGTGCTACCTTTGTACTAAATTTCGTTCAATTTGCGCTCACCGTGTTCGAATTGATAGGGGGGGACACACATTCAGAGTACACACACTCACACACACACACAGACTCACACACACACACATACACACACACAGACAGACACACTTTTTTCGCCCTGTAGTGATCTCATAAGTCTACTTTCATTTTTTGCAAAAATCGAAAGTAGGCTAAAAAAGGCAAGAAAGGACAAATAATTCATCCTTCAATGACCCAAAATGAACATACAGAGTGTTTCTAAATTCCCATTACAGACTTTGAGGGCTTGTGGTGGGAACCAAGATGGTTAAGTTTAGTATAGGAACTTGTTTCCGGAAACGTACCGTCTCCCCGCTACCCGCAAAATACCAGCATAGCACACGCTCAAATCTCCCGCATTTTCGATGCTCTGTCCGACTCCTGCTCCTTGTCGTCTGGGTCCTATTACGAGTGGGGCTCGATGTGACGACCACTGACGTCAACACAGACACAGTCCCATGTTCTGGTACACACGATCACCAACCCCTGGTCCTCCAACATCCACCGCAGTCATAACCCGCGCCAGTAGGTCTTCCTCGGATTCCACAGGGGTCTCGTAAATCCAGGTTTTTATGTGACCCCACAGGTAGTAGTCCAGCGGTGGCAAGTCGGGTGAACGTGTAGGCCAAGCGATCGAGCCACCACTTTCTATCCACTGTTACCCAAATCTGTGGTGCAGATGATCTCGGACCGCAAGGGAAAAATGAGGTGGTGCACCATCGTGCTGAACCACATGTTTTGACGCACATGCAGTGGCATATCGTCTAAGAACTCATGCAGTACGTCTTCAAAGAATATCAAGTACGCGGCATCCGTGAAATTTCGTGGAAGAAGGTTTGGGATACAACCTGTAGGGGATATGGGACATCAGGTGATTGTTCAATGACGTAAGTACTCTAGTCAGTGGTGCCGAAAATGAGGGAGATTTGAGCGTGTGCTGTAGTGCTTTTTTTGCGGGTAGCGGGAAGACTGTAGGTTTCCGGACACAAGTTCCTATGCCCCCCAGGGGCTCACATCCAGTGGGACGTGGGTTGGCGACCACAGGACCCCAGCTAAGTCCGACATTGCTTCCACTTACATGTGCCGGGCTCCTCTCAGTCTTCTTTCCTCTCGACCTCCTTTGGTCAACTCTTGTTCTTTTCAGACCCTGACGGTATTGGGGTATCCAAGGCCTAGGAAGTCTTTCAATTTCCCGCCTTAATTGGCCCTTGTCTAATCTTTCCTGATCCCTCATTCTTCGAGTTTTCTTTTCATTGTATCACCTGCCTTCTGCACAAGGCCCTCAAGGAGGCAGGGTGTGTGTAGCCCCACCATTTAAGTTGCACCCTGGATAGTGCTACACCCTCAAGGGCTCACGTCTCGTGATTAGGCGAGGGATTCCTGAGCTGGGTCCGTTTTTTCTACTTCTTCCATTGCCTTTGGGGCGGTCCCTCTACTCTTCATCTTTCCTATCTGCCTTTCATGGCTCTCCTTCTTTCCTAGTCCTTCAATTCTCCTTCTTCGAGGGTTGAGGGCATTTCCTTTCCTCCAGTCTTTTATTTACATTCTTCTCCTTTTTGTTTCCCATTTCCTCTGAGCATCCAGCGTTTAGAAAAGACGGTGGGTCTTATGGGCTTTTACTTTTAACGGACCCCTCCCCCCCCCCCTCCCCCCCTACACTGGTTTTGTTACCTCACCTTTTATCGTGAAGGAACTCTGAACATATATATTTTTTGTCATAATAGCTTCCTACAATTATCAGCCAATTGATTACCTTTGTCATTGCATACAAGTATGGTTTATATTACGTCTTAGTGATTTTAACATTTTCGAGGTTAGCACGCTGGAAAGAAGAGCCTCGTCCAGTACTGCATGCTCGCCCGGAGTGGAGCACGTGGTCAGTTCCGACGGCAACATAAGTTCTGAAGCACTATCCGTCATTGGTGTTATTGTTGTGTGTCTGTTTTATTTTCTGTTCGATCGAATCAGGGCTGCCGACAGTTGGGTTCGAACCTACCATCTCCCGAATGCAAGCTCACAGCTGTGCGCTCCTAACCGCATGGCTAACTCACTGCAATATTACAAATATTAATCTAAACAAAACAACAAGAATACAATTGAAAGAAACTAAATTATAGCCCAACTAATAACAAAAAAGAGTGATGTTCAACAATATTGATGACGTAAAAATTGTTAACATCGTCAGCATACATCCTAGAAGGAAGGAAGGGTTGTGCTCTCGACATCTGTCAATCAGTAATGCGTCATATCACAACGAAATGAATGTCGTTATTGGTTCTCTTCGCGTACAGTATTCTTAATACTGGTCCAATCTGTTAACACCTGCAAAACTCCTCCGTCCTTCAGGTAGCTGCTGGGGTTGTGTTGTCTCGTTAACTTATGAAAGGGCAGTACTCGAAGCGGGTGAACATAACGTATGACGTCAGCGCTACCTCTGACTAGAGTTAGCAACACTGTCGTCATAAGGCTCCACAGTCTTTTCTAAACGCTGGATGCTCTATAGTAGTTACTGTATTTTTAGTTCTAGGTTTCATTTGATCAACTTTCATTTTCATTATCGCCCAAACCATTAGGGACCGCGATAACCTAGATGTTAGGCACCTTAAAACAACAATTATCATCATCATCACAAGTCCCTATGCTAAACTTAACCGTCTAGGTCCCCACTGCAAGCCCATACAGTCTGCAATGGGAATTTAGAAACACCCTGTATATTATGATTGGCCTCGTTTCTGGACACTCGAGAAAAATAGGATTTTCCTCATTTTCCGAACAATACTCATAACAAATCTTTTCAACATGACAAACTTTCGTACGGTCCTGCCCAAGATAGCGGGTTCAAACCCGGCCGAAGTAGTCAGATTGCTTAAGAGCGTTAAAATCCCTCAGTATGCCTTCCTTTGGAGGGGAAGTAAAGCCGGAGGTCCCATGTCATAGATTTATGGCATGTAAAAGATCATTCCACAGACTAAACTTGGTTGAAGCTAAATTTCTAGGTTAGATTTCGTTGGAACGCTCTAACAAAGTTCTAGCGTTCACCACTATGTATCAGTGACACCTGGTAGCGAAAGTTGGAACTACTTGAAATTGAACGGAACTTGTAGCTCACCCTATGAGTGTCCGCTGGAAGTAGCTACAGCCTCTGGCGAGCCGAACATGTCCTCGGACACTCCCGGCACTAAAAGCCATACGATAAATAATAAATAAATAAAAAAATACGAGCCTTACAGTAGTCGCATATGATGTGTAACATCTGACATAGAAGAACCCTCACGTGAAATTGTTGATACTATTATTGACACAAATATTAATCTATTGTAAAAGGGAGTGTTTTACAGATATTGTAGTTTATAATACGGAACTCATTTTATTAGATGATTTGTAGCTTCCACCAGCACTAGCCTAAATAAAGAATACGATATGGATCAACTAGATAAATAGACGCGACACCGCTCATAACCTTAAATTCCTTATAAACAGGTCCTCTTCATTCACAGACCAACACGTAATTTCACATGGATTCTGTTAAAATGAGTGATATTGATATGATAAATATCGTTTAAAATGATAATCTGGTAGCGAAAATAACTACCCCGCCCGGGATTCGAACCCAAGGTCTCTAGATTCACAGTCATAAGCACTAAACCCACGGCTATTTCGACTACGCAAATTTTGTGCACAAGATGGTGACTTATTTCCACGTTCCAATAATACTGCATTACGGAATTAAGTTTCATTTATATTTTGCTTGTTTCGATAATGCCTTATGAATAGGCCCTCTTGTGAGTAAATAGAACGTATTCAGCAATAGTTCATGAAGGCTTGCTCAATTCTCGTATAACCACAACGTTTATATTATATTGATGACTGTTTTACCATTATGTGGGTTAATATTTGAATAGCCATTGTGCAGAAACATAATACCGGCAATGCCGACTACTTACAATGTATGATATTAAGGCATTTTACCATTTAAATACTGATACGAAGACTTCAAACATGAACCATGTAATTTGTTTCTATCACTTGACACCAGAGTTCGCATGAGCGTTTTCCGTTCAGTATGTCATATACTTTCCACATGGCCGAGAGTACGTCATGGTATCAATTTCCACACCTCGCGCTCATTGTTTCTCGTACCACTGCCAGCTGGGTCTAACCACTGCCTGCTGGATCGAACGATCGAGTTGGCAGTGCATCTTATACTTCCGTTCGTTCCACCACTGTCAGCTAGTACATTTCCGTTCGATTGATCGAGTGGGCAGTGCATACTTCCGTTTTCCCCCACTGCCAGCTAGTACACTTCCGTTCGATCCACCACTGCCTGCTCGATCGTTCCGATCCACTTCCGTCCCCAATTTTCAATATCACTCCCACAAAACTATCCAGCAACCGAGCGGAAAGATGTTGCACATCAATAAATAAGTAACTACCGTACCGTAAAAGTTTAATAGTTTAACCACTGTGGTTTTAAAGGGAACATGAATGGGGTTTTAGTACACCGCCAGGTCTCGGAACTTGCTGTAATACGAAACCTCAAGACGTAGAATAATAATTGCATGAATTGTAATGAGTATTTGACACGCACTTTTAAAGTCAGACGTTTGCGTGTAGCTGATAATCAGCAAGTGTTCAAGGCCACTATACCACCTAAGACTCCAGTACTACCTCCCAGGGAATTGTTACCGCTAGACGTGGAGCGCGGCTGTTGTGTATACATTACATCAGCTCGTCACGTTATGGCTGCCACGGGCGGGTGCGGGGCAAGAGTCATACAATGAGAACACACAGCACAGCGTACGACCCAGCATGAATCATGCACACACACGATATAAGATGAGGTTTCGCTGACGACGACTGCACGCGTTTGGCCCTCTAAGGAGCACGTAGAACCATTAATCATTGGTCTTCTTATTATTCTTATCTTCCCAAACTGTCTTCTTTCTTGTGTCCATGCAGCTTTGAGTTTCAAATTCCGTCCCGTAGGAAACTTGGGTGCAAACTTATATGAATTTACTTTCTGTCTATATACAGTCCGTGTAGTTTGTAGTGGGTCAATGTTGATTTCTGTGAGGTCCTTTTGAGTGTCTGCTAGCCAGTGTACTTTGGTTTGTCAGGCTCCATTGACTATGAGGAAGATTTTCTTGGTCATAACTTGATAAAGGAACCTTCTGGATAATTTTTGTCATTTACCAGAATTTCAACTTCCTGGACATGTCAACTTTTGGAACTTATCGACTCAATTATGCCATTCTAAAAAGATTCGTGAAAAAATATAAAATTACATTATTTTCGAAATGTATAAAGTCAAAGTAAGCAGAGGATCTTGAAGAACATCCCTTAAAAATGTTGATTAGCTCCTGTGAATAATTTCAGAGAAAACAATAAATACGATTTGGTTGGTTCCTCAGTTTAGGGGCTGCGACAACGCGGTCATGTAGCCCCGTGTACTTTGGGTGTGCGTAGAATTTGTCTGATAACCGGTGTTACTTGTAATAGCTGTATTAGAGTGTGTTATCTATTTTTAATTCAAATAAGGACTGCACACATTGGATTTTCAAGGAGTTCCTTTTTTGTCGAATGTTTAACATGTATATAATTTAGCTTCACACAGGTGTAATTAGTGGAAGGATCTTTAACATGCCATAAATCTACGATATGGGACCACCGGCTTTACTTCCCCTCCGAAGGAAGGCATACTGAGGGATTTTTAACGCTCTTAAAAATCCGACGACTTCGGCAGGGTTTGAACCCGCGATCTTGGGCATAGAAGCTCAGCATGCTACCAACTACACCACCGAAGCCGCTCCTATTAACTGTTGTGGCTTTTAGAGATTCCGGGGAGCCGGAATTTCGCCCCGAAGGGGATCTTCAACGTGCCAGTAAATGCCATGGCTCCTTCGCATTTGCGCACCCTCAAATGCTAGCTGACGGCGCTAGGATTCAATCCTGTCTGTCTGCGTGGCTCAGGGGTAACGTTCTCGCTTGCTGAGCCCAAGGTTGCAGGTTCGAAACCTGGCGCAGTCAGCTGGCATTTGAGGGTGCACAAATGCGAGGGAGCCGTGTCAGTACATTTACTGGCACGTTAAAGATCCCCTTCGGGGCAAAATTCCGGCACCCTGGCGTCTCTAAAAGCCAGGGTAGTTCAAAGGGACGTAAAACCAATAACATTATTATTACGATTCAATCCTGCAACATTGGAACATCAGACGAAAACTAGACCGCTAAGCCACGCAGTCAGTTAATTGAAAATATAGGCCAGTTGAATGAAGGATTAAACTATTGAATTTTATAAACAGAACCTACGGCTCTGTACACAACTACGTGCACTGTTGTTTCTGAGATGGGATAAGTTCTGAGTATGGATCACGGCCTATTTTTATCATACAGTAGCTCATTCTTGTCGCTAAATATAACATCTGCTGAAGACATGGGATTCGCCAAATGTATCTGGGTTACTTTCAGGTGCATCAATCACTATTATGAGTTGGGCCGGTTTGACCACGATATCATCTAAAAGCACGGGTTACTCAGACAGCTTTCTGTTCCATTTCATTCCTAATGATAGACTAGTTGCCTTGCGAGAGCGAATGATAAGACAATTGACTTGTCGTGAATAATAGACTTTAGTGAACACATCCCAGACAATCACGTACATTCATGGTGGTCCTATTGTTACAGCATTCTGAGTGGAACATGGAATACCTTCTTGGCGCTCACAATTATTGGGACGTGGGTTGGCGACCACGGGGTCATTGCTTGTGCCTGACTTTATTTTATTTCTTCTGTCGACCTCACTTAACCAATTCTTCCAACTTTTTTCTGACCAGCTGACTCAGCGGTCAAGCTGTCTGCCTCTCACCAAGGCGGACCGGGTTCGATTCCCGGTCAATGCATGTGAGATTTTCAAAGTGAAATGCCATGTCCTGTGGTTCGGATTCCACGTAAAATGAAGGTCCCGTGGCTCATAATCGCGAGATTAACGGTCACGTTAAACTACAATCTTCCTTGTTTTTCCGACCTAAGGGTTTGTCTCGAGGCGCAGTCAGCTGCCCCACATGTGCTTTCCCATGGCTTTCTATTTCTAATCCAAGTAAATGCTGAGATGGTAACTTGCCTTAAGTCACAAGCCGCCTTCTACCCAATCCTAACTCAAATTTCAAATAATCCTCAGAGGTGCGGTTTCGATTCCCAACTTTGGTAATTCTGGTATGAAGGCAGTAACCGGGAACACTCAGCCTCTTGAGGTAAAATTATTGAGAATAGTTGGGTTCGTTCCCCACCTCAGCAATCCTGGAAGTGGTTTTCCGTGGTTTCTCACTTCTACTCCAGTCAAATGCCGCGATGGTTCCTAATTTACGGCCACGGTCACCTCCTTCCACTCCTCACGTAAATTACAAATACACACGCAATTACAGACACCACAATATCACAGGTTATTAGAAAAATTCTGCCCCCCCCCCCCAAGTATACGGGGCTCAATGACCATGATTTCCAAGATTATAAAATAAGCAACAACAACAACCCCTATTACAAATACACACACTAGCACAGCTAACACAATGGCACAGGTTATCAGGCAAATTCTGCACACTCCCAAGTTTACGATGTCACAAAGACCCTACACGAATAAACCACAATAAGTCTTCTTAGTTAGTTAGTTATTGGAGTTTTAAGGGACGGAATAGCGAGGTCATTTGCCCCTTATTTGTCTTCTAACTACAGGTTCCGCTACATGGATACGCTGTCTCCATACATTCCTCTCTCTGCCAGTATCTGGGTGAAGATTAACGCTTTTAAGGTCTTTGGTTGGTTGGTTCCTCAGTTTAGGGGCTGCGACAACGCGGTCATGTAGCCCCATGTACTTTGGGTGTGTGTAGAATCTGTCTGATAATAACCGGTGTTATTGTGATGACTATATTAGTGTGTTTTATCTGTAACTAGCAACCCAGCCCGGCTTCGCCCGGGAACAGTTATGAATGCATTACGTGATAAGCGCTTTTTTCTTCAATGTCAATGAACTACGACCTATATCCGTTTTATGTCTCGGCATAATGGGTTAAAATCACTGACTGGACTATTAATTATATTATGGAGATGCATGTGTTACGAATTCTTGTCAGACGTTATTTAAGAATGGCGAGGTGCATGAAACACAAATCCCACTTCCGTCCAATCTAAAAACACTTATAGTGGGTGATGTATTGCAGATAGAGATATGGTCTCGCGGACTCTTTTGTAGAACTAGAATTCTTACACCCATAGTATATTGATATTTTTAACGGTTTGCCCAGCGTAAGCTTAAAAAGCGAACGGATGCCAGTTTTTTTTTTCGACTTTTTCACTGAAATCGTTACTGCTTAGCTTCCTTTGATCATAAATACATTATTTTCTACAGAAACCTTCCTCAAGATATCCTTTACATAGTGGTGAAAAACTCATCAAAATCCATCCAGTGGTTCTCGAGGTTACCCGTGACATCCAAGAATCGTGGACTTTGTTTTATACTAAGTAGAGATTCAGGTGAGGATTGCAGACGATCAATTTGAATAAGTTCTTACTTTTGCTACCAAATGCTACCGTCAACGACACCTAGCCACGAACTTGGCTCCTAGAGGCCACCGCAAAAGGCACCTTGCGGTGAACGTTGGAATTAATACAGCGTTAACCAAATCTAACCTACAAATTTAGCTTCACACAAGTGTATTTAGTGGAAGGTTCTTTTACATGCCATAAATCTATGAAATGGGCCCACCGGCTTTATTTCCCCTCTGAAGGAAGGCATACTGAGGGAGTTTTAACGCTCTTAAAAGAATCCGACAACTTCGACCGGGTTTGACCCCGCGATCTTGGGAATAGCTCAGCATGTTACCAACTACGCCACCGAAGCCACTTAAGTCTTCTTAGTTAATTATTGGAGTTTTAAGGGGCGGCACAGCGAGGTCATCTGCCCCTAATATTTCTTCTGGCTGCATTGTCCGCTACAGGATACACTGTCTCCATATCTGGGTGAAGATTAACGAGTTTAGAGTCTTTGTGTAGCCGTAGCGTATCTGCCGATTGTTACCTCGGTCGTCCCTTTGGTCTTTTGCTGACGACTTGTAGATTGTAACTAGTCTCAGCAATTATCGGTTTCTACCCGCGGTACATGCCTGAAACATCGCAGACGGCCCTCGTGCATTTTATCTTGGATAGGTGCGACACCAAACCACTTTCTTATTAGGGTTATTTGAAATATGGTCAAATTTGGTGACACCCGCTGTCCATCTTAACATCAGCATGCCTTCCTTCGGAGGGGAAGTAAAGCCGGCGGTCCCATGTCATAGATTTATGGCATGTTAAAGAACCTTCCACTAATTACACGGTTGTGAATCTAAACTATAGTTAAACATTTAACAAACGCTTTAGGTTCCTACGTTCGTCGACAGGAGCCGACTGCGGTGGCGTCTGGTAACCAAGTTCTGAACTAGTAGTCGTTGACGGTGGCGTTTGATGGCAAAAGTAGGAACTACTTGAAAAAATCAATGTCAGCAGTCCTTACTTGAATTGAAAACAGAAACACACCCGAATACAGTCTTCACAATTAACACCGGTTATCAGACAGATTCTACATACACACCCAAAATTCACGGGGCTACATGACCGTGTTGTCGCAGCCCCTAAACTGAGGAACCAACCAACATCATAACATCTTGGTTTCAATAACGCCTAAACAACACTCTGCCCTAGACGTAGTTGGCCAGTACTCGCATCCGTATAATGCGACAGGGAGAATGGCAGTGCCATAGAATTTAGACTTCAAGTGATCTTTCATCCTACGGTACCAAGTGACACCAGTGTTGTTCGCCACTTCATCCAGGCAGCATTGATTCTTGTATTGACCTCTTCCGCCAAGGCGTCCATCTTTCATGATGTTGTTGTTGTTGTTGTTTGAGTCTTCTGTCTTTTGACTGGTTTGATGCAGCTCTCTAACTCTCCCTGTCCTGAGCTAATCGTTTCATCTCGACATAGCTACCACACCCGACATCTGAGGCAATCTGCGTAACATATTCTAACCTTGGTCTGCCCCTACAGTTCTTGTCCTCGACCCTTACTTCCATAACTAAGCTTGCTATTCCTGGGTGTCTTAGTATGTGTCATACCAACCTATCTCTCCTCTTCATTAGCAGTCGCCAGAAACATCTCTCCTCTCCCACTAGTCTTAATACCTCTTCGTTAGTAACTCTATCTACCCATCTGATCTTCATCATTCTCCTGTAACACCACATTTCAAATGCTTCAATTCTCCTCTTTTCTGCTGCACCAATAGTCCAAGTTTCACTTCCATAGAGCGCCACGCTCCAGACAAAGGCCTTCAAAAATGACTTCCTAATACCTAAATCTATATTCGATGTCAACAGATTCCTTTTCTGTCGTTCATAATAGTGGACCCAAAATATTTGAATTTTGTCACTCATGGCAGATCTTCCCCGTCTACTTGGATGGTTCCTGTATTTTATATGTCTGACGTCATGTATTCTGTTTTACTTTTGTTGAGGCGCAAGCCACAGTGTGCTAATCGATCGCTCCACGTGAATAATGAGGTATAAAATATATATTTTAACTGCGTATTGTGGGGAAATGACGAGTTGTTTCACGATCCATACAGCAAAGGGCAGCGTGTGGTCGAGACATTTATTTGGGGACAAAGTTTGTAAGTTATTTCTCTTGAGAACTTGGAACACTCACATTAATCAAACTTTCTCTAAAGTGATACACAGTATAACAAGTGTGTTATTGACCGTCTGTGGAGAATAAATAGAACTTACATGTTTAGTTTGAACATGAATTTTAGTTGTTATGTTTGAGTCTTTAGTCTTTTGTCTGGTTTGATGCAGCCTTCCATGCCTGCCTGTCCTGAGCTAATCGTTTCATCTCTACATAGCTACCACACCCTACATCCGAGGTAATCTGTTTAACATATTCTAACCCTGGTCTACCTCTATAGTTCTTGTCCTCGAACCTTCCTTCCATAAGTAAGCTTGCTATTCCTGGGTATCTTACAATGTGTTCTACCAACCTATATAGCCTATTTTCTTCATTATCAGTCACCAGAAACATCTCTCCTCTCCCACTAGTCTTAATACCTCCTCGTTTGTTATTCTGTCTACCCATGTAATCTTCATCATTCTCCTGTAACATCACATTTCAAACGCTTCAATTCTCCTCTTTTCTGCTGCACCATTAGTCCAAGTTTCACTTCCATAGAGCGCCACGCTCCAGACAAAGGCCTTCAAAAATGACTTCCTAATACCTAAATCTATATTCGACGTCAACAGATTCCTTTTCTGTAGAAATGCCCTTGCCTGAGCTAACCTACTTTTTATATCCTCTTTGCTTCGTCCATCACTGGTTATTTTGCTTCCTAAGTAACAGAAGTCTCCTACTTCCTTTAGTTTTTCACCTGCCAATGTGATGTCCATAGAGGTTTCTGATTTATTTCGGCTGCATTCCAATATTATTTTTTTACATTTTTTTGTTGCTCATGTTAGGGCCTGCGATATCACGGTCATACAGTATAGCCCCAAAAGGGACGTTAATTATAAAATAACTAGCAACCCGGTATCTTCAACGGTTTACCCAGCGTAAGCTTAAACGGCGTATTTTTTTTTTTCGATTTCAATGAACTACGACCTATATCCGTTTTCTGTCTTGGTATGATGGATTAAAATCACTGACAGGACTATTAATTATATTATGACAAGCTGTACTCGGCATGCGTTGCAATGCCAATCAAAGAAAGTGTTGGCGTTGTAATTTTATTTCTTGAAGTGCTTTTGGATGCACAATATTTTTTCAATTTCCATAAACTACCCCTAAGCTATCATAAAATGGATTTACTAATTTAGAAACATTAGTGGGAGCATGCACAACAACTCACCAAAGTTTCATCGCAATCTGATGAATGGCATATGAACGCATACGGGATTTTGTTTAAACGATTCGCTCGTTGTCACTCATTTGTTAAATCTACTCGTGCGCTACCTACTGTGAAATGGATTTACTAAGTGTATACAACAACTCATCAGAGTTTCATCGCAATTGCTGAATGGTATATGAACGCATACGTGATTTTGTTGAAACGCTTCGCGCGTCGTCACTCATTTGTTGCATCTATTCCTCCGCTACCTATTGTGAAATGGATTTACTAAGTCGAAAACCTTCCCTGGCGTGTACACAATACCTTATCAATGTTTCATCGCAATCGGATGAATGGCATATGAATGCATACTGGATTTTGTTTAAACGAATCGCTCACCGTCACTCATTTGTTGAATCTACACGTGCGCTACATATTGTAAAATGAATTTACTAAGCCTGAAACCTTCCCTAGAGTGTACTCAACTATTCACCAAAGTTTCATCGCAATCGGATGAATGGTATATTAACGCACACGGGACTTTGTTAAAACAATTCGCGGTCCATCGTTCGTTTGTTAAATCTACTCATGCGCTACCTATTGTAAAATTGATTTACTAAGCCAGAAAGCTTTCCTGGAGTGTACACAACAATTAACCAAAGTTTCATCACTATCGGACTAATGGTATATGAAGGCATACGGGACCTTGTTGGAATGCTTCGCTCGTCGTCGCCCATTTGTTAAATCTACTCGTGCGCTTCCTATTGTATAATAGATTTACTAAGCCATAAACCTTCCCTGAAGTGCACGCAACATCTCACCCAAGTTTCATCGCTATCGGACGAATGGTATATGAACGCATATGGCACTTTGTTGAAACGCTTCGCGCGTCGTCCCTCATTTGTTGAATCTACTCGTGCGCTGCCTATTGTAAAGTAGATTTACTAAGAAAGAAACCTTGCCTGAAGTGTACACAACATCTCACCCAAGTTTCATTGCTATCGGACGAATGGTATAAGAATGCATACGGGACTTTGTTGAAACGCTTCGCGTGTCGTCGCTCATTTGTTGAATCTACTCGTGCGCTACCTACTGTGAAATGTATTTACTAAGTTAGAAACCTTCACGTTAGTGTGCACAACATCTCATCCAAGTTTCATTGCTATCGGTCGATTGGTATATGACCTTATACGGGACTTGATTGAAACGCTTCGCGTGTCGTCGCTCATTTGTTGAATCTACTCGTGCGCTGCCTATTGTAAAGTGGATTTACTAAGCCAAAAAAGCTTCCCTAAAGTGTACACAACATATCACCCAAGTTTCATTGTTATCGAACCAATGGTATATTAATGCATACGGGACTTGGTCGAAGCAGTTCGCGTTCGTCTCTCATTTGTTTAATCTACTTGTGCGCTACCTATTGTAATATGGATTTACTAAGCCAGAAACCTTCCCTGGAGTGTACACTTCATCTCACCCTAGTTTCAATGCAATCGGATGAATGGTGTACGTAGGAATATAGGACTTTGTCGAAATGCTTCGCGCGTCGTCGCTCATTTGTTGAATCTACTCAAGCGCTACCCATTGTAAAATGGATTTACTAAGCCAGAAACCTTCCTTGGAGTGTACTCAACATCTCATCCTAGTTTTATCGCAATATGATGAATGGTATATGAACGCATCGGAGACAGACAGACAGACAGTCTATCACGTAACATTGATTTATATATATACTAGCAGGTACCCGCGGCTTCGCTCGAGTCATAGTCGTGTCATATTGTTATTCAATGAAATGCAGGTTTAACCCCGTTAACACCCCTTTAGAACATGAATATCCAAAAATCCCTCCTTAGTAGACGTTTTCGACACACAACAAACCTATCCCCAAAATATCTTTCTTCTAACTTTAATAGTTTTGGTTGGTCGATGAGAGTGAATATCCAAAAATCCTTCCTTAGTGGACGTTTTTCTTCCAGAATTTCACCCTCCCCATGGGCCTCGTAAATAGGATTTATGAAAAAACGGTCGAACACCTATTTATTTAATTATGTATTAATTTATTTTTAAGCTGATTGTTTTCCCTGAGTTTGAAACTCCTCGCCTATGTCGTTTATGAGATACACGCTCCGTTAGGAATCATTCAACCCCCACTTTTCATACCTTTCACCTCATAATATACACCACATCGAAAAATCATTAGACATGTATCAGCTTATTTTTAATGATTAGTTTATATGCCAAGTATCACATCAAATGAAACCACTCGTGAGATATTGTTATTCAATGAAATGCATGTTTACCCCCTTAACACCCCTTTAGATCCTGAATATCCAAAAACCTTTCCTTAGTGGACGTTTTCGACATACAGCGAACATATTCTCAAAATTTCATGTTACTAACTTCAATAATTTTGGCTGGGCGATGATGAGAACGTGAGTCAGTCAGTACATTTTATTTAATTTTATTTTTGAGAATTTCACCCTTCCCCATGAACCCCTTAAATTGGATGTATGGAAAAAAATGGTCGAACTCATATTTACTTATTTTTAAGCTGTTTTTTCCCATGAATTTCATGAGTGATTAAGTGAGTCAATCAGTTTGGACACTTTCTTTCCTGTTTTCCCTCCAGAATTTCACCCCTCCCCATGGGCCCCTTAAATTGGATTTATTAAAAAAACTTATTTTTAAGCTGAATTTTTTCCAGCTGAATTTCAAACTTCTTGCCTATGTCGTTTAAGTGATAGACGCTCCGTTAAGAATCCTTCAACCCCCAATTTTCAACCATTTCACCTCATAATATACACCATATCGATAAACCCTTAGACATATGTCTGCATATTTTTAATGATTAGTTTATATGCCGAATATCACATCCCCAAATGAAACAACTCGTGAGATATTGTTATTCAATGAAATGCAAGTTTAACACCCTTAACACCCCATCAGAACATGAATATTCAAAAATGCATCCGTAGTGGACGTTTTCGACATACAACAAACATATCCCCAATATTTCAAGTTTCTAACTGCTATAGGTTTGGCTGGGGGATGATGAGTGAATATCCAAAAATCCTTCCTTTGTGGACTTCTTTCCCAGAAATTCACCCCTCCCCATTGGCCCCTTAAATTGGATTTATGAAAAAAACGGTCGAACACCTATTTACTTATTTTTCAAGCAGATTTTCCCCCCTGAGTTTTACACTTTTTGCCTCTGTCTTTTAAGAGATACTTGCTCCGTTAGGAATCCTTCAACCCCCACGTTTCACCCCTTTCACCTTATAATATACACCACATCGAAAAACCCTCAGACATATGTCTTCTTATACTAAATGATGAGTTTTTATGCCGAGTATCACGTCCCCCAAGGAAACCAATCGGGAGATATTGTTATGCAATTAAATGCAGGTCTACCCACTTAACACCCCTTTAGATCCTGATTATCCAAAAATCCTTCCTTAAGGGACGTTTCGACATACAATGAGCATAACCCAAATATTTCATGTTTCTAACGTCAATAATTTTGGCTGGGCGATGATGAGTGAGTGAGTAAGTCAGGACATTTTCTTTCATTTATTTTTCAGCATTTCACCCCACTTATGAACCCCTTAAATTGGATTTATGAAAATAAAAACGTTCGAACACCTATTTACTTCTTTTTAAGCTGTTCTTCCCCTCTGAGTTTGATGAGTGAGTGTATTAATCAGTTAGAACACTTTCTTTCTCGTTTTGTTCCCCAGAATTTCACCCCTCTACAAGGGCCCTTTAAATTGGATTTATGAAAAAAAGGTCGAACACCTATTTACTTATATTTTAAGCTGTTTTTTCGGTGAACGTCTTGCCTATGTCGTTTAAGAGATACGCGCTCCGTTATGAATCCTTCAACCCCCAATTTTCACCCCTTTCACATCATAATATATACCACATCGATAAACCCTTAGACATAAATCTGCTTATTTTTAATGATTAGTTTATATGCCGAATATCACATCCCCAAAGAAACAATTCATGAGATATAGTTATTCAATGAAATGCACGTTTACCCCCTTAACACCTCCTTAGAACCCGAATAAACAAAAATCCTTCCTTAGTTGACGTTTTCGACATACAGCGAACATATTCCCAACATTTCATGTTTTCAACTTCAATAGTTTTCGCTGGGCGATGATGAGTGAGTGAGTCAGTCAGGACATATTCTTTACCAGAATTTCACTCCTCCCCATGGGCCACTTAAATTGGATTTATGAAAGAAAAAAAACGCTCGAACACCTATTAACTTATTTTTTAAGCTGTCTTTTTCCCCTGAGTGATGAGTGAGTGAGTTTGTCAGTCAGGACATTGTCTCTCCTTTTCTTTTCCAGAATTTCACCCCACCCCATTGGCCCCTTATATTGAATTTGTGAAAAACAGTCGAACACCGATTTACTTATTTATTAAGCTGTTTTTTTCCGCTGAGTTTCAAACTTCTCACCTATGTCGTTTAAGAGAAACACGCTCCGTTAGGAATCCTTCAACCCTCACTTCTCACCCCTTTCACCTCATAATATACACCACATCGAAAAACCCTTAGACACATGTCTGCTTACTTTTTTTAATGATTAGTTTATATTATTAATATTATTATTATTAATAGTAGTAGTATAAGTCTCCGTGGCTTAGGCGGCAGCACGCCGGCCTCTCATCGCTGGGTCCGTGGTTCAAATCCCGGTCACTCCATGTGAGATCTGTGCTGGACACAACAGAGGCAAACAGATTTTTCTCCGGGTACTCCGGTTTTCCCTGTCAAAATTTCATTCCAGCAACACTCTCCACTATCATTTCATTTCATCTGTCATTCATTTAATCATTGCCCCAGAGGAGTGCGTCAGGCCTCAGCAGCCGGTACAGTTCATATCCTCGCCGCTAGATGGGGGCTTCATTCATTCCATTCCTGACCCGGTCGGAGACTGGAAGCAGGCTGTGGATTTTCATTTTCAGTTTATATGCTGAGTATCACATCCACAAATGCAACCACTCTTGAGATATTGTTATTCAATGAAAATCAGGTTTAACCCCCTTAAGACCCCTTTAAAACCTGAATATCCAAAAATCCTCCCTTAGTGTACGGTTTTGACATACAACGAACATTTCCCCAAAAGGTCATGTTTCTAACTTCAATATTTTTTCTCGGCGTTGATGAGTGAGTGAGTCAGGACATTTTCTTTCAATTATTCTTTTCAGAATTTCACCCCTCCCCTTGAACCCCTTAAATTTGATTTATGAAAAAAAAACTGTCGAACACTTATTTACTTATTTTTAAGCACTGAGTTTGAAGAGTGAATGAGTGAGTCAATCAGTTAGGACACTTTCTTTCCTGTGCCCCCCCCCCAGAATTTCACCCCTCCCCATGGGCCCCTTAAATTGGATTAATGAAGAAAAACGGTCGAACACCTATTAACTCTTTTTTTAAGCTGATTTTTTGCGCTGAATTTCAAACTCCTTCTGTATGTCGTTAAAACATACACGCTCCATTAGGAATCCTTCAACCCCCACTTTTCACCCCCTTCCACCTCATATTTAACACCACATCGAAAAACCCTCAGACACGTATCTTCTTATTTTTAATGATGAGTTTATATGCCGAGTATCACATCCCCCAATGAAACCAATCGGGAGATATTGTTATTCAATTAAATGCCGGTTTAACCCCCTTAAGACCCCTTTAGAACCTGAATATCCGAAAATCCTCCCTTAGTGGACGGTTTTGACATACAATGAACATATCCCCAAAATGTCATGTTTCTAACTTGAATAATTTTGGCTGGGCGATGATGAGTCAGTCAGTCAGTCAGGACACTTAGTTTTATATAATAGATATACAGTAAAACCCCTGAAATCCGAACTAATTGGGACTGTTCGGATTTCAATTTGTTCGGATTAGCCGAAAATATCCATAACATAATAATCAGCCCTCGTTACGGTATAGGACTGTACGTTAAGGTAGCGACAGTGAGGAAGAAGAAACTTCGACAGACAATGTGACTTATACTGAAGCTGCATCTGCTCTTGGCATCGCATTGTGCTTCGTAGAACAACACGCAGTAGTCACGCCAAACGATGTCATGTTCATGTGACGCTGGCGCACGATTGCCACCGCGGAAATGTTTTCGTCGCTTCGACAATTGAAGATAACTGATTTCAAGTGAAAGATTAAGTGATACTTTGTGTTTTTCTATTGTCATTTCATTTGTTTTTGCAAAGGGATTACAATAACCAACTTTTCCGTTTTTCAATCCTGGATGAGAAAAGTATGTAGGCACATTTACACTTTGTTAGGTATGCTAACTGTACTTCTTTGTTAATGTTTCAACTAATTATTTAAAATAACGTTATATTGTAGAATATATAATTGGTTTATCACTAAAATAAGTGTCTCTCTTTTTTTTCCAAACTTGAAATTGTCGAAAATAACTCGTTCGGATTACCCGGGATTTCGGATTTCTGGGGTTCGGATTTGAGGGGTTTCACTGTATATATATATATATATATATATATATATATATATAAATGAAAGTTTGTCTGTTTTTTCTGAATTTCTACGGAAATTTGCGTTATTTACGCGTTTTAGACTGTTTTATGACGGATTCGCGCGAAAATAAAATTTTTGTCTGTCTGTCTGTCTGTTTGTTTGTTTGTTTGTCTGTGGACATTTTTTTGTGTCCTTATAACTCGAGAACGGCTGAGTGGATCAACGTAAAATTTGGTACAGATATCCTTCAGAGGCACGACACCAATCATTGATGTAACTCTTCTCTGTAGCTCTCATAAAAGGGGCCTACCCCCTTAAAATACTTGCTGAAATAGGCGTAGAAGGACGAGACAAAGCTCATTTTCAGCCCCTCAATGTGAGAAACGAAACTCGGGGGCCCTAAACCACATTTTAAGGCCCTGAAACCAACAGTTTTTGAGATATTCCCAGAAAATTAATTTCATTTAATACAATAATGAAAGGAAGCTAGCCGGTAACCATGGCAACAGAAATTCACAGGTCCATCTACTGCTGTAATTTAAGACGCAATACAGTTCCATTTATTACATTACTGAGATAGTTTGCAAACGGCTAGAAGGTTATAACGGAACCAAACTAAGCTGTAAAATTCATCAATACATATAATGAGCTTAAGGGGGTCAAGGGGTACTCTAGAATTTTTTCACGCGATTTACACGTGCTGGTGTGCCACGGAAGGTCTATTATATCCCTATCCCTATATTGTTATATTATTATTATAATTAATATTATTATTACACTACGGAATGGAAGACCCCAGAGGACTGGAAAAAGGGAATAATTGTCCCGATCTTCAAGAAAGGTAGTAGAACAGAATGCAGAAACTATCGGGGAATAAAACTGATGAGTCATTGTGCAAAGATGTTTGAGAAAGTTTTGGAAAGGAGAATTAGGACAAGGATAGATGGAGGGATGAGGGAAGAACAACATGGCTTCAGAGCAGGAAGGCCCACAGTGGATTTGATTTTTGCTGTAAGGCAGTTACAAGAACAGCACTGTGAGTATGGAACAGATCTACTGATGGCCTTCCTGGACATTGAGAAAGCTTATGACAGTGAATGCAGAAAGAAAGTATGGAAGTCCCTGGAGGATAGAGGAGTAGAAAAATGGACTATAAGGAGGATAAAGGAGATGTACAAGGGAAGCGTGAGCTGTGTGAAAGTGCGAGGAGAGAGATCGGACTGGGTGGAACAGAGAAACGGCCTGAAACAAGAAAGTGCACTGGCACCGTTACTTTTCATTGTGGTGATGGATGACACAATGACCCGAGTGGCACAAGTAATTGGGGAAGGAAAGATGAAAGCAATGGTGTTAGCGGATGATTTGATGATTTGGGGAAACAAGGAGGAGGAGGAGGTACAGGAACAGTTGGACGTGTGGGAAGGAATAATACAAGGATATGGGATGAAATTTAGCATAAATAAGAGTGAGATGGTGATCACAACAAGGAAGAAGGAAAGAACCACAACGGGAATAACAACTGGTGGGGAACAGCTGAAGAAAGTGGAGAGTTTCAAGTATCTGGGAAGCCTGATACAAGATAATGGAAGAAACTATAGAGAAAAAAAATGAGCGGGGGAGACAGGCAGAAGCATTCTGGAGGAGTGTGAGAAGCATGTTATGGAGCAAGGATGTCCCTCAGAACAGAAAAAAGATCATATATCGGACGTACTATGCCCCTATCCTGACGTATGCCTCAGAGACCTGGGCTATGAAAGGAAGGGAGAAGAGCAAAATACAGGCCAGTGAGATGAGTTTCTTGAGAAGCAGTATTGGAGCTACAAAGATGGACAGAATAAGAAATGAGAGGACCAGAGAATTAATAAAGGAGGAACCATTACGGGATGGTATAGAGAAATCTAGACTTAGATGGCATGGACATGTAAAACGAATGGAGGATAAGAG
Source organism: Meconema thalassinum (assembly GCA_946902985.2). NCBI lineage: Eukaryota > Metazoa > Arthropoda > Insecta > Orthoptera > Tettigoniidae > Meconema > Meconema thalassinum. The sequence goes on from OX336399.1 coordinate 97,302,680, forward strand.
GATACCCAGGTGGATACACGAGACGAAGTGGGAAGGAAAGAGACCGAGAGGAACACCGAGAGGAAGACCGAGAGGAAGACCGAGAGACAGGTGGCTGAAAGGGATGGAAGAAAGGGTGAAGAAGAGAGGAGAAGACTGGACAGGGGTGGAAGCTGAGAGATGGTGGGAAGACAGAAGACGTTGGAGTGGCCTGTGTTCCAAACAGACCCGGCCAACGACTGAAAACTGTGCAAGAGGATGATGATGATGATACTACGGCCTACAACGACGAGACAAAGCTCATTTTCAGCCCCTTGGTGTCGGAAAAAGAACCTCGGGCCCCTAAACAGTCGTAAAGGGTCCCCGAAAACTATATTTTAATGCTCTAAAACCAAGAGTTTCTGAGATATTCCCAGAAAACTAATTTCATTTAATAAACTAATGTAGGAATGCAAGCCAGTAACCATGACAACAGTGTCTCAAAAAGGTACATCCAACTTTCCATCTATTTCTGCAAGAAGTAATGCCACTCCATTTATTAAATTTCTGTGAAAGTTTGCAAATGGCTATAAGGTTATCACGGAACCAACAAAAACTGTAAAATTCATCAATGCGCTTAAGGGGGTCAAGAGGTACCCTAGAATTTTTCACAAGACTTAAACGTGCGATGTGTCGTACAGAAGGTCTATTATATCTTCAAACAGCAACATTATTTTCAGAAATTCCTGAATTGAAATAGTTTATTTTTTATTTGATTTTTTTGCTTTTAGGAATTTGGGCCATTGGAGGCTAAAAAACCTGAATTTTCATGCACCACAAGCCTTTATAATTTATTAAAGGGGTCTTCCTCTGGATGCGCACTTGACACAACAGTGAGGGTCAGTTTTTATGTGACGTGAATGGCATTTCGTCTACGAGGTTTTCAATTTTATTTTGACGTCAGGAAGTACACGTTAGGTAAATTAGTTTCAGAGCATATTTCAACTAATCATTTATCTTTGTCGACAAACAGGTTCCAAGCCCCTAACCATTGCAACAGTAGCTCAATTGATTACGTCTGGTTATTAATACCGACGACCGTTCGAAGAATGGGTACTTCTGCTAGTATATATATATATATATATATATATATATATATATATATATAGATGGAGATAACATGTGCAACGTCGTCTAAACTTAACTGTGTATTCTGCGGAACGAAGGCTGAAACTGGGGTCATAAGCTCGCTTGCTAGCTAGCTCATAAAATGTCTCCGAAGCTAGTAATTGAATGGAGATTGTTGGAAGAAATGACAACGTAAAAACAGTTATAGTGGGCGATGTATTCAAGATACTGTCACGGAATTTTTTGTAGAACTTTTCATGCTGAACAATAATACACCCATAGTATATACTGTAAATATTTTTAACGTTTTAGCTAGCATAGGCTTTAAAGGCGCATGGACGGTAGGTTTTTCTTCGACTCGATTCACTGAAATCGTTACTTCTCGATTACTTACTTACTTACTTACCAATCGTTCTCGAAATTTCCTCGAGAAATCCATCAATATCCATCCAGTGGTTCTCGAAATTACCTGAAATATCCAAGAATCGGGAACTTTATTATATTAAGTAGAGATAAGTCAAATTAGAGGTACCAATTGTCATTTCATGCCATATGTAAGTCAGATTAGAGAAAACAACCGATGCTGAAGATGACCCCATTGTTGGTCGAAAATATGTGTCATATGTTACCACATTGCTCTGGTAGCTCAAAGCAGAAATTTTGAGGATGGAGAAGGCATTCTTTCAGCAGACTTGGACAAAATGGCGACATTCTTCAAGTCTTGGCGATTGATCCCAAGCGCTTCTAAGACTGAGGTTTCATGTTTCCGTCTTAGCAACCGACTCGCAAACTACGAGCCATTTGTTTTATTCCTTGGTGATAAACTAACGTACAACCCTTTCCCGAAATATCTAGGAGTCACCCTGGACAGAACTTTAAGCTAAAAAGACCATCTCACCAAGCTCTCTCACAAAATCACTACTAGGAATAACATCCTACACAAGCATACAGACTACCCGCCCGACTCAAATGCTATGCGGGCTATACGCGCGACAGTTCTGCCAGGGACTATCGTCTTAAGCACTTTATAAACAAATACATATATTTCCGTTGACTTTTCAAGAAATGCAAGATTTTTCCTGTACTAATGAGATGATTTGGAAGATTTTGGTACAAACCACACCTTATATACTCCCTCTGGTTTAGGAGCTTGAGTGTTGTGAAACATACACCTTAGCGTATTATATACAGTATATAGATGGTTAGTGTTTCACCTTCAAATTTTTGTGTCCTTGATAAAATTGTAACGATATCATTTCTGTATTTCAGGTGACAGGAATGACACCTCTTATGTATGCCGTCAAGGATAACCGGACCGCCATCTTGGATCGTATGATCGAACTGGGAGCTGACGTCTGCGCGAGAAACAATGTGAGTAAAACATATTTTTAATGGACTTTATTCGAATATACTTGGTTCTATGAGAGTTCCTTTTCCTGTGAAGAGCACTACAACAGTTATGGTCTTCACATGCCCTATGATGTTAAACTTCAGGCACATCGTGTATTTGGAGTGGGGCAGACTGTTTATTTGGAAACTTATTAGCATGAAATGTCCTTTGTGTGGAGTGTGGTTCTGTATGGATATGAATCTTGGACGATCAGATGTCAGGATTGGAAGCGACTTGAAGCGTTTTGAGATGTGGGTCTGGCGGAGAATATTATGGGAAATGGATTGAAAAGACGACTAACATCAGCATCCTGCAAGAAATTCAAGAGAAAAGAGAACTGAGACCAACTATCCATAAAAGAAAAGCTAAATTCACAGGCCACATCTTGTGACATAACGCTTTACTAAGTAATCTCCTAGAAGGAAAGATGACAGGGAGGAAAGGTCGAGATCGCCCGAGAAAATGTTTCCTGCAAGACATCACACTAACTCTTCATTATGGATCCTACTGTGAGATGAACCGAGGTGCTGAAGACAAAGAGCAATGGTTGTGGAGACAAGGCATTTGCCTTTAGAAGTTGATGATTAGCATGAGAAAGAACAAACTCAGCAATTTTTCTAGGTTTGTGCCGTGTCTTGTGTGGGGTTTCACCTAGGACACCAAGCTGGCCCATCAGCGGGCTCTTTGTGTCCCTGCCCGGACCCCCACAGGAGTAGCGAACTGCGCGCTACCTCCCTTTTAATGAAGCGCACCTGCGCCCCTTATCTACGAGAACTAAAGCTCAAGCAGCCATAACCTCCCTATGAAGGCTTCCAAAAAGATCGTATATTGGCTTTCACGGCCAGTGAGTTAAAACTCAGTAATTCTTCTAGGATTGTCCCGTGTCTTGTGTGGGGTTTTGCCTAGGACACCAAGCTGGCTCATCAGCGGACTCAGTGTTCCCGCCCGGACCCCCACAGAAGTAGCGAACTCACGCTACCTCCCTTTTTATGAAGTGCACCTGCGCCCCTTATCTGCGAGAACTAAAAGATCAAGCAGCCATAACCTACCTATGAAGGCTTCCAAAAAGATGGTATATTGGCATCTACGGCCAGCTTGGTGTCCTAGGTGAAACCCCACACAAGACACGGCATGAACCTAGAAATATTGCTGAGATTTTAATTCACTGGACGTGAAAATCAGTATACCATCTTTTATTAGCATGATTTACTTCTAACCCTCTTAATGCTAAGCTATTATGAACGGTTATATTAAAAAATGCCAAGCCAATCTTATTTTTTTTTAGCGTATGGCTTTCAGTGCCGGGAGTGTCCAAGGACATGTTCGGCTCGCCAGGTTTGTAGCTGCTTCGAGACGGACACCCAATGGGTGAGCTACGAGTACCGTTGGGAAGGGAAGTAGGAATGGAAGAACGAGGAGTTGGAAGGTAGCGGCTGTGGTTATAGTTAGGGGCCAAACCCGGCATTTGCCTGGAAGGAAGATGGGAAACCACAGAAGACCATCTTCAAGGTTGCCGGCGGGGGGATTCGAACCTCCTCGCCTCCCGGATGTGAGCGACTGCCAACAGTCTTGCCGTAACGACCACGGCTAACTCACCCGGTAAGCCAATCTTATGAAAAGCTATTTCGAGAGAACACCCCCCTGTGTGTACTTGCAGCGTCCACCTTGCATTCTCGTGGAGTGTATTAACCTGGCTGATCTGCAAAGGACTTTCAAACTGCCTAACATCCTCTTCCTTATTCTACGTGATTACGGGCAGACCTCGTCATCCGGTTCATGATGGAGAGTGGCTACTTTTTAAAGTTTTAATATAAGACTTTTAGTTTAGTGGTAGTCTGTTTTATGTTTTTATTGTGATCATATTTATTTTAATTGTTAATATGCCTTATTTGCTTTATTGTTTTTGAAGCTTTTGAAATGTGGTGTTACAGGAGAATGATGAAGATCAGATGGGTAGGTAGGGTTTCAATGGAAGAGGTATTAAGACGGGTGGGAGAGAGGAGATTTTTCTGGTGACTGCTGATGAAGAGATTGGTTGGTAGGACACATACTAAGACACCCAGGAATAGCAAGCTTAGTTATGGTAGGAAGGTTCGAGGACAAGAACTGTAGGAATAGACCAAGGTTAGAATATGTTAAACAGATTGCCTCGGATGTAGGATGTGGTAGCTATGTAGAGATGAAACGATTAGCTCAGGACAGGGAGGCATGGAGTGCTGCATCAAACCAGTCAAAAGACTGAATACTCAGACAATATCATTCTCTTTTTACTCCTTTTATTCAAATAAGGCATAGTTGTTGGGGCTCACTGTCCGTTTTATACAAACCATTTTTATTCTCAACTCTGGCAGCGGGCTGTTTTTTATATTTATTCCATAACATTTCATTTCATTAGGGGCCGATAACCTAGATGTTAGGTCCCTTAAAACAAGAATTAACATCATAAAAATTATTTCCTACCTGTATTTTAAGATAGAATGTTCCATAGCAGGTAAATATATTTAAACATATTAGATGCTAAATAATAATATTTCATTTCAATTCGTTATTTATAAGGTGCGTTCAAAAAGTAACGAGCCGGAGGCTGTAATGCGCAAACCGGTGACGACATCGGCTAATCGTGGCGTGTGTAACGAGGGTTGGTTCCGACCAGAGCGTGGAAGCTCACAGCCCGTCGCTAGAGGACACGCGAGCAGGTCCCGTGACGATAAAAAGCGAGCAGCAGCATGCATCAATCTTCCAACCAAGACCAAGACAGTAGGCCATTCAACATGCTTCCTGGTGTGGTTGAAGACTGTGGGGCACCCATTGGGCACACACTTAGCGCAAGTGCAGTCGTTCCTTCATGATGGTGTGCACACTTCCGACGCTCAATCCGACCACGGCGGCTATGGCGTTCACTGTCACTTGGCGGCCCTGGGTAATGAGTGCATCAACCAGCTGGACGTTGTCATTGGTAATGTAGGGGGGGGGGGGGGGTGCCCCAGACCGGGCACCATCGGCTAACGACACCCGTCCTTCCTTGAAGCGCTTGTGCCACGCCTTGACCCTTGCAAGTGACATGCAGTGTTCGCCGTACACTTGTGACATTCGGCGCTGAATGTCCGTTCCCCCTACTCCTTTCGCTGTCAGCAACCGACCAACCCATCTTTGCTCTTCGTTTGACGCCTCCATGTCACTGTTTGCAATGTGACTGGCAGCCTTGGAGGATTGATGCATGCTGTTGCTCGCTTTGTATCGTCACGTGACGTGCTCGCGTGCCCTCCAACGACCGGCTTTGACCTTTCACGCTCTGGTCGGAACCAAACCTCGTTAAACACGCCACGATTAGCCGATGTAGTCACCGGTTTACGCATTACAGCCTCCGGCTCGTTACTTTTTGAACGCACCTAATAAAACAATGTTCATGTTTTATTTACTAATTGGGAATATTAATATGATTTAGAGAGCCTAAATAATCTAAATCTCGTGTTTTATTAAAATGTAACACGGACTGTATTCATATACAACTACAAACTTGGTCGCTAGAGCACTCTGCGAGTCATCGTATTAACATTTGAAAGTCTGTCATTTGCTTTGCGGTGTAGCATGTAAAATTGCTATGTCTTTCTTTCTTCCGCATTACTTTACATATTTTTTTAGAAGTAGGTTACAGAATCTGATTGCAAGAAAGAATTCTCTGTCACATTTGCTTTCTATTATACAGGAAGGTATAAGAACCAGTGCGATTGTAATCTATTCTACTGTATATAGGGTGCTATACCATTTCGTTGTTAACCAATTGCTATCTTAATCTTGAAAGAGATGAAATGATGATTATGATTACCACTAAGCAAGGAAGGAAGAATGAAAGCAGGAAGGAAGATGGGAAGGAGGGGAGGGAGGGATGAAGGGACGGAAGAAAGGAAGGAGGGAGGGAGGGAGGGAGGGAAGGAAGAAAGAAAGGAAGGAAGGAAGGAGGGAGGGAGGGAGGGAAGGAGAAAGGAAGGAGGGAGAGAAGGAAGGAAGAAAGGAGGGAAGGTAGAAAGGAGGGAGGGAGGGATGGATGGAGGAGGGAGGGAAGAGAGGAAGGAGGGAAGTAGGGAAGGAAGGAGGGAAGTAGGGAGGGAAGGAAGGAGGTAAGGAAGGAAGGGAGGAAGGAGGTAGGGAAGGAAGAAAGGAAGGAGGGAGGGAAATAAGGAGGGAGGGAAAGAAGAAAGGAACGAGGGAGGGAGGGAAGGAAGGAAGGAATAATAAAAATAAGGAAGGAGGAAGGGAAGGAAGGGAGGGAGGGAGGAAGGAAGGAGGGAGGGAGGGAAGGAAGAAAGAAAGGAGGGAGGGAAAAGAGGAGGGAGGGATGGAAGGAAGAAAGGAAAATAAGGTAGGAGGGAGGGAAGGAAGAAAGGAAGGAGGGAGGGAAGGAAGAAAGGAGGGAAGTAGGGAGGGAAGGAAGGAGGGAGGTTAGGAAGGATGGAGGGAGGGAAGGAAGAAAGGAAGGTGCGAGGGAAGGAAGAAAGGAAGGAGGGATGGAATGAAAAGAGGAAGGAGGGATGGAAGGAAGAAAGGTAAATAAGGTAGGAGGGAGGGAAGGAAGGAAGGAGGGAGGGAGGGATGGAGGTAAAGAAGGAAGGAGGGAGGGAATGAAAAGAGGAAGGAGGGATGGAAGGAAGAAAGGAAAATAAGGAAGGAGGGAGGGAAGGAAGAAAGGAAGGAGGGAGAGAAGGAAGAAAAGTTTAAATCTTTACATTTCCGATTATTGTCTTTGAGATCTTGAGACAAATTGCAGATGTAGCAACGCACGGAAGCAAGTGATGCTGAATATAGCAAGTAGCCTACTTGTGCTCCACCCAAATCATGCAGATAGCGAGTTTGTGACCTGTTTGAATGTAATCTGTATTGACTACCCCCAATATGAGAGCAGGGCGTTGTTCGCACTTCCCCGGCCTCAATCTACCATCGACCCATTACCCAGATTGCACCCATGTATCTTAATACGAGACGGGCGTGTACTGAAATCTAGGTAAATCATCATTTATCGTGATCCATCTCAATGCACGATATGTGATCATTATCTTTTATGAAGATATACAGTATTTCGGAGGTGGTAATGCAAAGGTTTTAAATATATCCATTATTCGTCTACTCCTTCTCCTTATTTTTTTAAATAATCGTTTCGGTCGTCTATGGACCATGTTATTTCAACTGGCTTTTCCCTCGTGCTTTCACATTGCCCCAGTGTTCGCGCATTCTTATTCGGTGAGCTTCTTTTTGTTCTTCGGTCCACTTCTTGCCGGTTTTCAATGTGGGGTTTGGCTGAAAACTCTGTATTTCCCCAGGTATCTTCTTCAAAGAGTCACGTTCCAAGATGTCCTCATGTGATATCCCCAGTTCTTGTAGGTCTTTGGCCACCTCTGTAAACCAGATCCCTTTGGTTTTCTTTCCCACAAAGTAGGCACAGATTCGATTGGAAAATCTTCCGGAGCTCATTCGTGTTAAATGGCCATATAAGGAAAGGATTATGTTCCGTATGGTGTCCGTTATTTTCTCAACATCTAGATAAAGTTCATCGTTGTGTCGTCTTCTAATTATTGTTATCCGTAACGACTCAGCTTTTTAAAGTCACTTCTACATTATTATTATTATTATTATGTGCGTATGGACCCTATTGGATCACGCATTACATTTATGATTCGACTTTCTAACAGACCATATTGCTTTCATTCTTTCACTGTGCGCTTGTTTCCTTTCTTCTGACCACTTAGTCCCCGATCTTCTGGGGACTTCATTCTCTGGCTGTACCACCCATTTATTTACCTTCTGACGGTAGACATTTCTGCCTAGTATTTCTGACGTTTCTATCCGGGCCTTTTCCAGGTCATTTTTAACATCTTGTATCCAAGATACGTTCTTCAGTTTTCCAGAGTATGTCAAAATCTTGTGAGTTAACCTTGAATATGAGAGTCTGTGAGCGTGTCCATAGAATTTCAGTCTTCGTTTCCTGATGTCTGCGGCGAGGTTGGATAGTTTTTCCGTGGCTTTGCGTGATTTGAGTCTATACCCTTCTTCACTTTTCTCTGGGACCAGAATTTTCCTCAAGATCTTTCTTTCCTCCTTCAAGATATTTTCCAGATCACCTTTCTTATTAAGTACCAAGGTTTCACTTGCATACAGCACTTCAGGTTTAATCACCGTATTATAGTGTTTGATTTGTGTATGTATGGACATGCATTTCTTTTTATAGATGTCACGGGTTCTCCAATACGATCTTTTGAGTTTTTGTAATCGAACTTTCTGAGCTTCCTTTTTCAATCCTGTTGGTTCTAGGATCTCACCGAGATATTTAAAGTGCGGAACCCGTTTGATGTGCCCGTATTTTGTTTGTAGTTCCTGGATGTCGAACCTAGTGCAAATAAACTTGGTCTTCTCGAATGAGATTTACAACCCAGTTTTCTCCGCGCATTCCTTGAGGACTTCAATCTGTTTGATCGCTAAAATATCGCTGTCTGCTAGTATCGCTAGGTCGTCTGCGAAAGCTAAACAACTGACCTTGATGTCATCATTCTTTCGTCCAAGTTGAATGGGTTTCCAGAGCTTCTGGGCATTCAAGTCCTTCTCCCATTCTCGAATGACTTTATCTAGAACAAGGTTGAAGAGCAGTGGTGACAATCCGTCACCCTGTCGCACGCCGGTCTTAATCGCAAAGGGCTCTGATAATTCACCCAGAAATTTTACTTTTGACTTCGTGTCCGTGAGTGTTTCCTTGATGAGTCTTAATGTCTTTGGATCTACATTATAATATTACAATATAAACTATTAGTTTTGAACGAGTCACGTCCTTTAGAACAGTTTAAACGATTCTCGGTTCGATAATCGGAACTGGTGGGTCCCATGTTATGGATTATAAAGTTTGCAAAATTCACACGGCCGCCATACTGAAGAGGTACAGTTGATGACCTTGTAGTTTGGAAACAAGACGCGTATCATACGAAAGTATGATTTTACCAAATTTGATAAAGATCCGATGATTAGTTCGGTCGTAATGCATTATTAAGTTTTTACCATTTGAGTGGCCGCCATTAAGTTTTGGTGAAGATGGCGGCAATACAATACACGATACTGAGGTGACCTTTGCCAGTGATACCAAATTTCGTTCAATTCGGTTTCACCGTGTTCGAATTGATAGGGGGGGACAGACATTCAGAGTACACACACTCACTCACTCACTCAATCACACACACAGACACACAATTTTTGGTCCTGTGTTGAACTCATAAGTCTACTTTAATTTTTTCCAAAATTCGAAAGTAGGCTAAAAATAAGCTTATGAGATCACCCTTTGTCCATGTGTGTGTATGTGTGTGTGCGTAAGTGTGTTTGATGTGTGTGTGTGTCCCCTAATAACTTCTACACGGCTGAAGCGATTTCAATGAAACTCGGTAAGATCATAGCACCATTCTGGCCAACCCTGACCGTGCCCTTCAAATTTTACTACGTCTCACCAATCAAACATGGCGGCTGTGCGAAATATTTAACCAGCATTCAATATCTCCGAAACTATTACCGATATCACCCTGAAATTTTGTACAGTGATAAAAGACACTACTAGAAGCTCACCTATGGAACTTTCAAAAACCTGGTAACTAATAAACCAACATGGCGGCCAAGCGAAGATGCGACTTTTAAACAGACTGTTCTGCGATTTAACCATTCAAACGCAGTGAAACTTGGTTCAGCAAATCTTTATACACATTGTAATGCACTGGCATTTAATTTAATTCAATTGTTTACATAACCTCAAGATGGTGGCTGTGCGAAATATTTCACTGGCATTCTATATCTCCGAATCTATTACTGATATCACCCTGATATTTTGTACGATGATAAAGGACACTACTGAACGTTTATCTATGTAACTTTCAAAAACCTGTAAAGTACACAACTAACATGGCGGCCAAGCGATATTGAAAGGTTTTAATAGATTTGTCTCGCAATTTAATCATCTGAGCGCGGTGAAATGTGGTACAGTATATGATTATGCATATTGTAATGCACTGGCGTCTAATTTAGTTCAATTGTTTATTTAAACTCAAGATGGCGACCGTGCGAAATTTTAAAATGAAGTTTTTATTTCTTGTGTCATAATCATGCGATCGAAGTGAAAGTTTGCATAATGAAGCTAGGCAATAATTTTCCTTTAATGGTACATAAGTCTATGGCCTATGCATATAACAATCCAAAATGACGATCATCCGAAATATTTAGACGGTTCTCAATATCTACAAATCTTTTACAGCAATCAAACTGTTTTTTTAAATGTTCATAGAGGCTATGAACATACGTTCATCTATAAGACTTTCAATAACCTGGTGGGCACAAATCCAACATGGCCGTGACGTGATATATATTTTTAAATGGACGTTTCTCGCGATTTAACCATCCGAATACAGTGGAACTTGGTACGGTAAATGCTTATACAAATGTTAATCCACTGGCATCTAATTTATTTCAATTGTTTTCATAACCACAAGATGGCAGCTGTGCGAAATTTTAAAATCTCGTTTTTACTTCTTGTGTCCTAATCATGCGATTGATGTTTGAATACTACACGTACACAATAATCTTCATGCAATAACACATAACTCTAAGACCCATATATATAAAAATCCAACTTGGCGACAATCCGTAACATTAGACGGTTCTCAATATCTACGAATCTATTACAGCAATCAAACTGAAATGTTGTATGTTGATAGTGGCAATTAACTTAAGTAGGATATATGAAAATAGGCTAAAACTTCCAGGAGCTCAAGTTGGCCTCTAGGTTTTTACTTTCTTCCTCTTGGCCTCCTTTTTCATTTTCCTTCCATATTTCCTACCTTGTTTCCTTCCGTCTTTCCTTTCTGTCATCTTTCTTTCCTTATTCATGCCTTCTCATGTCTCCTCGCCTCCTTACATCTTTCCTTCCCTTCATCTTCCTTCCTCACTTCTTTCCTTACTGCCTTCCTTCTTTCCTGTCCGCTTCGTTCGTAGTGACTAGCATTCTTGGTTGTTAACGTGTAGGCCCGGGATCGATTCCCGGCTCTGCTAAGAAATGTAATTCTGGTCTGACGGTTGAAATGGGGTACACTCAGCCTCGTGAGGCAAAACTTAGAAGAGGCACGTTTGAATCGTACCTCAGCCATCCTGGAAGTGGTTTTCCGTGGTTTCCCACCGGTACTCCAGGCAAATGCTGGGATGGCACCTAACTTAAGGCCATGGCCGCTTCCTACCAAAATCCTACCTCGATTACAAACATGCACACTCGCTAGTACAGACATCACAATGACACAGGTTATCAGACAATTTCTACACATAACCAAGTATATGGGGCTACATGACCACGATGCCACAAAGCCCCTAAGTAATCAACAACAAACCTTATTTCTTTCTCCATTCCCTTAATCCTTTCCTTCGTACCATATTCCTTCCTTAATTCTTTCAGTCCTTCTTTCCTTGCTTCCATCTTTCCTTTCTCAACGCTTTCCTTCTTTATTTGTTTCCTATGTTTCGTCATTCCTTCTTTGCATTTTCCATCTTCTTCCTTCTTCCTTCATTCTACTTTTCCTTACTTCTTTCCTTATTTCATTTTTCTTCTTTACTACCTTCCTCCCTCTTTCTTTCTGTATCTTTCCTTTCTCATTTGTATCTTTCATTCCTTCCTTCCTTCTGGTGCTGGTGGTGGAAACTATCTCATAGCTTCCCAAATGTTCAGATATCTTTGAGTTGCACTGGATTTGAATTGATTTCCCCAAACGACTTTCCCCAAAGTTACATTACTACTTGTTAGTCACTTGGCGGAGAAACAGCGCGCTGTGGGGACAAGTATGATGACAATAGTATTGAAAGTTTGTTTAGCTGCAAAGTTTGCAAGTTAAATTGCGTGAGCTTGGTTCATTGCTCTAGGTGAGTTAACTAGGCCACAAGTATGATGTGACTTTATATTATTTTACAACAGCACTGTGATTAGAGACAATTTACTGCAATTATGGAACACCCAAGGGACTGGCTTGAATTGTTTCAAAGGCACAGTATTAATTGTGGAAATTAGATATGCTCCAATCATTATTATTATTTTACTAAGTTTCTATCTCCGGCTAGTTTGGCTCGGAGGCAAGATGTTGGTCTCCCAAGCGGCTGCCAGTTCGAGTCTGGAGATGCGCATGCATGTGCATGTTTCTATAATCGTTTCTATATTCCTTTTCTATGTAACTTACGACTGAAAGTTTGGAGTTTTGTTTGTAAAAATATAGCTTCATCCTTCCACTATCACAAAATGGTTGAGGTTTTCAATTAGCGCTATTGTTAAAGATGGTACGGCTGCATATATTGCACTACAATTCTGACGAGTACAGGTATATTCGAGATTTTAAATTCTGTTTTCTCACGTATTGTTTTTCGAGTGCTTTGCTTCCTATATAAAAGCTCCATGTGCCACAATTTCTATTTTATTGCCAAGAAACCTCCTGTAGTTGCAGTAATATGAGCATTTAAAGATGGGAAGTTGTCGATGAGATATATTTGTGATTCATGAAGGGTTATCAATTCCTATGAAGTTTATTAGTGCCCTAAAATGCCTATTTGATCCGTTGACTCGACTTACTTATTTCCTGTGGCACCTAGGTGGTGCATCAATAAAGGCTCTCCATCTGGTTCTATTTATAGACAACCACTTCACTTCATTCCAGGTTTTCCCCGCTTCCAAGGCTTCCTCTTCTATAGTTCACCTCCAAGTCTTCCTGGGGCGACCACGTCTCCTTGCACCTTGCGGGTTCCAATCCATCGCCGACCTCTCAACAGCTCCGTGAGGATTTCTTAATGTCAGGCCGATCCACCGCCACTTCCTCTACTTGATCTGAATGCTTATCGGCTGCTGGCTTGTTGTCTTCCATAGTTCTTCATTAGAGAGCATCTCTGGCCATCTCACATTTATAATTTTCCGGAGACACCGGTTAATGAAGACTTTTAATCTATTTGTTATTAGCTTTGTGTCCTTCCAAGTTTCACAGCCATTCAAAAGAACTGACTCTACATTGATATTAAACAGGCGCATTTTGGTTTTTCTTGAGATGTTTTTATTTCGCCAAACAGGATACAATTGTACAAAGGCCCCATTTGCTTTCCGAATTCTGATCTTAACATTTTCGTCTGCCCCTCCATCCTTTCGAACAATACTGCCAAGGTACACAAAGGAATCGTCTACTTCCTATTCATTCACCTTCAGTTCTGTTTCAACTCCAGAGTTTATTCTAATTTCCTTGTTTTTTTCTGACATTTACCTTTAAACCTGCTTCCTCTGCTTCCTGCTGCAACTTTTCCAGCTTTGCCTCCATGTCACGAAATGTTAGTAAAAGTAGACAGACATCATCTGCATAATCAACGTCCTCTAGTCTATCTTGCATTCCCCACTGTATACCTCTCTTCCTACCAGCAGTAACATTCCTCATCACTGTGTCCAATAGTACCACAAAGAGGGTGGGTGAGAGTATACATCCTTGTCGCACTCCAGCATTAGTTTGTATAGGTTCTAACTTCCCATTTTGCAACACTTGGCATTCAAACCCTTCATACATCTCCTTGATGATATTTGTAATTTTGGAGGGTATCCCATATTCTTTCAAGACATGCCACATGACTTTCCTATTAACTAAGTCAAAGGCCTTTTCAAAATCAATAAAGATCTGATACAATGTATTCTTACATTCAGCACTCTGTTCTACTATATACACCGCGGAAAGGCCAACAAGGACCACGCAAATATCACTTCTTTATAGGTCTAGTTTCCTTCCTCCTCTTCCAGAAGTCTTTCATCCTGGTCGACTGCGCAGCTCTTTTTCAGCAGTCCATTCTCCTCTGTTGAAATTCTTCTTCTCTCCGACAAGAATTTTGAGGCCAATTTTTTTTCTGTACTCTATTCTATTTAGACAATATTATTCAGTCATTTTGAATTTTTGAAGTTATTCTTTCATTTGTCTTACATAGCCTCCTTGCCTTTTATAGTTCCAGATTTTATCAAAAAATTGTTTGTTTAACCTTGAGCAATCCAAGCGGACCCTATGTCCGTAGAACTGAAGTCGCCGTTTTCTGATCATCACTTCAAGGTTGTCGATTTTACTATAAATTTCTGCATTGGATCTCAGTCTATAACCTTCCTGTGTTTTCCTACGACCATATATCCCTCTTAAAATTCTTCTTTCTATCTTGAGAAAATTATCCATTCCGGTTACATTTGTAGTTTCCATGCCGTACAAGATGACTGGTCTAACAACTGTATTAAAATGTCATAATTTTGCATTGATAGACAGGTTCTATTATTATACGCAATATGTTAATGAGGTCAACGCAGCTTCGATGTTTTCGAAATCCCGCTTGCTCTTTCCTCAAACGTGTTTATATGGAGTCCTTAATCCGATTCAAAATTATCCTCGACAGCACTTTACTTGGCACAGACTGGAGAGTGATGCCTCACCAGTTATTACAGTTGGGGGTGTCTCCTTTTTTGGGCAGCTTAACAAAGCCGCAATATATCCAGCTTGTAACGTTTCATTTATCTTGCCACTTGTATCAGTTTAGACATTTCTCTCATAGTTCTAACATTCCAAAAACCAATCCTCATTGTCCTCTTCAAGCCAAAGGTTGTCATATAATTTTCCCAAAAGAAAAATATGTATTGTCCGTTGAGCCATTATATATTTAAACACAAAATGTGAAACTGTTCCAGCGTAACTCAACACATTGCCAGCATTTCGCCCCGGTGTACCATTGGGCTCTTCAGTTGGTAAAAGTACACCTCACCAAGACGCTGGATAGCACACACTGGGAAGGCATTGCGAGACGTATTTGATACATGTGTACCCACGTCACGAGCAAAGCCAGTGCACTATGGGAGCCAAAGCTCCACTCCAAAGCAATTATAACCTTACCTGGGCATTGAATATATAATTTTCCCAAAAGAAAACAAGTAGTTCCGTGAAGAACTATACAACCTATTTTCATATATCCTACTTATATTAATTGCCTCTACCTGCATACAAAATTTCAGTTTGATTGCTGTAATAGATTCGTAGAAATTGAGAACCGACTAAATATTTCAGATGGTCGCCGTGTTGAATGTTATATATGTACTGTAGGTCCTAGAGTTATGTACTGTTACATGAAGATTATTGTGTACGTGTAGCATTCAAACTTCAATCGCATGATTAGGACACAAGAAGTAACAGGGAGATTTTAAAATTTCGCACAGCTGCCATCTTGTGGTTATGGAAACAATTGAAATAAATTATATGCCAGTGGATTAACATTCGCATAAGGATTTACTGTACCGAGGCTCGAATGGTTAAATTGCGAGAAACGTCCATGTGAATATTTATAATTCGCGTCGCCGCCATGTTGGATTTGTGATCACCAGGTTATTTAAAGTCCTATAGGTGAACTTAAGTTCATATCCCCTATGAACATAAAAAATTCAGTTTGATTGCTATAATAGATTCGTAGATATTCAGAGCCGTCTAAATATTTCGGATGGTCGCCACGTTGGATTGTTAAATGTATAGGCCAAAGAGTCATGTACCATTGAAGGAATATTATTGCGTAGGTTCATTATTCAAACTTTCACTTCGATCGTATGATTACGACACAAGAAATAAAAACTTAATTTCAAAATTCGCAAAGCCGCCATCTTGAGGTTATGTAAAAAATTGAACCAAGTTAGATGTCGGTGCATTACAATGTGTATAAACATATACTGTACGAAGTTTTATTGCGTTTGGTTGGTTAAATCGCGAGAAACGTCTATTTAAAAGTCGCAAATTCGCGTGGCCGCCATGTTGGTTTTGTAGTTACCAGTTTTTCAAAAGTCACATAGGTGAACTTCTAGTAGTTCCATTTATCACCGTAAAAAACCAGGGCGATAGCGGGAATAGTTTCGGAGATATTAAATGCTGGTGAAATATTTCGCACAGCCGACATGTTGGATTGGTGAGACGTAACAAAATTTTAAGGGCATGGTCGGGGTCGTCCGGAATAGTGCTATGAACTTACCAATTTTCATTGAAATCGCTCCAGCCGTTTAGAATTTATTAGGGGGACACACACACACATCTCACACACATACACGCACACACACGGACAAAAGGTGATCTCATAAGCCTATTTTTTCATAAATGAAAATATGCTAAAATATGAATTGTCCATATGTGTTTTTCTTTTGGGAAAATTGTATATTCAATGCCAAGGTAAGGTTATTGCCACACCTGCAAAGACACCTGCGACACCGGGAATGGGCGGGCCCAACTTACCTTTGTTTGAGAGGTCCGGGTCACCTCCGCAGCAACATCACCTCCAGATGACATGTCCCAACAGAAGAGCTCCAAAAGGGGTAGAAGGAAGATGGAGAAGGGGACAACACACACAGGCTATTCCACAGACACCCCCCAAAAACCAACGGAACTGCCGTCGGTGAAATAACGCCACAACAAAGATTTAAAAAAAAATTACAAATAATTTAATGTTAAAATATAAGGAACACCTCCACCAGAGAAAGAACATGCATCAGCCACCATAATTTACAATGAATGCAAGAGACCGCCAAACATGCTTGCTTGCAAGGCCAAGAAAAGAAAAGACTTAAATTAAAATTTAAAATGTAAAACAACCCAAAGGTTAAAATAAAAAAAATTACATGCATAACACAATGAAAAAGGGCTTGATAATTTGCAAGGGAATGCAATAGCGATCCGGCATGCGTAGATCCATGTTAAAATATAAAAAGCACCTTCACCAGAAACGGAAATAAAGTTAAATTAACTAATTTAACCTGAATCAGGAAACAATCCATTAATTTGCATGATGGAGATAAACACAGGAACAATTACGAAAAACACAATGTTAAACCGAAAAGGTAAAATTAAAAAAAAATCTTAAGTTAACACAACACGTTTGAGCTTCGCGGTGGACGCCTAGAGACTGACCTTGAGACCATAATGCATCTCTTCATAACATGGCCACAAAACACAAGGAAACCGCATGCCTGATCGAAATTACGGCAAACAATTAATAAAATAAATTTTAACATCAGCGAAAGGAAATGAACGGCGGAATACAATTAAGTCTAAATGCTATTACAATAGTGAAACGCACGGATCATGAATAAATTAATTTGAATACTATATCAATCATAAGATTGGCAAAAGAAAATAAATAATAATTTAAACGTGAAATAAACTAGAAATGTGTCTCCAGGAGGTACGACGAAAAGATAACAAGGTTCAAATAAATCAGGAAACATAATTAAAACAGAAATAAAATTAGGCCTATAAAACAAATGAGGAACAGAATTAAAATATTACTATAAGATGATATCGGAGCTACATAAC
This sequence comes from Meconema thalassinum, assembly GCA_946902985.2. Classification (NCBI taxonomy): domain Eukaryota; kingdom Metazoa; phylum Arthropoda; class Insecta; order Orthoptera; family Tettigoniidae; genus Meconema; species Meconema thalassinum. The sequence continues at coordinate 97,320,545 of OX336399.1, forward strand.
AATAATAAACATCAAGAAAAATAATGTAACGTACCTTACATTCTTCACAGTGGAGACACAATAAAAAATAACACATTTTAAATAAAATAAAAATGCGGCAGTATATTGCCTTGGCTATACCCACACGGCACATGCCTCGTGTAGATGACAGCACTCGTTCGCATCCAGTTGCGATTAAATTTGCATATTTCCTCTTCACGGGGGAACGATGAAATTAAACCTTATGTAGCACAGGCGTTCCCTTTTTTCTTGAATAAGTATTCACATTTTGAAAAAGCTAGGGGCAAGGCCCCTAGCGCAACGGATAGATACTCTTGGACCAGCAGCCGGCTTGTTGTTTTCTTGACGACAGCTAATGGACTCCACAAAAATGGCGGAGAATTATTGCGTGTCAAGTGCAGAACTGCCTTCAAGTAAAATTTATTGTCCAATCAGAGACTGACACATCAAACAACAATGTCATAAATAGGAAATTAATTTGGCGGTATCCTGAATACACTGGCATTTGTTTCATGACGAAGAATGTAATTGTCTTTCAATTATGTCATGCGTATAAGGAGTTTTATAAGGCGCAGCCCACACCATCTATCGGAGAGAAACAGGAACCACGTGCCGACTTTACAAAGTCCGACTGCCGCTACCATCTCGTGGTCACAGGCGGAACTGAGCGACGAAGCGGTCAATTCAAAACTTCGAGAACAGCATCCATGAGTAAATACATGTTTAAAAAGTTGGGACGTGCACATGCACGTAACTGTCTCCCTCCCTTAAGCGTGAACACGGTTCACGAATATGCCTAGGCATAGGCAGTACTCCTTAACTTGTCGATTCACCAAGCATGTTTCCCGAAGATAAAGTTCACCAGTTAACTCCCATTGATGGATGAAACCGCATCGTTTAGGTTAGGAAGAATGCAGGGTCAGATTATCAGTGAAGGGATAATTGATCACCTCGCAAACCACTTAGTTAACAGCTTCACTGTGTCCAAAATCTTCAGAAATGCAGAACACCAGCACCAGCAGTGCTTTCATAGTCCGAGACACGTTAGACACATTTTCAATAAGTCCAATGTAGGTCGCTTTAGACGAAGTAGGTGGAAGCAATGTGCAAGATATGATTCGACGCGTGGGCAGCCATTAACAAAAATAGAAGTTAATCTAATTTCAAAAAAAAAGGTTTACAGAATTATTAATTCTTACTACATTTTACAAAAGAGAAACAAAGTTGAATTTAAATGAAGAAAATATTTCTGACCATGCCCTAGATCCGTGCTTACAAAATTTCATTAACAAGTTTACCTTTTTACAGATTCGAAGTACATTTCAAGATTACATGAGTTAGACGACTATACATTTAGAAGGAACTACGGTAGAGGAATGACCACTACAATTCCCAAAGGGAACAGGAATACAAGGTTACCATGAGTTAGGTCTCCCACCGAGCCCAACTTACATATTAGCATCTCCTATGAAACATCAAAACTAGGTACACTTTTACAATTTGCCATTACAATGGGAACTTCCCAACATTTACATTTTGTATCCCACCAGAGTTTTCATACCCAGTTCAAAATTCCAGAAGGAACAGATACCTGAAGGCCTCAATGAAGGTTAGGGATACTCTACATTATACAATTTTTTTTTACAAAATTCACGGTAGCATTTCCTCATTAGACACCTCTCCACCTCGCTTAATGTGTGATAGATGCACTCTAGAAATTTTGTTGGCCTTAGGGTTTCTAACAAGAAGAGTAACAGGAGTCAAGAATGCCTCTACATAACATGGACCTTTAAAACGAGGGGTTAACTTGCTTGAAACTAGATTACTGACGCCCTTGGGCTCGAAATTGCGGACGTACACAACATCACCAATTTCCAAATCCGTTGGCTTGCGACAGGCATTGTGTCGCCTGGCAAGTTGGTCATGGGATACCTTAATATTCTCTCTAGCCTTGTCGAATTTCGCCCTCATATCCTCGGGCGTGAAACTGTCAGGAAGGAGATCGTGCAGGTTCCACAGGTTGGACAACGGAGAATTAGCCATAAAGGAAAACATTAACGAAAAAGGGGTAGCTTGCGTGCTCTCATGCACGGCGGTGTTGAAAGCAAAATTGAGCCAATGCAAATTAGAATCCCACTTGGAATGGTCGTCGTGGTGGAAAGCAATCAGAGCAGAACGGAGATTACGATTGACTCGCTCAGCGAGAGACGGGTTAGGAAAATAGGGAGTGGTGGTTACGTGCGAAATAGCATAATCAAATAAGAATTGACGGAACTGATGAGATACAAAGCACTTGGCATTATCTGACACCAGATACTGACACGGCCCAAAACACGAGAAGATGGAATTAAGACACTTTATGACGGAACTGGTCGTAGCCTGTCTGGTGGGGAAAATCCAACTAAACCGGGAGAAACCGTCAGTGCAAACAAGCGCAAATTGGTTGCCCCGACCAGAGCGAGGGAACGGTCCAACATGGTCGATAAAAAGCCTCTCCATGGGTCTAGATGCCGGTTCAGATGACAACAGGCCAACCTTAGTAGAAACCGGAGTTTTGCTAATACTGCATGCAGCACAATTCCTAATGAGCCTCCTGATGTCGCCATCCATACCCTGCCAAATGAAAAACTGTCTGATTTTAGCTCGGGTCTTGAATACTCCTAGGTGGCCACCAATAGGAGATTCATGATAGTAACGAAAGATTTCCGGAATGAGGACCGACGGGAGCACAATTTTAGGTAGGCGGTCATGACGAGACGAACAACACAATACACCGTCCTTCAGAGAGTAGGGCTTGATCACTTCACCAGAATTGATTCGGTCAATAAGGCTAGATAAGGAGCAGTCTTCTTTCTGGAATCGTCTCACATCCTCAAAAAGCACAGGGGAATTGCTAAGAACGGCATTGACACAATTTACAGTAGATACAAGGTTTACGGGTTCGCATTCCTGAACATCCTCTTCAGCTGTTTCCTCGTACATGCGGCTTAAAGAATCAGCTACCGCATTTTCGGACCCACGAATATGTTGGACAGTGAACTGGAACGACAGAATCCCAGTTGCCCACCTAGCAATTCTACCAGTTTTGCGGGGTTTCCCTAAGACCCAGCTCAAGGCTTGGTTATCGGTCTCAAGGAGAAACTTAGTGTGCTCAAGATACATACGGAATTTTTCTAGAGCGAACAACACAGCTAAACCCTCAAGTTCATAAATGGAATACTTCCTCTCTGCGTCCGTTAAGGTACGAGAAGCATATGCAATGGGTTGCCTACCCAGATCAGATTCCTGCAGTAGAACACAACCAACACCACGACCAGACGCATCAGTCTGCACAATGAACTGCTTCCCAAAATCCGGAATGGCTAACACAGGGGCGTTAGAGAGCGCAAGCTTAAGATCTTCGAAGGCTGCCTGCTGAGAGGGACCCCACTCAAACTTCACAGCCTTTTTGCGTAATTGGTTTAGAGGAGCAGCACGGTCGGCAAAGTTACTGATAAACTTACGGAAGAAGTTCACCATACCAATGTAGCGAGCAACACCCTTGGCGTTCTTGGGTGGTTTAAAATCTCTGATGGCCTGCGTACGAGACTGGTCCACTGAGATACCAGATTCAGAAACAATATGTCCCAAGAAGGAAATTTTGGGCTTGGCAAAGGAAACCTTGGACAATTTGACGGTAAAGCCAGCGTCACGCAACCGATCAAGAACAATTTTCAGATGATCAACGTGTTCCTCGAAGGACTCAGAATAGATCACCACATCGTCAAGGTAGTGGTACACAAACTTGAATTTAATTTCAGAAAATACCTTGTCCAGAAGTCTACTCAACACAGCGGCTCCGGTGGATAGGCCAAACGGGACACGGGCATACTCAAACAGGTTCCAGTCAGTGGAAAAAGCAGTAACATGCCTGGATTCAGGAGAGAGTGGAATTTGGAAGTAGGAAGAATTTAAATCGAGGATCGTGAACACCTTCGCGTTGCGAAACCAACTAAAACATGTGTGAAGGTCCGGCAAAGGAATGGACTGCAAAACAACTTTTTGATTAAGAGCCCTATAGTCGACCACCGACCGAAAACCACCGTTAGGTTTTGGCACAAGAAATACAGGGGATGAGTAGGCAGAGATAGAGGGTTGGATTACACCTTCTTCTAACATCTTATCGATAATCTTACGAAGTTCAGCCATCTTGGGCGGGGCAAGGCGATACGGGCTGGAACGCACCGGCACAGAATCGGTTAGCTCAATCTTGTACTCCATCAAATGGGTTACACCCAGCTTGTCAGTAAATACATCGCCATACTCCTGACATAATCTCTTTATGGCATCCTTTTGAAGACTCGTTAAATTTTCCAGATCGAGATCCTCAATAGTCATAGGTTCACTAACAGAATTGACAGCATGAGAAGATAAAACCGGGTTAAATGATAATTTACTCTGTGGATTAAACTTAAACCATAAGTTGCGAGCACCTAAATCAAGAAGCATACCAACGTGTGACATGAAATTAGCTCCAATGACCACAGCACAAGAAAGATTTCTGGCAACCAAAAATTTAAATTTCCAAGAAAAATTTAGAATATGAATTTTGACTGTCATACTACCCAAAATATTTAAGTTTGAACAATTTGCCGAAATAAAAGATTCATTGTTAGGCTCTAACTCAGGAAATTTGCAAACACTCTTCATAGATAAAAACCAGTCCTCGCTTATAAAGGATGCGACACTACCAGAATCAAGCAATGCAGAAACGGGCTCGTCATTAACACAAATTTCAATAAACGGGGATATTCCTTTAGCCACAGGAGAAATTCCAAAATCATTACTCACTCTAACACGATTACAATTAGGTGACGAGGACACCCGCACCATAGGATTCACACAACGTTTAGAATTAGGCTGACTTGCCACGCCATTGCTCACCGACAGGTTAGGTAGGTCAGCGACATAAGCAGAATTAGCACATGATGAATTAGCTTTCATAGAGTTATCAAGACTATCATTGGTAGGGCGACCAGAAACTTCACAGGGTTTTCCCAAATTATTACGCACAGAAATATCCTTGGAAGTAACACCCGAATTGGTCTCCTCAACGTTCCGTCATTGGCGATACACAGCCTGGTTACTCGGACACACCTTCTTGACATGTCCCACTCCACCGCACGAGTGGCACTTAATATTAGGTCGAGGATGAAACATAACCTTAGGTGGGGGACGAGACATCAAGGAAGGAGGGGGACAAGACATCAAGGAAGGAGGGGGACAAGACATCAAGGAAGGAGGAGGAACATTAGCTACACGAAGGGAATCTGCATGCTTCACAGCCATAGCCTCAATAACGACCTGTTTCAGCTCGACAAATGACGAAGGCCTGGTACACATAGTCATGTATGACCTATATTGAGGCGACAACCCATTCACAATTGATGACACCAACTGTCGCTCTGTTAAAGGGGATGCAAAAACCTGGGCATACACCTTAATGTCGCTGACATAGTCGCTAAGGGACTCGTCCAGCCTTTGGACACGATAAAGGAACTTATGCTCGAGAGCACTTAGGGCGCTCGCAGGGACAAAAAACCACAACACTTCCCTAATAAACATGGCTAAGGACATGCGGAGGTGGATAGCTTCAACAAGCTTATCGCGCAGCATACCGGATGCAACTGGATACAAAAGTTGGAAAATCTGAACTTCCGACATCCCAAAAATCGAGGCATGGTTACCCAACTCGACCACTTGCTTTAAAAATTGTACCACTTGGGTAACGTCATCAAGGTTGAAATGCTTTAATATAGTTAAGAAACCAGAAATAGGATGAGGAATCGACCCATAATTAACGGTAGGTGAGAACGTAGCATTAGGAATAGAGACATTGTTACCAGGGTAGCCCGCTCGCACACCCTCTACAGGCGACAAAACATTTATATTACTAGAGAAAGAACTGGGATGCAATGGGTCGGCAGGACCCAGGAAATCATTAGGTGACCTAACATGAGAAGAATGACCGTATGCAGGATTAAGTGGTATGGACGAGCCAGCGCCAGGCAACAGAGGGGCAGGCAAACTACTACTGGTAATCGATCCCAAAACCTCAGACCTAGTAAACAGAGGTGATTCACGTTCAACCCCAGAAGAACTCTCTAAATTCACAAGGTTATCGCTTAAGTCAATTAAATTGAAAACACTATTGTTGTCGGCCATTTTGGAAAACACAGAATGCAGACAGCCAATATAGAAGGAAACAAAATTTCAGGAATTACAAGGACAGTTTACACTTTCACAACAGTACCACAACCACCAATTACCATCACCAAAGATTAGGCTGACACTCGAACACAGCCACCCTACTACACAAAATCATGCACCATGCTGTCCAGAACTGCACACGTCACCACCTGCTTGGCTCGAGAACAGGGAGCTAAATTACAAAAATTGGCACAAAACATCAGGCTACCAGCTTCCGACGGGGCTCCAGGATGCCTTCACACGCAGCATATAGGCTATCAGAACATTAAGAAATCCCATTTCCCATGCCAAGAACACATGTCAGTCACTCACCGGGCTTCATCTTCAGTGGGGATGTTGCACACAAACAGGGTAAAATACAGGAGTAAACGCCTCGCTTAGAACAGGTCACATACATACAGCATATGGATATCCAGAGGCAAACATGAAACACAACAAACGACAAGGATTAGCAAAACATAACATTAAGTGCACTGGCCTGACAAAATCCCACCAACAACTGCACCATCAGTCCCAGAGGGGTCCATAAAACAGCCTGTGGGTACAGGGGAGGGGATAGTTACGGAAGTGAATTCGAGTGCGGTCTGCTACCACTGCCACACCTGCAAAGACACCTGCGACACCGGGAATGGGCGGGCCCAACTTACCTTTGTTTGAGAGGTCCGGGTCACCTCCGCAGCAACATCACCTCCAGATGACATGTCCCAACAGAAGAGCTCCAAAAGGGGTAGAAGGAAGATGGAGAAGGGGACAACACACACAGGCTATTCCACAGACACCCCCCAAAAACCAACGGAACTGCCGTCGGTGAAATAACGCCACAACAAAGATTTAAAAAAATTACAAATAATTTAATGTTAAAATATAAGGAACACCTCCACCAGAGAAAGAACATGCATCAGCCACCATAATTTACAATGAATGCAAGAGACCGCCAAACATGCTTGCTTGTAAGGCCAAGAAAAGAAAAGACTTAAATTAAAATTTAAAATGTAAAACAACCCAAAGGTTAAAATAAAAAAAAATTACATGCATAACACAATGAAAAAGGGCTTGATAATTTGCAAGGGAATGCAATAGCGATCCGGCATGCGTAGATCCATGTTAAAATATAAAAAGCACCTTCACCAGAAACGGAAATAAAGTTAAATTAACTAAATTAAACTGAATCAGGAAACAATCCATTAATTTGCATGATGGAGATAAACACAGGAACAATTAGGAAAAACACAATGTTAAACCGAAAAGGTAAAATTTAAAAAAATCTTAAGTTAACACAACACGTTTGAGCTTCGCGGTGGACGCCTAGAGACTGACCTTGAGACCATAATGCATCTCTTCATAACATGGCCACAAAACACAAGGAAACCGCATGCCTGATCGAAATTACGGCAAACAATTAATAAAATAAATTTTAACATCAGCGAAAGGAAATGAACGGCGGAAAACAATTAAGTCTAAATGCTATTACAATAGTGAAACGCACGGATCATGAATAAATTAATTTGAATACTATATCAATCATAAGATTGGCAAAAGAAAATAAATAATAATTTAAACGTGAAATAAACTAGAAATGTGTCTCCAGGAGGTACGACGAAAAGATAACAAGGTTCAAATAAATCAGGAAACATAATTAAAACAGAAATAAAATTAGGCCTATAAAACAAATGAGGAACAGAATTAAAATATTACTATAAGATGATATCGGAGCTACATAACAATAATAAACATCAAGAAAAATAATGTAACGTACCTTACATTCTTCACAGTGGAGACACAATAAAAAATAACACATTTTAAATAAAATAAAAATGCGGCAGTATATTGCCTTGGCTATACCCACACGGCACATGCCTCGTGTAGATGACAGCACTCGTTCGCATCCAGTTGCGATTAAATTTGCATATTTCCTCTTCACGGGGGAACGATGAAATTAAACCTTATGTAGCACAGGCGTTCCCTTTTTTCTTGAATAAGTATTCACATTTTGAAAAAGCTAGGGGCAAGGCCCCTAGCGCAACGGATAGATACTCTTGGACCAGCAGCCGGCTTGTTGTTTTCTTGACGACAGCTAATGGACTCCACAAAAATGGCGGAGAATTATTGCGTGTCAAGTGCCGAACTGCCTTCAAGTAAAATTTATTGTCCAATCAGAGACTGACACATCAAACAACAATGTCATAAATAGGAAATTAATTTGGCGGTATCCTGAATACAATGGCATTTGTTTCATGACGAAGAATGTAATTGTCTTTCAATTATGTCATGCGTATAAGGAGTTTTATAAGGCGCAGCCCACACCATCTATCGGAGAGAAACAGGAACCACGTGCAGACTTTACAAAGTCCGACTGCCGCTACCATCTCGTGGTCACAGGCGGAACTGAGCGACGAAGCGGTCAATTCAAAACTTCGAGAACAGCATCCATGAGTAAATACATGTTTAAAAAGTTGGGACGTGCACATGCACGTAACAGTCTCCCTCCCTTAAGCGTGAACACGGTTCACGAATATGCCTAGGCATAGGCAGTACTCCTTAACTTGTCGATTCACCAAGCATGTTTCCCGAAGATAAAGTTCACCAGTTAACTCCCATTGATGGATGAAACCGCATCGTTTAGGTTAGGAAGAATGCAGGGTCAGATTATCAGTGAAGGGATAATTGATCACCTCGCAAACCACTTAGTTAACAGCTTCACTGTGTCCAAAATCTTCAGAAATGCAGAACACCAGCACCAGCAGTGCTTTCATAGTCCGAGACACGTTAGATACATTTTCAATAAGTCCAATGTAGGTCGCTTTAGACGAAGTAGGTGGAAGCAATGTGCAAGATATGATTCGACGCGTGGGCAGCCATTAACAAAAATAGAAGTTAATCTAATTTCCAAAAAAAAAAGGTTTACAGAATTATTAATTCTTACTACATTTTACAATAGAGAAACAAAGTTGAATTTAAATGAAGAAAATATTTCTGACCATGCCCTAGATCCGTGCTTACAAAATTTCATTAACAAGTTTACCTTTTTACAGATTCGAAGTACATTTCAAGATTACATGAGTTAGACGACTATACATTTAGAAGGAACTACGGTAGAGGAATGACCACTACAATTCCCAAAGGGAACAGGAATACAAGGTTACCATGAGTTAGGTCTCCCACCGAGCCCAACTTACATATTAGCATCTCCTATGAAACATCAAAACTAGGTACACTTTTACAATTTGCCATTACAATGGGAACTTCCCAACATTTACATTTTGTATCCCACCAGAGTTTTCATACCCAGTTCAAAATTCCAGAAGGAACAGATACCTGAAGGCCTCAATGAAGGTTAGGGATACTCTACATTATACAATTTTTTTTTTACAAAATTCACGGTAGCATTTCCTCATTAGACACCTCTCCAACTCCCTTAATGTGTGATAGATGCACTCTAGAAATTTTGTTGGCCTTAGGGTTTCGAACAAGAAGAGTAACAGGAGTCAAAAATGCCTCTACATAACATGGGCCTTTAAAACGAGGGGTTAACTTGCTTGAAACTAGATTACTGACGCCCTTGGGCTCGAAATTGCGGACGTACACAACATCACCAATTTCCAAATCCGTTGGCTTGCGACAGGCATTGTGTCGCCTGGCAAGTTGGTCATGGGATACCTTAATATTCTCTCTAGCCTTGTCGAATTTCGCCCTCATATCCTCGGGCGTGAAACTGTCAGGAAGGAGATCGTGCAGGTTCCACAGGTTGGACAACGGAGAATTAGCCATAAAGGAAAACATTAACGAAAAAGGGGTAGCTTGCGTGCTCTCATGCACGGCGGTGTTGAAAGCAAAATTGAGCCAATGCAAATTAGAATCCCACTTGGAATGGTCGTCGTGGTGGAAAGCAATCAGAGCAGAACGGAGATTACGATTGACTCGCTCAGCGAGAGACGGGTTAGGAAAATAGGGAGTGGTGGTTACGTGCGAAATAGCATAATCAAATAAGAATTGACGGAACTGATGAGATACAAAGCACTTGGCATTATCTGACACCAGATACTGACACGGCCCAAAACACGAGAAGATGGAATTAAGACACTTTATGACGGAACTGGTCGTAGCCTGTCTGGTGGGGAAAATCCAACTAAACCGGGAGAAACCGTCAGTGCAAACAAGCGCAAATTGGTTGCCCCGACCAGAGCGAGGGAACGGTCCAACATGGTCGATAAAAAGCCTCTCCATGGGTCTAGATGCCGGTTCAGATGACAACAGGCCAACCTTAGTAGAAACCGGAGTTTTGCTAATACTGCATGCAGCACAATTCCTAATGAGCCTCCTGATGTCGCCATCCATACCCTGCCAAATGAAAAACTGTCTGATTTTAGCTCGGGTCTTGAATACTCCTAGGTGGCCACCAATAGGAGATTCATGATAGTAACGAAAGATTTCCGGAATGAGGACCGACGGGAGCACAATTTTAGGTAGGCGGTCATGACGAGACGAACAACACAATACACCGTCCTTCAGAGAGTAGGGCTTGATCACTTCACCAGAATTGATTCGGTCAATAAGGCTAGATAAGGAGGGGTCTTCTTTCTGGAATCGTTTCACATCCTCAAAAAGCACAGGGGAATTGCTAAGAACGGCATTGACACAATTTACAGTAGATACAAGGTTTACGGGTTCGCATTCCTGAACATCCTCTTCAGCTGTTTCCTCGTACATGCGGCTTAAAGAATCAGCTACCGCATTTTCGGACCCACGAATATGTTGGACAGTGAACTGGAACGACAGAATCCCAGTTGCCCACCTAGCAATTCTACCAGTTTTGCGGGGTTTCCCTAAGACCCAGCTCAAGGCTTGGTTATCGGTCTCAAGGAGAAACTTAGTGTGCTCAAGATACATACGGAATTTTTCAAGAGCGAACAACACAGCTAAACCCTCAAGTTCATAAATGGAATACTTCCTCTCTGCGTCCGTTAAGGTACGAGAAGCATATGCAATGGGTTGCCTACCCAGATCAGATTCCTGCAGTAGAACACAACCAACACCACGACCAGACGCATCAGTCTGTACAATGAACTGCTTCCCAAAATCCGGAATGGCTAACACAGGGGCGTTAGAGAGCGCAAGCTTAAGATCTTCGAAGGCTGCCTGCTGAGAGGGACCCCACTCAAACTTCACAGCCTTTTTGCGTAATTGGTTTAGAGGAGCAGCACGGTCGGCAAAGTTACTGATAAACTTAAGGAAGAAGTTCACCATACCAATGTAGCGAGCAACACCCTTGGCGTTCTTGGGTGGTTTAAAATCTCTGATGGCCTGCGTACGAGACTGGTCCACTGAGATACCAGATTCAGAAACAATATGTCCCAAGAAGGAAATTTTGGGCTTGGCAAAGGAAACCTTGGACAATTTGACGGTAATGCCAGCGTCACGCAACCGATCAAGAACAATTTTCAGATGATCAACGTGTTCCTCGAAGGACTCAGAATAGATCACCACATCGTCAAGGTAGTGGTACACAAACTTGAATTTAATTTCAGAAAATACCTTGTCCAGAAGTCTACTCAACACAGCGGCTCCGGTGGATAGGCCAAACGGGACACGGGCATACTCAAACAGGTTCCAGTCAGTGGAAAAAGCAGTAACATGCCTGGATTCAGGAGAGAGTGGAATTTGGAAGTAGGAAGAATTTAAATCGAGGATCGTGAACACCTTCGCGTTGCGAAACCAACTAAAACATGTGTGAAGGTCCGGCAAAGGAATGGACTGCAAAACAACTTTTTGATTAAGAGCCCTATAGTCGACCACCGACCGAAAACCACCGTTAGGTTTTGGCACAAGAAATACAGGGGATGAGTAGGCAGAGATAGAGGGTTGGATTACACCTTCTTCTAACATCTTATCGATAATCTTACGAAGTTCAGCCATCTTGGGCGGGGCAAGGCGATACGGGCTGGAACGCACCGGCACAGAATCGGTTAGCTCAATCTTGTACTCCATCAAATGGGTTACACCCAGCTTGTCAGTAAATACATCGCCATACTCCTGACATAATCTCTTTATGGCATCCTTTTGAAGACTCGTTAAATTTTCCAGATCGAGATCCTCAATAGTCATAGGTTCACTAACAGAATTGACAGCATGAGAAGATAAAACCGGGTTAAATGATAATTTACTCTGTGGATTAAACTTAAACCATAAGTTGCGAGCACCTAAATCAAGAAGCATACCAACGTGTGACATGAAATTAGCTCCAATGACCACAGCACAAGAAAGATTTCTGGCAACCAAAAATTTAAATTTCCAAGAAAAATTTAGAATATGAATTTTGACTGTCATACTACCCAAAATATTTAAGTTTGAACAATTTGCCGAAATAAAAGATTCATTGTTAGGCTCTAACTCAGGAAATTTGCAAACACTCTTCATAGATAAAAACCAGTCCTCGCTTATAAAGGATGCGACACTACCAGAATCAAGCAATGCAGAAACGGGCTCGTCATTAACACAAATTTCAATAAACGGGGATATTCCTTTAGCCACAGGAGAAATTCCAAAATCATTACTCACTCTAACACGATTACAATTAGGTGACGAGGACACCCGCACCATAGGATTCACACAACGTTTAGAATTAGGCTGACTTGCCACGCCATTGCTCACCGACAGGTTAGGTAGGTCAGCGACATAAGCAGAATTAGCACATGATGAATTAGCTTTCATAGAGTTATCAAGACTATCATTGGTAGGGCGACCAGAAACTTCACAGGGTTTTCCCAAATTATTACGCACAGAAATATCCTTGGAAGTAACACCCGAATTGGTCTCCTCAACGTTCCGTCATTGGCGATACACAGCCTGGTTACTCGGACACACCTTCTTGACATGTCCCACTCCACCGCACGAGTGGCACTTAATATTAGGTCGAGGATGAAACATAACCTTAGGTGGTGGACGAGACATCAAGGAAGGAGGGGGACAAGATATCAAGGAAGGAGGGGGACAAGACATCAAGGAAGGAGGAGGAACATTAGCTACACGAAGGGAATCTGCATGCTTCACAGCCATAGCCTCAATAACGACCTGTTTCAGCTCGACAAATGACGAAGGCCTGGTACACATAGTCATGTATGACCTATATTGAGGCGACAACCCATTCACAATTGATGACACCAACTGTCGCTCTGTTAAAGGGGATGCAAAAACCTGGGCATACACCTTAATGTCGCTGACATAGTCGCTAAGGGACTCGTCCAGCCTTTGGACACGATAAAGGAACTTATGCTCGAGAGCACTTAGGGCGCTCGCAGGGACAAAAAACCACAACACTTCCCTAATAAACATGGCTAAGGACATGCGGAGGTGGATAGCTTCAACAAGCTTATCGCGCAGCATACCGGATGCAACTGGATACAAAAGTTGGAAAATCTGAACTTCCGACATCCCAAAAATCGAGGCATGGTTACCCAACTCGACCACTTGCTTTAAAAATTGTACCACTTGGGTAACGTCATCAAGGTTGAAATGCTTTAATATAGTTAAGAAACCAGAAATAGGATGAGGAATCGACCCATAATTAACGGTAGGTGAGAACGTAGCATTAGGAATAGAGACATTGTTACCAGGGTAGCCCGCTCGCACACCCTCTACAGGCGACAAAACATTTATATTACTAGAGAAAGAACTGGGATGCAATGGGTCGGCAGGACCCAGGAAATCATTAGGTGACCTAACATGAGAAGAATGACCGTATGCAGGATTAAGTGGTATGGACGAGCCAGCGCCAGGCAACAGAGGGGAAGGCAAACTACTACTGGTAATCGATCCCAAAACCTCAGACCTAGTAAACAGAGGTGATTCACGTTCAACCCCAGAAGAACTCTCTAAATTCACAAGGTTATCGCTTAAGTCAATTAAATTGAAAACACTATTGTTGTCGGCCATTTTGGAAAACACAGAATGCAGACAGCCAATATAGAAGGAAACAAAATTTCAGGAATTACAAGGACAGTTTACACTTTCCCAACAGTACCACAACCACCAATTACCATCACCAAAGATTAGGCTGACACTCGAACACAGCCACCCTACTACACAAAATCATGCACCATGCTGTCCAGAACTGCACACGTCACCACCTGCTTGGCTCGAGAACAGGGAGCTAAATTACAAAAATTGGCACAAAACATCAGGCTACCAGCTTCCGACGGGGCTCCAGGATGCCTTCACACGCAGCATATAGGCTATCAGAACATTAAGAAATCCCATTTCCCATGCCAAGAACACATGTCAGTCACTCACCGGGCTTCATCTTCAGTGGGGATGTTGCACACAAACAGGGTAAAATACAGGAGTAAACGCCTCGCTTAGAACAGGTCACATACATACAGCATATGGATATCCAGAGGCAAACATGAAACACAACAAACGACAAGGATTAGCAAAACATAACATTAAGTGCACTGGCCTGACAAAATCCCACCAACAACTGCACCATCAGTCCCAGAGGGGTCCATAAAACAGCCTGTGGGTACAGGGGAGGGGATAGTTACGGAAGTGAATTCGAGTGCGGTCTGCTACCACTGCCACACCTGCAAAGACACCTGCGACACCGAGAATGGGCGGGCCCAACTTACCTTTGTTTGAGAGGTCCGGGTCACCTCCGCAGCAACATCACCTCCAGATGACATGTCCCAACAGAAGAGCTCCAAAAGGGGTAGAAGGAAGATGGAGAAGGGGACAACACACACAGGCTATTCCACAGACACCCCCCAAAAACCAACGGAACTGCCGTCGGTGAAATAACGCCACAACAAAGATTTAAAAAAATTACAAATAATTTAATGTTAAAATATAAGGAACACCTCCACCAGAGAAAGAACATGCATCAGCCACCATAATTTACAATGAATGCAAGAGACCGCCAAACATGCTTGCTTGCAAGGCCAAGAAAAGAAAAGACTTAAATTAAAATTTAAAATGTAAAACAACCCAAAGGTTAAAATAAAAAAAAATTACATGCATAACACAATGAAAAAGGGCTTCATAATTTGCAAGGGAATGCAATAGCGATCCGGCATGCGTAGATCCATGTTAAAATATAAAAAGCACCTTCACCAGAAACGGAAATAAAGTTAAATTAACTAAATTAAACTGAATCAGGAAACAATCCATTAATTTGCATGATGGAGATAAACACAGGAACAATTACGAAAAACACAATGTTAAACCGAAAAGGTAAAATTAAAAAAAATCTTAAGTTAACACAACACGTTTGAGCTTCGCGGTGGACGCCTAGAGACTGACCTTGAGACCATAATGCATCTCTTCATAACATGGCCACAAAACACAAGGAAACCGCATGCCTGATCGAAATTACGGCAAACAATTAATAAAATAAATTTTAACATCAGCGAAAGGAAATGAACGGCGGAAAACAATTAAGTCTAAATGCTATTACAATAGTGAAACGCACGGATCATGAATAAATTAATTTGAATACTATATCAATCATAAGATTGGCAAAAGAAAATAAATAATAATTTAAACGTGAAATAAACTAGAAATGTGTCTCCAGGAGGTACGACGAAAAGATAACAAGGTTCAAATAAATCAGGAAACATAATTAAAACAGAAATAAAATTAGGCCTATAAAACAAATGAGGAACAGAATTAAAATATTACTATAAGATGATAACGGAGCTACATAACGATCATAAACATCAAGAAAAATAATGTAACGTACCTTACATTCTTCAAAGTGGAGACACAATAAAAACATATAAAAAAATAACACATTTTAAATAAAATAAAAATGCGGCAGTATATTGCCTTGGCTATACCCACACGGCACATGCCTCGTGTAGATGACAGCACTCGTTCGCATCCAGTTGCGATTAAATTTGCATATTTCCTCTTCACGGGGGAACGATGAAATTAAACCTTATGTAGCACAGGCGTTCCCTTTTTCTTGAATAAGTATTCACATTTTGAAAAAGCTAGGGGCAAGGCCCCTAGCGCAACGGATAGATACTCTTGGACCAGCAGCCGGCTTGTTGTTTTCTTGACGACAGCTAATGGACTCCACAAAAATGGCGGAGAATTATTGCGTGTCAAGTGCCGAACTGCCTTCAAGTAAAATTTATTGTCCAATCAGAGACTGACACATCAGACAACAATGTCATAAATAGGAAATTAATTTGGCGGTATCCTGAATACACTGGCATTTGTTTCATGACGAAGAATGTAATTGTCTTTCAATTATGTCATGCGTATAAGGAGTTTTATAAGGCGCAGCCCACACCATCTATCGGAGAGAAACAGGAACCACGTGCAGACTTTACAAAGTCCGACTGCCGCTACCATCTCGTGGTCACAGGCGGAACTGAGCGACGAAGCGGTCAATTCAAAACTTCGAGAACAGCATCCATGAGTAAATACATGTTTAAAAAGTTGGGACGTGCACATGCACGTAACAGTTATAATTGCTTTGGAGTGGTCCTTTGACTCTCATAGTGCACTGGCTTTGCTCGTGACGTGGGTACTGTACCCGAAACACTTACCAATACCTGGTGAAATCCCTCGATGGTCATTGGATCGTAGAAACTGAAAAATGCCCGGCGAAAAACCCTCCAAGGTCCTACCACCTAGTAGAGGAATAATGAATGGGGTACTAGTCATTCTATCAGGCTGTTTTAAGAATGACCATGGCTACATCGAACGAACAAATAAGAAACTAGCTCAAGAACACGAAAAACAACTCTAAAAAGAACTATCTCTGGTGGAAAACCCTGGAAAAAGAAAATCCATGCGATGGCCATCTTAAAACGACCTCCAATCTCTTCGTTAAAATATCACACCACGATTAAAAATTGGGAAAACAATTTATTCCAAGAGAACAAGGTAACAAACAAGAAAATAAAAAATTAATACCCTGTTGTCAAGAAAACAAAATCACAGCTAAACACAACTGTAGTAAGAAAATCCTAAATGATTCCAAAAATGGATTACGATCATCACCTACACGCTGGGGGTGATTCTAAATATAATATCTCACATTATGAAACAAGGATATTACGCATCAATCTCCTAATGATATTAGGAGGACTGGATGAAATATTAGACGATGAATAAAGAAGAATTATCAAAATATTTACACGTGTATCGTCTTAAACGATGTTCCAAAAGAGTAGCAATATCAAGATTATATACAAGTATTTATAAGAATATATACAGAAATGTCCTCAGACATTCACATGATTCAGCCTAAATAGCTGATCTTGGCTATAACATTTGCATCGTGATGTGTAATTAACATTCAATACATCGGGTTACGAATTTTTATCTAGCAATTAAGCTAAGTAGTGTATCTATCGACTATGTTCATGATTCAAATTTCAAGTAAACTTGTACAAAATTGTAGAGGTTTTAACGATTATATGCTGTGGAAATGTCTTAAGTAGCTCGAACAGATTACCCAAGCGTTGCCTTTGATTAGGTGCAGAAAAGCATGTAGGATCGCTCTATAAGAATGACAACGCCAATGTCTCCAACAGACATTAAAATACCAGAAAAACTCATCTATATTAATGTAACACCAAACACGGGTGTGGACTACTCGGAATCACAAACAGATTGGCACTTACCGGCTGAAAAGCACTTACCGGCTCAATCTAAAATAGGCCTAATGCTTCAACAAGCATGAAATCTCACAAATATGCATCATCCCAGATGTACATCCAAACACAACACAACAAGGTTATACGAACCTTCAACACACTACTATTATTTAATCTCAATACTCACACATGAGCTACAAACATGCTTAACTCACACACTAACCTTAAGCACGTGGTTCAAAGTCGAGACACTGAAACATTCCACTAGCAAATTAACCTATCTTGCCTTCCGATAATGTATATTGATAATACTTGTTCATTTTTCTTGACTCCAAGTCAATCTTTCCTGGATTAATTTAATCAACTTTTGTGAATGGTGTTCAAAACTGCTATACTATCTCTCTCACACACAATTGCATCAAATGCAATTATTTACGTTAATACTGTGGAAAATACATGTCTCAAAATCACATCCTAAATTAAGTTAATCTCAAATCAATACCAAATAGAAGGTAAAACTGATCATTTCCTGAACCAGGATAGCCTCCAACTTCGGTGGGCTTCGAAGTATCAGTGGATAAAACTTACACCATGAAAGCATGCTAACTAATCAGGTTAATCCAATGACAATCATTAAGTAAATCCACTAATAAATCTGCACTCACAAAAGCGAAGTGCTTTCCATTTTAAAAAAATCCAACAGGTGGATTAAAGCTATAAATGCAACGAACACCAAGATAAACTTTCCAAGATTCAAATCGCTGCGAGAAAGCGAAGTTCCTAACAGAACAGTAGTACATGGAAAACATGTACTGGCCTCAAAGAAATCAGAGTTCCATACACTGATATACAAACGCGATTAATACTATGCATAGACAAAATATTGGAGATCTTCCCCTAAATTCTCTTCTCGGCAAATAAAAATACGCACTACTAAGAAATTACTGATTCTACTGATTAAATGATCCAAACTAATAATACACAAGGGATGAATTCGTTAAGCGAATACAAAATCCCGGGAACACAGCAAGTCAGATTCGACAGAAACATCGAACCTAAACTTGTGAATACCCATTTAATCTATAAAAAATGAAATGACAATTGCAATTGCTAACAAGTGCCTCTACTAAGCTACGTTAGAGAGTCTGCTGGTCCAGTACCCTTTGTTGCATCTTGAAGCGTCTTAAGCGGGATATATAAATATCTGATGAGTATCCAGGGTATCACCAGATAATACACTCGTCTTCTTCTCTGGGAATCGAACCCGGGCCTGCAGCGCACACTCATACTGGTCAGACGACCATACGAGCCTACTCCCTTCATGCCAGAAATACTATAATCGGCCTGAGAAAAAGCACTGTCCTGCATGTCGCAGCTCATGAAAGCACTCGCAAACAACCACTGGAGTGCGGTGAAAATATACTCCTCTCCAACAAGGAGAATGCAGTTGTGGGCGGCAGTCAGTTCGCTTATGCATTTCTCATGAAGCTACCCCATTTAATCTAGCCTGCCATTCTGGTAGTCATAACTATAACGTTGAACTTCCCCACTGACATCTAAGACGATAATATGCGTTCTAGTGTCTGCATAATGTACAGCTTAACAAGTCCTGAAGTTAGCATGTATCAGCACAATCATACACGTTACTTTCGCTCGTGATGAAGACCTCACAAGGTTTCGAAATGGCTGCCTTGATCATGGACACCGCTGGACAGAGACATACAGTCAGTCCGCGTTCCGTTTCGACACAATTCTTCTTGACCAAGATGGCAGTATACATTTAAAACTGTTCTGAAAATATCTCAGATCCACTATAAACTGGTAGCTTTAATAAGTTCTTGTGTACGGTACACGTCCGCTTGTCGAAACACGAAATACTCTGCACATTTACAACGCACTTTGAAAAAGACTGTTCGGCTTAGCTGAGTATAAACGCGAGCCGTCTCCACACGGAGTTATCACAGCCTGCCTTGCACCTGCGATCTCGCTTACTAGCCGAGTTGCGTAACCACACATATGACACTCCGAATACAAAAGTACACGTCCAAGTGAAGTCGCCTTGCTTGCAGCCTTAACGCCACAGCAAGCAATCCCACTACTGCCTTCCTTCATCGATATCTCGATGTGTCAATAACTCGTTTATGGCTTGATCATTATAGATGTTATTCTTGCACGTCGCTTGTTATATTATATTCCTCATATAAAATTGCTTTCTGCTTTGGTAATCTGCGTTCTACGTTCTTTGAAAAGTCCTCTAATACTCTAATTCGCTTCAAAACAATAAAGATAATCCTGTAGCCTGGATCGATATATGACATGACGTCTCATATATGTTTATTGATCGGTCTATCCGTGAGTCCACCCACTCGGGAATGCTCGTTACTTTCCGATCTAGAACCGAATGCCACTTCTTATATTAACGGCGTGATGGATCATGACTTGACTCACGAGGTCAACAGCATCGCGTCTCTCGTCGTCTCCATTTCAGTATCTGGGCTAAACCTTATGAAAATATACGGTGCATTTCCCCACTGATATCTCAAATAAAAGTCATTTTGCTTTTATTTGCACCAATCTAGGTAATTTCGATACATGTATCGTTATTTTCACACAGATCTTAAACAATCTTATCCACAAATCTCTTGAGGTTTTTAGCATTAAAACGTCCCATAACATCTCTACCATTTGTGCTTACAATCTCGTAGCAGTTATTTCCAAATGCTCTTGCTATCATATAACTTCTGTCCAAGCTCTTTCTGGCCTTCTATTTAAATGGACTCTTTATGCGAATGCTATGGCAGCCTCAGTCTTCAATTTCTTCGTATAATCTTTTCCTATTCTCTGTCAGGGGTTCTCTCCTGACTTCTATCCTTTCTGCTGGTGCTGGCTTGATCCTGATCTCTCACGCCCTCCTTTCTCTCATTTGACCTTCTTCATCCTTCTTCTGGGGACCTATCTCTCCCTCTCTTGAGCCTATACTGCTGTCTCTTTCTTTCATATTCCTCTGTTATGTAATTTTTTATATCTAGAGTAACCTTGATTCTGTCGGTTATCGCCTTGATTCCGGTTGTACTGAGCTTCTCTTCTATTTCTGTCGTAAGGAGCTTCTCTCCGATCCCTGTCATGTGGAGCTTCTCTCCGGTTCCTGTCGTATGGAGCTTCTCTCCGATCCCTGTCACTCTGACTATATCGACTGTTGTAATAGTTTCTGTCATCATATCGACGTTGCCAAGGTCTACTATTTTCATCTCTCTGTTGGTCGTTCCGTCTCCTATCATTCTGATAGCTATTCCTGATTGGACCTATTCTATTTTCATTTCGAGGTTGGAAACGCTCAGTTTGTTGAGTCCTATTCATCATGACTGCGTTTACGGTCTTAGGTTCCTGTCTAGAACTCTTGGTGACTGTCAGTTGCGTCATTAAAGTAATATGATCGAGGCGACGCAATAGATCATCCATCGATGCTAAGGTCGAGATACCAGAGGTTATGAGTGACTTCCTAACTTCAGCTGGAAGCTGTCGCGATATGGTTTCTACTAATTCAACCTGCGACAAGGGTGGATCAAGAAATCTTAGTTTAGCCAACTGTCAAGCGAAATATTCTGCATAACTAGTCGGTCCTGTAGTAGCATACTTCCTTGAATAAATCTCGGATCTTATATTCTGTTGTACCTCATGTGCCCGATAATCTGGCTTTGGATTGGGTGGCCCGACACACACGTCAATCCTCACCCAAAATTCGGTACAACTCGAAAAGAGAAAAAAAATCTTGAATGTCCGAATCAATTTTGGCATTAAAAAAATTATGTCGGGAACGAGATTCAAGCAATCCCGGGGTCTTTATAATGATGGGTACAACTGGGGTAAAATCTCAAAATTGATCCAGTGGACACACAAGTATGACAACGAACAAGGATGACAAAAAACTCCGCTGTTAAAATAACTCATCCACCATTTATTACAGAACCACACCACTAAATAAATAAAATCAAACACAGAAGCCTACCTTCGCTAGAGACTTCTCAAAATTACTCTTGATGTGCAAATAAATAAATGACGCAGAAGCAAAATTCAAATTAATGAGGACAAAAATCTCCGGGCGTCCTAATCTTTGGATACAAAATAACTTACGGAGATCAGAGCTATATCACCCTAGTATTACAACCATTACTTCAAAATGCTATGTCACCTCTCCGTTGAATAGTCCATAAATGAGCAGGTGCATAACTATGAGAAAATATTCAAAGAAAACAAATTGTTGCCTCATTCGATCTCCTTCTAACTAAATGTAATCACCAAAAGAAAAGAAAAATATATATGGATGTCACTGGCGTTAAATAATTCATTTTCAGACCTTTTATTCATGGATTAAATACTTTCATTATTATTTTCACTGATTTTCGTTCAGCTGTGCCTCGCTCAGAAAAATGACTGGTTGTTGGCTTTTACATTTATTACTTTACATTGTAACATCTTTATGATTCCAGATATTTATTTTTTGTTAACCACTGCATGCTCTTCACACATTTATAAGTACACCATAAACATTTTAGTAGACGGCCTATGCCTATCTGTATTATTTTTCAACTGTCAATTGCCTCAAAATTTCATATACTTTAACCTATCACGTAACATTAATTATAATCATTTATTTTATTCAGCTCGCTATAGCGAGAACCTTTAGTTTCATCATAACTTCGTATTAGGCAACCCTACTATTTTATCAATGCAGTTTCATTATTTACACAACCTTGTAACAGTTACCTACCAAACGCATCTCCTCATGTTAGCCTGTAAAGGGAAACCTCAGTGACGTGTGAGTGTTTAGTATAAATATCATGATGTGCGCACAAAGAGTGGCCCCTTAAGTGTAAATTTCCCCCCTGTAATTTGAGCCTGTTCAAACCATAAATTGTCATCCAGGTTGCACCAATTCAAAGAACACAGCGACGTAACACGCTGAAAGATCCCTGTACTCAGATTATATTTTAAAGTATCCATATATATTTTATTTTAAATCCTAAATATGACTAATAATCTCTCGAACGAAAACTTAAAATTTACTGCCCTAATAATCTTGTCATGATATCGCATTTTATCTTTTTGATTAACTTCTATTTCGTTTTAAACCCATCTGTCCAAATCTTAGTAACCACTACCCATTAACCACTACTTAAGAATTAACATGGTTTTCAGTACCTTTCGACCACCTCAGTCTTGGTTCCACTGACACGTTTCCTGGGGGTTTGGGTCCACGTTCTTCCCATTGAACATCCTCCCCTCTCGTCCTGGATCCAGCTCGCGACCCTCTGGGTGTCCATGGTCCTGGCTCGCCTTCGTTTCCACGTCATCATAACAGCTTCCACATTTCTAGATTTAGCTGGTCATCTCTTCGCTCGTAAAATTCTTGTCACAAAACTCGCACTGGTCTGTACTGACAGCCTTTATGTCCGTCCAATACATCGCTGCAATCTTCATGTCGAATATGCCAAGTAATATCAACTTATGGCCGTGATAATAACTCTATAACGGCACAGGTTATATCGTACGCATATACACCAGCCTGCACTCATAAGAGATTACGTCCGTCCTTGGCCTTGAATGTCGCTCTATATTTGGACCACACTCAGTTTATCTCTCATAGTTCACTGACCCTGGTTACTCATTTGTCTGCTCGTCAAACAAAAGCACATCGCTTCGTTCATATGTTCTGGGCGTCAATTATATCGCGCACGGCCCATGCAGTCCCGTACCTAGTAAAAGCTTAAGACACCACGTGTGTCTGCTCGCACTTCGTTGTACTAATGACTAGTGTCCCACAACATAATGCATTATGGTCTGCGTTATAATATCACCTCGCCACATTCGGCTTTAGTATTCGTTAATACAGAGCTGTCCACGCAAGAAATAATACTGAGTCTTTCAGCTATGTTCCAAAAACTGTCGGAATACCGCACTGGTTCCAAGTTGCCACGGTACGACTGCTACTACACACTTGTTTGTAACTTCAGCGTGTGGCGACACAAAAATAAAGTGAACTGCGGTGTATGGCGATGCAAAAGAAAGTGAACTTTGTTGTACGGTGATAGAAAAGAAAGTGAACTTCGTTGCACGGTGATAGAAAAGAAAGTCAACTTCGTTGTACGGCGATAGAAAAGAAAGTGACCCGCTTCTCCGGCGTGACCTTCCCACTTTGACTTTTCCTGGAGCTCATCAGCGCCCTCTACGCTTCTGGAACCTTCGCCTAGTCATGCTGTCGACTATGTCCATGACGTAAAAACATCAACCTCAGGTTACTTCCACTTGCTTTCTTCCTCCTGCTATGCGACGTTGCCAGAGCTCTCAAACCATGCGATATCGGTTACACTCAATTGACCATAAACGCTGAACAAACGCTTGTGTGAACTGGTCGAAATCCTCAAAGGTGTACCTGAACGCTTTCAACCACAGAAGAGGAGCGTCCGATAAAAATCTCTCTACTACCTGCGATTTCCGTTCATGTGGTACATGAGATTCCACAAAATAATCTTGGATGCCTCTAATAAATTCTAAAGGAGTGGTTCCATTTAGATTGTTAAATTTCCTTGGTTTATCTTCAAAGTTCCTAATGATGGTTATATTAGATGCCCTATCTGACGTTCTTGTGACATTACTATTTGCACCTACAATGGGAGTTGACGAAGTAAATTCTTCCGCTTGGGTTTGGAGTTCTGATGTGCGAGGTATAGCCCTATTCGACTGTTCCATCGGACTAAACTGAACAGACGTTGGAGCCTTAAAAGATTCCTGAATGTCGATTCCTTTTTGTTCCTGTACTGGGTTAACTGGCTCATCTACAACGACTCTAAGGTCACTATTTATTAGCAATCGCAATTGTTCTTTAAGAGTATCCAAGTTGATACTACCTCCCAAATTAATGCTTTCGAGGCCTTTCCTTAGCTCATTGATCTCGGAAGTTTTCTTTTCCCTTATCTTGTTTAAATCAATCTGTCCCTGATCAATCTTAATTTCTACGGCTTTAATTCGAGTTTCTAACACTGTAAAATTATATATCTGTTTTTCTTGAACAGCATCCACTCTTTTGTTTAAATCAGTCCTTACATCAATGATTTCCCTAGTGGCATTGGAAAGTTTAGTGGCAAGACTCTTTTCTATACTAGATTTAGCATTTTGAAAACTATCCTCATTGACCTTATTCAGTTCTTGTTTTAAAAGAGCAAGATTTTCATTAATAATAGTTTTGAGGTCGATGTCAAAGTCTGCCTTAATTAATTTAGTATGATCAGTCACTTGAGTCTGCAACGTGCTCATTTCACCTTTCAAATGCTCCAAACTATTTTGCGTTTGACTGGTGTCGTGAGTAAATTGCGACTGTAGTGCATGAATAAGGTCCTTACTTTCCTTTTTACCCCTTTCGAAATCCCATTTGATTTCGCTACGGAAATTGATATTTGACTGTTCCATTTCATTAAGTTTTATTTCAGTATAGGCTTGACTTGATTCGATCTTATTTACTTGGGATTGGATCTTGGTTTGTTTCGACTCAATCTGAGTGACGTCAGTTTGAATGTTCTTAACCTGAGATTGTATTTCTTTCTGTGTGGTTTCTACTAAACCCATATCTGTTTTCAGATCGTTAACCTGTGTTTGCATCATTCTAACATTAGTGCTAACATCTTTAACAGTTTTTTCAACCTCTTACTGACTTTCCTGTACTTGATCGAGATTAGTTTTGACATTAGTGATCTCTTTATTAAGATTAGCCTGGGCATTCGAAACTTCTACTTGAACATTGTCAATATCTGTTTGAAGACTAGTTTTAACATTGCTAATTTCAGTTTGAAGACTAGTTGTAACATTGGTTTGGACATTTTCAATGTCAGCTTTAACATTACTAATGTCAGTTTTAATACTGGTTTCCATGGATTGTTGATTCGACCTAACATGACAAACATTAGCCTGATTTTTTTGAACTGTCTTTAATTTCTTTCATGGATGACCTTAAGTTATCTAATTCACCCCGGATGTCTTCAGTTACTGCATCCTTGAGAATTTCTTTATTATGTGTTGCATTTTCATATATATTTTCAAATGTAGTCTTGGTTTGAGATTTTATATTCTCAATGTCATTATTGAGATGCTGTAGCTTGCCTTCTATCATCTCAAACATTTTTTTAAAGTCTGCAACAGTGACTGCCATAATTCAACACAAATACACTTGCCAGTAGAAAACATGGGAACACTACATGAGAAAGCATAGCGAAAACATCTGCACACAACCACAAATTGCCATATAAGTGCGTATTTTTATTGCCTTGCATTAACTTATATCTAAACATAAATTAAATTCATGTCATCCAGTATCATTCTGAGATTGCCTAAAATCCCAATATGTGTGATATTTTAAATCAGAGATGGTCCTAGATTCTATCATAAAACAAAATTAAACTTACACGAAGCATCCTAACTTAAAGATGATGTCAGCAAAAATCATCAGCATAGGACAAATCACCAATGTGCAACTCACACGTGTGTTACAATAAGTGTCTCACTCGACTGAACACGTCAAAGGAGATTACTGTGAATAACTCTTATTGAACAAGTTCTAGTCGTTTATAACCAAATAAAAAGTGTGGCACCACTTCAATATATTTAAATCAAGAATCTGATAACGGTTGCAATACTACCAAAATCAACTAGTTCGAGTAACATCGTAATTGCTTTTAACCACAGGAATTTCAATAATTTGTGCCAAAATATTGATTCACCATTATCCATGTGCCTTCATCACTACCACAACGAAACACGATGTCCCAATTCGCGCTCGGTATAGCATGATAATAAGATTGTTCTCCATTCTCTGGTGTTCCAATTTTATTTTAGGCCAACAACTGTGGCTATAAATCTGGTAAACCAGGTCTATTCGAACCCATAACGTTGGCCTCCACAAAACTATGGCTATAAACCTGGTAATCCAAGTTTATTCGGGCCCAAACGTTCGGCGCCACATAACTATGTACCCGAAACACTTACCAATACCTGGTGAAATCCCTCGATGGTCACTGGATCGTAGAACCTGAAAAATGCCCGGCGAAAAACCCTCCCAGATCCTACCACCAAGTAGAGGAATGAATGGGGGTACTAGTCATTCTATCAGGCTGTTTTAAGAATGGCCATGGCTACAACGAACGAACAAATAAGAAACTAGCTCAAGAACACGAAAAACAACTCTAAAAAGAACTATCTCAAGGGTGGAAAACCCTGGAAAAAGAAAATCCAAGCGATGGCCATCTTAAAACGACCTCCAATCTCTTCGTTAAAATATCACACCACGATTTAAAATTGGGAAAATAATTTATTCCAAGAGAACAAGGTAACAAACAAGAAATTAAAAAATTAATACCCTGTTGTCAAGAAAACAAAATCACAGCTAAACACAACTGTAGTAATAAAATCCTAAATGATTCCAAAAATGGATTACGATCATCACCTACACGCTGGGGTGATTCTAAATATAATATCTCACATTATGAAACAAGGATATTACGCATCAATCTCCTAATGATATTAGGAGGACTGGATGAAATATTAGACGATGAATAAAGAAGAATTATCAAAATATTTACACGTGTATCGTCTTAAACGATATTCCAAAAGAGTAGCAATATCAAGATTATATACAAGTATTTATAAGAATACATACAGAAATGTCCTCAGACATTCACATGATTCAGCCTAAACAGCTGATCTTGGCTATAACATTCGCATCGTGATGTGTAATTAACATTCAATACATCGGGTTACGAATTTTTATCTAGCAATTAAGCTAAGTAGTGTATCTATCGACTATGTTCATGATTCAAATTTCAAGTAAACTTGTACAAAATTGTAGAGGTTTTAACGATTATATGCTGTGGAAATGTCTTAAGTAGCTCGAACAGATTACCCAAGCGTTGCCTTTGATTAGGTGCAGAAAAGCATGTAGGATCGCTCTATAAGAATGACAACGCCAATGTCTCCAACAGACATTAAAATACCAGAAAAACTCGTCTATATTAATGTAACACCAAACACGGGTTTGGACTACTCGAAATCACAAACAGATTGGCACTTACCGGCTGAAAAGCACTTACCGGCTCAATCTAAAATAGGCATAATGCTTCAAGAAGCATGAAATCTCACAAATATGCATCATCCCAGATGTACATCCAAAACACAACACAACAAGGTTATACGAACCTTCAACACACTACTATTATTTAATCTCAATACTCACACAAGAGCTACAAACATGCTTAACTCACACACTAACCTTAAGCACGTTGTTCAAAGTCGAGACACTGAAACATTCCACTAGCAAATTAATCTATCTTGCCCCCCGATAATGTATATTAATAATACTTGTTCATTTTTCTTGACTCCAAGTCAAACTTTCCTGGAATAATTTAATCAACTTTTGTTAATGGTGTTCAAAACTGCTATACTATCTCTCTCACACACAATTGCATTAAATGCAATTATTTACGTTAATACTGTGGAAAATACATGTCTCAAAATGACATCCTAAATTAAGTTAATCTCAAATCAATACCTAATAGAAGGTAAAACTGATCATTTCCTGAACCAGGATAGCCTCCAACTTCAGTGGGCTTCGAAGTATCAGTGAATAAAACTTACACCATGAAAGCAAGTTAACTAATCAGGTTAATCCAATGACAATCATTAAGTAAATCCACACATAAATCTGCACTCACAAAAGCGAAGTGCTTTCCATTTTAAAAAAATCCAACAGGTGGATTAAAGCTATAAATGCAACGAACACCAAGATAAACTTTCCAAGATTCAAATCGCTGCGAGAAAGCGAAGTTCCTAACAGAACAGTAGTACATGAAAAACATGTACTGGCCTCAAAGAAATCAGTGTTCCAAACACTGATAAACAAACGCGATTAATACTATGCTTAGACAAAATATTGGAGATCTTCCCCTAAATTCTCTTCTCGGCAAATACAAATACGCACTACTAAGAAATTACTGATTCTACTGATTAAATGATCCAAACTAATAATACACAAGGGATGAATTCGTTAAGCGAATACAAAATCCCGGGAACACAGCAAGTCAAATTCGACAGAAACATCGAACCTAAACTTGTGAATACCCATTTAATCTACAAAAAATGAAATGACAATTGCAATTGCTAACAAGTGCCTCTACTAAGCTACGTTAGAGAGTCTGCTGGTCCAGTACCTTTTGTTGCATCTTGAAACGTCTTAAGCGGGAGATATAAATATCTGATAAGTATCCAGGGTATCCCTCTTCTTTCTTCTCTGGATCTGGGAATCGAACCCGGGCCTGCAACGCACACTCATACTGGTCAGACGACCATACGAGCCTAGTCCCTTCATGCCAGAAATACTATAATCCACCTGAGAAAAAGCACTGTCCTGCATGTCGCAGCTCATGAAAGCACTCCCAAACAACCACTGGAGTGCGGTGAAAATATACTCCTCCCCAACAAGGAGAATGCAGTTGTGGGCGGCAGTCATTTCGCTTATGCATTTCTCATGAAGCTACCCCATTTAATCTAGCCTGCCATTCTGGAAGTCATAACTATAACGTTGAACTTCCCCACTGACATCTCAGACGATAATATGAGTTCTAGTGTCTGCATAATGTACAGCTTAACAAGTCCTGAAGTTAGCATGTATCAGCACAATCATACACGTTACTATTGCTCATGATGAAGACCTCACAAGGTTTCGAAATGGCTGCCTTGATCATGGACACCGCTGGACAGAGACATACAGTCAGTCCGCGTTCCGTTTCGACACAATTCTTCTTGACCAAGATGGCAGTATACATTTAAAACTGTTCTGAAAATATCTCAGATCCATTATAAACTACTAGCTTTAATAAGTTCTTGTGCACGGTACACGTCCGCTTGTCGAGACACGAAATACTTTGCACGTTTACAACGCACTTTGAAAAAGACTGTTCGGCTTAGCTGAGTATAAACGCGAGCCGTCTCCACACGGAGTTATCACAGCCTGCCTTGCACCTGCGATCTCGCTTACTAGCCGAGTTGCGTAACCACACATATGACACTCCGAATACAAAAGTACACGTCCAAGTGCAGTCGTCTTGCTTGCAGCCAAACGCCGCAGCACGCAACCCCCACTACTGCCGTCCTTCATCGATATCTCGATGTGTCAATAACTCGTTTATGGCTTGATCATTATAGATGTTATTCTTGCACGTCGCTTGTTATATTCCTCATATAAAATAGCTTTCTGCTATGGTAATCTGCGTTCTACGTTCTTTGAAAAGTCTTCTTATACTCTAATTCGCTTCAAAACAATAAAGATAATCCTGTAGCCCGGATCGATATATGACATGACGTCACATATATGTTTATTGATCGGTCTATCCGTGAGTTCACCCACTCGGGAATGCTCGTTACTTTCCGATCTGGAACCGAATGACACTTCTTATATTAACGGCGTGATAGATCATGACTTGACTCACGAACTCAACAGCATCGCGTCTCTCGTCGTCTCCATTACAGTATCTGGGCATAACCTTATGAAAATATACGGTACAGTACACATGTATCAAATACGTCTTGCAATGGCCTTCCCACTGTGTGCCAGCCAGCGTCTTGGTTAGGTGTACTTTTACCAACTGAAGGGCCCAATGGTACACCGGGGCGAAACGCTGGCAATGTGTTGAGTTATGCCGGGACATTTATCACATTTTGTGTTTAAAAAGGTTGTCAACGAAAGATCCATCCGACTGTTCTTATTTGCTATTTCTGTAATCAGAGAGTTTTCGGAAGTGCAGGTGATTAGCCCACAGCTCCCTAGGTTCACTGTACTCAAGAACTTATTGACTTAAGGTATTATATTCCTATTTCAGAATTTTCCTCTTCGGAAGAATGCATTCTTATTCGATTTTTGCAAAAAATGAAATTAGACTTATTAGATCCACACAGGGCCAAAATTTGTGTGTCTGTATGTGTGTCTGTCTGTGTGTCTGTGTGTGAGTGTGTGTACTCTGAATGTCTGCCCCCCCCCTATCAATTCGAACATGGTGAAACTGAATTGAATGAAATTTGGTACAGAGGTAGCCCTAGCAAACGGCACCTCAGTTTCATGTTTTATATTGCCGCCGTCTTGATGGAAACGTAATGGAGGCCACTCAAATGTTCAAAGTTTGAATCAAATTACGACCAAACTATTCATCTGATCTCTACCAAATATTGCAATAATATACCTTTATATGGGAAGTATATTTTGACCAAACTACAAGATCATCAGCCCAATAGTTTGCAGATAGTGGCCATGTATGTGTGCAAACCGATTCCCCCTATCAATTCAAACACGGTAAAACCGAATTGAAAGAATTTTGGTACAGAGGTATAAAGGGCACTCCAGTGTTAGCCTATGTTTTATATCACCGCCATCTTGACTGAAACGTAATGGTGGCCACCCAAATGTTAAAAGCTGAAATCAAATTACGACTAACCTAATCATCTGATCTCTAACAAATTTTGCAGCAACATACCTTTATCTGAGAAGCGTTCCTTGACCAAGCTACAAGGTCATCAGTCCAATAGTTTGCATATGGCGGACACGTATGTGTGCAAATCGATTCCCCCTATGAATTCAAACACGGTAAAATCGAATTGAACGAAATTTGGTACAGAGGTAGCTCTAGCAATGGGCACTGGTGTATTCTTGGAATACACGGTACGAGAGAAAAAAATTTAATGCTCTTTGCATGTTTATTCCTTCCTCTTTGTCAAACACCAACAGTGATCTTCTATTTTCTCTTTGGTTATCCTGTCGCTTATATCTTTTATGAGTCTGTTCTAGATATATATCTTTCATGACCCTCCTAGCGTCATCTAGCAGCGAATCTCTGAAGCTCTTCAACTCTTCCTGGTGCAAGAGGACTTCCTTGTCAATCTGGCCACCAGATTTCGTTACCATCGCCAGCTATTATCTCCGTGAGCAAGAGAACTACGTCTACTTTTTTACTCACCATGCTGCACTAGTATCATCTGTTATCAACTCTTTGAAGACCGGCTCAGCAAGAGAAGATCAATTTGTTGTTGTAATGTTGGCTATGTTTATATGTTCTCCTTTTGTCTCCTACCCCCACTCTTTTCCCTTTCCTGGTCCCTTCGCGTTCTGTTGAGTGGGTCTCACTTGTGCGCCGGCCGTCGACTCAGTTAAGGCTCAACTCGAGCCAGTCTCCTCAAACCAAGAGGCAAACTCTACTTTCTACGCCATGTTGGCATATTAAACATTGTCAAGGGGAACTCTGCCTTCAACATGTAACCAAGATAAGTACAAACTTAAGGTTTTAACCTCATCTTCATCAATTTTATCTACATGCTTTTATTGAATATTTTATAGACAGCGTGAGATTACTTGTGGGGCGGTAATCATTCTTCGTGGGATTTGCCATGTTAGGCCTTGTCTGTCTAAGACAACATTCATAGAATGTATCTTTTCTTAAGCTATTCAACTGAGAGATCTTCTCACTACGTGGGATATTATCTAATACCCGCTGTCTGTAAAATACTAAGCTCGCTCCACCGTTGGATTATTTTTTGGCCCCATTCTTCTACTTAGACCGTTCTGGAACCTTCCAGATCTTGTATTTATCTACACGTCCTGCTGTCATGCAATTTTCACTCATTTGTGAAAATACTATTTAAAATTGAAGAATCTCACTTCTGAATTAAAGCTCAATAGCGAATTTTCTTCCACCGTTGGATGTTCTTGGCGCATTTAATTGTAATTTACAACTTTCTCAAGAAATAGACTCTTGCCTGTCTAGTGAAAACAGTTATGTTCATCATTGCAATAATTCTCTTTCCCATAAACTTTCTTGTTTCTACAGTGAACTTTTCATCTTGCAACAGACTATAGTGAAAACCAGTGCTTGTTCAACTTTTCTACCGCGTCGCGATCGTCCGGTTACATTTAAATAAGGCCATGAACATTGATCCTAAATCCCAATGATCTTTCCTCAACCTTCTACTAACAAACCATATTAATAAAATTGTAACTTTTCTATAAGGTGTCACTATAACGAAGTGCCCTTCCATTTTTGCTTGTTTATCATTAATTTATCTCTGTATAACCACGTGTTTTATACACGGTTTAAACTTACATTGTTTCTTCCCTATAATCAGGGAAAATAATACTTTCAATTTTTGAGTGAGTTATTTCTAGGTCTCCCGAAATGGAAACTGCCCATTTTGGCTCGTGATTCCTATCCAAATACAGGAAGTCTAAAACCTTCCTTGTTGATTTTCTCTTCAGGTTTCACAGTAAGTGACCTGCCCTCCTTTGTATAATTGTCATTAAAGTAATTCAGCTTAAATATAAGAAGTTGTAGGAACTTCTATCTTATTTCTTAAAGTACACTCTTTGTACTCAATTTAATGTTTAAACTTTAATTACTTCATTTGTCCTTTTTTAAATCTTACAAAGATTTTAGTGCATATATAAGGTTTAAAACCTCATAAATTGTTAATTGCCTGGCGCAAATGTTTAATGCTATCTGAGGTCTGTGACCCCAAAATTTGTTAACCAGATTGAATATATGTTTGTTAATGTTATCAACTGCTTTTGCCTTGTTAAATAAATTAAATATTTGTTTTTGGATTTATAATTTCGAAAACACAACGGTTAGGCAAGATCCGGTCTTCCTTGACTCTCCTTACTCAATGTCATTAAACTTATTGATAGGGTTTTTACCACTTGTTGCATTTGAGCAAAACCTCTTAGTGGTAATCTTGTTAAAAGCTCTCTTAGCTTTAAAAGCTAATTCTAACTGGCCAGTAAGGCAAGTACAGCTCGCTACGCCAGCTACCTGCTTGTGGAGAACCTCTCCAAAATCTTATGGTCAGTTTTCAAAAAGATAAGTGGTTTTTTTTGCCTAAACTTTTAGTCGGCTACTGGCTGGTTAAAAGCTTAGCCCTTTTTCCAAATGCAACTATTGGTTCATTTACCAAATTTATTTCCAAAAAACATAATTCCTCTATCACCATCCTTTTTGGAAGCATTTGGTCGCTGTTCAGGAAGCTTACAAATTCTAAAACTGGAAATATCAAAATTGATGCAAATTATTGTCATTCTTCGAATTACTTTGCAAAAACCGAACTTCTTTGAACAGGCATACAATAAATTTGTTACTCTCAGTCTTGCCAGACCATCACGCTTCCCCATAGTAGGCAGATACATGCTTGAGAGGGATTACACTAAAGCCGCTCTCTTGCAAACCGCCCAAGATCTAGCTGTGTTTCCCGTCAGCTTGGACCAAGCTCTTACCCACTTTAGGTATCCGAGAACGAATTTTCAGTGGCAACCGCCTCTAAGTGTATTGAAAGTTAAATCTATAACTTTTGTGGGACTCTCATCCTATTTCTCTATCCTTTTTCTCCAGTCCGAAACCCATCTACTTTTCTTAATCATCTTCCCTTGGTGGTTAGGTTATTCCTTAGCCAATAATCTACCCAGGCACCTCATATTCATGTTTAATAGCCGTATAGCACGTTGTTTTTCAACAAGCTACTACAGCCAACATTCAGTTATACTCCTTGAAAAGGCCAAAGAGTTATAACAATACCCATGCATTTAGGAGACAGTAGGCTATATGTTCTTCACTGAACATCTTGTTTTTTAAATAAAATGAAAGAATGCAATGTTAAGGAAGGTACAGGAAAGTATCACCAGAGCCGTATGAAGCAGTATGTCAAGCTGACAAACACACAGCGTGCTCTCTAATGGATTGCTGTATTCGTGATCATAGAATTCCATGTTTTTATGCTTGGTATTGATTTATCTTAAATGGAAGCATTTAATTTCCGGTATGAAAGCAAACAACGAATGTAATACAATGGTCGCATGCAATGCATTTCAGAGTTCTTACACGTTAGGAAGAAGCGCGCTGAGGACATACACTTTTATTGAAACTTAAATTTATAACTATTTCTGTTCTCATCATTATAACAGGCAGTGGCGTAAATGAGAATATATGTCCCACACCCCCTCCTGTTAAAAAGAATGATGCAACTTTCCATGTCTCTCTGTCCTGAGCTAATCATTTCATCTCTGCATAGCTACCACATCCTACATCCAAGACAATCTGTTTAACATACTGTATTCTAACCTTGGTTCACCCCTACAGTTTTTACCCTTCCATAACTAAGTTGGCTATTCCTGGAGAATTTGAGAGAATTTGAGAAATTTTGCAAAAATCTGGGGAAATTTAGGGAATGAAAGGTAATTTCAGGAATTCTTTGGGGGAGGGGGGATTTAGGAAATCGGAGGTATTTTGGGGAAAATATGGGAATTTTGGGGAATTCTGGTGGAATTTGGGGAAATCTGGATGAATTTAAGGAAGGTTGGGTAATTTTGGGGAAAAAAACTGTGGAAGTTTGGAAAATCCGGGGAATTTTGATAATCTGGGGGGTTAAATCGGGGTGAATTTGGGAGAAATCTGTGGAATTTTGAGCAATATTAGGGCATTTTGAGATACACCGCTCAACTACACAGTTGGTACAGCCAGGTACTATGTTTCATAATTCCATCTACACTTGGGAGCATTTTAGTATGCATCCAACCAACCTACCTTTTCTCTTCATTAGTAGTTGCCAGAAACGTCTATCCTGTCCCCCTCTTCATAATATGCTACTCTATGTACCCTTCTGATCTCCATCATTCTCCTGTAACACCACATTTCAAATACATCTATTCTTCACTTCTCTGCTGCGCCAATAGTCCAAGTTTCACTTCCATAGAGCGCCACGCTCCTGACAAAGGCTTTCAAAAATGACTTCCTAATACCTAAATGTATATTCGATGTCAACAGATTTCTATTCTGTAGAAATGCTTGCCTTGCCTGTGCTAACCAACTTTTTATATCCACTTTGCTTCGTCCATCACTGTTTTTGACGGCTTTGGTGGCGTGGTTTGTAGCATGCTGAGCTTCTATGCCCAAGGTCACGGGTTGAAAACCACCGAAGTCATCGGATATTTTAAGAGCGTTAAAAATCCCTTCGGAGGGGAAGTAAAGCCGGCGGGCCCATGCCATAGATTTATGGCATGTAAAAGAACCTTCCTCTAACTAAACTTGTGTGATGCAAAATTTGTAGGTTAGGTTTGATTAATGCTCTTAAGTTCCAACGTTCGTCACCAGGTGCTGGTTGAGATGGGATCTAGTAATAGCCAAGTTCACAGCTAGGTGTCGTGGACGATAGCATTTGGTAGCGAAAGTAGGAACTACTTGAAACTATCGTCCGCAGTCCTCACTTGAATTAAAAACAGATAACACACACTAATACAGCCATCACAAATAACACCGGTTATCAGACAGATTCTACACACACCCAAAGTATATGGGGCTAAATGACCACGTTGTCGCAGCCCCTAAACTAAGGAACCAACCAACCAACCAACTGGTTATTTACTTCCTAAATTACAGAAGGAGTCGCCTCCGTAGCGTAGCAGTCAGCGAGGTTAGCTGCCGCCCGGGAGGTCCTGGGTTCGATTCGTCGCTCTGACACGAAATTTTAAAAATGGTATGAGGACTGGAACGGGGTCTACTCAGCCTGGGGTGGTATAAATGAGTAGAGGGTGTTCGATTCCCACTCAGCCATCCTCGAAGTGGTTTTCCGTGGTTTCCCACTTCGTCTTCGGGCAAATGCCAGGATG
Source organism: Meconema thalassinum (assembly GCA_946902985.2). Lineage (NCBI taxonomy): Eukaryota > Metazoa > Arthropoda > Insecta > Orthoptera > Tettigoniidae > Meconema > Meconema thalassinum. The sequence goes on from OX336399.1 coordinate 97,357,130, forward strand.
GTACCTCCTGTAAGGCCACGGCCACCTCCTTCCCTCTTCCTTGCCTATCCATCCCAATCTTCCCTTCCCATCCCTCATGAGGCCCTTGTTCTCTTTGCAGGTGATGCTGCCTGGGCGAAGTGCTGATCACATCTCCCCAGTTGTATCCAATCCGACCAAGTGTTCTCAGTTCTAGGACACTGCCTGGAAAGGCGGTAGTGATGAGTTCCCTCGCTGAGTCCATGGGAGCCACTAACCTGGAGGGTAAAATTGACAGTAAATAAATAAAAAATAAATAAATAACCGAAGTCCCCTACTTCCATTATCTTTTCAATTTGGCGTCCATAGAGATTTCTGATGTATTTCGTCTGCAGTCCATTATTTTTGTTTACATTTATTGTCTCACTGTCAGACAGCAACTCAATTGTCGTCATGACAATGACTGTACCCTGTTCGAGCCCTCACGACGGTTTCTAAAATCCCTGACAGATCCGGGGATTGAACCTGGGGCCTCAGGGTGTGAGGCGCTACCCCAACGCCACGAGACTGGCTAAAGAATCAACAAAAACAACAAATGTTTCTTGGTGACGCGGAATGTTATTAATGTATCAAGGGCTGTCTCATGAGATGCACTCTGTAAACAACGTCAGTCAATTCAAAGTGGTATCTTAGCCCACCCAGGTGTGTTCCGTGACGATAAGGATTACATGAGAGGATCTTGGACTACTTCACAGTCATATATTCTACCTAACACAAGAAGCAGGTCAAGAACTATTGTCACTCGTATCGGGGTGAAGTTCGTGGTCAAGAGCGAGCTCAGTTGGTAGGGATCTGATAATACACGAGCACCTTAATCTCCATTTCCTGTCTCACTTACTTTCTCACACACGCGCCAACTCCCTCCCTCTTATTCAGGCTTCGGTGGCGTAGTTGGTAGCGTGCTGAGTTTCTATGCCCAAGATCGCGGGTTCAAACCCGGCCGAAGTCGTCGGATTTTTTAAGAGTGCTAAAAATCCCTCAGTATGCCTTCCTTCGAAGGGGAAGTACTGTAAAGCCAGCGGGCCCATGTCAGAGATTTATGGCATGTAAAAGAACCTTCTACAAACTAAAATTGTGTGAAGCTAAATTTGTAGGTTAGATTTGATTAACGCTATATTAGTTCCAATGTTCGCCGCCTGGTGCCAGGTGCGCTGGCTGGCCAAGTACGCGGCTAGGTGTCGTTGACGGTAGCATTTGGTAGCAAGAGTAGGAACTACTAGAATAATAATGATAATATTAATAGTAATAATGTTATTTGTTTTACGTCCCTTTTAACTACTGCGGCTTTTATAGACGTCGGGGTGCCGGAATTTTGTTCCGAAGGGGATCTTTAACGTGCGAGTAAATCTACTGACACGGCACCCTCGCATTTGCACTCCTTCAAATGCCAGCTGTCTGCGTCAGGATTCGATCCTGAAATCTTGGGAACAGCAGGCGAGAACGTTACCGCTGAGTCACGCAGGCAGTCAGGATCTACTTGAAATTGATCGTCTGCATTCCTTACCTGAATAACAGATAACACACACTAATACTGCCATCACAATTAACACCGGTTATCAGACAGATTCTACACACACCCAAAGTACAAGGGGCTACATGACCACGTTGTCGCAGCCCCAAAACTGAGGAATCTGCCAACCTCTTGTTCAGAATAACCTCTAAGATGGGAGTGGCGTGGTGGCGCAGCGGTCAAGCTGTTTGCCTCTCACCAAGGTAGACTGGGTTCGATTCCTAGTCAATACATGTGAGATATTCGAAATGAATTGGAGGCCCCGTGGCTCAAGATCGCGAGATTAATGGTTACGTAAAACTACAAGCTTTCTTCCTTTTCCTTAGAAGGGAACATCGCGAAATCCAAGCTCCGCGGATATTCGCATCTGAATAGGTCTTTAACCATAGTCATCAAAATAACACATATTCACACCAAGTACATTTGTCTGATGTCCAAAGTTGTCCCAAGTCCATAATTAAGGTATAGCAGCAGCCACTACCGCCGCCTTTTATTTTTGGCCGCTATGCTATGCTACTCGGCACGCTCACACTTCCAGAAACGCCGCGAGGTACTTCAACTCGGCAACTAAAATTACACGCCTGTGCTACGGGCTTGTATAACATACCCCTGTGCACTCGATATGTACAAGGTACGAGTACTGTCGGTATTGATTTGCACGATCAGGATAAAGACGCGAATTGTTTTATCTAAGTCCCATATGCGCTTATATACTGTACCAAACTCCCGCAAAGGTTTATAAATTATTAAATCCATTTTACAATACGTGGCCACGAGCAGTTTCAACAAATGCGCGATGGCGCGCGAATCATTTCAAAAGGACCCGTATCCGTTCATATACCATTCGTCTGATCGCGATTAAACGTTGGTGAGTTGTTGTAAACACTTCCGCGAAATTATCTGAATTAGTAAATCCACTTAACAATAGGTGGCACGTGAGTCGTTTCAACAAATGTGGCCCGATCACGCGTCATAAACCCTTATGATGTATTCATGTGGCCAAATGTACGTCAATAAACAAAATTACAACACTCTATTTCGTTGGCACTGCCGCGCCTGCCGTGTACTGCTAGTCTCTTTATAAACATTCTTCAAGCCTACATTGTGCCTACTTCTTTTTGTAGAAAAATTGGATCAAGAAGCCCAGCAGCTTTTTTCGGGCATTGGCGACTGTGTTTTGATTTCATTTTTATTCTACAATTTAACTTAAGGGAACCTGGTAGTGTAGATTAGCAAACAACGCAACTGCTTAACAAAAGATTCATTCTCAGATGACCAGAAACATCCAAATTTCACAGTTTATCAATTACATCCATAGTTGCGAGTTACTCAAGTATTATAGAAATCTATAACATATTTCAATAATTATGGACTTTTGAAGAAAGAATTCTCAAAACTTGGCATTTTCTAAGTTATGTACCTTTACCTCAGGAACTATGCGCCCGATCACGTTGATAATGCATTTAAAATAATTAGTTTTCTTTGCAAGATTAACCTTTATTATCAGATTACCAATTATAGCTTTCAACCAATTATCTACTGTTATATCACGGAAATAGGTACCTAATTAGGAGAACTTTTCAAAAAAAATCAGAATATTTTTACTGTTTTCAAATGTCCATAATTATTGAAAAAATGTTATAAATTTCAATAATATTTTAGTAGCACGCTGCCAGAAATGTTATTGATAAACTGTGAAAAATTGAAATTTTTAGGTGTCATAGATCCCTAAGAATCAAACTCTTACTAAGCAGTTGCATTGTTGGCTTACTTACGGGAAGTGTGAAGCGACAGAAAAGTGCAGTTTCCTATATTTGACAGTGTACATCACAAAGTGTTTGAGATATTTCCTTAAAACTTCTCTGAATTGTTTATAACACGTCTGCAATTATATGTAGGGTGTTTTAGTTCGCTGTAGGCTGTGGTTGTCAAAATAGTAGTGATTTTTATAGAAATGCTTAAATTTTTTCAAAAAATAATTGTTATTTTTAGGTTCCATTTTGTCAAAAATTGTAGGTCAATCTCGATGAAACTTGGTATGATGCTTTAAAATTATGTTTCGTATAAGCGGTAGTAAAATTATTTAAATATCATTATTGGTTGTTGAAGACTGAACTGGCAACTACTAATAGTTTTAATGAAAATTTAAGAATTAAATTATGATTCAAAAAAGAAAATATTGTTTCCTTCAGTTATAAACATACCAGGGCAACTGTTTTTCTACATAGGCTCAAGATCTCTTACATTTATATGTGTGTAAAATCTCTTTAATGATTATCTAGTAGTTTCTCAGAAAATGGTACATGATGATAGCAATTATTTCAAAAAATATTTAAGCCTTTCTATAAAAAAAAATGCTAATGTTTGATTTGACAACCACAAGCTTCAACATACTGAAACTTTCTACATGCAATTGCAGAAGTGTCGCTTACATTTCAGGAAAGTTTTAGAGAAATATCTCAAATACTTTGTGATAAACACTGTCAAAATATAGGAAGCTGCAGTTCTTTGTTACTTCACACTTCCCAGTTCTCTGAAAAGTAAGGTAACTTATCAAGTCTATTGCTTATTTAATTAGCATTTAACAATCTGTTGTTAAATTTCAGTACCCGATTCCTTAATTATTTAGGTGTAACATCTTTCCACTCGGTTACTGGATATTTTTGTGGGGTGATTTTGAAAAATGGGAAGGAAGTGGATCGGAACGATCGAGATGGCACCAGCTGGCACACTTCCGTTCGATCTAACGGAAGTTTGCTCGAACGGAAGTGTGCTAGCTGGCAGTGGTGGATCGAACGGAAGTGTAAGACGCACTGCCAACTTAATCGATCGATCGATCCAGCTGGCAGTGGTAAGAGAAACAATGAGCGCGCGGTGTCGGAAATTGATACCAAGACGTACTCTCGGCCATGTGGAATGTATATGACATACTGAACGGTAAACGCTCATCTTCATGAACTATTGCTGAATACATTCTCTTTACTCACAAGAGGGCCTATTCATAAGGCATTTTAAACTCAATTTCACGCAGGAACATTACCGAAACAAGCAAATTATAAATGAAACTTAATTCCGTAATGCAGTATTATTGGAACGTGGAAATAAGTCACCATCTTGTGCACAATATTTGCATAGTCGAAATAGCCGTGGGGTTAGCGTCTATGACTGTGAATCTAGAGATCTCGGCTTCGAATCTCGCACGGGGTAGATAATTTTGTTACCAGATTATCATTTTAAACTATATTTATCATATCAATATGACTCATTTTAACAGAATCCATATTAAATTACTTGTTGTTCTGTGAATCAAGAGGTCCTGTTTATAAGGAATTTAAGGTTATGAGCAGTGTCACGTCTATTAATCTAGTTGATCCACATCGTATTCTTTATTTAGGCTAGTGCTGGTGGAAGCTACAAATCATCTAATAAAATGAGTTCCGTATTATAAACTACAATATCTGTAAAATACTCCCTTTTACAATAGATTAATATTTGTGCCAATAATAGTATAAAATACCGGTGTATCAACAATTTCACGTGAGTTTTCTTCTATGCCAGATGTTACACATCATATGCGACTACTGTAAGGGTCGTGATTTTTAAACCTTCTAGTATTGTCAACTTTGGTAAATGTTGACCAAATCTTTATTCCACTACCTTCCATCTCCCTACATTTTACAAACCGCAAAGTACTCCAACACCTGTTGACAGTCTAATGGCTTCTTGTTGGCTCTTGAACCAATAACATACGCTGAAATGAAGGTCTAAGAAGACACATAATTCGTTAATGAGTTGTTGACATTAATGAGTTGTTGACATAAATAAATAATATCGCTCCTGATTTCTTTCAACAGCATCTTAGCAACATCTTAACGAAGTATAAACTTTTCGCATATCCATGAAAACTACAAAAGAAAACCAAAGCACACAATAAGACGTGTCAAAATCCAACCATAAATTACGAAACAATAGTTCTTTGGCAAAGTTGCCAATTTCCATTGGAGTAGGAAGATACATTCAATTACCTACATATTCCAACCTTTCCTCCACTCCGTAAAGAGCATATATTCAACTTATAGATATCACACCCCATTGGTCATCACCAGATATTTTTAAAATAACATTTTCTAGTCTGTATTATAGCGTAATTGGTAGCATGCTGAACTGCTATGCCCAAGATAACGGGTTCAAACCCGGCTGAAGTCGTCGGACTTTTTAAGAACGTTAAAATCCTTCAGTATGCCTTCCTTCGGAGGGGAAGTAAAGCCGGCGGTCCCATGTCATAGATTTATGGCATGTAAAAGATCCTTCCACAGACTAAACTTGTGTGAAGCTAAATTTCTAGGTAAGATTTCGTTGGAACGCTCTATCAAAGTTCCAACGTTCACCACTACGTATTAGTGACATCTGGTAGCGAAAGTTGGAACTACTTGAAATTGAACGGAACTTGTAGCTCACCCTATGGCTGTCCGCTTGAAGCAGCTACAGCCTCTGGCGAATCGGATACTCCCGACACTAAATGTCATACGATAAATCAATAAATAGCCAACTGTTTAGATATGTAATTTTCACTAAATTGTTTTATATTATCATCAATTAAAAGCCTATAATTGTTACAGATCTGATTTTTTAAAATATATTTTTATTAATTCTTCAAAGGAAAAAGATACGGTCAGTCTTGAGAGACTAGACTTTATATCATTTAAATGACGCATGCTACAAATGCTACACATGTTAGAAAGGCTCAGGAGGGCTTCTCGCTTCGCTCGAAGTCCCAGGACTCTTTGCACTCTGCTGCATGACGTCACGCACTCGCCGTCTCCGTTCGCATAACGCCAGACCCCGGGAGTGAACTCAGACTCAACAAACTCCATTACCCTTTAACTTAGGCTTCCCGCGTGGGGGCCGCATGACGTCACGCACTTGCCGTCTCCGTTCGCTTAACGCCAGACCCCAGGATTAAACTCAGACTCAACAGACTCCATTACCCTTAAACTTAGGCTTCCCGTGCGGGGGCTGCATGACATCATGCACTCGTCGTCTCCGTTCGCATAACGCCAGACCCCAGGAGTAAACTCACAGTCAGACTCAACAGACTCCATTACCCTTTAACTTAGGCTTCCAGCATGGGGGCTGCATGATGTCACGCATTCGCAGTCTCCGTTCGCATAACGCCAGACCCCAGGAGTAATCTCAGACTCGGTGCATATGCACTGAACAACATGATGACGTCATACACGCCGTAACCGTAACGCATAACGATGAAGTCGACAAGATCATTTGAAATGATAAAAATCCAAGTAGGTTCAAACTTTGCTCGCAATTATAATAGTTTCTTAAAAAAACTACTGAGGAGGGCCATGATGTAGCTGAAACTAGTATAATCAACTTCTTTCTTTCTTTCTTTCTTTCTTTCTTTAGTGTTTAGGCCTACTTAAGACCACGGGGCTCGTATCTACTCTTCGGTAAAGTTGTTGCTTTCTTCTTCTTCCAATAGTCCCTCATTTTCTGACTATGAGTCAGTCTTCTTTCTTCTGTCCACTTAGCTCCTATAGTCTTCTTACTTGTAAGGGACGTTGGAAATACGCCCTGACGGAACAGCAGACGGTCACGAATTTCTTCCAGTGGGATATCTAGTTGTTTCATAACTGACGCAATCCATTTGTTCTTAGAAGCCTTGCCTCTTCCTGTTACTGTGAATATCCTGTTGGTGAGTCTTTCAGAATCCAGACATGCCAAGTGTCCATAAAGGGTCGGGCGTCTTTTCCTTATAGACGTGATGATGTCCTTCATACAATTCATCATTATGACGGATTCTGTAAATGCCTCGTTCTTCTCTAATTGGACCTAATGTCCTCCTCAGGTTCTTCCTCTATTTTAACTCCAGTTTTCTGAGTGGACCCTTTCTGGTCATTACAAGGCACTCAGAAGCATACAGAACAGATGGCTTGACGACCGAGTTATAGTGTCTGAGGTTCTAGGAGAGGCACTTAGACGAATAGATACTACGACAGGAATGATAAGCCCTTTCAAACTTGGTACATCTGGTATCTATGGCTAGGTTCTCGCTCTGATTTACAGTATAATCAATTAATTTGTATTAATTCAATTTATTGACATAAGATGAAATACAATAATTAAATACTCTTAAACTGATTAAGTTCATTTCACTGCGCATAACTACACCAGTTATTGTTGGTTTTTTCCTGACATTGCGAGCGATCACGTGTGAGGGCCACGGCTAACTCCTTCCCAATCCCAGCAACAATTGCAAACACACATATTGACAACCCGCCAGGAGATGGCAGTTCAACACTGTGACGGGGTGCGGGGTGTCTTGCAGCCCACCAATTCCAAACCTAAATATATCGGCTTCCCGCATGCCAATGGTTGTTATCGCAGCAGACGACACGCACCCACTGAAAGAAGGAATGTGCTGAGTGAGTGAAGCAAGTATTGACCAACTTCATGTTTTTGGAATGCACGATACGCAGTGAGCAGGAAGACATCTGCAGTTCAAACCCAACTGCCATCTTCTGACGCGATATCAATACTACTACTGTACAGACAACACAATAACATAAGTTGCCAAACAAATTCTACCGATACACCAATTACATAGGGCGGCTTCGGTGGCGTAGTTGGTAGCATACTAAGCTTCTATGCCCAAGGTTGCGGGTTCAAACCCGGCCGAAGTCGTCGTATTTTTTAAAGGCGTTAAAATCCCTGAGTATGCCTTCCTTCGGAGGGGAAGTAAAGCTGGTCATAGATTAATGGCATGCAAAAGAACCTTCCACTAACTACAATTGTGTGAAGCTAAATTTGTAGGTTAGATTTGATTAATGCTCTATTAGTTCCAACGTTCGCCGCCAGGTGCTGACTGTGATGCCATCTAGTAAGCAAGTCCACACGCTAGATATCCTGGACGGTAGCATTTGGTAACAAAAGTAGGAACTACTTGAAATTATTGTCTACATTCCTTACTTGAATTAAAACAGATAGCACTCACAGATACAGCCATCACAATTAACTCCGGTTATCAGACAGATTCTACACACACCCAAAGTACACGGGGCTTCATGACCACTTTGTCTTAGTTCTTAAACTAAGGAACCAACCAATTACATAGGGCTAATGACCACGTTGTCCAAGTCACAAAATGAAACTATAACAAACAAAAAACGTATGGCGGGGAGTTCTGGAGTGAAAGGGAAAGAGATCGTCTTAATATATCCTTTGTGTGTCTGCTGGCTGTTTGTTACTTCCATCAGCTGAGAAACTGGTCGAATTTCTCTCGCGTTCACTCCGCTCATTTTCGTACAACAGTCATAATTCATCCGGGATTATCTCGGTCATCCTTGACCCAATCAGGTGAGGAACTGGGTCACGATCATTTCTCTGCTCTACTGTATACAACACGGCGTAGTATTACTCTTTAGATCGCCTCGTGGATGTAGCATTTTTGGCTGTCTCTCCGGAGGTCCGGGTTTAATTGCTGGCTCTGCCAAGAAAATTTAAATCTGGTCAGAGGGCTGGAACGGGATACACTGATCCTCCTCAGACAAACCTGAAAGGTGGCTTCAAAGCTATCTATAAAACTAGTTCCGAGAGGAATATTGAAAGAGGAGACCCCGGCAAATGTAAATAAAAGCATCGTCGGACTCACTGTCAGTTGAGGTCTGTGGTCGCCAATATACCTCCCAGTATTAGTGAGCCTCTAGGTGAAAAACTAAAGGATGTAGGAGACTTCTGTTATTTAGGAAGCAAAGAGGATATAAAAAGTAGGTTAGCTCAGGCAAGGGAAGCATTTCTAGAGAAAAGCAATCTGTTGACATCCATCTGGCACGTTAAAGATTCTTTTCGTGGTAAAATTCCAGCACCCCGGCATCTCTAAAAGCCTCAGTAGCTAAAAGGGACGTGAAATCAAGAACATTATTTTCTTTTTTGTTTCCGACTTTGGCCAACTGTGGACCGCATGGAACCTAAGGCTTTCTGGTAATTTTTTCTTCCCAGAACCTCTTCATTCTTTCACTTCTAATCTTTCTCTGCTCCTCTGTTATTACCAAATTTGGCCTGTGTTGTGGTGGTTATTCTTTGAACGACTTGATATTGTCAACTCGGCTTCGAAACGTTTTCCTATCGTGAACGACAAGTTCAGTTAGTCCTACTTCAAAGGCGTCTCTTTTGACCTCTTCTACCCATTTTGTAGTAGCTTTCAACCCTGTGATGTATTTTAAAAACTTATTTGTCAGATTATTAGGAAGTCATTTTTGAAAGCCTTTGTCTGGAGCGTGGCGCTCTATGGAAGTGAAACTTGGACTGTTGGTGCAGCAGAAAAGAGGAGAATTGAAGCATTTGAAATGTGGTGTTATAGGAGAATGATGAAGATCAGATGGGTAGATAGGGTTACAAACAAAGAGGTATTAAGACGAGTGGGAGAGGAGAGATGATTCTGGCGACTCTTAATGAAGAGAAGCGATAGGTTGGTAGGACACAAACTAAGACACCCAGGAATAGCAAGCTTAGTTATGGAAGGAAGGGTCGAGGACAAGCACTGTAGGGGTAGACCAAGGTTAGAATATGTTAAACAGATTGCTTCGGGTGTAGGGTGTGGTAGCTATGTAGAGGTGAAACGATTAGCTCAGGACAGGGAAGCATGAAGAGCTGCATCAAACCAGTCAAGAGACTGAAGACTCAAACAACAGGGAATAACTCCCGATCCATTCCTTGGTGGTAACCAGTCACAATTTCCTCCGGTGTCCACAACTCCACGGTAGCCAGAGAATTTTATTTGTGAAATAAGTTGCAGAAGATGGTATTTATTTAATCGTTTATTAATTGGCCAGCCCCGAAGACTCGGGCTTGATTTACACATCAATCAGGGATTTTTAGAAACTGACGTGATGGTTGGAATTAAGTGTACTCAGCCTCGTGAGAACAATTGAACAGCTGTCTGAATTAGAGAGAGATGCTGGCTGCGTGGCTTGGCGGTAACGTTCTTGCCTGTTGTACCCAAGGATGCAGGATCGAATTCTGGCGCAACCAGCTGGCATTTAAGCGTGCGCAAATGCGTCAGTATAATTACTGGCACGTTAAAGATTCTTTTCGTGGTAAAATTCCAGCACCCCGGCATCTCTAAAAGCCTCAGTAGCTAAAAGGGACGTGAAATCAAGAACATTATTTTCTTTTTTGTTTCCGACTTTGGCCAACTGTGGACCGCATGGAACCTAAGGCTTTCTGGTAATTTTTTCTTCCCAGAACCTCTTCATTCTTTCACTTCTAATCTTTCTCTGCTCCTCTGTTATTACCAAATTTGGCCTGTGTTGTGGTGGTTATTCTTTGAACGACTTGATATTGTCAACTCGGCTTCGAAACGTTTTCCTATCGTGAACGACAAGTTCAGTTAGTCCTACTTCAAAGGCGTCTCTTTTGACCTCTTCTACCCATTTTGTAGTAGCTTTCAACCCTGTGATGTATTTAAAAAAATTATTTGTCAGATTATTATTATTATTATTATTATTAATAACATTATTATTATTATTATTATTATTATTATTATTATTATTATTATTTCTACATTCATTTCACCACATAAGTGGGACATATCAATATATCGTCGGCTTGTTTGCAAGACGGTATGGCTAATTCTCTTAAGGTGGCACATTGAGAAACGAGCGAACAATGGAACAGGTATCCAAGATGACGGCCTTCTGCATGGTGATATGTAGACCAGGATGTATTCCCAATATTTGTAGATTGCGAGCCAATAATTTGGGGATGATGCCGGTAGAAGAAATTACTATGGGCAAAACCACTACACTTTCCTGTCACCACATTTGCCGTATTTCCTCAGCCAAAGGCAGATATTTGGTGATCTTATCACAGCAGGTTTGTTGAAGATTATGGGAATTGGGCACTGCAATATCAATTAGGAAGGTTCTCTTCTGCACCTTGTCCACATGAACGATATCTGGTCGGTTTGCTGGTATGGTTTTATCAGTAATAAATGATCTGTCCCATAACAACTTGTGACTGGGATTTTCCAAAACGGCGTCAGGAACATACTGATAGTAAGGCAAAATATTATCAGATAATAAATGCTTTTGAGCAAGGTGTTGGTGCATTATTTTGGCCACTTGGTTGTGCCTTTTCATGTAATCAGTACAGGAGATTGCTTGGCAGCCTCCTGTGATATGTTGATTTTTTTCCGGTTCTAGTTGGCATTTTCTGCATTTGTCATCCTGAATATTTGCCTTAACTATATATTTCAGGTAGTTTTTGGTAGCCACAACTTGATCCTGGATTGCAACCATGAATCCTTCAGTCTCAGTGAATAGGTCAACCAGCTGTTCGACGCATCAATGTCGACATGTTTCTGGTTGAGATCATACGAATGACGACCGTGCAGAGCTTACTGCGTCCACTGCTGAAGCTTGATGGCTGAACATTCCTCATCAGTGGCTAACTGTATATCCATTACGTGAAGAAGATCCAGCGGTGTGCACTTGTCACCTGCCTTCACAGCGGCTTGATGTATGGGAGAGTCATGTCTTCCCAGAAAATATCTCTGAAGGTTCCTCACTTGCCTTGCATGCAATTGGATAATGTCCGTGAGCCCTCGTCCACCTCTTTGACGCGGGATTGTCAATCGCTCAACAGCTGACTTAGGGTGGAGACATCTGTGTTTTGTTAAGATGGTACGTGTCCTAATTAGGATGTTCTCCAAGTCAGTCTGCGTCCATTTGATAACACCGAAAGTATATGTCAGAGCAGGAATAGCATAGGTATTAATAGCCTTAAAGGTGTTCTTTCCATTCAACTTTGATTTTAAAATCTTGTTAAGGCGTTGATTGTAGATAGCTACGGTTCTATCTTTAATACCTTTATGATCAATTCGATTAGATTGCAGGAGACCAAGATATTTGTAGGTCTCATTACCTTCCATAGGCTTTATGAAACAACCGTCATCAAGTTGAAATGCTCGGGCCTCTAATTTTCCACGCTGAATGGTGAGGGTGCGACACTTATCTAATCCGAAGGACATTCCAATATCAGAAGAAAATGAAGCAGTAATTGCAATTAGATTGTCGATGTGTTTCTCAGAGGATGCATATAGTTTAATGTCATCCATATACATCAAATGAGAAATTTTGTATTTGACTATACCATGGTGCTTAATTGGAAAACCACATTTTGCATTGTTCAACAATGATGATAGTGGATTGAGCGCCAAACAGAACCATAGAGGGCTCAAGCTGTCACCCTGAAAGATACCTCTTTTGATTTGAATAACTCCCGATTCCATACATGTGTCTCCATTAGACATTAATAAATTGGTCCCCCAATGGGACTTCATATGTTGCAGACTTATATTGATGGCAGGATCAACTTTATATATCTCCAGGGTTTGGATTAACCAGGAATGTGGCACTGAATCAAAAGCTTTCTTGTAATCAATAAAGGTCATGTAGAGGTTACGCATCATCTTTCCTGCTTGTTCCATAGTAACTGCATCGATTACAAGTTGCTCTTTGCAACCTTGAGACTTCTTCATGCACCCCTTCTGCTCTTCAGCCAGGATGTTATTAAGATTTATGTGTTCACAAATCGTACGTGCAATGCAAGATGTAAATATCTTATACAGGGTGCACAGACAGGTGATAGGTCGATATTTGGAAGGATCATTGGTTCTATCACCTTTTGGCAGAAGGTATGTTTTACCTCGCATCAAGTAAGAGGGGATAAGCTGTGGATTTTGGATGAAATCTGTGTAGCAGCGGGCAAGATGTTCATGAGTACAAGTGAAACGTTTGATCCAAAAGTTGTGGAGGTTGTCTGGTCCTACCGCTTTCCAATTTTGGGTCTCCTTAACCACACGGGTCACATCTTCAGTTGATACCGAACAGTCACTCATCGTGTCAATTTCTGACATTCTCTCCTCCTCGTCCGTAATCCATTTAGCGCTGCTGTTATAATCTCCAGCATTCGACCATAGGGATGACCAGAAATTCTCTACGTCTTCTTTTTGCGGTGAACTGCCCATTTGAGTTCCAGGATCGTCAAGATTCCTATAGAACCGTTTCTCATTGGTAACAAATAGCTTGTTCTGTTGCTTTCGTTCGTTCGATTCTTTATATCGACGTAATCTCTGTGCCTTTGCCTCAAGTTGTTGCTTTAATGTGTCTAGGATCTCAAGGGGGCTACAGTTCGGAGGATTATATTTTGCATGTTTACTCTTCGTATGACTCAACATTTTAACACATTGAACAACCTTCTTACTTCTATTGCCTGCAACATACTGATGCATTCTTTCGATATTTACTCTCAGTTCATCAACAGACTTTCGTAAACGTATCTCCCAAGCTGGCATCTTCTTCTGTCGACCTGACGTATATTTAGGTCGCCATAATCTACCTCCTGTCACTCGTATCACAGCTATCGCTCCAGCGTAAATTGCAGTCTGAATATGGTTGAAACAATATGATTTCTGGGACAGATGCTGAGAGAGAATGTCGTTCATTGTTACAACAGCGGTAGCAAGTTTCTTAGAGCAATGTTGGTTCGTGATCATGGGCCGCTCTATTGGATCAGTCCCTTCCAATTATATGAGAGCCTTCCCAAATTCATCTTCGAGTTGTTTCCGCACTGGATCTCCGAGTGCTTCCGGAGATATTCTTACATCTTTGTCATCTGAACGATGATCGGTGTGCCTTTGTTCATTGACCAAACGTGTACTCTCCTGATCTATGGATTCGTTTACAGAGGTATGAGTATTGTCGGCAGCTACGTCAACCATTAGCAGCTTGAGGTGATGTTTTGGGATAAGTTTCTTCAAAACTATAGCACGGCGTTGATCTGCTATTCTCTGTTCCGTAACATTAATATCAGGGAATTTCTGTCAGAATGCAGCGTGCAACTTCTGTCTATATGCAGTAGTGTCAGTTTCCATATTCGTTATCTGATAATACGAACGCATGATGTACATATTCATTTCATTTGTCCATTTCATGCGCTTTCTCGGTTTGCCTGCTCTTGTGGTCTCCTGAGTATCAGAAGAAACACTAGGAGCAGGTGTAGCGTTGAATGCTGTTACGATGCTACTATCAACATCGGCTGTAACATGTTCGGGGTGTTCCCCGATCAGGGCCCGCCTGTTCAGCTCCTGATCACCACCGGCTTGTATGCTGTCACCCCCAGCGATGGCTCCAAGGGTGCCCCGAGGCTCCTCGGGTGGCGGCCTTTTATTTCCACTTTTCTTATTTGATCTCATCATGATGATGGTGTGCCTTTTATACCTACGGCCAGGATATGAATTCGACCGCCCCTAACATGGGGAACAGACGTCGTTAGCAGCCGCCCGCTGCGGGACAGATGCTGCTGCAATGAGTTTGATTTCGGGGTTTTCATCCCCTAGGCAGGTTGCCTTCACTACGGCTGAAGAGTCCTACCTACCCTAAATGATAAATAGTCTAGTAATCGTTTCTTGTAAATTTTGCCGACGCTTTTGAAGCTGATATCGAAAGAGTATGAGACGAGTTATCCTTAACCTGCATTGGAACTGTCAGATCTTAATCGACCTCTTCGTGTTAAATATTTACGCAATTCACCAAAGTTGAGCACATGCAAGCAGTATAGAAATGCATAAATACTCACTGTGACAGGAGGGGTGAAAGCAACTAGCTGTGCTAGTAAACTAAGGTTACAATTTATACTCGTAGATCCTGGGTTTCATTGATGTCACACCAGCCGACACTTAATTTGCATAACTTGCGGTATGTAGCATAACTCCATTCAACAATTTATTTTGCAGCAATATCTGTGCCAAATTCAGTTAGAGACTGGATGAAATAAGTTATAAACACGCAACATATGGTTCAAATCTAACAGCGACAGCGACGTACTTATGACAACTTACATAACCTAACCTGGTTATTATTATTATTATTATTATTATTATTATTATTATTATTATTATTATGCACATGATCCTAAGAATTATAGGCCTATTTCATTGCTCTCCCACATTTTCAAGATACTGGAACGAATGATTCTAAGTAGGCTCACAAATGTAATTGAACCATTCCTAATCCCTGAACAAGCTGGCTTCAGAAAAAGGTAAAAGCTGCACTGCACAAATCCTACATCTTACTCAGCATATTGAAGATGGATTCCATAACCGGAAGATCACAGGGGCAGTCTTCATTGACTTAACAGCTGCTTATGACACAGTCAAACATCACTTACTGCTGGAAAAAACTCTACTTGATGACAAAGGACTATAAATTAACTGAAATAGTCACGTGTCTTCTTCAAAATCGTAGACTCTTTGTAGACTTTCAAGGGCAGCATAGCCGTTGGAGGAATCAAAGAAATGGACTGCCTCAACGTAGTGTTCTGGCTCCTATCCTCTTTAACATATATACAAATGACCAGCAAATACCAGTAGGTATTCGAAGCTTTATTTATGCAAATGATCGTGCCATTACCGTCCATGCGGATCAGTTTGAAGTTGTGTAAAGACGTCTATCTGAAGCTCTAGAGGAACTAAGTGATTCTTATAGAGGAAACCAATTGAAACCAAACCCTTTGAAAACACAAGTCTGCGCGTTCCATCTCAAGAACAGACAGGCAAAGAGGAAACTGCATGTAACGTGGGAAGGCATGCTGTTGGATCACTGTGCGAATCCCAAATATTTAGGGATTACATTGGATCGTGCACTCACGTATGAAAGACATTGTCTAAACACCAAAAATAAGGTATCCGCAAGAAACTGCCTCCTTCGCAAATTATCTGGTACCAGCTGGGGGACTCAAGCTCAAACAATAAGAACCACTGCTTTAGCACTCTGTTACTCTGCAGCATAATATGCATGTCCTGTGTGGTATAGTTCGTGTCATACCAAGCAGGTTGATACTGTGCCCGTTTAGACCGAAGTCCGCACGACCACATATGCATTTTACCAAGAATCAGTTAGCACACTTGTGATATTCTCTATTTCACTTTCGAATGTGTGCCTACGTCATGATTTTATATAAACACAAAAAAAATCCTAATTGATACAAATATCATTGGCTTCCTGTTTCATGCCTTTCCGTGTTATCTGAAAAATATACTTTGCTCAATGCAAATATTAACTGTTCAACCAGAACTATAATGTTGGTGGAATACGGGCTTGCGCTAACCACCAGCTTTCGGAAAATCACCTGTTCCAAACTAGAAATGATTAAACTAATCCTTAAGCTCTCTCTCAACGAATGTGATTATTAGAAAATGTAAGATCCAATAATTATTTAGAAAAATTATGAAAATTATTATTATTGGATTATTATTGTTATTATTTCCTTAAATATGTTTAATTATTATTTCCTTATGTGAAAAAAACCACATGTTCGACTCTTCGAATATGGACAAAATATCCATTTTTCAACAAAATAAATATTAACTTCTACAGTTATATCGGCTGATTACCGTGATTCTCAAACAAAATGAACATTCAAATAAGTGCTCGGTATGCTCGGTCATCGATCCTAAACTGTTCTGAGTGCTGAAAATACTCAGAATAACCCTAATGTGTCTTGCGTAAATCAATGCAAGATTTAAATACGAAGAAAAATAAATGTGTTGGTCATCTGCAGAAAATGAGTTTGTTCCAATTAGCTAGGCATAATATAAAAGTCAAATGTGGCTTACATTTCTCGTTGGTCTTGAAGCGTAGTGAACCTGGTCTGTACCAGATTTATCCAGATACATGCCCTATTGGACACGCACGTCTAATCCTTGTATCGGCCGCCATTATATACCCACAATCTGTCTAGCACGACGTAGTGGAAATATTTCTTGAAGTTTGAAGTAACTGCTGATCCATTTTAATATTGACTTCAATTAAATCCATAGCAGTTCGCTTAAATGGGGTCAGATCCAAATGATCTCTTCTCAAAAGCGTCAGTTGTAACATAACTCACGGTAATCTTTTCAGTACAGGAAAACACTGATAGTCTAAAACAATCAACGGCAGTTCTGAATATCGTTCCCTGGGCATGGCTTCACACCATCTATCATGCGCGAAGCAACATATAGTTTCCCTTTGTCGGCGAATGAACAACACCGTGATAGACTGGCCTTCAATATACTGAAAGATCTGAGTGGTTATTTAGTTACAATTTGTGAAACTGACAAGTTGGATTAAAATATCCAAGTATTGAATTATTGTTACTGGACTGTGACAGAATAATATCTAGACAAATTCTAGCATATGTCCATATAGAAACAGAGTGTTTCACCAATGTCCGTAGAAAATAACAATCACCTTAGTGATTCCCTCTACCGGAAACTTACTACGTTCCCCACGTATCGTAGCACTTTTGTGACTATCACAATTCAAAGATATCTTCTGCGTAGATTCGGCAACCATGTGCCTTGGCTCGACGTAGCAGCAGCACCTTGCCCTACAAGAGCTTGGTTTGAAGTGAGCTGCTTATGCTTGGGCCGAGCGGCTTTTATACAAAACGGTCGGCTCCACGCTGGATCACGCTGAAATCTGTAAATCCTCATATCTCCGGTGTCTCTGGTCTGATTCACTTGAGACTAAGTGCATCCTCTTTCATTTGGCCGTGCCAGTAATCTGATCCAAGTATCAAGTCTCTACTCCATGGCTAAGTATTTAATCACCAAATAGTCTCGACCTCTGCTACTATTTGCCACGTCACTTAACATCTTCTTGGCTGCATAAAGTTTCCATTTCAATCTAGAAGGAAAGGAGCGCGATATTCAAATATCTCAACTTTCAAAAGCGGCTGTAGCCTTTCCCTTGATACCTAGGTGTCTGAATCTTGGAATACCCATTCCTAGAATTGGGCACATATACTGCATTTAATGAAACGTGTACTCATCACTGGCTGCTTGAGACCCACGCCATGTGATAAACTGTATTGTTTAGCAGGCATTGCACCCCCAGATATCAGAAGAGAAGTTGCAGCTAAATGTGAGAGATCTAGGATTGATGTGTCTCAAGCACATCCATTGTATAAACTCAACCAGCCCACTCTCGACTGAAGTCCAGAAGAAGCCTTCTTCACGCGTAACTTGAGTGCCTAACTGACAAACCTCAGGTTTTGAGGATTACATCTTGGTTGACCAGAATCCCCCACATTACTCAGTGAATGGCTACATCTGAAAGGCTCCCAGCAGGACATACAGAGGCTTGGACAACTTGGAAGTCTCTCAACAGATTGCGATCTGGGGTTGGCAGATCCAAGTCCAACATTCATAAATGTTTTTTTTTTTTTTTGCTGCGACTCGGTCCTTTGTGAATGCGGTGAAGAGCAGACTATGGGTCATCTGTTTCAGTGCAGTCTGTGTCCTATACTGTGCACCATGGAGGATGTGGTGAAGGCTACACCAAATGGACGTGACATGGCAAAATATTGGACATGCATTAATTAGAACCTTAAATGTTCAAGTTTTGTCATTTTTTTTACCATTTTTGTACATAATTTCTTAGGTAATATTTTTGTTCCTGACACGAGTAAATAAATAAATTATTATTATTATTGCTGAGTATTGTGCTCCGGTGTGGATAAACAGTCCGCATGTAACATTAATAGATGTACAATTGAGTAACACCATGCGCATGATATCAGGAACAATTATGTCAACTCCTACAAAATGGCTTCCTATTTTCAGCCACATCCCATCACCTCATTTGCGGCGGTGCAAAATTTTATTAAGAGAGTAAATACAGATCCAGACCAACAAACAACTACTGTACCTATCCATGGAGACATTGCTGATCTACATGTGAAACGATTACGTTCAAGATATCCACCTATCTGCACAGTGGAGAATCTTACAACCAACAAATTCAACCTGACTGAGAGATGGTCTTAATATTGGAATTCGTTTGCCCCTCCAGAGAGTTCAGTAATGCCATGCATAACTAAGAAGGTGCCAGGGTTCGTTCAGCTTAGAATGACCTGGTCAAAATGAAATAGAATCCGGACCAATCACGGTGTATGCGGGGATCTCCTGTACAAGTGGAGGAAAAACATCTTCATCAAGTTGCGAGTGCGGTGCTGAAAGACAAACTGTTCGGCACCTAGTTCAAGAATGCCCACAAACATCTTACAGTGGTGAATTAAGCGACTTCTTCCTAGGGACAACACAGGTTCTTCATTATGTTTCTAACTTTGGTGTCAAATTATAAATAATTTTCATGTATGCCATGCGATAAATAAAATAAATTAAACTAGATGCCTGCCCAGTGACGTAGGTGCTCCCTGGCTGGCTGTATGGCGGGAAGCCGGAATACACCTACCTGACCTATAAGGATGAATGATGAAACGAAAAGAAGCCAGTTTGTAGCTGGTGAGACCAAAGACTATATAACAGAAAGATCGGATACACAATACAAAATGGCGGTTCCAACATTCGACTGTAGCGGCATCTTCGTGAAATTAGTTATCTTTGGTATACAGTATTTGTTGTCATTCAAAGAGATGTTGACATGACAGCGTCATTAGCAAAATGACTGCTGATTGTGCCTGAGCAATTCAGTCTCAAAGTAATTCATTCTTTGAGAAGTTTTAATAAAATTATGTGTACAGAATCCCTTTCTGCCTAATGTATGGATACATGCGACATTAGCGCCCGAGTGGAACAGGTAGAAGTTAACGATATTGTGCATGGATCCATGCGACATTAGCGCCCGTGTGGAGCAGGTAGAAGTTAACGATATCATGACGTAATGAGGGAACTCGCTGTTAATATCAAGTTACATTTATTCTTGGCGCGGCGTTGAATATCATGATACAGTGTTAGTCGTTGTCGCCTAGCGACAATATGTCCGTCAAGTCATTCGATATTCTATTTTCGTGAGACCTTGAAGGAAGTAATATTCGCAATTATTTTAATACTCGAATGATATAATCAAGTAAGGTGGATATCAATCGACGGTGCTGCACGGGCATTACATTTTAAGACAACAAACGTCGTCGTAGAGCATAAACTTCCCGAGATATTTCAGTTTTAGTAAAAGGTGAAATTTTTTGAAAACTATTTTAATATATAAGATTAGAGAGGCAAAGCCCCGATCAAAAAAAAAAAACAATATTAACGGCCTTCGACTTGTCGCACTGACCACCTGTCACTCCACAATATGCAGGCCAAGTGGCAGAGCAGCAGTCGCTTTGTAGGCCGAGCCCCTTAATGGGCTGTAGTGCCACGGTCTTTAATAATTATTAATTAACCATATGAAAGCATTGTCATTGAAATGTACTTCTACATTATATACATTTTCATTTGAAACTGATTTGCCTTTCTCCGGCCAGTCCAGTCTGCAATCCTCTGTTTGCGAACAGGTCACCACCACGATCCCCTATTAGTAGTTAGCACTGCGGCCTCCTCTGCTTCTACCCGTCTCACTTTGAGATCGTTCATCACTGAATCTGACCATCGCCTCCTAGGTCTATCTCTTACTCTCTACAGCCAAATTCATCAGCCTCTTAAGTTTTTTTTTAGCGTATGGCTTGTAGTGCCGGGAGTGTCCGAGGACATGTTCGGCTCGCCAGAGTTTGTTTGTAGCTGCTTCAATGCGGACTCCCAACCATGGAGTGAGCTACAAGTACCGTCGCGTGTGGAGTGTTGTCTGGGGAGGAAAGTGTGAATGTAAGAGGACGAGGAGTTGGAAGGTAGCGGCTGTGGCTTATAGTTAGGGACCAACCCCGGCATTTGCCTGGAAGGAAGATGGGACTCCTCGCCTACCGGATGTGAGTCACTGCCTGCAGCCACGCCATTACGACCACGGCTAACTCACTCGGTAACTCTTAAGTAATCTCTCTTCTCCCATTCTCTGCACATGACCCCACCATCTGAGTAAGCTCATACGAACAGCTTCATCTAGCGTGTTCATTCTAACTTAACCTTTATCTCTTCATTGCTAGTACCTTCCTTCCATTGCTCCCATCTATTTGTCCCAGCAATCATTCGTGCTACCCTCATATCAGTTGCCTCTAGCTTATGTATCAGATACTCTGATACTTCTATAAACCAATAGTCTTATTTTACAACGTAATTCTTTCTAGTATACTTGATAATCTGACACCTTTTATAAGGTGCGTTCAGAAAGTAACGAGCCGGAGGCTGGAATGCGCAAACCGGTGACGACATCGGCTAATCGTGGCGTGTGTAACGAGGTGTGGTTCCGACCAGAGCGTAGAAGGTCACAGCCCGTCGCTAGAGGGCACGCGTGCACGTCACGTGACGATACAAGGCGATCAGCAGCATGGATCTATCGTCCAACGCTGCCAGTCGCATTGCAAACAGTGACATTGAGACGTCAATCGAAGAGCAAAGAGGTGTTGTTCGGTTTCTGACAACGAAAGGAGTAGGGGGAACGGACATTCATCGCCGAATGTCACAAGTGTACGGCGAACACTGCATGTTCCTTGCAAGGGTCAAGGCGTGGCACAAGCGCTTCAGGGAAGGACGGGTGTCGTTAGCCGATGATGCCCGGTCTGGGGCACCCCCCCCCTGCATTATCGACGACAACGTCCAGCTGGTTGATGCACTCATTACCCAGGACCGCCGAGTGACAGTGAACGCCATAGCCGCCGTGGTCGGATTGAGCGTCGGAAGTGTGCACACTATCATGAAGGAACGACTGCACTTGCGGAAAGTGTGTGTCCAATGGGCGCTCCACAGTCTTCAACCACACCAGGAAGCATGTCGAATGGCCTACTGTCTTGGTCTTGGTCTTGGTTGGACGATTGATGCATGCTGTTGCTCGCTTTGTATCGTCACGTGACGTGCACGTGTGCCCTCTAGCGACGGGCTGTGACCTTCCGCGTTCTGGTTGGAACCACACCTCGTTACACACGCCACGATTAGCCAATGTCGTCACCGGTTTGCGCATTCCAGCCTCCGGCACGTTACTTTTTCAACGCACCTTATACCTACTGGAAAGCACTCTCCGTACCTCTGTGAATCTTACATCTTTAATTATAACCTCTTGACTTGCATAGGAATATCTTTTAAGTTCATCAGGACTTCATAAAATACGTATCAACAGCTGAAAGTACTCAAGATAGACATACAAAAAAAATAACAGTGGAATGATTTATATTGCAGGTGCAGGAATAGGAGAATCGTAAATTTTTTAAAGAAAGATCTTGAAAGCTTATTATTATGCAAAATATATTCTAAGATGAATAACCTCAATCCGTTCCTTTTAAATGCAAACTAAATAAGTAGACCAAAGCCACCTGAAGCAGTTATCTACTGCGGCAGCATTGCGGATTCTTTGGGCAAGGCCTTCTGACTTAATTTGTTAGAGCACCGAGCCATTTCCTGTCTTCTAATCTACGTAATTCATTCAATGAGGCGGAGCTAGCGCAGTGTTAATGCGGCGGCATATAATGGAATCAAACGCGTTGTTAGTGGCGATATCCAAGACAAGATAATAGCTGCTGCACTTAAAATGTAGGTGTGGTTCAATTACTAATTTAATGACACAGTATAATTTTGGTACAGAATAATTAATTTTAATTTCACTGGCAATTAATCCAGGATAAGATCATGAATGACTTGTTTTTACTCATCAATGGGACAAATTGTATTACAACTGAAAAAAATAATGGTTATTTAGTTAGCAGTAATTCAATTACGTACAGTTTTCAACCCATCATCGCCAGCTTAAATGTAAGAAAATACATTATTATTACAAAACTTATACATTAAATGCTAAGAAATTATTAATCACAAGTTAACATAACATTGCGTAGTGGCTAGCATTCTTGGCTATCACCGTGAAGACCCGGGTTCGATTCCCAGCTCTGCTAAGAAATGTAATTCTGATCTGAGGGCTGTAATGGGGTTCACTCAGCCTCGTGAGGAAAAACTGAGAAGACGTGGGTTCGATTCCTACCTCATCCATCCTAGAAGTAGTTTCCGTGGTTTCTCACTTCTACTCCAGGCAAATGCCAAAATGCTGGGATGGTACATAAAATAAGTCCACAGCCACATCAAGCCGAAATCCTATCTCACACACTAGTACAGATATCACCGTGACACAGGTTTTCAGATAACTTCTATACACACCCAAGTTCTCGGGGCTACATGACCACGATGTCGCAAAGCCCCTAAATGATTCAACATCAAACAACTTAATAACTGCTGTAAATAAATAAGTGTATATATTGTAAATACCATCACCGACAGTAGTGGCTACGCTGGCTAACACGCAGCATTAGGTTATGGGGCCAAGCTCTCTGCTGACTCGGTAGACGCGTGGGTTCGAGCCCCACCGTCGGCCGTCCTTGAAATGGTTTTCCGTGGTTTCCCATTTTCAACACCAGGCAAATGCTGGGACGGTACCTTCTGACAGGCCACGGCCGCTTCCTTCCACATCCTTGCCCAGTTTCATTCACCATCATTCATTTCATCTCTCATTAACTCCTCTCATGAGGTTGGCGTCAGGAAGGGCATCCGGCCGTAAAAGCCATCGCCACAAAGACTTCCATCGCATCTCATCCCCGACCCCGTTGGAAAACGGGAATAATAAGGGGTAGACATACAACATTGTAAATACCATCACCCACTTACTTGTAGACAAAGATTTTCGTAATAGCCAAAGTGTAAAAAATCTGATGATGATCACTTGACGATCTAAACTGGTCATTGAAGTGTATGTATCAATTTCATTTAAAATGTTTAGCCTATTTTCATTTATGAAAAAATAGGCTTATAAGATCACCTTTTGTCCGTGTTTGTATGCATATGTGTGTGTGCCCCCCCCCCTAATAACTTCTAAACGCCTGTAGCGATTTCAATGAAACTCGGTAAGGTCATAACACCATTTTGGCCGACCCCAACCGTACCTTTCAAATTTTATTATTCTCAACAATCCTTCATGGCGGCTGTGCGCATTATTTCACCGGCATTATAGATCTCCGAAACTATTACCGTTATCACCCTGAAATTTTGTGCGGTGATAAAGGGCACTACTAAAAGTTCACCTATGAGACTTACAAAACCTGTCAACTACAAAACGAACGTGGCAGCCAAGCGAAGTTGAAACATTTTAATAGACTTTTCTCACGATTTAACCATCTGAACGCAGTGAAATATGGTAATGTTTACCGACATTGTAATGCACTGACATCTAATTTAGTTCAATTGTTTACATTACCTCAATATGGCGGCTGTGGGAAACTTTATAATTACGTTTTTATTTCTTGTGTGTAATCATGCAATCGAAGTGAAAGTTTGAATAATGAACCAACGCAATAATTTTCATTTAAAGGTGCATAACTCTATGGCCTATACATATAACAATCCAACATGGCTACTAACCGAAGTATTTGGACGGTTCTCAATATCTACGAATCCATTACAGCAATCAAACTGAAATTTTGTATGTTGATAGAGGCAATTAATATATGTAGTAGATATGAAAATAGGCTGTATAGTTCTTCACGGAACTACTTGTTCAATATCAGGGGAACACCCATTATAATATTTTGGGTACAATCGTGTTGACCGACTGAAAAACATTACATTTCGAAAGTTTTAAATATTGCATTGATTTGTCGGAGTAATTTCTATCATTTATTGAATCACATTTTAAAAGTAAAACAGCTCTCAACAAGTTTGAATTTGTGGAGCTGTGTTAACAACTGGTGATAATGACTGCGTTCTACAATCTACATTTGATAAATGTACCTTGACTGAATGGGGTCACGCGATTAGCCATCTTTGTGAGCTGGTCCGCCATCCAGCCATTGCCCCTATTCCTGACGTGTCTATCACAACCTCTGACCTTTAGACCGGAAGGGATACGCCCACGAATTTCTGTAATTTTAACTCTAACCCAATTAATTCTTTTGTAATTACACTGATGTAAATTGTAGAGTGTTATTTTTATCATGTTAATATATCGGCATGGAAGTTTTAAAAACCAGCTCAAAGGTTCCGTGATTCATTGTTAGGAATTGAGTTCTGTAATTTTAAGTATATTTGCTGAACCTCTGCTGCTTACATTTGAGTCGTCCAGTTGCAAAACTCGTTTAATCCACTTGTGAATAAGAATCATTTTCATGAGAAATGTTTCTCTGGACTTTGCCTCACGTATCTTTTGTGTTCGTTGTTTTCTACTTTTTTATTTTTATTTTGTGTTTTTGGTTTTATATTTGCTTTGTGCTTTTGCTTTAGAATTTTTGTTTTTGCTTTTCTTTCTTGGTTTTGGTTTTGTGTTTGTTTTCTGCTTTTGCTTTTTGAATTTTGCTTTTTGCTTTGTGTTTCTTGTTTTTTGTTTTCTGCTTTTTTGTATTTTGCTTTTTTGCTTCGTGTTTTTGTTTTTGGTTTTATGTTTGTTTTCTGGAAAATCAAAATAAAACAAAACAAAATAAAATAAAACAAAATAAACAAAATAAAATCAAAATAAAACCAAACTAAAATAAAACAAAATAAACAAAACAAAATAAAATAAAACAAAAAACAAAAATAAAAAATAAAAAAACCATTTAAAAGAAAATAAAACGAAATAAAATAAGAAATTAAAATCAAAATAAAATAAAATTAAACAAAAAAGTAAAATAAAATAAACTAATTAAATAAATAATTTTACGACATGGTCCTTATTCACAAGTGGATTAAACGAGTTTTGCAACTAGACGACTCATTTGATTCTGGGATTCCTCTGTCAATAGAATTCATGAAACATATTGAATTGAAGTTCATGTTTCAACCTATGGAGCTTTCTTCATCTAATAGGCCTATCTAAGGCAAAATCTATTCTAATTAAAACTTAGAGTAAGAATATTTTTAAAGCTGTAAAGACAATAATAATAATTAATTAATTAACAGCCATTCAACAAGTAAATTATTTACATGATTGTGCCACCAAAATAGGACTCAAGATTATCTTACACTAAAACCCAATTCATCTCTAATATAAAAGAAGCTCCAGCTCATCTTCAAACCACCCACGGACAGATCTTAAAAGCTCAAAAGTTTAAATATCTTGGTGAGTGGATCGAACCAAATAATTCTGAAAAGTTCGCCATCTCAACACGAGTCAATAAATTCGAAACAACCTTCCGCTGCACACACCAACTCTACAATAAAAAGCCCATCTCGAGAAATGCAAAGCTAAGACATTATTAAACTGTGATTAGACCGGAAGCACTGTATGCAGCGGAATGACCCGATCGAGAGACTTGAAGTTAAGGAAATAAAGATCATTAGGAAAGTTCTTGGTACTAAGTTCAAAGATGGAGGTTGAAAGCTCTGAAGTAATTCATAAATATACCCCCACACTGAAAAGATCTTATGTGTAATCTGGGAACGGAGAATAACATTCTATGCCCATCTCCTCAGAAGGCCAGTCAGTAGATTCTCCAACCGTCAATTATTATACTTCCGAGGTTTAAAGGTGATGCCTCTTTGTACTGTGGAATTGGATAAGGACTTGTTAAAGTTTGAAATTTCTGAAACAGATATCTTGCTCAGTACCCCATTGAAACAAAAACTCAGTTAGGTTCATCAAGAGGAAGTAAAACCCAGCAAGAGATATGTTCACTCGGATGAATGGAAGAAATCCCATTCCGAGAGGATGAAGGCGTGGTGGGCTAACAAGAAGAAAAACAGTTGAGATCTCGCGGTCCCTAGTGGCCCCAACGATAAAAGTAAAGTAAAGTAAAGTAAAGTAAAGTAAAGTAAAGTAAAGTAAAGTAAAGTAAAGTAAAGTAAAGTAAAGTAAAGTAAAGTAAAGTAAAGTAAAGTAAAGTAAATAAATAAATAAATAAATAAATAAATAAATAAATAAATAAATGAATGAATGAATAAATGAATACATAAATAAATAAATAAATAAATCCTACCAGGTTGACCAACCAGCTCCTCGGTTACTGGCAAAAGCGGAAGACCAAGTCACTATGTCTGTGGGAAGTGAGCAAAAATCTGCAAGAACTTGGAGGGTCGGAAAGAGACTTAAAAGACCGTACATCTCTCAGGAAGATCCTTCAGCAATTGAGGTTCCAGGACAAACCGCCAAGAAAGAAAACAGGTGCCCTCGGGACACAGGAGAGGAGGGAACAACACAGCCAGAGGATGCGTAACTACTGGGCAAACATCAAAGCCAACTCCTAATGTAACAGTTGAATGTCGTGGTTCTCAGATGGCCTATACGAAACAAGAAGAAGAAAAAAATAGTGTTCTTGGAGATTCATCTTGAGTGGAATTAATACGGGTCTTTCTCTACCTGAGTGAAGCACGCTTCCTTAGGGGTTTTTGTTAAGAAAAAGCTGAAGAGCCTATTGCTAAACGTTATGGCCATAAAAACAATGCTCCTACGAATGGTGCCCGTGAACTTATCTACATGTGTGTACAGTTCATGATAGTGTCGTTTTCTGAATTCAACATTTCCTTTGATTGGATCTAGGATTCTTCTCAAGACCTGCCTTTCTCTTATTTCTAATTTATCAATCAGACCTTTTCTATTCATAGCAAGACATTCTGCGCCATATTAAGTATCCGGTTGAATTAGTGTGCAGTATTTCTTTTACATTGTTATGTCCATCTGTGGAGTGCGAGGGAAGTTTAACGAATGATGTTTCTTTCTTCTCCCAAAATCTCTTCATCTGGGCACTCAAAATGTTCTTTTGCTCTTCAGCCCATGATTTCTTGGTCCTGGCGTTATTTTATTATCCCTCCCTATATTATTCTGCTAAGGTCCCATTCCAGTTTTGTACCGAAAATAAGGTCCCATTAACACCAACCTACACATAAGGGGTACCTACAGGTTCAGCATAACCCAATGCGTAAGCGAAACGCACTCACTTACTCTTTAAATGCCTCACAACAAAATAAATACCTTAAAACATGTATATTTACAATGAAATAATGATAGAATGCAACACGGTAACCATGGTAACAGAATCTCACAGGTCCAACTATTTCTGCAAGACGCAATGCAATTCCAATTATTACATTACTGTGAAAGTTTCCAGACGGTTATAAGGTTATCACTGAACCCAATTAAGCTGTAAAATTCATCAATATATGCAGTATAATGCGCTTAAGGGGGTCAAGGGGCACTCTAGAATTTTTCACGCAATTTTCACGTGTGAGTGTGGTACGAAAGGTCTTTTTCACCCGACTATAAAGGGTCTCCGAAAACCACATTTAAAGGCCCTTAAATTAATAGTGTCTGTGATATTCCCAGAAAACTAACTTCGCTCTGATATACCTATGAAGGAATGATAAACCCATAACCACTGCACCAGTAGCTGAATTGATAAAGTCTGATTATTCATACCAAGGATAAATCAGTCATAGCATTCATGATTGAGATTTTGCAAAGTGTACTCTTTACAACTAGAATATTCGCGGGCGAAGCCGCGACGGGTAATGCTAGTTATCATTATTACTTTAGTTTCGATCGTCTAGGGTACACGAGCCAGTTTCAATGCTTTGTCCTTTGCAGTTCCTTCTTCTTCCTCCAACACTCCATCCTCATCTTTCTATGTTTCCTCTTACTTTCCTCGGACCATTTCGGGCTGGTTTTCTTTCCCTTCCTCCCTTGGAATCCTTCCATTTTTAGCACTTTTTGCCTAAAAATATCTCTTCGTAGTGTATCTTCTACTCCGATATTGTTTCTTTCCAAATCCCTTTTGACTTCTTGTATCCAGGTTGTTGTTGACTTCTTGTTCCACAGGAATGTGAAGATCTGCTAGGTTAACCTACTGTCATCCATCCTCTACAAATAGCAATCTCTTCTTCCGTATTGTTTCTGATATGTTTTTTATTTTTAGCCTATATTCAATTTTGAAAAAAGAGGCTTATGAGATCACCTTTTGTCCGTGTGTGTGTGCGTGCGTGTGTGTGTGTGTGAGAGAGAGGTGTGTGTGTGTGTCCCCCTAATAAATTCTAAACGGCTCGAGTGATTTCATTGAAACTCGGTAGGTTCATAGCACTATGCTGGGCGACCCCGACCGTACCCTTCAAATTTTGTTACGTCTCACCAATCCAGCATGGCGGCTGTGCGAAATATTTCACCAGCATTCAATATCTCCGAAACTATTCCCGATATCACCCCGGTGATAAAGGGAACTACTAGAAGTTCACCTATGTGACTTTTGAAAAACTGGTATCTACAAAACCAACATGGCGGCCACGCGAATTTGCGACTTTTAAATAGACGTTTCTCGCAATTTAACCAACCAACCGCAATAAAACTTGCTAAAGTATATGTTTATACACATTGTAATGCACCGACATCTAGCTTCGTTCAATTGTTTACATAACCACAAGATGGCGGATGTGCGAAATATTTCACTGGCATTCTATATCACTGAAACTATTAGCGGTATCACCCTGAGAGTATGTACAGAGATAAAGGGCACTACTGGAAGTTCATCTATAAGACTTTCAAAAACCGGTTAACTACAAAACGAACATGGCGGTGAAGCGAATTTGAAAATTTTAAATATAACTTTCTCACGATTTAATGTTCCTAACGCAATAGAATCTAGTATAGGAAATGTTTATACACATTGCAATGCACTGGTATCTAATTTAGTTCAATTATTTACATAACCTCAAGATGGCGTCTGTGCGAATTTTAAAATTAAGTTTTTATTTCTTGTGTCGTAATCATGCGATCGAAGTGAAAGATTGAATAATGAACCTACGCAATAATTTTCTTTTAATGGTACATGACTCTATGGCCTATACATTTAACAATCCAACATGGCGACCATCTGAATTATTTAGATGGCTCTGAATATCTACGAATCTATTATAGCAATCAAACTGATTTTTTTATGTTCATAGGGGTTATGAACTTAAGTTCACCTATATGACTTTAAATAATCTGGTGATCACATATCCAACATGGCGGCTACGCGAAGTATAAATATTCACATGGTCGTTTCCCGTAATTTAACCATCCGAGTGCAGTGAAACTTGGTACTGTAAATCCTTGCACGAATATTAATCCATTGGCATCTAATTTATTTCAATTGTTTCCATAACCACAAGATGGCAGCTGTGCGAAATTTTAAAATCTCCTTGTTACTTCTTGTGTCCTAATCATGCGATTTAATTTTGAATGCTACACGTACACAATAATCTCCATGTAACAGTACATAACTCTAGGACCTACATATATAAAATCCAATATGGCGACCATCCGAAATATTTAGTCGGTTCTCAATATCTACGATTCTATTACAGCAATCAAACATAAATTGTGTATGTTGATAGTGGCAGTTAACATAAGTAGGATATATGAAATAGGCTGTATAGTTCTTCACGGAACTACTTGTTTAATATATATTTCATCATTACTTCTTAATTTCCAGAATTCTGCAGATTTTAAAGGACATTTGAATTGAGCCTCTGTGATCTGCATGTTAACAATCAATTTCATTTGTGTCTAGATCCTGTTCTCCCAGTATTTCTTGAGACTATCGATCAGTGCCTTCTTTCGTGCATTTGGCAGAGGCCATCTCCATCTCCTGGGCTCAGATTCTACTTTAAAATTTTGATAATTTTTAGCCATTTGTCCAAGTTCAAATCTGTCGTGAATTTTTAGCCTATTTTCAATTTTGAAAAAATAGACTTATGAGATCACCTTTTTGTCCGTGTGTGTGTGCGTGTGTGTGTTTGTGTGTGTGTGTGTGTGAGAGAGGTGTGTGTGTGTGTCCCCCTAATAACTTTTAATCGGCTGGAGAGATTTTAATAAAACTCGGTAAGTTCAATGCACTATTCCGGACGACCCCGACCGTGCCCTTCAAATTTTGCTACGTCTCACCAATCCAACATGGCGGCTGTGCGAAATATTTCACCATCATTCAATATCTCCGAAACTACTCCCGATATCACCCTGGAATTCTTAACGGTGATAAAGGGAACTACTAGAAGTTCACCTATGTGACGTTTGAAAAACTGGTAACTACAAAACCAACATGGCGGCCAAGCGAAGTAGCAACTTTTAAATAGAAGTTTCTCGCGATTTAACGAACCAAACGCAATAAAACTTGGTACCGTACAGTATATGTTGATACGCATTGTAATGCACCAACATCTAACTTCGTTGAATTGTTTATATAACCACAAGATGGCGGATATGCGAAATATTTCACCAGTATTCTATATCACTGAAACTGTTAGCGGTGTCACACTGAAATTTTGTAGGGAGATAAAGGGCGCTACTGAAAGTTCATCTATAAGACTTTCAAAAACCGGTTAACTACAAAACGAACATGGCAGCCAAGCGAATTTGGAAATTTTAAATAGACCTTTCTCGCGATTTAATGTTCCAAACGCTTTGAAATCTGGTACAGGAAATGTTTATACACATTGTAATGCACTGGTATCTAATTTATTTCAATTGTTTACATAACCTCAAGATGGTGGCTGTGTGAATTTTAAAATAAGTTTTTATTTCTTGTGACGTAATCATGCGATCGAAGTGAAAGTTTGAATAATCAACCTACGCAATAACTTTCCTTTAATGGTACATGACTCTATGGCCTATACATTTAACAATCCAACATGACGACCATCCGAAATATTTAGACGGCTCTGAACATCTATGAATCTATTATAGCAATCAAACTGAATTCTTTTATGTTGATAGGGGCTATAAACTTAAGTTCACCTATAGGACTTGAAATAACCTGGTGATCACAAATCCAACATGGCGGCAACGCGAATTATAAATATTCACATGGACGTTTCTCGCAATTTAACCATCCGAGTGCAGTGAAACTTGGTACAGTAAATCCTTATACGAATGTTAATCCACTGGCATCTAATTTATTTCGATTGTTTCCATAACCACCAGATGGCAGCTGTGCGAAATTTTAAAATCTCCTTGTTACTTTTGTGTCCTAATCATGCGATTGAAGTTTGAATGCTACACGTACACAATATTCTTCAGGTAACAGTACATAACTCTAGGACCTACATATATAAAATCTAACATGGCAACCATCCGAACTATTTCGTCGTTTCTCAATATCTACGAATCTATTACAGCAATCAAACTGAAGTTTTGTATGTTGATAGTGGCAGTTAACATAAGTAGGATATATGAAAATAGGCTGTATAGTTCTTCACGGAACTACTTGTTGTTTCTGGAATACCAATTTGCATGAGGTACGGAACCATCTCTATTTCGTTGGCTTTGGTTTTGTGAAATTCCACATTTCCTTAGTAAGTCGGTCATCAGACATACGGAAGATGTGTAGAACAGCAAACTTTTCTTTCCGATGGACGACATTATTATTATTATTATTGAAAACGGCTTTTCAGGTTGTTAGACCCTGTTAAATACTTATTGATGTCTGACGTTTCTTCAGTAAGTATGGGAGAGTGGGCCACAGTGAGACAGAAAGATATATTTTATTATACTGTCTTATTTTTCAAAATATGAAAATGTCTTTATATACTGAAATATAAGTTGATTGTTGTTCATCAATTCCATACCCTTTGAATTTCTAAAGCATCCACACTTTTCTGTAAACATAATAAATTGTGAACATGTTGCAGCCGTCTCACTGTAGCCCACCCGTGGTCCACACTGAGACACAATGAAAAGAATTTATTTTAACTGGTTAAATACATAGATAAACACTAAAACAAAGAATTAATGCCAGAAAACACTACAGCACATTCAGATTACCAACATTTACAGAAAATTAGAGATATTATATTTGTCTTTTTGTTTTGCCTTATGCTCAGGGAACCGGCGACAGTGATCTGTTGTCTTTCGCGGGGACTGAAGCAATATCTGCAACCTCTGTGTTAAAAAAAAACTGCCCATCATTTTTGCACTTTTTCCTAAGAATTTTCCTTCATAATTTCCATCATATAAATCTCGTTTATTTCCCCGATGTAAAATCTTGAGTGTTTCCCTGAAAACTCAACCACAACGAAGTTACCTTCCTTAGGTTTGCGAGCAAGTTGATGAAATGTTAGGAGCTCGATTTCTTCATTATCTGATGAGCTGTCTGAATTAGAAGAATCATCAACGTCATCATCCATGGAAATGTATGTAGCTAGGGCTGCCTTCTTGATTTTCAAGTTCTTTTGGCTGAACAGACTCTTCTTGCAGCTCTCTTGATTTGATTTTTTTAAATGTGTGGACTTAAGAGCAAGTTTTTTTTCTGTGATGTCAGTTGGAATGAAATATCTCCCCTTTTCTCTCCTAGAAGTTGACTCTGACCTCTCCTCAGCTTTGGGGTAGCTCCGTATATCTTTCTCACTGTCTCACTGTAGCCCACCCTCGTGTGTCTCACTGTGGCCCACTTGCGACATGTAAAAACAATTATGTCTACTATCTCACCTACAATACTGAACAAGCTGACAATTCCAATAATTATTATTTAGTAATATGTATGTATTTCGACCATATCATATTCATTAATGTACAATGATACACATAACTATAAAAAAAGATGAACATTTTACTATTCTTACCTCAAAAATGGTTATGTTGTTTATCTCCTACATAACATGCTTCTTTCAAAGAGTAAACAGGATCAAAATGTCTGCTACCATGAGAGCCAACCTCTAAGAAATATTTAAAAATTCTCTCTTTAATAAAATAGATTTAATGAGCTTGTTTCACTGTGGCCCATGTGTCACTGTGGCCCACCTTCCCCTACAGCTGGTATTTTTGAAGATTTCTTCTAAATAGTTTGAAGGGGTGTTTGACTGAGGTTTATGTAGTCTATTGGAAAGTCCTGGAATTAACACGAAACATGAACGAAATCTGAACAGTCAACCTGAGATTTTAGATATGCTGGCTTCATGGTTGGAAGCAAAGGAATTAAAAAAACGATCATTTTCAGAGATCCTATGAAAAGAGGTTTCGAGGCCAAAAGAGTTAAAATCAACCTGTAAAACTTAACATTCCACATCAATGGCGTGCTATTCCATTAGCTGATTACTATCTGCTAGCCGTGTGCTGCGTATTATCATTAATTACATCAGGAAATGTGATTAATCTCAAAGCTTCAGACGATGAACAATGTTACACGATAAAATTAATCCAATACCCTCTCCTAGCTTGTTCCGGCGCCTCAGTGCATGCAAAGGTCTTGCAATGCATGACGGCATTCCTACATAGATTCCATGGGTGCTCGCTAAGAAGTAACAGCTACCCTTCTGACTGGCGTGGCGGGAATGCTTTATCATGTAATAGATGACATATCAATAATAACAAGAAGTTCCGTGACGAACTAAAGAGCCTACTTTTCTTGAAATTTAAGATTCGTGCCAATGATTGATCTATATGGATCTATCTAGAATAATGACGAATTTAAGTTGGTAATATCGAAATTTCTATAGTTCGAAATACTGTGTACCTGGCATAATGTAGCCTAATAGAGAACTACAGTTGGCAGCCCTGGTGACTGAATATATTCTTAGTTCCATCTCTTAAGGTACAGAATACAAAATTTGGTTGAAGTCCAATAGATAGCATGGACGTTACATACAGTTAAACATTGGATCTAACAGCGCGCGTAAAATCATGTTGGCTACAATGACATACATGCATTGGTCAGAAATAATCTGAAATAATATGATCTATTGTCGTGTCAATTTTGAATTAAATCCATTAGTTAGTATAGAAGTTACATGCATTTTAAAATTGGACCTATCAGCAGGCTTAGAATCATGTTGGCAGCACTGGCGTAGGCCTATATTAGTTACTCCAAATTACGGTAATCTAGAATGCCAGGTACTATACGTGTGCTAAGTTTAGAGCTATTGGCTTGCATACTTTCTGATATATTGATATTAGGGTAACAAAAATAGAGATGTATTTATTAACAGTTGGCAACCCTGGTTACTATTAAGAATCGGCATAGTCATATATGTTATGGTGCACATAGCACACACGAAATGTGGTTCAAATCCTAATGATAGTATAGAAGTTACATGTATTTAAATTTGGACCTCTCAGCAGGCTTAGAATCATGTTGGTAGCACTGACGTATGTAAGTTACTCCAAATTAATATAGAATGTCAGGTACTATACGTGTGCATAGTTTAAGGCTGTAGGCTTGCATACTTTCGGATATATGGGTATTTGGATAAAAAAAATTGAGAGCATTTATTATCAGTTGGCAGCCCTGGTGGCTCTTAAGAATACGCACCGTCATATCTGTTTATGTACACATAGCTCATACGAAATTTGGTTGAAATCCAATTGATAGTGTAGAAGTTATATGCATTTAAAATTTGGACCTATCAGCAGGCTTATAATCATTTTGGCAACACTGCCATATATGGCCTCCTGGAAATTAAACTGCAATATAATTATCTATACGTGTGCCAATTTTGAAATAGCTCCCATGTATACTTTCCAGGATATTCAACACGGAGCTCAAATTTCAATTACGATTTTTCAGCAGTATGTAGCACTGACATCATTTTCAAATATGGCCGTGAGATATTCAGATATTTACTCCTACCAAATTCTGTTTCGATTGCTGCAGTGGTTTAGTAGTTGATAGGGGGAGACACACACACAGCCAGACAGACAGACAGAAGGACAGACAGACAGACAGACAGACAGACCGACACACATTTTCCCGATCTCATAAGTCTACGTTTTCCTCATTTTTGCAAAATGTGAAAAGTAGGCTAAAAGTGTGATACGAGCTTTACAGTAGTCGCATATGATGTGTAACATGATGAAATTGAGATGAAATGTATGTGAAGTCATCTGACATGTTATCCTACTCGTATACTACAGAGCTTGTACATTCTTAAATGGTTAATTTACGCTCCGTTTTTACACTGGTACTATGATAAATGTATAGATTGAATTGGAGATATGCTACTGTCACACTTGTTTGAACAAACATCGCACATTATATTGTAAATTACGAGGAGGAATGAAACCATAGTCCCTAGCCTATCTATAGACTACTAGAAATAATGTTCAATACAATCAAATTTTCCAACTCCTGCTTGGTGCAAACTATTGTAATTAAAATTAGATAAATCGTATTCATGTAGATTCTGTTAAAATGACGCATAATATTATGATAGGTATCGTTTAAATCGATAATCCAGTAGCAAAAATAATTGCCGGGACTGGGGTTTGAATCTGAGACCTCATAATTCGCAGACAAAGATGCTATACACGCAGCAATTACAACCACAGAAATTTTGAGTACAAGACAGTTACTCATTTTCACGTGCCGGTAATAATATGGAAGCATTTTTTATGCTCCATTAATATTTTGCTTTTTTTTTTCGATAATGTTCCTGCGAGGAATTGAGTTTTAAATTAGTTATGAATACGCCTACTTGACAGTAAAGGGAATTCCTACAGTGGTCCGTGAAAGACTAGCCCAGTTCCCGTATAAAAAACTCGATATATATTACATTGATCACTGCATTACCGCAATGTGGGTTAATATCTGAATAGCCATTGTGCAGAAACATAATACCGGCTTTGCCGACTAGTTGCAATGTTTCATATTAAAGCATATCATCATTTAAATACTGATACGGAGATTTTAACATGTGTTTTGTGTTTTTTAATCAGTTGATACCGGAGTTCGCATGAGCGTTTACCGTTCAGTATGAAAGTGATTAGCAACGTTACTTTTATTCAGAGATTGAAAAACAGACTCTTAATAAATAATAATTGTTTTCAGCAAATATGATATAAAGGATTTTTTTACACCAAATAACGACAACTTGAAGATGATTTATTGTAGAAATATCTGTAATGGCGCCTCCAAACTTTGAAGTAATTCGTATGTGATATACATTCCACATGGTACCACTGCCAGCGTCTTATGCACTTCCGTCCGATCCACTTCCATCCCATTTTTCAAAATCACTCTCACAAAAATATCCAGCAACCGAGTGGAAAGATGTTACACATCAATAATAATAATAATAATAATAATAATAATAATAATAGTTCACCAAGGACGTTTAAAACAAAAAGTCAATATCCCTTAACTCCAAACTCAGGCATTATTGCACTGTCATACGACCAGAGGCTTTGTATGCAGCGGTATGCATCACAATGAACAAGAAAGGCCTGGTAGAAAAATTAGAGATCAAGGAAAGAAACATCTTGAGGAAAATTCTTGGCCCGATTAAAGAGAAAGGTGAATATAGACGACGGCATAACCATGAGCTGTATATCCATGTCCAAAATAACTCTGATGCTGAGGAAAATGAGAATTGCATTTTATGACCATTTGCCAAGAATCAAACCCACACTATTGACGAACCAGATCGTTACCTATTTAAAAAAGAAGACCAAGCCAGTCTTTTGTATTTACACTCATGTAAATTGTTGAGTGATAGTTTTATCATCCTCCCTATATTATTCTGCTAAGGTCCCATTCCGATTTTGTACAGAAAACAAGGTCCTGTTTACACCAACCTACACATATGGGGTACCGACAGGTTCCGCATAACCCCATGTGTGCCCGAAACGCACTCACTTCCTCTTTAAATGCCTCACAATTAAATAATTACCTTAAAAAATGTACATTTACAATGGGAGCACTGTAACCTGGCGAGCCTGCCGCTAGAGCGCAGGGCAGCGCGGCGTACTGCTAGCTGAGGAGTCTCTCAGCAGATGGCTCCGGTGTGGTCTCGCCAAGACTTTTTCTAGTGTTCAATCTTTGCAAATGTAAAAATTGCTGTAGAAGAAACTCCCGAGCAAACAATAACCGATGAATTCGTTGTAACATCGAATATTGTCTACAATGAGGTGCTGTGACAAGTACAAAACACTGTTCTAAATAATTATTTGTGTTCTTCTCATGTACGTATGCCGTTTAACAACAATAAATACATTTCTCCAAAATTTAAAACTTTTCTCCCACATTCTTCCCCACCACCCCATAAACCTACATTCACGTTGCGAAAGCTCGCACGGACTAACTAGTGTTAATATATCGGCGTGGAGGTTCTGAAAACCATCTCAAAGGTGCCGTGATTCAATGCTGGGAGTTGAGTTCTGTAATTTTAAGTAAAGTAGCGGACCCGTGCGAGAAATCTCGCATGTTCATAGACCACACTTACAATGAGAGACTTAAGGAGAAAGGTTGTTATGTTTTTATTTCAACCAAATGATTATACACACATCAAAAAAAGTTTTGCATCACCTCGGTTCCCAGATCTCCGGCATATAGACGTTGACTGTGTATATTGTATCCAAGATACAGTCCCTTTGACTGTTCATAGATGTCACTAAAACTGCTCAAAGATGTAAACAACCATGCATGAGCAGGGCCTATTAGACGGAGGGGGTACGACAGCCGATCAGTACCAGTCATTCCACCAGGACGAAGGTACGCTGCTCATGTTGTCTGTAGTTCTACCATGCCTAGAAGGTCAATACCGCAGTTCGATCGCGTCCGCATTGTTACTTTGTGTCAAGAAGGGCTCTCAACAAGGGAAGTTTCCAGGCGTCTCAGAGTGAACCAAAGCGATGTTGTTCGGACATGGAGGAGGTATAGAGATACAGGAACTGTCGATGACAGGCCTCGCTCAGGCCGCCCAAGGGCTACTACTGTAGTGGATGACCGCTACTTACGGATTGCCGCTCGGAGGAACCCTGACAGCAATGCCACCATGTTGAATAATGCGTTTCGTTCAGCCACAGGACGTCGTGTTTCAACTCAAACTGTGCGCAATAGGCTGCATGATGCGCAACTTCACTCCCGACGTCCATGGCGAGGTCCAGCTTTGCAACCCCGACACCATGCAGCGCGGTACAGATGGGCCCAACAACATGCTGAATGGACCCCACTGAATTGGCATCACGTTCTCTTCACCGATGAGTGTCGCATATGCCTTCATCCAGACAATCGTCGGAGACGTGTTTGGAGGCACCCTGGTCAGGCTGAACGTCTTAGACACACTGTCCAGCGAGTGCAGCAAGGTGGTGGTTCCCTGATGTTTTGGGGTGGCATTATGTGGGGCCGACGTACGCCACTGGTGGTCATGGAAGGCTCCGAAACGGCTTTACGATACCTGAATGACATCCTCCGACCCATAGTGCAACCATATCGGCAGAATATTGGAGAGGCATTTGTCTTCATGGACGACAATTCTCGACCTCATCGTGCACATCTTGTGAATGCGTTCCTTCAAGATAACGACATCGCTCGACTACAGTGGCCAGCATGTTCGCCAGACATGAACCCTATCGAACATGCCTGGGATATGTTGAAAAGGGCTGTTTATGGACGTCTTGACCCACCAACCACTCTGAGAGATTTACGCCGAATTGTCGTTGAGGAGTGGGACAGTTTGGACCAACAGTGTCTTGATGAACTTGTGGATAGTATGTCACGACGAATACAGGCATGCATCAATGCAAGAGGACGTGCTACTGGGTATTAGAGGTAATGGTGTGTACTGCAATCTAGCTGTATGATGGTACAACATGCAATGTGTGGGTCTCATGAGCAATAAAACGAGCTGAAATGTTGTTTGTGTTGATCTCTATTCCCTTTGTATTTAAAGGTTCCGGAACTCTTGGAACCGAGGTGATGCAAAACTTTTTTTGATGTGTGTAGAACACTATGTACATTTCAGTTAGAATTCAAAGTTCTACGTTCCCTAACTTAGGAAGGCAATCACTGAAAATTAGATCATCATAACACTCACCGGTTATTCGATATTTATGAAATTAAACAATTTGAGTATTCATTCCTTTGATTTAGGCTAATTCTGAGCGTATCTTCGTGCAGCAATAGTATCTGCCAATCGCACACTTCGTACAGTTTTTTTAAAATTCATTTTTAAAAGAAATTATAGATATTTATGAAATTAGAGTGCAATGCGCCTCAGGAGGGATCTATACTACTGAGATAAATATATGATTTTCTGAAACTTCTGCTGTTTACATTTGATTTTGTGATTCCTCTTAAAAATAATAACTCTTTCTCTTTCAAAACAGGGCAGTCGAAAAGCAGGTTATTTACAGTTTGAGAGGATCCACAAAAGCACGTACAGTCATTTACAACAGTGATGTGTAATCGCTCAAAGTATGACGTGAATTTCCCATGTACAGATAACAATGGAGTAAGCACAAAGTTCGGAAATGGAATTTTACTTCGAAGTCGATGCTGAATATCAGGGGGAACAAGAAGTTCCGTGATGAACTAAAGAGCCTACGTTTCTTAAAATTTAAGATCCATGCCAATGATTAATCTATATGGATCTATCTATAATAATGACGAAATTAAGTTGGTAATATCGAAATGTCTAATTAGTTCGAAATACTGTATACCTGAAATAATGTAGCCTAATAGAGAACTACAGTTGGCATCCCTGGTGACTGAATATATTCTTATTTCCATCTCTTAAGGTACAGAATACAAAACTTGGTTGAAGTCCAATGGATAGCATGGACTCTACGTGCAGTTATACATTGGATCAAACAGCGCGCGTAAATTCATGTTGGCAGCAATGCAATGCATGTATTGGTCAGAAATAATCTGAAATAATATGATCTATTGTTGTGCCAATTTTGAATGAAATCCATTAGTTAGTATAGAAGTTACATTCATTTTGAAATTGGACCTATCAGCAGGCTTACACTCATGTTGGCAGCACTGACGTATTTTAGTTACTCCAAATTAATCTAGAATGCCAGGTAGGCCTACTGTACTGTACGGGTGCAAAGTTTAGAGATATTGGCTTGCATACTTTCTGATATATTGATATTAGGGTAACAAAAATAGAGACAGCATTAATTAACAGTTGACAGCCCTGGTTGCTCTAAAGAATACGCATAGTCATATCTGTTATGGTGCACATAGCACATACGAAATTTGGTTGAAATCCAAATGATAATATAGAAGTTAAATGTATTTAAATTTGGACCTCTCAGCAGGCTTAGAATCATGTTGGTAGCACTGACGTATATAAGTTACTCCAAATTAATATAGAATGTCAGGTACTATACGTGTGCATAGTTTAAAGCTGTCGGCTTGCATACTTTCTGATATATGAGTATTTGGATAAAAGAAATTGAGAGCATGTATTAACAGTTGGCAGCTATGGTGACTCTTGAGAATACGCTCAGTCATATCTGATTATGTACGCATAGCATATACGAAGTTTGGTTGAATTCCAATTGATAGTGTAGAAGTTATATGCATTTAAAATTGGACCTATCAGCAGGCTTATAATCAATTTGGCAATACTGCCATGTATGGCTTCTTGGAAAGTAAACTGAAATATTATTATCTATACGTGTGCCAATTTTGAAATAGCTCCTATTCATACATTCGAAGATATCCGACATGCTTTTCAAAGTTCAATTGTGATTTTTCAGCAGTTGGTAGCATTAACATAATTT
Organism: Meconema thalassinum; assembly: GCA_946902985.2. Taxonomy (NCBI): domain Eukaryota; kingdom Metazoa; phylum Arthropoda; class Insecta; order Orthoptera; family Tettigoniidae; genus Meconema; species Meconema thalassinum. The sequence continues at coordinate 97,399,025 of OX336399.1, forward strand.
TCAAATACGGCATTGAGATATTCTGATATAGATCTTTACTCCTACCAAATTTTGCTTCGATTGCTGCAGCCGTTTAGGAGTTGATAGGGGGTGGGGGTGGGACACACACACAGCCAGACAGACAGAGGAACAGACAGACAGAAGGACAGACAGACACACATTTGCCCGGATCGATCTCATAAGTCTACTTTTTCCTAATTTTTGCAAAATGTGAAAAGTAGGCTAAAAATCTCTCGTGACAGATCCTTTCGGAGTTGAGGTCCAAATGATATTCCACTGGTGAGTTATGTAGTCTTTGATCTTTCTTTTCAGGTGACTTATTGGAGTTCTGTCATATGATACTTCCATTGCTGATTGTGGACCCTCTTATATAGCTTGTTCATCTGCTCGTTCATTCTCAATGGTCCCTGTGTGTCCAGGAAACCAGGAGAGACAGACATGGAAACCATGCTGAGTTATTGAGCTTATATCAGCAACTATTGGGTTCAAGTTGTACTTGTCGTTTTAGAATGTATGTATTCAGTTCTGAAAAAAAAAAAAAGATTTTCTGTCGGACATCGCAGTAATGTGCTCAATTGTTATTTACTGTATTTTTGGAAGATTATTCACCTGGTCGTGAAAAATCTTACCAATATATTATATCTAGCTCTTAAGCCCGGCGTTACTCGGGATCACAATTAGATATTGGGATATCGTACCTTTGCTCGCTGGGACGTATTGTGTGCAACCCGGAGGAAGGTTATAATGAACAATATTTTGCCACTCAATGTCGTTGTGCGTGTTTATCTTTCTGATAAACAATTGTGTTGAAATTGTTAAGTAGGTGGGTACGACGACTCTATACTGCTTGTTGCTTATAATAGATTAATCCTGAAATTTCGCTAATATAACTCAATATTTAAGGAGCCTATTTTAATCTAAGTGTGCATTATTAACCTAGGCCTAACTATTACATTTTAAAGACCAATGAATTTCATTTACTTCATTGTATTTACCTCGCGTGTATTGCCGAACAGCAACATTTCAAGAGGATAATGGCAGTCCGCCGATAACTCTTAGAATCCCAGCTTCATAATAATACGAGGCACGTCCAGAAAGTAAGCTCCGTTTGGTAATTAAATTAAATTGTGTACAGATACAGAAAAAATATTTATTGCACAACATTCTACACCTCTTAAACTACTTTTCCACATAACTGCCGAACTTTTTCAGGCATTTGTCATAGAGTGGCACAAGTTTTTGGATATCTTCTTCATAGAAGTTGCCGCCGACCCGTAAACGAGAGTGAAGACTCCCCTGTAAGATATGCTACTGTTTGGCCACCACTTTTAGGCAAATTGCGTATGTGGTTAGGAGAACTCCTAAACATACGCAGTTCTCCTGGTAAGCACGCAATTTGTCTAACAGTGGTGGCCAAACAGTAGGATATCTTACAGGGGATTCTTCACTCTCGTTTACGGGTCGGCGGCAACTTCTATGAAGAAGATATCCAAAAACTTGTGCCACGCTATGACAAATGCCTGAAAAAGTTCGGCAGTTATTTTTTCTGTATCTGTACACAATTTAATTTAATTACCAAACGGAGCTTACTTTCTGGACGTGCCTCGTATATGCATTTGATTAGGGGAATAACGAATACTAAAAGAAAATACATAAAAAATATCATCTAAGAATCTACATGTCCACGCACACTTAAATATGAACCACACATAGCAGTGCAGAGGAAGCCTCCGTGGCTTAGGCGGCAGCACGCCGGCCTCTCACCGCTGGGTCCGTGGTTCAAACCCCGGTCACTCCATGTGAGATCTGTGCTGGACAAAACGGAAGCAGACAGGTTTTTCTCCGGGTAGTCCGGTTTTCCCTGTCACAATTTCATTCCAGCAACACTCTCCTCTATCATTTCATTTCATCTGTCATTCATTTAATCATTGCCCCAGAGGAGTGCGTCAGGCCTCGGCAGCCGGCACAGTTCATACCCTCGCCGCTAGATGGGGGCTTCATTCATTCCATTCCTGACCCGGTCGGAGACTGGAAGCAGGCTGTGGATTTTCATTTTTTTCACATAGGAGTGCAGAGACAGCTTGTGGCCACGAGACAAACTAACCCCATCAAACATGGTAGCAATTGTCATATGCGCACTAAGTAATATTGTGCAAGCTACGTATCATGTCATGATTTAGAGTAAAAGTAACGAAACACACTATAATCATTTCAAGTAATAATAACAAACCATTTTAAACATATCAATATTTCTAAGTTTATGCCGTGTCTTGTGACGGGTTTGACCAGTAAGATTTATAAGGCAAACTTAATAAACTAATGGGAGGGTCGGTAGGATACGTCACAGTAGTCTGTGAATTTAGGTTGCACATAATGGCAGAAAACAACCAAAAATAGTTAAATATTTGCAAATAGAAGCATTCAAGTAACAAAAAATAAATCTATAAACAGTAAGAAAGCATCCCGTGCAAAATGGAAACAATAATACCCTGGTAAACCGTCGTAAAGATACAAATACTCACATACAATAAGCGACGCTGATACAATAAAATTATACTCAAAATCACGGTTGTTTCCACCCCAATATCCACCTTTATATATAATACAGTTCATGTAGGGATATAATATTTGTACATTCCTCACTCATACTGTAAAATAACGAATTTTCCCCAATGCTGTAGGTCCCCATCCTCGTGACGACGCCCTTAAATAACATTATAAAGATTGTGGGGCATGGAAATGCAGTATTTGTGCCAAATGGCCTAAATGAAGGGAATGGGAGAGGGCTGTCCGAATTTTCAAGTAGATAGTGTTACTCGACTTGTTCCAAATGCTAAGTACATAAAATTCGGTTCAGATCGGTGAAACGGTGTAGATTTGAGCCAAGAAAAACGGTGTAGATTTGTGGCAAAGGGCCTAAATGAAAGGAATGGAGAGGGCTATCTAATATTATTTTGGCCAAAAACCTTCCTTGGAGTGTGCACTACAACCCTACAAAATTTCATTGCAAACGGTTAAACGGTGTCGCAGTCCATTAGCTTCGGACAGATATACATATCCATTTATATATATAAGATTTACTTTTCTTTAAAAAACAAATTACATAAATACTAGAACATACACAAGAGTTGCGACGCAGAAACAGCTGTAAAATTACATGCAACAGAATATTAACCCTTGAGGACTGGCGCTTGAGTATTTTTGATCCGAGGCTTAATAATGCTCTATATTTTCGTTTTGGTCAGCCCTCATTTCCTGTCGCTTACTGTACCTTCCTTTCTAGCCTTGAAATTCACCCTGCGACGGATAAATGTCCATAGCCTTTTGAACACTGAAGTTATTTCTATATTATTTAAGGACGGGTCAGATTTACCCATGGCGCCAGTCCTCGCGTGACAATTTTCGGCTTGCGTTAGTCGGGACAATCTGCAAAAAATAAGGGGAAAAATCGACCTATTTTGGTGCAGCACAATCACATAGTTCACGTTCTTGTTGATATCCATGTTTAGGGTGTAGGGACACTTTGGACATCAGCTCCTTTGTTCAAAAAAGTTGAGATGACTGCTTTGCTGCCACTATCACAGCCAATTATACAGTTAAGAAAATTACTGCCTTTTGTCTGCGTGTTAATATAAATAAACCTCATTTTAGCCTATTTTCATTTATGAAAAAAATAGGCTTATGAGATCACCTTTTGTTCTTGTGTCTGTCTCTGTGTGCGTGTGTGATGGATTTTGTGTGTCCCCCCTAATAACTTCTAAACGGCTGGAGCGATATCAATGAAACTCAGTAAGTTCATAGCACTATTCCGGGCGACCCCGACCAGGTCCTTCAAATTTTGTTACGTCTCACCAATCCAACATGGCGGCTGTGCGAAATATTTCACCAGCATTCAATATCTCCGAAACTATTCTCGATATCACCCTGGGATTTTGTACAGTAATGAAGGAAATTACTAGAAGTTCACCTATGTGACTTTTGAAAACCTGGTAACTTCAAAACCAACATGGGGGCCAAGCGAAGTTGCGACATTTAAATAGACGTTTCTCGCGATTTAACCAACCAAACGCAATGAAACTTGGTACAGTATATGCTTATACACATTGTAATGCATCGACATCTAACTTCGTTCAATTGTTTACATAACCTCAAGATGGTGGATGTGCGAAATATTTCACCGGCATTCTATATCTCTGAAATTATTGCGGGTTAAAGGACACTACTGGAAGTTCATCTATGAGACTTTCAAAAACCAGTTAACTACAAAACGAATATGGCGGCCAAGCGAATTTGAAAGTTTTAAATAGACTTTTCTCGCGATTTAATGATCCAAACGCAATGAAACTTGGTACAGCAAATGTATATACACATTGTAATGTACTGGTTTCTAAATTAGTTCAATTGCTTATATAACCTCAAGATGGCGGCTGTGGGAATTTCGAAAATTAAGTTTTTATTTATTGTGTTATAATCATGCGATCGAAATCAACATTTGAATAATGAACGTACACAATAATCAACATCTAATAGTGCATAACTCTATGGTCTACATATATTAAAATCCAACATGACGACCATCCGAAATATTTAGACGGTTCTCAATATCTATTAATCTACTACAGCAATGAAACTTACAATTTCTATGTTGATAGAGGCAATTGATATTAGTAGGATATATGAAAATAGGCTATTTAGTTCTTCACGGAACTACTTGGTTTATATTGGGAATAGTTCACAGGAAGACACCAGGTGTAAAATAGGCCTACATTCATTAAAATCCGTACGACTTCGACAAAAAAGGAAGTGACACACTATTTGTCAAAATGGCCAGGCGCCATTCCTCGTTTTATAATTTTTCACCCCAGTCCTCAAGGGTTAAGCAATGATGCCCAGTATAATTTAGAAATTATAAACGTAATGTTTCTTGCCATTCCTAAAGATTTCGGCAAATATCACTTGGAACGTTTTTAGAGTCGCATCCCTTCAATGAAATGTTGATGCAAAAATAGCTGCAATCATGCGTATTGCTGCTGACCTTGTACACTGCGGTCTTCATGTCTCCCCTGAATGCACCTTACAGATAATTGCCTCTGCAGTGGGTATTTATACAGGCAACAAGAATATACTGCCTCTTAGTTCTTCATTTACATTTTAAAACAGGATAACGACAGTACGTAAAGAAGTTACAACTCCGGCAAGAACGCTTTAAAAGTCGGCTTCCAGCGTGATGTAGTGCGGAACTGTAAGAGTTTATATACCTAAGCAACTGCCGCTGTCGTGCGTCTTAAGTCTTGTAAGATACGCGAATGGATGGACGTGGTAAATGTAGATCGAATGGAGGGTGTGTGTTGTCACGGGAGTAATACAGTGTTCAGTTTAGAAGGGTTGTGCATTGATTGCGAACAGTACACATTGCGGACAAGGCTAAAACCGTCCAAATTCCGAACAACTAAATATACCCTGTCAGGTAAAAGGCTCTCTCTACTCATGGAGTCAAATACAGCATATCGTATATAGCTTATTCTTCCAGATCAAGAACTAAGACTCTACTGTAGATTCTCTGAAGCTTTTACCAACTAGATGACATTAAAATTATTAAAGTAACATACAAACAAGCCGGAAATGTGGTTAAATCCCCTTATCTACCATCACAGATATTGAAAGTTCTATTGCCCAATTGTTTTATTTACGGTTTGATCATTTTAAATGATCTTGTCGACTTCGTCGTTACGCTGGGGTCTGGCGTTACGTAACGGTGACGGGACGAAATGCACCCAGATGCACTGAGTTGTGTGACGTCATAGTACCGCTTGGTGCATGTGTTCCCCGACAATCTCTACTTCGTTAATATAAGACAAAAATCCCCGATTCTTGGATGCCCCGGGTAATCTCGAGAACCACTGGATGGATTGTGATGTGGTTTTCACCTTTCTGTAAAGGATATCTCGAGGAAAGATTCTGTGGAAAATAATTTATGTATGACCAAAGGAAGCCAAGCAGTAACGATTTCAGTGAAAATGTCGAAACAAACTTGGCGTCCGTGCGCTTCTTAAGCTTATGCAGGGCAAACCGTGAAAATATCAATATTCTATGAGCGTAAGAATCGGTCAGCGTGAGAAGTTCTACAAAAAAAGTCCCCGAGAGCATATCTCTTATCTTCATTACATCGCCCACTATAAGTGTTTTAGACTGGATGGAAGGGGCAAGTCCTCGCGCGCTCGACCTTGCTTTGCCCTTGGTTTGCACTTGCCGTTCGCCAGTATTTTGAAACAAGATAAGCAATATAAGTATTATGCAGATAATTTTCTAACATGTCAAGAGTCTTTGGCATCGAGCGAAGCGAGAAGCCTCCAGCCTTTCTAGCATTTTTCAGCATTTGTGGCATTTAAAATGATACAAAGTCTAGTCTTTCAGACTGACTGTCACTTTTCTGGCTTAGTGATTCATAATATCAAACATCGACAGGATACAAATGAAAATAATAATGATATTAATTGGTCTCAATATATATAAATATATCCAATTTTCCTTAACAATGTACCAAATTGTGGCTTAGGTTGGTTTGCTGAATAAAATATAATTATTTTCCAGTTAATAACGTAAACATATGTTGAATGGTGACAATACATAAGTAAACAACTCAAACGAATGGACACAAACAGGTTGACTAAACTGATTTTAATTTTTTTTTAGCCTACTTTTCATATTTTGCAAAAATGAGGAAAAAGTAGACTTATGGGATCGGGCAAATGTGTGTCTGTCTGTCTGTCCTTCCGTCTGTCTGGCTGTCTGTCTGTTCTTCTGTTTGTCTGTCCTTCTGTCTGTCTGGCTGTGTGTGTGCCCCCCCCCTATCAACTCCTAAACGGCTGCAGCAATCGAAACAAAATTTGGTAGGAGTAAAGATCTATACCTGAATATCTCACGGCCATATTTGAAAAGGATGTCAGTGCTACCAACTGCTGAAAAATCGCAATTGAAATTTGAGCTCTATGTTGGATATCTTGGAAGGTGTGAATGGGAGCTATTTCAAAAATGGCACACGTATAGATAATTATATTGCAGTTTAATTTCCAGGAGGCCATACATGGCAGTGTTGCCAAAATGATTATAAGCCTGCTGATATATCCAAATTTTAAATGCATATAACTTCTACACTATCATTTGGATTTTAACCAAATTTCGTATGTGCTATGTGTACATAAACAGATATGACTGAGCATATTCTAAAGAGCCACCAGGGCTGCCAACTGTTAATAATTGCTCTCAATTTTTTTGGTCCAAATACCCATATATCAGAAAGTATGCAAGCCGACAGCTTTAAACTATGCACACGTATAGTATCTGACATTCTATATTAATTTTGAGTGACTTATATACGTCAGTGCTACCAACATGATTCTAAACCTGCTGAGAGGTCCAAATTTAAATACATGTAACTTCGATACTATCATTTGGATTTCAACTAAATTTCGTATGTGCTATGTGCACCATAACATATATGACTATGCCGATCCTTAAGAGTAACCAGGGCTGGCAACTGTTAATAAATACTGTCTCTATTTTTGTCACCCTAATATCAGTATATCAGAAAGTATGCAAGCCAATAGCTCTAAACTTTGCACATGTATAGTACCTGGCATTCTAGATTAATTTGGAGTAACTAATATTGGCCTACGCCAGTGCTGCCAACATGATTCTAAGCCTGCTGATAGGTCCAATTTTAAAATCCATGTAACTTCTATACTAACTAATGAATTTCATTCAAAATTGACATAACAATAGATCATATTATTTCAGATTATTTCTGACCAATACATGTATGTCATTGTTGCCAACATGATTTTACGCACGCTGTTAGATCCAATGTTTAACTGCATGTAACGTCCATGTTATCCATTGGACTTCAACCAAATTTTGTATTCTGTACCTTAAGAGATGGAACTAAGAATATATTCAGTCACCAAGGCTGCCAACTGTAGTTATCTATTAGGCTACATTATACCAGGTATACAGTATTTCGAACTAATTAGAAATTTTCGATATTACCAACTTAATTTCGTCATTATTTTAGATAGATCCGCATAGATTAATCATTGGCATGAATCTTAAATTTTAAGAAAAGTAGGCTCTTTAGTTCGTCACGGAACTTCTTGTTGGACTCCTAATCAACAACCTCACTGCTCTGGTTTATGAATACCAGAGACGACCTCCAAATTCTGCATCTAAAACCCGACGACACCTTCAATAGAGATATTTTCCGCAACAAATATACTGACTAATCGGCTAACCCGAGATGAGGCACCGCATCCGAAAAGAAGACAAGGTACCACCTGAACAGTGGTGCGCTAGACGGCCCACTCCCAGAAAATGAGGGAATTCTGGGTTCAGAGAAATGCGAAACAAATTGCCGAGTGTAACAAGACTTAATGTGGTCTTAGAAGGCCTCAACGAATTATTTATTTATTTATTTATTTATTCATTTATTTATTTATTTATTTATTTATTTACTGGCAGCCCGCCAGGAACTGTTATGAATGCATTACGTGATAAGCGCTTTATTTTCTATGTCAATGAACTACGACCTATATCTCTCTTACGTCTCAGCATGATGGGTTAAAATCACTGACTGGTCTAATAATTATATTATCATGGAGATGCATGTGCAACGAATTCTTGTCAGTCGTAATTTAAGAATGGCGAGGTGCATGAAACACAAATCCCCCTTCCGTCCAATCTTAACTTGACTGTGTATTTTGCGCAACGAAAAGTTCACAGGCGAAATGAAGAAACGCCGTGTTGCACTTCCAGGGAAACTCCTAACACAACCACTCTTCTCTGAAGTCTTAACTCAACATGACTCAACAGTTTACTGCTGGCTGTATATGGGGAAATAGGCTCGCTCTCCCGCTAGCTAGTCTGTAACTGGGGTGATAGGCTCACCCCTAGCTAGGTCGTAAACTGTCGTTTCAGTTATGGAATGGAGATTGTTGGAAGAAATGAATTCATAGTGGGCGATGTATTGAAGATAGAGATATGCTTTCGGGAACTTTTTTTAGAACTTTTCATGCTGAACAAATCTTACACTCATAGTATATAGATATTTTTAACGGTTGGCCCAGCGTAAGTTTAAAATGTGCTCGGACGCCAGGTTCTTTTTCGACTTTTTCACTGAAATCGTTACTGCTTGGCTTCCTTTGATCATACATAAATAATTTTCTACAGAAACCTTCCTCAAGATATCCTTTACAGAATGGTGAAACCGCATCAAAATCCATCCAATGGTTCTCGACAGTACTCGTGACATCCAAGAATTGGGGACTTTTGTTAGTTGGTTAGTTAGTTAGTTATTGTTTTAAGGGGCGGAACTACGAGGTCATCTATCCCTATTCGGGGACTTTGATTTATACTATGTAGATAAGTAAATAGGCCTATGTAAATAAGTACCGTACATAATAAGTAGGTTGAATTAATAATTTAAGTACATAAGGAAGTAAAGGACTGAATTCAAATGGCTGTTTTACTCGTTTCTAGAGAAGTAAAGAATTTTGAATTAGGCTACTGTAATTTTGAATCTATCTCCTTAATTTGTGCGTGGCAGTACTGAAACCAAACAGTAGGCCTAGTGTCATCAGGGGTACATTTCGGGAGTATAGTTCATTACATTTTCTGTAATAGGATGTCACCATGATTTATCTTCGAAGTCTACTGCAAGGCTGTAACAAGCGTATCGATGCCTTTGACGCGGTTAATCTTGATAATGGAGTCCGCGGAAGTGACGTGTGACGTATCGTGCAAGCAGGATGTTCTCGCCTTAGGATGCGTACAACTTCCGCTCCATACAGCAGGGATGGGTTGTGGTGGTATTTGTTGTTGTTTTATACCTTCACAGGATGGTGGTATGTTTATTAAACTCCTATCAAAAGGATAAGATTTTTATTATCAAAGATTATGATGTTCTTGTAGCCTTATTTAAGAAATTATTTTTGACGAAAGTTTTAATATTTTTGAAGATCAAATATTATTTCTGTAGTCTAACCTTTAGACCTGCGGTATGGGCTAATTTGTTTTTAATTAAAAATAAATCTTCCACTTCGGCTTCACCCACGGACTCTGAAGGGGATCATTCCTCTACCGTCACAAAGATGGTGTCTGTGAGCTGAACACACTTTGTCAGCTGATACAACTGGGGATGGTGACAGGCTGATCGCCCAGGAGACCGCTAACTTCGGTCTAATTAAGGAAAGGTCAGGGAATGGATTTTGGAAGTAAGTCGTACGTGGACCTGTTAGAAGGAACCGCCCCGGCATTTGCCTGATGGTGAAGATGGGAAACCACGAAAACCATTGTTAGGACAGCCGAGGTGGGATTCGTAACCACACTCTCCCGATGCCACCTAGGCATAAAGTTAACGCTCTCGGCCATCGTGGCTAGCAAAAAAAAATAGAATACAAAATACAATTAAACAGGTGGTTCCGTGAAGAATTAAATAGCTTATTTTCATATATCCTACTTATGTTAATTGGCTCGCTCAACATACAAAATTTCAGTTTGATTGCTTTAATAGATTAGTAGATATTAAGAACCATCTAAATACCGGGTGAGTTAGCCGTGGTTGTTACGGCATGACTGCTGGCAGTCGCTCACATCCGGGAGGCGAGGAGGTTCGAATCCCCCGCCGGCAACCTTGAAGATGGTCTTTTGTGGTTTCCCATCTTCCTTCCAGGCAAATGCCGGGGTTGGTCCCTAACTATAGGCCACAGCCGCTACCTTCCAACTCCTCATCCTTACATTAAAACTTTCCTCCCCAGACAACACTCCACACGCGATGGTACATGTAGCTCACCCATTGGGTGTCCACCTCGAAGCAGCTACAAAACTGGCGAACCGAACATGTCCTCGAACACTCCCGGCGCTAAAAGCCATACGCTAAAAAAACAACTTAATATTTCGGATGGTCACCATGTTGGTTTTTTATATAATGTAGGCCATAGAGTTACGTACTATTAGATGAAGAGTATTGCGTAGGTTCATTATTCAAACGTTGACTTTGATCGTATGATTTGGACACAAGAAATAAGAGCATAATTTTAAAATTTTGCACAGCCGCCATCTTGAGGTCATTTAACAATTGAGGTAAATTAGATGTCAGTGCATTACAATGCGTATAGACATCTTCTGTACCAAGTTTCACTGCGCACGGATGGTTAAATCGCGAGGAAAGCCTTTTTAAATGTTTCCACTTCGCCTGGCCACTATGTTCGTTTTGTACTGAAGAGGGTTTTGAAAGTCACATAGGTGATTTTTAGTAGAGTCCTTTATCACCGTACAAAAAAAAATCATGGAAATATCAGTAATAATAATAATAATATCGTATGGCCTCGGGTGCCCGGTGCAAACTTTGCTATTTGACACCCAGAGGGTAGCTTGCATGTCGAATTTCGTAGTTCCTTGACTACGAAAGTCAAGGAGGTTAGATGTTAGATGTCTAATCTCCTTTAACACAATAGCGCTTTCTAGTAGAGAAATGACGAACTTTGTGCTGGCGGAAACTCCCGAGATTAATTTTGCCATTATGAACTCGGCCTACTGAATTCAAATGGGTTCTTTGACATGCCAACATCGTATGACATGCGTATCGTATTTTTGCCGCCTTTCAAAAATCACTTACCACGGTCAGGGGCGAACCTGCAATCTTGGGGTTAGTAGACCGACACGCTGTCCACTCACCCACCGTGGCAAGCTAATATCAGTAATGATTTTGGAGATATAGAATGCAAGTTAAATATTTCACACAGCCACCATGTTGAATCGGTGAGACGTAATACAATTTGAAGGCCACGGTCGGGGTCGGACAAAATAGTGCTAAGGCCTTACCGCGTTTGATTGAAATTTCTCCAACCTTTTAGCTTTTATTAGACACTCACACACACACACACACACACACACACACACACACACGGACAAAAAGTGATCTCACAAGCCTCTTTTTAGCCTATTTTCATTTATGAAAAAATAGGCTTACGAGATCATCTTTTGACCATTTGTGTATGTTTATGTGTGTGTGTGTGTGCCCGCCTAATGAAATTTAAATGGCTGGAGCGGTTTGAAGGTGATAAAGGGTATCTACTAGAAGTTAATTGCAAAACCAACATGGCGACCAAGCGAAGTTGAACCATTTAAAGAGAGTTTTCTCGAGATTTAATCATCCGAACGCATTGCAATGCACTGAGATCTAAGTTAGTTAAATTGTCTACATAACCTCAAGATGGCGGCAATGCAAAATTTTAAAATTAAGTTTTTATTTCTTGTGTCCTAATCATGCAATCAAAGTCAACGTTTGAATAATGAACCTAGGCAACAAATGCCATCTAATAGTACTGTACCCTTCAATGGTTTCTCGGATGCCGACTCTAGCTCGGGGTAATGGTCTGTCCGGTGTGGCTCTAACTTAATCTAAACACCCTAGGAATATCGTCAAGGATCACAGGAGGCTTAACTTAAAATCAGTATGTCAGAGAACTCCTAATATAAAATCATTTATTCACAAAACATCATCTCCCACTTGCTCCTATCCATAGACAATAAAACAACAAAATATACTCCCTTAAATTATTCTAATCAACAAAATCAAATTGAAAAAGGTAAATTATGATCACACTGGCTGAAACCAGGAAAAGAAAAATAATCTATTTCACTGCAGTCCACTGCTTCAAGTTCAAAAATAAAACGTCAACAGACTTAATTCATCAAAACTATGGTCTGAATAACCCAGCCATTCTATCAAAGAAAATGCGCACTCATGTTTATAACTTGCAAAATTGGTTTTTGGGGCTCGGACATGTTTTCTCGTACAATCATCATTCTTCCTCACAAGAGTCAAACAATGAAGGCAATAGACTTATTCTAGGCCACAGGCATGTGTGCTTAAAAACAATTAATTCACTCAGAGCTATGACTCTGCTAATTACGGTAACCCAAACAAGTCAAATACATGAAGCATCAAATAAACACACTTCGGTGGCCGATGCCCCGTTACTTTAATTAGCAAACAACTATAATGAATGCACTCAAAATGATATCACAATACATGACGTCGCTTCCTGAAGCGGTACAAAAAAAAGAAACAAACCCTGGGAAGCTCAACTACCTTCCCTCAGAAGAAAACAATACCATCCAACGTGGTCCCCGACCTTGTGACAGACAATCTCACACCATAATAAACCAGCTGGGCGGGCAACAACCTTCGCTGCTCCTTTCAGAATTCAGACGGCTGGCCACAATCTTATACCTGCCCCCTATGACTGCCTTGGGTTCTAGCTGTACAGTTACCTTTCCGACGGAGCTATAGCGCACTCTCATCAGACAATGAATTCAATCATTTCACTTACCAATTATATCATCGTAGACTTGCGGGAATTTCGCCTCCGCTATTAATTCACTTACCATTTATATCATCGTAGACTCGCGGGAATTTCGCCTCCGTTATTAATTTCAGCTCGACCCAGGATCAACTCTCAACCTTTTCTGAATATTATATTATCATCCAGCCATTTTGTCTTACCTTTCTTTACCTTGGTGCGGTTATCAATTACCATACTTACTGTTCACCTAATTTCAGTGTCACTACTGGTCTTTGTCACAATGTCAAGCTATCTCCCCCATACTAGCTTTTACGTTAATATCGTGCGTAAGCACTATCAACCCAATTATTCCCTTAAATATGCATTCAGCAAAGTTACTGACACCCTCAAACAAAACACATTTAAACAAGATTTGATGCTCATATACAAATCTTACATTATAAAACACACAAAAAAATCATAAATGACAAATATACACAAATTTACTGTGCCCAAAATATCTATTTTATCATACTTGCTTATGATCGAGATAACCTTATCCGATTCCCATGATGGGATACGCTATGGCAAACATGCCCCATGCAATATCTACTTATCTCGTATACATCATGATGGTGATGGTCTGGTCCTTGATATCAGTCTTCTGGATCACTTGGTTCATCTTGCAAGGAGGATAATTTACACACGGTTTCCAAAAAAAATTCACCAAAGCAAAGGTCCACTGTGAATTATTATTATTATCACAATGCACGGTTCTCGCGTATGTAGCTCCTACCTCCTACAGGTATCATCAACCTACTCAATTCAGTTGATAGTTCGTAGCTTCCTATATCACTGACTTTGCTACTAATAGCACGTGTGGCTATCTCTATCATATGATTGTTTCGTACTGTCACGGTATGCACACTCACGATACTATTCCGATTTGCACTCACGAATACTTAGCGATATTCAAATGTCCAAAGATAGAACAGCTTATCCTTATAAAATTTGTCAATATTTCAGAACGGGGCGATCATAGGCTCGCGTCTATGCAATACTCAAAGAAGAACTTGTAAAATTTCTTAATATTTCAAACCGCCACGATCGTGGGCTAGCGCCTCTTCAGCGCCCCAAATTGAACTTATAAAACTTGTCAATATTGATACTATTTTGACCTCCACGAGCGTGAGCTTGCGCCTCTGCAGCGCCCGGAGTTGAACTGTTTTCGCTGCGTCTCCAGCTGTTATTTATATGATTAGTCGTAGAAGTACTTGGAGTGGGGAGCTTTTAGAATTTATTTCTATAATAACACTCGCATGAATATGCAAATTAGCTCCTTTGAAAGTCCTCATTTTCAATGTCTCAATGGCTTCTTTTAATCCAAAATCCGATCGTTGGATCCTTAGATAATGAGCTCCGTAATTCCCTTCATTTTTCCTTAATTTCGGCGGGATTTGGTCGCGTCTCGCGTCCCTCGCTGCTATTGGTAGTTTCAAATCCACCCCTGATTTCATTTTAATTCTGGCAAAAATCACAGAATGGCTCAATTTAAATTTTGAAGATACTTCTGAGAGGCTGGGATTGTCCCCTATACGATGGTGTAATTCCTGTTTCTGCATTTTAATTACTGCTCCAATTTCTTTCAAATGGGCGGGGTTTATCTAGTAAGTGATCGTTGAAATTTTCGTATGTACCCGCTTGGTTGAATGACCGTTTCGCGTTGTCTAAGCGCATGTGGTTACCAGAATGTGGCCCTCTCTTCCTCTCTCCATTGTCTGCGCTAGGTGAAAGTTACAGCAAAAGCACGTTCGGGTCTTCCTTATTTGTCCTCTGGTCGACAGGCAACGTCTTTTCTTACATCAGCTTTGAAACATGAATAAAATCTTGTTGAAATAAATATGTAGAATTTATGCAATCACAGATGCATAAAGGTTACAGTACATAACTTTATGGCCAACATATAAAACTCGAACGTGGTGACCATCCGAAATAGTTAGACGGTTCTCAATATGTATATTAATCTTTGACAGCAATCAATCTGAAATGTTCTATGTTGATAGAGACTATAAACATAAGTTCACCTATGGGACATTCAATAACCTGGTGAGCACAAATCCAACATGGTGGCGACGAGAAATTTGAATACTCAAATGGACGTTTCTCGCGATTTAACCGTCCGAGCGCAGTGAAACTTGGTGCAGTATATGCTTATATATATTTTAATCCACTGGCATCAAATTTATTTCGATTATTTTCATAACCACAAGATGGCAGCTGTGCGAATTTTTTTTAAATCTCATTTTTATTTCTTGTGTCCTAATCATGGGATTGACGTTTGAATAATACACCTACACAATAATCTTCATGTAATTGTGCATGACTCGACGGCCAATATATAAAAATCCAACATAGAGACCATCCGAAATATTTGGAAGGTTCTCAGTATCTAGGAATATATCACAGCAATCAAACTGAAAATGTGTATGTACATAAATAGGATATATGAAAACAGGCTAGGCCTATATAGTTCTTCACGGAACTACTTGTTCATAAATGAAAATAGGCTAAAATTGACTTCCTCACGATAACCATGAAACATGTGAAAATAAAAATGTATGGGATTAAATTAAGGAGAGAAATATAGGCAATTGGTTAATTTTGAAATAGTCAATGATTGAATCGTCCGGGAAGTGTATTATATATTATGCTTAATCACATGACGTACTATGTTTGAATTAGGCAAGGTTTGACCATTAATCTCTCACCGCATTAATGTGACCTTTATAGAATAGCATCCATCACTTTGGCTCCATCCGCATGTTATGTTGACAGGGACGTTGGTCGACTTCATAATTTAAATTTTGCAGATCCATTACGCAGATTAACCATACATATCAATCCTGATCTTGACTTCACCTCCTGACATATACTCACGTAATATATTGAGTTTAAAATAGCGATGATATAGGTGTCTTAATGCTCTTTGTATTAGTATACACAGCTTTGAAGCCATTTTTCAGTGGTGCCATATTGGAAATTGATATTGCAATTTATCAAATAGTCAACACTATGTAATCCCAATTGCTGGAACACGTGAAAAAATAACCTGAAATGAATTGTATATGATTAATTGAATCTATATATTTGTTATGAACTACAGAAGAGGGAAAAAACTATACGATGAGATGTTTCGCTTGCCCAGAGAGCATCATCAGATCCAAATTTACAAGACAAAAATAACTCTACAAAAGAAAGGTTGGTTGGATACTCAGTGTAGGGGCTGCAACAACGTGTACTTTGGGTGTGTGTAGAATCTGTCTGATAGCCGGTGTTAATTGTGATGGCTGTATTACAGTAGTGTGTGTTATCTGTAATTCAGGTAAGGACTGCAGACGATCAATTTCTAGTAGTTCCTGCTTTTGTTAGTAAATGTACCGTCAACGACACATATCTGTGAACTTGGATACTAGATGCCACCGCAACCGGTACCTGGCGATGAACGTCGTAACTTAATAGAGCATTTATCAAATCTAACCAACAAATTTAGCTTCACACAATTGTAGTTAGTGGAAGAAACACGAAGAAGCTTTTGAGTCTCAACGATTCAGAATTTATAAAGGAATACCTGGCACAAGAGTTACACGGAACATCCCTCATCTTGGTACAGATTTTATAGTCCACAAGAAAGCTGTTGATTCAGTGCTGGATTTTACATCATTCAATGGAAGACTATCCACATTGTCATTTAGATCACTTAATAAAACCTACACCGTGGTCAATTTTCATGCACCGAGGAACGTGTCAAACAAGAAAGACCGAGAGCAAACTAATATATTATGGGAACAATTAGAAGACGTGATTGACAATATTCCAGCGCATCACACCACCATCCTACTCGGTGATTTTAACGCTCAAGTAGGAAGAGAGAAAAAGTTTAGGAATATAGTTGGAAACTATCCTGCACATAAACGAACAAACAAAAATGGCGAACGGCTGATTGACACCTGCAAAAATAACAACCTAGTTTTGAAATCTACTGCGTTTAAACATCTTCCTTGGAAAGCAAAGACATGGAGATATCCAAATTCACTTATGGGTGAATTTCAACTGGATCATGTGGCAATATCAAAAAAATCAAATCGTGAAATCCAAAATGTGAAGGTCCTGCGTAATGGGAATATAGACTCAGATCATTATCTGTCCCTTATTAAAATGAAAGGTATTCCGTTTAGGAACAATAGAGTGAATGTTGAAAAGGGAATGAAAACGCAAAAGTACAACATCGGTGGTCTGAAGTCAAATAACAACACTTTTGCGGAAACACTCCACAACAAACCAAAAGATGGAACATGGTCTACTTTAAGGAACGCCATTGTTACTGCGGCTTCGGAATCCATTCCTCTTGATAGAACGCGCAATCATCCTTGGTGGAACGGTCAATGTGATCACGCAATAGAGGATAGAAGAAAAGCTTGGATCAAGTGGAATAACAAGAAAGACGATGCGAACCTTGAGAACGTTCTCTGCATCAGGGAAGAAACTTGTAAAATTTTAAAACTGGCAAAAATAAATTTCCACAAATCACAAATTATTCAAATTGAAGATGATTTTCAAAGGCACAAAACAAGGGATTTCTATCAAACTTTCAAGCACCAACTGTCCAAATACGTCACCCCTACTCTTCACATCCGAGGATCTGATGGTAAACTTAATCTCAATAATAAAGACTGTGCTAAAGCTTTTGGAGAATAATTTGAAACCCTTTTGAACACGGACATACTTACTGAACAACTTGCTTTCTATCCTAGCGTTGCATACCACTACAGTTCACCACCCTCCGTCGAAGAAATAACACAAATCATCAAGGCGCTAAAAATAAGGCCTCTGGGGAGGATAGTATTGTGGCTGAATTATGGAAATATGCAGATACTGACTTCATCATTTGTCTCCAGAAAACCATTGAAGAAATATGGCATAGTGAAAAGTTGCCGGAGGATTGGACTTCCGCCATCATTCATCCTATACAAAAGAAAGGGGATAAATCCGACCCAATTAATTATAGAGGTATTTCACTGGTATCGGTAATGTACAAAATATTTGCAAGGGCTCTTCTGAACAGAGCAGAACCGATATTAGACCGTTAGTTAGGGGAAAATCAAGGTGGTTTCAGGAAATCAAGATCCTGTCCTGAACAAATTCATAACATTAAGACCATAATTTCCTACTGTACGGTACGATCAAAAACCTTATGTTGTGATTTTTGTGGACTCTCAAAAGGCTTATGATTGCATTCATAGAGACACAATAATTAACACCTTACGTGAGTTTGGCCTAGACAATAAATCAATTAATTTGTTCAAAGCAAGCTTAGAAAACACCATTTCTAAGGTCAGATTTTGTGGTGAATTGTCCGAAGCCTTTGCAATCAAGACTGGCTGTAGACAAGGTGATCTGGGATCACCGATGCTGTTCAACTGTGTCTTGGAAAAAATTATAAGAGAATGGTTTACAATCTTACCAAATAATTATGGTATTCGAATTGGTTATAAAAAGAAGACCTGAATATAAACTGTCTCGCTTTTGCAGATGACATTGCTTTGTTCGCTAATTCAATGGAAGAGGCCACTAACCAACTTAATAAACTACAAATCATAGCTGCTAAAACTGGACTTAAAGTGGCCTTCCATAAAACTAATTTTATCACAAATGTCAAAGATGCCTCAAAATTCATCACGATTGGTCTGCAAAACATCAAAACAGTCCGAAAATTTAAATACTTAGGGTAATGGATTACCCCTAATAATTCAGAAATAGCTGCCATTGAGAGCAGATGTAACAAATTGGAAGGTGCTTTTCAAACCTGCAAAAACATTTCCAAAGTAAAAGCTTGTCCCGAATGTCAAACTTTGTCATTATAACACAGTAATTAGGCCGTCAGCACTGTATGCCGCAGAATGCTTACAGATGACAAACAAAGGCCCATTGAGAAAATTAGAACCTAAGGATCAGAAAATTCTAAGGAAAATATTAGGACCTGTTAATGATAATGGTACTTAACAGAAGAAGACATAACAATGAATTATTTGAACATATAGAAGATTTGGTGAGTGTGATGAGAAAAAGGAGAATGTCTTTCTTTGGACATTTGGAACGGATGGAGCATCATCGACTTTCATATCGAATACACTCATCAATCTCTAAAAAAAATCCTATTGTAAATGGTCGATGCAAGTTAAAAAGGACCTAACAGGAGCTCGAATCAATCAAGCTCTGGTATGGGATAGGAACCTGTTCAGAAAGGCGGTTAAATCAACCAGTAATCTACACCCTTTAACATCTGTGATGCCTCGCCCTCACCGCAAGTGGACGGAAGAAACGAGAGCAGAACATTCGTCAAGAATAAAGATCTACTGGCAGACAAGAAAACAATCATTGCAGTGATCATATGAGTGAAGAACATCGTGGTCGATTGATGACCGAAACGACTCAAAAAAAAGTTAGTGGAAGGTTCCTTCGAATGCCATAAATCTATGGCAGAGGCCCGCCGGCTTTACTTCCCCTCCGAAGGAAGGCATACTGAGGGTTTTTTAACGCTCGTATAAAATCCAACGACTCCGGCCGAGTTTCAGCCCGCGATCTTGTACATAGAATCTCAGCATGTTACTAACTACGCCACCAAAGCTGCCTCAGAAAGTACATGTGTTGAACAATCGTTAGATTTAAGTAACTATACATACGAGTAAATAAAAAAAAACAATTTATGAAAATACAGGAAGTACTTGCCACGATCTCGTAATCTCCTTTAGTTATCAAATGCCATGTGAATCGATGTGACTACAGACTAACGCGAGGGGGAAAATAATAGGGTTCAGTATCGTTTGCGGGATATGCTTGCAGTGCATTAGTACCATACGAGATGCAAACAGAAAAATATCGACCTTCCAGACAACACGCGTTAGTTGGGCTGCATAATACAATATAAAGAGGAGCAGCTGATTCACCCGGAATAGCCCATAACTAATACACTGGTAAGGTGTTTCTTGAGAGAGATTCCTTTTAATTCAATACTGGTCTTAGGGCTGGAACGGAGTTCCTCTTTCCCTATCTGCCATTCATGGCCCTACTTCATTCCATTTTGTCCTTTTCTTCTCCTAGACCTAGACTGTACTTTAGTAGTTTTATTTCGAGTTTTTATATCATGATATTTTTCACGCAATCAATTATGAGCCGATAACCTAGCAGTTAGCCCCCTTAAAACAACAATTATCTTCATCATGTTGATTTAATTTAGGGGCCTGTGAATATTTGTATGTGGAGAAAGGTTATGATAACCTGTGTTATTCTGTTGACTGTAGTATTGTGTGCATTTTTAATTGAAGAAAGGATTGGGAAAGAGGCAACCGTGAACTTAAGCTAGGAATCATTCCGGGATTTCCCTGGAGAAACCACACTAAAAACCATTTCTAGGATGGTGCGAATCGAACTACCTCTATTCAGTTTTTCCTCACGAGGCTGAGTGCACCTGGGGTCAGACATTGGACCAGATTAAATGTCTCGGCAGAACCGTAAATCGAAACCCGACCTTTTGGGGGACAACCAAGAATGCTAGCCAATTAAATGTTAATGCTTTTCAGTCGGTCAACACTAATCCTGAAAAAGGTCACATGAGATTAATCATTTAATTAAACCAAGTGTACAGTATTGCGAGATTAATGTCATGTATTATTTTTAGCCTACTTTTCACATTTTGCAAAAATGAGGAAAAAGTAGACTTATGAGATCGATCCGGGAAAATGTGTGTGTGTCCTTCTGTCTGTCTGTCCTTCTGTCTGTCTGGCTGTGTGTGTGTGTCCCCCCCCCCTATCAACTCCTAAACGGCTGCAGCAATCAAAACCAAATTTAGTATGAGTAAAGATGTGCACCGGAATAGCTCAAGCCCATATTTGAAAATGATGTCAGTGCTACCACCTGCTGAAAAAACGCAATAGAAATTTGAGCTCCATGTTGGATATCTTGCAAGGTATGCATGGGAGCTATTCCAAAATTGGCACACATGTAGATAATACTATTTCAGTTTAATTTCCAGGAGGCCAACCATGACAGTGTTGCCAAAATAATTTTAAGCCTTCTGATAGGTCCAATGTTTAAATGCATATAACTTCTACACTATCAATTGCATTTCAACCAAATTTTGTATGTTATATCTGTACATAAACAGATATGACTGAGCGTATTCTTAAGAGCCACCAGGGCTGCCAACTGTTAATAATTGCTCTCTTTATTTATTTATTTTATCCAAATACCAATATATCAGAAAGTATGCAAGCCAACAGCTTTAAACTATGCACACGTATATTCTGACATTTTAGATTAATTTGGAGTAACTTATATACGTCAGTTCTACCAACATGATTATAAGCCTGCTGATAGTACCAATTTTTAAGTACATGTAACTTCTATACTATCAGTTGGATTTCAACCAAATATCGTATGTGATATGTGTACCATAACAGATATGACTATAAGTATTGTTAAGAGCAATCAGGGCTGCCAACTATTAATAAATGCTGTCTATATTCTTTTTACCCTAATATCAATATATCAGAAAGTATGCAAGCCAACAGCTCTATACTTTGCACACGTATAGCACCTGACATTCTAGATTAATTTGGAGTAATTAATACAAGGCAGTGCTGCCAACATGATTCTATGCCTGCTGATATGTCCAATTTTAAAATACATGTAACTCCTATACTAACAAATGGATTTAATCCAAAATTGGCACAACAAGATATCATAATAATTCAGATTATTTCTGACCAGCACACGCATGGTATTGTTGGCAACATGCTTTTACGCGTGCTGATAGATCCAGTGTCTAACTGCATGTAACGTCCATTGGACTTCAACCAAATTTTGTATTCTGTACCTTAAGAGGTGGAACTAAGAATATATTCAGTCACCAGGGCTGCCAACAGTAGGGCTCTAATATGCTACATTATACCAGGTATATTTTGAACTAATTAGATATTTCGATATTACCAACTTAATTTCGTCATTATTCTAGATAGGTTCATATACTGTAGAATAATCATTGGCATGAAAAGTAGGCTGTATAGTTCTTCACGGAACTTCTTGTTCACCACTTAACATCGAAGATTTACCACACTGTCATTCGTCCCATGGCGCTTTATAGTACCGAATGTTGGCCGACCACGAAGGAAGCAGAACGTCGGCTAAGTGTCATGGTGACCAAGATGCTTAGATGGACAGCTGGCATTGCTAGGTTGGATCACATCCCCAATGAAAGAATAAGGGAACGATTTGGTATCGCGGCAATCAATAAAAAAAAATGCGTGAGGGTCTTCTGCGATGGTTTGGGCAAGTGCTACGGTCAGGAGCGGACACCTTTGCAAAACAGGGCTAAACACTGGAGGTCGCCGAGAAAAGACCAAAGGAGCGACCGAGACAACGTTGGGCCGTTACACTGCACAGGGATCAGAAAAGCGTCAACTGAGTAAAGTGAAGACAGCGGATTCAAATAGCGGACCCTGCCACGAGGCGGGACAAATGCTAAAACAAAAAAAGAAGAAGAAAGGAATAACATTAATTGCAAATTTGGGTACAGTCGTATTGACCGATGGGAAAGCATTCAAATTTCACTTAGCAATGCTACACTAGAAATGACATCTAAGACGATAAAAATGCTAGACATTTCACCAGGAAGCAATCAGCCCTAGTACTGTAATAGATCGTAAATCACTGGGAGGCAAACTGGTAATGAAGATCGTATGTCTTAAGGCTCGGTCACGAAGAACGCGGTCTAACGTCACCTGCTAGTCTTTGTCACGATCCCCTAGTGGCTCACATCTAGTGGGACGTGGGTTGGCGACCACGGGACCCCAGCTGAGTACGGCATTGCTTCCACTTACTTGTGCCGGGCTCCTCTCCGTCTTCTTTCCTGTCGACCACCCTTGGTCAACTCTTGTTCTTTTCCGACCCCGACGGTATTAGGCTATCCGAGGCCTAGGGAGTCTTTCACTTTCCCGCCTAAATTGGCCCTCGTCTCTACTTTGCTGATCCGTCCTTCTTCAAGGGTTCAGACCTCTTGTTTTCTTTTCATATTTCCTTTTCTCTTTAAGATTCCCGCACTGGTTTTGTTAATTGGCTCCCCGTGTATCTAAATTCCATTTAGCGATATTCGCATCTACACTCCATTTTGTAGGTGTATTCAATCTACGTTGCATTTTGTGAGTCTTTTCGATCTAAATTGCATTTTGCGGGTGTTTTCAGCCTCCATTGCATTTTGTAAGGATTGAAAATCTAGATTGCTTTTTAGTAAGTCTTTCAATATATGGGTCGGGACTTTTGTGAGTATTATGAATTTCTATTGCATTTTATAAGTATTTTCAACCTAAATCGCTTTTTGCAAGTATTTTCAATTTAAATTGCATTTTGTATGGTTGATATTTTGCAAGTATTTTGATTCTCACTTGCATTTTGTGTGGTCGGCATTTTGCAAGTATTTTGATTCTCAATTGCATTTTGTGGGTATTTTGAATCTCAATTACATTTTGTAAGTTTTTTCAATCTAAATTGCATTTTGTAAGTATTGTCTATCCAATTGAGTGGTTTGAATCTACCGTACATTTAGTAAGCATTTTCAATTTCAATTGCATTTTGTAAGCATTTTGAATTTCAATTGCACTTTGTGAATATTTTGGATTTGAAATGGGAGCTTTCCAATCTAAATTGCATTATGTATTTTGAATTTCAATTGCATTTTGTAAGTATTTTGAACCTCAATTGCATTTTGTACGTATTTTCAATCTCATTTGCATTTTGTAAATAATTTGAATATCAATTGTATTTTGTAAGTATTTCGATTCTACATTGAATTTTGTTAGTATTTTGAACCTAAACTACATTTTGTGCGTATTTTTCAATCTCTTCCTTTTGTGAGTATATTCGTTCTAAATTCCCTTTTGTAAGTATTACCACTCTCCATTATGCGAGTAGTTTTAGTGCGTTCCTTTTTGTAACTATTTTACGTCTCACTTAATTTTCGTTCTGGTTTCCACTTCATAGTCCATTGTCATTTTCTCTGTCACCCAGACCATTAGGGGCCCATAACTTAGATGTTAGTCCCCTTAAAACAACAATTATCATCATCATCATCATCATCATCATCATCATCATCATCACCATCATAAATCACATGGATAAAAACTGGTAATGAAGATCGTATGTCTTAAGGCTCGGTCACACAGAACGCGGTCTACCGTCACCCGATAGTCTTTGTCGCGACGACGAGCGTTCCAGTTGTACAAATTTACAGGTTGCCCGCCTGACCGCCGTGCCGCCTTCGATTGTTGATGATGATGATGATGATTGTTGTTTTAAGGGGCCTAACATCTAGGTTATCGGCACATAATGCTTTGTGTGATCGTGAAGATGAAAATGAAATGTAAACCATAACTAAAACTAACTACTAACTTATATACTAGAAGAAGAAATGGAAAACAAAAGGAGAATAAGGCAAATAAAGGACAGGAGGAAAAGAAATACCCTCAACCCTCGAATAATGCGGATTGAAAGGCTTGGAAGGAAGCAGAGCCATGAAAGGCAGATAGGAAAGTGAAAGAGGGGAGGGTCCGCCCTAGAGGTAATGGATAAAAGGGGGAAAACCGGACCCAGCTCAGGAATCCATCGGGGTCGCCAACTCCCGAACTCACCAGTCGTGAGCCCCTGAGGGTGTGGCAATATCCAGGGTGCACCAGAAGTGTTGGGGCTACATACACCCTGCCTCCTTGATGGCCTTGAGCAGAAGGAAGAAGCCTAGTAGAAAACGGAGCTGTAACTGGTTGAACTGTCTACCCGCCGAAAAAAGAAGGCTGATCCCTCGCAAAAGGAGGGTATCAGAAAAGATGAGACAAGGGCCAATTAAGGCGGGAAAGGAAGATACTCCCTAGGCCTCGGATACCCTAATACCGTCGGAGTCGGAAGATAACAAGAGTTGACCAAGTGAGGTCGACAGGAAAGAAGATGGTGAGGAGCCCGGCACAAGTAAGTGGAAGCAATGGCGGACTCAGTTGGGCCCCGTGGTCGCCAACTCTCGTCCCACTAGATGTGAGCCCCTGAGGGGTCCTTCGAATGTGATGAGTGACAAAACGGGAGTACAGTATTTATTGAAACTGTGCGTAAATACACATATTTGTTCGACAGTTCACACGAACATTACAAAAATGTTTTAAAGAGGGTTGAAGCATGGAATCGTGCAATTCCTCGAAACATTCTCGCGACATACGGAAATACTTGAAACCCCTATCTTCATGTGACTCCAGTTCGATACATAAGCAGTGGAATTCTCCTAATTGCTCTCTCTCTCTTCTTATTGATGTCATGCACCCAACATTGTCTTTTCTTCTTTGTGTTTTGCAAAGCAAACAGGAGAAGTTGTTCTTCATCCGAGCTTATACTCAATAATAATATAAAACAATAGGCTACAAAGGGGGAGGTACACCTTTACAAGAGTAACAAGAATTTCCGTGAAGAACTATACAGCCTATTTTCATATATCCTACTTATGTTATTTGCCTCTATCAACATACAAAATTTCAGTTTGATTGCTGTAATAGATTCGTAGATATTGAGAACCGACTAAATATTTCGGATGGTCGCCATGTTGGATTTTATATATGTAGATCCTAGAGTTATATACTGTCACATGGAGATTAGTGTGGACCTGTAGCATTCAAGCTTCAATCGCATGATTAGGACACAATAAATAACAAGGAGATTTTAAAATTTCGCACAGCTGCCATCTTATGGTTATGGAAACAATTGAAATAAATTAGATGCCAGTGGATTAACATTCGTATAAGGATTTACTGTACCAAGTTTTACTGCACTCGGATGGTTAAATTGCGAGAAACTTCTATGTGAATATTTATACTTCGCGTCGCCGCCATGTTGGATTTGTGATCACCAGGTTATTTAAAATCCTATAGGTGAACTTCAGTTCATAGCCCCTATGAACATAAAAAGATTCAGTTTGATTGCTATAATAGATTCGGAGATATTCAGAGCCGTATAAATATTTCGGATGGTCGCCATGTTGGATTGTTAAATTATAGGCCATAGAGTCATGTACCATTAAAGGAAAATTATTGCGTAGGTTCATTTTTCAAACTTTCACTTCGATCGCATGATTACGACACAAGAAATAAAAACTTAATTTTAAAATTCGCACAGCCGCCATCTTGAGGTCATGTAAACAATTGTACTAAATTAGATACCAGTGCATTACAATGTGTATAAACATTTCCTGTGCCAGATTTCATTGCGTTTGGAACATTAAATCGTGAGAAAGGTCTATTTAAAATTTTCAAATTCGCTTGGCCGCCATGTTCGTTTTGTAGTTAACCGGTTTTTGAATGTCTTATAGATGAACTTCCAGTAGTGACCTTTATCTCTGTACAGAATTTCAGGGTGACACCGCTAATAGTTTCAGAGATATAGAATGCCTATGAAATATTTCGCACATCTGCCATCTTGTGGTTATGTAAACATTTGAACGAAGTTAGATGTCGGTGCATTACAATGTGTATAAACATATACTGTACCAAGTTTTATTGCGTTTGGTTGGTTAAATCGGGAGAAACGTCTATTTAAAAGTCGCGAATTCGCGTGGCCGCCATGTTGGTTTTGTAGTTACCAGTTTTTCAAAAGTCACAAAGGTGAACTTCTAGTAGTTCCCTTTATCACCGTACAGAATTCCAGAGAGATATCGGGAATAGTTTTGGACATATTGAATGCTGGTGAAATATTTCGCTCAGCCGCCATGTTGGATGGGTGAGACGTAACATAATTTGAAAGGCACGGTCGGAGTCGTCCGGAATAGTGCTATGAACTTACTGAGTTTCATTGAAATCGCTCCAGCCATTTAGGATTTATTAGGGGACACACACACACACACCTCACACACACACACACACACACACACACACACACACACACACACACGGACAAAAGGTGATCTCATCAGCCTATTTTTTCAAAATTGAAAATAGGCTAAAAACCACAGATATTTAAAATAGTTTTCCTCGGTATCCCTTTGTTCCGTTGATATGAAAGTTTGCACACTCCTAGAACTCTCCTTTACCTTTAGTTTTCAACTTGAATATTTGCAATTAACTTTCCCTAGTTATTAAAATAAAAATTTCCAAAAATTGGACTTATTTATACATTGATCATGCTTTTCCTTGATAATTTCTACAAAACTTCACATTTCTGGAAGATTATTATTTTAGAATGTTCATAATGCTTGTGTTAACAATGTGAACTAACATCGTTTGCCTATCTTTTGAAACAATATATTTTCTCCCTTTTTTATAAGATCAGATTTTCTCGACATTTTTTTGACATTTTAATGAGTTGTGTTTACTCAGAAAATACAAAAAACGATTGTTACAGCAATGGTTCCAGTTCACAAAAGATATATGAGAATACAAAATGTCATCAAAATATCCCAAAAACTTTTCCTCCCATTGTTAAGTTCAACGCTCGTTCCTCAAACTTTAATTTTTTCTTTTGTTTTCCTTCATAACTCAAAGAGTTTTTGAGATATTTTGTTGAAATTTTGTATATACATGTATGTCATGTGTCTTAAGAATGTGAACTAGAACCATTGATGTAACATAATCTTCCAGAAATGTGAAGTTTTGTGGAAATTTTCCTTGATAATTTCCACAAAACTTCACATTTCTGGAAGATTATGTTACATTGAATGTATAAATTAGTCCAATTTTTGAAATTATTTTTTTAATAACTAGAGAAAGTTAATTGAAAATATTCAAGTTGAAAGCTAAAGATAAAGGACAGTTCTAGGAGTGTGCAAACTTTCATATAATCAGAACAAAGGGATACTGAGAAAAACTATTTTAAATATCTGTGGTTTTTACTCTTGTAAAGGTGTACCACCCCTCGAAAACACACTACGTATTCTCTAGAAGAAAGCGGCCAGATTGGACTGCTCGCACAAAGGTATTGCGTCCTATGTCACGTCCCCATATCGCAGACCACAACCACGACCGCCAGATCGCTGCCCGCCCCGACAGACCGCTTTCTGTGTGGCCGAACCTTTAATGTTTGGGCGTACCTCTCGAATGAACATTTCACCGCCAACGTCACTGCTATTCTAGGCAGATATATTACGGGAACATACTATATGTCGGTCGGTGGTGGTAAGATTAGGATTGATATTCTGAAGTTAATCTACATGATGGATCTTCCAGATATAAATTAAAGAGTTGACCAACGCCCCTGTCTAGCAACATCGCATGCTGATGAGATCAGAGTGATAGATGCTTCTATCAGATTAATGTAGTGAGAGTGTAAAGGCGTACTTTCAATTAGATGTTGAAAGGCTTTCTGGGAGAATACCATCGCAGAACGAAGGAGATTTAGGGATGCGGGTCTTTGTAACCTAGCAGAATGTTTGTGTGTTTATTCCTTACATGATTTTTTGCCTATTTTCATGTTATTATCAATAAATGATAAAAAATGGTCCGGTTAGCTCAAACAATGCCAGCGTTTCGCCCCAGTGTGCCGTTGGGCTCGTCAGTTGGTACAGACACACCTACCAATACGCGTGGCTAGCACATACTGAGAAGGCCATGCAAGACACAAAATACAAGCAGTATTGACGTCACGAGCATTCCAATGTGCTACGGGAGTAAAACTCCCTTTCATAAAAACAAAAGCCTTACCTTGGCAATCCAAATAAGGTTTTGAATATTCCCGAAGGGAATATGATGTAGTTTCCATTTGAGCGGATGAATTATCAATAAATGATAAAAATGGTCCGGTTAGCTCAAACAATGCCAGCGTTTCGCCCCAGTGTGCATTGTTTGAGCTAACCGGACCATTTTTATCATTTATTGATAATTCATCCGCTCAAATGGAAACTACATCATATTCCCTTCGGGAATATTCAAAACCTTATTTTCATGTTATGAAAAAATAGGCTTATGAGATCAACTTTTGTCCGTGTGTGTGTGCGTGTGTGATGGTGTGTGTGTGTGTGTCCCCTAATAACTTCTAAATGGCTGGAGCTATTCAATAAAACTCGGTAAGATCATAGCACCATTCTGGCCGACCCCGACCGTACCCTTCAAATTTTATTGTCTCTCACCAATCCAACATGGCGGCTGTGCGAATTATTCACCAGCATTCAGTATCTCTGAAACTATTACCGATATCACCCTGAAATTATGTACGGTGATAAAGGGCACTACTAGAAGTTCACCTATGAGACTTTCAAAAATCTGGTAACTACAAAACCAACATGGCGGCCAAGCGAATTTTAGACTTTTAAATAGACTTTCCTCGCGATTTAACCATCCAAACGTAATGAAACTTGGTACAGCAATGTTTATACACGTTGAAATGCACTGGCATCTAATTTAGTTCAATTGTTTACATAACCTCAAAATGGCGGCTGTGCGAAATATTTCACCGGCATTCTATATCTCCGAAATTATTACAGATATCACCCTAAATTTTGCACGGTGATAAAGGGCACTGGTACAAGTTTATGTATGTATATTTCATAAACCTCTGTAGTACAAAACGAACATGGCGGCCAAGCGAAGTTAAAACATTTTAATAGACTTTTCTCGTGATTTAACTCTCTGAGCGCAGTGAAATGTGGTACAGTAAATCCTTATATGAATGTTAAACCACTGGCATCTAATTTATTTCAATTGTTTCCATAACCTCAAGATGGCAGCTGTGCGAAATTTTAAAATCTCCTTGCTACTTTTTGCATCCTAATCATGCGATTGAAGTTTGAACCCTACACTTACACAATAATCTTCATGTAACAGTACATAACTCTAGGACCTACATATTTAAAATCCAACATGGTGACCATCCGAAATATTTAGTCGGTTCTCAATATCTACGAATCTATTAGAGCAATCAAACTGAAATTTTGTATGTTGATAGTGACAGTTAACATACGTAGGATATATGAAAATAGGCTGTATAGTTCTTCACGGAACTACTTGTTAAAACTTCCGCCTACCTTTACCAAGTTTTTGAACGAAGGGTAAAGTTTTTCAGTCGGTCAACATGAGTGTGATGGGTTATTCCCTAATCCTGAAAAGAAAATAACACGTGATTAATAAATACACTTGGATGACCAGTTTTGATCGTCAAGTGATCATCATTGGATCCATTAAACTTTGGCTATAAAATCTATGTCTGAGAGTATTGGTGAATGTATTTACAATAGGTGCACTTATATAGTTGAAGTATTAGTTAAGATGCCGGCCCCGCGGTGTTGGAGTACCACCTGCCTCTCACCCTGAGGCCCCGGGTTCGATTCCCCGCTCCGTCAGGAATTTTAGAAACTGACGTGAGGGCTGGAACGGGATGCTCTCAGCCTCGTGAAGACAATTGAGAAGCTGTCTGACAGTGAGGCAGCGCCCCGATTACGAAAACCAAGATTAACGGCCGAGGAGACCCGATGCGCTGATCACGCGTCACCCCGATATCTGCAGGCCAAATGGCTGGGCAGCGGTCGCTTAGTAGACCTAGGCCCTTCATGGGCTGTAGTGCCAAGGGTTATTATTATTATTATTATTTGTATTATTATTATTATTAATAATATTAATTAAGATAATTCAACTCGTCAATATTTGTTAGTTATAGTCTATGTGATGTTTTGTTGAAATACTGGGAGTGGTGATTGACCTCCAAAATTGGCGTGTTGAGAGTGAACAAGTGATTGTAGTTATATGGTCAGTTCAGATTGTATTGTACAGGCTACTTATCTGATTGAGTCTTGCGCTGTCCTGGTTAGAGCTGTTATCTTCGTCACTATTTGCTCTCAACTAGCGACTAGGCTGATAACCTAGATGTTAGAACCTTTAAAACAACAATGATTAACGGTGAAGGAGACGAAAACCTGCCTTTTGACAATCACAATTTCTATCATACGGATAATACATGATTTTCATACCTTTCTAGAGAACAATACCAATTGAAATTGCCGTCCATTATCACTAGTGAGGGGCAGATCACCTCGCTGTTCTGCCCATTAAAACCTCAATAAATAAATAAATAAATAAATAAATAAATAAATACATAAATAAACAAGAAGTTCCGTGAAGAACTCTACAGCCTACTTTTCATGCCAATGATTATTCTACAGTATATGAACCTATATAGAATAATGACAAAATTAAGTTGGTAATATCGAAATATCAAATTAGTTCAAAATATACCTGGTATAATGTAGCCTAATAGAGCACTACAGTTGGCAGCCCTGGTGACTGAATATATTCTTAGTTCCATCTCTTAAGGTACAGAATACAAAATTAGGTTGAAGTCCAATGGACGTTACATGCAGTTAGACACTGGATCTATCAGCACGCGTAAAAGCATGTTGCCAACAACACCATGCGTGTGCTGGTCAGAAATAATCTGAAATATTATGATATCTTGTTGTGCCAATTTTGGATGAAATCCATTTGTTATTATAGAAGTTACATGTATTTCAAAATTGGACATATCAGCAGGCATAGAATCATGTTGGCAGCACTGCCTTGTATTAATTACTCCAAATTAATCTACAATGTCAGGTGCTATACGTGTGCATAGTTTAAAGCTGTTGGCTTGCATACTTTCTGATATATTGATATTAGGGTAAAAAATATAGACAGCATTTATTAACAGTTGGCAGCCCTGATTGATCTTAACGATACTTACAGTCATATCTGTTATGGTACACATAGCACATACGAAATTTGGTTGAAATCCAACTGATAGTATAGAAGTTACATGTATTTAAAAATTGGTACTATCAGCAGGCTTATAATCATGTTGGTAGAACTGACGTATATAAGTTACTCCAAATTAATCTAAAATGTCAGAATATACGTGTGCATAGTATAAAGCTGTTGGCTTGCATACTTTCTGATATATTGGTACTTGGATAAAAAAAAATAGAGAGAGCAATTATTAACAGTTGGCAGCCCTCGTGGCTCTTAAGAATACGCTCAATCATATCTGTTTATGTACAGATATTACATACAAAATTTGGTTAAAATCCAATTGATAGTGTAGAAGTTATAGGCATTTAAACATTGGACCTATCAGAAGGCTTAAAATTATTTTGGCAACACTGTCATTGTTGGCCTCCTCGAAATTAAACTGAAATAGTATTATCTGCATGTGTACCAATTTTGGAATAGCTCCCATGCATACCTTGCGAGATATCCAACATGGAGCTCAAATTTCTAGTGCGTTCTTTCAGCAGTTGGTAGCACTGACATCATTTTCAAATATGGACGTGAGCTATTCCGGTGCACATCTTTACTCATACTAAATTTGGTTTTGATTGCTGCAGCCGTTTAGGAGTTGATAGGGGGACACACACACACAGCCAGCCAGACAGACAGACAGACAGAAGGACAGACAGACAGACAGACAGACGGACGGACAGACAGACAGACAGACAGACACACATTTTCCCGGATCGATCTCATAAGTCTACTTTTTCCTCATTTTTGCAAAATGTGAAAAGTAGGCTAAAAATAAATTACGAGCCTTAAAGTAGTCGCATATGATGTGTAACATCTGACAGAGAAGAAACCTCACGTGAAATTGTTGATACACCGGTATTTTATACTATTATTGGCACACATATTAATCTATTGTAAAAGGGTGTGTTTTGCAGATATTGTAGTTTATACTAAGGAACTCATTTGATTAGATGATTTGTAGCTTCCACCAGCACTAGCCTAAATAAAGAATGCGTTATGGATCAACTAGATTAATAGACGCGACACCGCTCATAACCTTAAATTCCTTATAAATAGGCCAATTTGCGAGTAAATGCAATGTGAACAGCAGTAGATCATGAAAGGCTTGCCCAGTTCCCGGACCTCTTGATTCACAGACCAACATGTAATTTCATATGGATTCTGTTAAAATGAGTCATATTGATTTGATAAATATCGTTTAAAATGATAATCTGGTAGCAAAAATATCTATCCCGTCCGGGATTCGAACCCGAGATCTCTAGATTCACAGTCAGAGGCACTAACACCGCGGCTATTTCTACCACGCAAATATTATGCACATGATGGTGACTTATTTCCACGTTCCAATAATACTGCATTACGGAATTAAGTTTCATTTATATTTTGCTTGTTTCGATAATGTTTCTGCGTGAAATTGAGTTTAAAATGCCTTATGAATAGGCCCTCATGTGAGTAAAGAGACTGTGTTCAGCAATAGTACATGAAGGCTTGCCTAGTTCCCGTATAAACATGTGCTTCATTCAGTTGACACCAGAGTTTGCATGAGCGTTTACCGTCAGAATATCAGTGAACAAAGTTACTCGGAAAGTGGATGCCGATCACTTTTAACCAGATAATGAAAAACAGACTCTTAATAAATCATAATTGTTTTCAGCAAATATGATATAATGAATATTTTTACACCAAAGAACGACAACTTGAAGATGATTTATTGTATATGAATATTTGTAATTGCGCCTCAAAACCTTGAAGTAATCCGTATGTCACATGCATTCTACATGTCCGAGAGTACGTCATGGTATCAATTTCCGACACCGCGTGCTCATTGTTTCCGCTTAGCACTGCCAGCTGGATCTTATACACTTCCGTCCGATCCACCACTGTCAGCTGGATCATCTGATCTACTTCCGTCCTATTTTTCAAAATCACTCCCACAAAAATATCCAGCAACCGAGTGGAAAGATGTTACACATCAAACAAGAATTTCCGTGAAGAACTATACAGCCTACTTTTCATGCCAATGATTATTCTACAGAATATGAACCTATCTAGAATAATGACGAAATTAAGTTGCTAATATCGAAATTTCCAATTAGTTCGAAATACTGTATACCTGGCATAATGTATCCTAATAGAGCACTACAGTTGGCAGCCCTGATGACTGAATATATTCTTAGTTCCGTCTCTTACGGTACTAAATACAAAATTTGGTTGAAGTCCACTGGATAGCATGGACGTTACATGCAGTTAAACATTGGATCTAACAGCGCGCGTAAAATCATGTTGGCAACAATGTCATGCATGTATTGGTCAGAAATAATCTGAAATAATATGATCTATTGTTGTGCCAATTTTGAATGAAATCCATTAGTTAGTATATAAGTTACATGCATTTTAAAATTGGACCTATCAGCAGGCTTAGAATCATGTTGGCAGCACTGACGTAAATTAGTTACTCCAAATTTGTCTAGAATGCCAGGTACTATACGTGTGCAAAGTTTAGAGCTATTGGCTTGCATACTTTCTGATATATTGATATTAGGGTAACAGAAATAGGGACAGCACATATTAACAGTTGGCAGCCCTGGTTGCTCCTTAGAATACGCATAGTCATATCTGTTATGGTATACATAGCACAAACGAAATTTGGTTGAAATCTGAATGATAGTATGGAAGTTACATGTATTTAAAGTTGGACCTGTCAGCAGGCTTAGAATCATGTTGGTAGCACTGACGTATATAAGTTATTCCAAATTAATATAGAATGTCAGGTACTATACGTGTGCATAGTTTAAAGCTGTCGGCTTGCATACTTTCTGATATATTGGTATTTGGATAAAATAAATTGGGAGCATTTATTAACAGTTGGCAGCCCTGTTAGGTGTTAAGAATACGCTCAGTCATATCTGGTTATGTACACATACAACATACGAAATTTGGTTGAATTCCACTTGATAGTGTAGAAGTTATATGCATTTAAAAATTGGACCTATCAGGAGGCTTATAATCATTTTGGCAACACTGCCATGTTTGGCCTCCTGGAAATTAAACTGAAATATTATGATCTGTACGTGTGCCAATTTTGAAATAGCTCCCATTCATACTTTCCAAGATATCCAACATGGAGCTCAAATTTCAATTGCGATTTTTTAGCAGTTGGTAGCACTGACATCATTTTCAAATATGGCCGTGAGATATTCAGGTATAGATCTTTACTCCTACCAAATTTTGTTTCGATTGCTGCAGCCGTTTAGGAGTTGATAGGGGGGGACACACACACAGCCAGACAGACAGACAGAAGGACAGACAGACAGATAGACAGACAGACAGACACACATTTGCCCGATCTCATAAGTCTACTTTTTCCTCATTTTTGCAAAATGTGAAAAGTAGGCTAATAAATGAATAAATAAATACATAAATAAATAAATATCACTAGTGTACTGGAAATATGTGCTATATTACGCAAATATGTGTGCTTGATTCTTGTTCATTGAATGAGAGCAGCCATGTTCCTCAAGTGCAAGAACTTCCTTTAACTGTTATTTAGGTGGACACATGGACGAAACATGACGTCACATTTATGTCATGGTAGTGTTGCCAACTTGTAAGATATAAATATACCACTGCATGAGGTCGGTCATATGCGTCATTATTTCCAATGTGCATGACAAAAACCAGGGGTGCATATGTGACTATTATTATTATTATTATTATTTATTACCGGCTGTGGTGGCCGAGAGCACTAACGGGTTACCTCGGGTTTGAATCCCACCTCGGCCGTCTTGAAAATGGTTTTCGTGGTTTCCCATTTTCATTACCAGGCAAATGACGGGACGGTTCCTTTCAATAGGTCCACGGCCGATTTCCTTTCATAATCCCTTCCCTAACTCGTCCTTAAAAGAAAAATTCATGGCCATTGGCTGCATTGATATAGTACATTAGGCAACGAGCCTATAATGGCAATAATTAAGACACGAGTATGTTTATAAAACGACCGACGCGAGTTTTATAATTTCCATACGAGTTTCTTAATTACCATTATAGTCGAGTTGCATACGACTGTTTGTGTTAATGTTCGACGATAATTATAACTTTATTATATGTTCTAACATAAATATTCATAAATATCTGTTGATGTTCTGTCGGTTGACTTCTTTTGCTTGGGAATTGTGTGGGCTCAGCATTTGATCTCTACCCAATAATGGATCCTATAGCTTTGAAACTTAGTTTATCCTGAAGTTGCACCAACAGATAGCGCACTGGTTTTATGAATGATCATTTGGTTATTTTGGTCAAATAACAAAATATGGGCTGTTATAAACGCTTTAAAATTAAAATGCATCCTATTATCAACTAGTTATTCTTCAAATTCGATGCGTATAGAATGTCAATGGAAAGCAAATCAATTTAGCGGAAAAAGTTTCGCATAAGAAATCCATTTACTGAACAGGGAGCTGGATTATAATTTCCGTAGAACTAATGGCATACGCATGCTTCCTCCATAACGTTATGGTGTGTTTATGTCAACAACTGCATTCACTAAAATTGTCAGTGAAATCTTACGAATGTGTAGGAATTGGAGCTGCGGATATTAAGGTACAGTGCTATTTCTTTTGCAATATTGCCCAGTTTGTTTATGCATTGTAACTACAATGGTTGATCCAATATAGGATACATTGTAAACTTTCAAATCATGTAATTCATGTCCGACATGTTGGATTTTCAGTGCATGCCAGACGCTATCCATATCTAATTGGTCAATGAATGAAAATATTGAGCTCTGATTGGTTGGAAAAACAGTGTTATAATGAAAAGTAGTACTTTAATGATACCCATTATGATTCAGTTTTCTGAGATATAATATTTACATATCGACATCATCGAACATAAAAATTAATATAATATAATTATTGGTCAATACAAATGCAACTTTTACAAAAACAATTAGTACCGTATGTGTGGGGTTGGCAATACTGTACTAGTGTATAATTTAGGCGGGTAATGGCCGACACAACTGGAATTTTACTATACCGTATAAATCGTGATATAAAAAGGGATGGTGGGTGGATTATAGACAGTGTAGGGGTAAACTGCATCATTTCCAGATTTATTTTGAATCAGTACAAAAGGTATTTATGACTAATTGCAGTAGTTGATTTTTTTTTTACGCGAGTTCTCGTCTCCTTCACTTATCATCATCGTTCGGAGGGAAGTTTGGTCTCATGATTTAAACACGCGTAGCTTTCATGGTCAGTTGGGCTTCTTTCTATATAATGTCTATAGTTAATAAATCATCCAAGTAAATAATTACAAACATAACCTCTTCCATTCGCCACTGTTAGTAAACTGGAGCATGTAACTCCACCCACATGGACTAAAACATACACTTTAAATACAGTATATTGAGTCGGTCACGCAATAAAACCACTTTATTCACTGAATATAATGAGGCAACTGTCACAAATTCCTGTCCTAATTTATAATCGCACTCTATATCAGAGGAGTAAAATGTGTATTCGTGTATCGTATGGATATTTAGTCGGGCTTTTACTGGCCTCGTTGGACACGATATTCAAGCAATTAGATGACATTTGGGATGCATACCTATAGGAGTATTGCCCCCTTATCGCGATATCGTATGTAGGGGAAGTCCCAATGCATTAGGAGTTCATTAAAACAAGAACAGTTGCATAACAAGGCTTTCTATGACACTGACAAACATTAATGGTTGAGGTCAGTGACTAACCCCAGAACTTTTCCTGTATATTTCTAACAATAATCCATATTAAAATTTATACCTATGACTAAATATAATGAATGATCCACCTTATAGTCAATTATATCGGAAAAATTTGTATATTACACTATCAGTTTCGGTAATCTTGTTATCTTCTTCAGTTTTACTAAATTAATTAAGAACATCAAACTAATGTTAGTGTTCTACTAAACAAAATCAGCTTTAGAAATAAAATGATCACTATAAAAACGAGTAGTTCCGTGACGAACTAAGGAGCCTTCTTTCCTTAAAATTATAGAGACCATATATCAACAGTTGGCAGACCTGGTGACTCTAAATATCTTCTTAGTTCCATTTCTTAAGCTAGACAATGCACATGCAAAGTTTGGTTGAAGTCCAATAGATAGTATGCACGTTATATATATTTAAATATTGAAATTATCAGACTGCGTAAAATCAGGTTGGTGACACTGCCATAAATGGGTTGCTCAAATTTAAATTTAAATATTATGATCTACTGTATATATGTGCCAACAAGCCTCCGTGGCTTAGGCGGCAGCACGCCGGCCTCTCACCGCTGGTTCCGTGGTTCAAATCCCGGCCACTCCATGTGAGATCTGTGCTGGACAAAACGGAGCAGACAGGTTTTTCTCCGGGTACTCCGGTTTTCCCTGTCAAAATTTCATTCCAGCAACACTCTCCACTATCATCTCATTTCATCTGTCATTCATTTAATCATTGTCCCAGAGGAATGCGTCAGGTCTCGGCAGCCGGCACAGTTCATATCCTCACCGCTAGATGGGGGCTTCATTCATTCCATTCCTGACCCGGTCGGAGACTGGAAGCAGGCTGTGGAT
Organism: Meconema thalassinum; assembly: GCA_946902985.2. Taxonomy (NCBI): domain Eukaryota; kingdom Metazoa; phylum Arthropoda; class Insecta; order Orthoptera; family Tettigoniidae; genus Meconema; species Meconema thalassinum. The sequence goes on from OX336399.1 coordinate 97,437,798, forward strand.
TTTATTATTTTTTTGCATTTATGTGCCAATTTTGAAAGAACTTCATTTATTAGTATCGAGGTTACATGTGATTCAACATTAAACCTATCGGAACGCGTAGACTCATGTTGGCAGCACTGTCGTATATCAGTTACTGAAAGTTAACTAGGTACTATATGTATGCAAAGTTTAGAACTGTTGGCCTGCAAACTTTTTGATATATTGAGATTAGGATAAAATGTATAGAGTGCATTTTTCAACAGTTGGCAGGCCTGTTAACACTAAAAAACGCAAATTCATATCATCTTCGGTGCGCAAATCACATACCAAATTTTGTTGAAATCCAATAGATAGTATGAACGGTACATGCATTTAAAGATTGGACCTATCAGCAGGCATAGAATCATGTTGGCAACACTCTCATGTATGGGCTCAATTTTCAATTGTGATTTTTCAGCAGTTGGTAGCACTGACGTCATTTTCAAATATGGCCTTGAGATATTCAGGCATAGGTCTTTATTAATACCAAATTTGGTTTCGATAGCTTCATCCATTTAGAAGTTTATGGGGGGGGGGGCGGGGGGCGGACACAGACACAGACAAACAGTCAGACAGATGGACAGACAGACAGACAGACACACATTTGCCCGGATCGATCTCATAAGTCTACTTTTTCCTCATTTTTGGCCTATTTTCATTTTATGAAAAAAAAAATAGGCTTATGAGATCACCTTTTGGCCTTGTGTCTGTGTGTGCGTGCGTGTGTGTGTGTGTTTGTGTGTGTGTCCCTAATAAATTCTAAACGGCTGAAGCAATTTCAATGAAACTCGGTAAGATCATAGCACCATTTTGGCCGACCCCGACCGTGCCCTTCAAATTTTATTGTCTTTCACCAATCCAACATGGCGGCTGTGCGAAATATTTCACCAGCATTCAGTATCTCCGAAACTATTACCGATATCACCCTGAAAATTTGTACAGTGTTAGAGGAAACTACTAGAAGTTCACCTATGTGACTTTCAAAAACCTGGTAATTACACAATCAACATGGCGGCCAAGCGAATTTGAGACTTTAAAATAGACTTTTCACGTGATTTAACCATCCAAACGTAATTAATCATGGAACAGCAAATGTTTATACACATTGTAATGCACTGGCGTCTAATTTAGTTCAATTGTTTACATAACCTCAAAATGGTGGCTGTGCGAAATATTTTCTGGCATTCAATATCTCGAAACCATCTATCAAATCACCCTGACAGTTTGTACGATAATAAAGGGCACTGCTACAAGTTTATCTATGTAACGTTCAAAAACCTGTAAAGTACAAAACGAACATGGCGGCCAAGCGAAATTGAAACATTTTAATAGATTTTTCTCGTGATTTTACCATTTGAGCGCAGTGAAATGTGGTATAGTAAATGATTATATATATTGTATCTAATTTAGTTCAATTGTTTACATAACCTCAAGTTGGCGGCTGTGCCAAATTTTAAAAGTAAGTTTTTATTTCTTGTGTCGTAATCATGCGATCGAAGTGAAAGTTTAAATAATTAAGCGACGCAATAATTCTCCTTTAATGGTACATAACGCTATGGCCTATAACAATCCAAAATGTCGAGCATCCGAAATATTTTGACGGTTCTCAATATCTACGAATCTTTTACGACAATCAAAATGAAATTTTATTATGTTCATAGAGGCTATGAACATAAGTTCACCTATATGACTTTCAGTAACCTGGTGAGCACAAATCCAACATGGCGGCGACGCGAAGTATAAATTTTTAAATGGATATTTCTCGTGATTTAACCATCCGAGTGCAGTGAAACTTTGCACGTTAAATGCTCATACAAATGTTAATATACTGGCATCTAATTTATTTCAATTGTTTTCATAACCACAAGATGGCAGATGTGTGAAATTTTAAAATCTCCTTTTTACTTATTGTGTCCTAATCATGCGATTGAAGTCTGAATACCACACGTACACAATAATCTTCACGTAATAGTACATAAATAAAAATCCAACCTGGCGACCATCTGAAATATTTAGACGGTTCTCAATATCTATGAATCTATCACAACAATCAAACTGAAATTTTGTATGTTGATAGAGGCAGTTAACATGAGTAGGATATATGAAAATAGGCTGTATAGTTCTTCACGGAACTACTTGTTACAAAATGTGAAAAGTAGGCTAAAAAACTTCAGTGAAACGTTAAGTTAAACTTCCAAGATGATAAAATATATTTCCGTTTACAATACTGTTAATTAGCCTATAATAGAATTACTGTGCAATCAAATCGTTAAAAATATGGAAAATATAATATAAAATTGCTTTAAAAATAATATCTGTTACAAAATGAGTATTAAAGAAAATTTAAAAAACAATATGAAAAGCAATATTTTTCCTACGAATATTGACGCTTATAAAAGAAATATTTTGAGGTTCCAAAAATATAGGAATCTGCTTCATGGAGCAAGAAGATGGTTCTTAAAAGATGTTCACATTTTATATCATTATATAAATTGGTGGTTATGATTTAAATGAGCCGCACTCTCCCCGAAAAAGTCAAATGTATGTGGTTTGGTTAAAAGTACCACTGAAATGTCAACCTCAAAGAATTATTGTCCCTGCTACTGATTACTTGCACATTCCTTTCACCAAAGATCAAATTGGATTCCTACCTCAGCCATAATGGAAGTGGTTTTATGTGGATTCGCACTTGTACTGCAGGAAAATGCCTACGCAAATCCTACCTCAATTACTAATATACACATTAGTACAGACATCACAGTGTCACAGGTTAACAGACAAATTCCACACACACCCAAATACACAGGGCTACATGATGTCGCAAGGCCCCTAAAACAATCATCATCAACAAAAACAACTCCTCTTGCTGTCACCCATGATGTCCAGACTCGATTCACGGCTCAATCAATACATTTAGTTCTGGTCTCAGGGTTAGAACCGGGTACTCTATGCCTCGTGAAGTAAGACTGTGAAGAGATGAGTTTTATTCGACTCAATTTAAAAAAGAAAACATAATTGCCGACATCACAACAACACAGGTTATCAGATTTTGTGTTTTCACGTACTTTGGTATTCGAAAGATTCTTGAAAAAGTCATATACCCTGAAATTTATATTTCTTGCCTGGCTGTTCGACTGCCACTCGGCTTGCTCACAGCACTAACTTCCTTAAGCTCCACTACTGAATTGATACAGCAATGCTGTCACTCTTAGTTATATTCCCTAGCGAAACTAAATATTTCAACACCTAACCATTTTTCACTCTAATTATCCCTTTGGTTCAAGGGCAGATGAAATCTCCGGAATGGCTGGTCGTAGCGTCACGGAGTTTGGACAGTATGCTTCAAAATGTTTAGCTCTGTAACATAGGTTCATCTAAATAATTGGATATATAATGATTTTCGTGCGCGGAGAGAAATAAAGATTTCGTACGGCACAGCGAGCCCAGAGTGCCCAGTTAACTAGGCAACGCCGCGCTATGCAATTGGCTGGCGCGGATGAGCGCCTGAATCTGGCTCCTCCCTCATGTTCACAGTTGTTTTGGGTCTGGTATAGTGACCTTTAATGAAGCAATAAACAAGTACAGTAGTTCCATGAAGAACTAACTAGCCTATTTTCATATATCCTACTGGTCTTGCTTAGGACACGAGAAATGAAGACAGGATTTTAAGAAATTGCACAGTCACCATTTTAAGTTCTCATAAAATTCCATTAAATTAGACGTTAGTATATTAAGGCTTGTATGATGATATACCGTGCCTCGTTTCACAGTGCTAGGATTAAAAGTCGTAAGTAAAATCCATTGAAATATATAAATATTACGTCACCGCCATGTTGGTTTTGTGCTCACCAGGTCATTTAATGATCCATAGGTAAACTTATGTTACACTGACGAAAATGGAAATTGCAACACCATGAAGGTATTGGTCGTTTGTGTTGATTTTCAAGATATGGAACGATGCCATGTAGGTATGTAAACGATCAAAGTTTCAGACCCATTGGATTGTTGCTACAGGTCTCCCCACGTGATTGGTCGCGGAGGAATCAACTCCAGTATACGGACTCTGGTGTAGCGTAGTTGACTTGCAGTCTGTGCAGTGAAGTGTTCCCCGTCAAACATGCCTCGACGACAGAGAAGAGCACGCTATCAACAACTGTCGCCGTTTGAGCGGGCTCGGATAATTGGGCTGTGTGAGGCTGGATTATTGCTAAGGACTGTCGCTGCACCTGTTGGCCGACAGGCATCTACGGTAAAACGTGTATGGCAGCAGTGGTCAAATGAAGGTACCCACACTCGTAGACCTAGCACAGGACCAGCGCGACAGACAACTGTGAGAGAGGATCGCCGCATCATTCGGATGGCCCGGATGGAACTCCATGCAACAGCAGCGCAAATTCGAGCAGCTGTGGCACCCCACGTTACACAACAAACAGTTGGTAATCGCCTGCGTGCAGCTGGCTTACGATCCCATGTCCCTGCAGAAGGTGTTCCATTGCCCCCACAACAGCGACGTGTAAGGCTGGCCTGGTGTCGAGAACGATCGACGTGGGTCGACGATTGGCATAGGGTCGTCTATAGTGATGAATCGCGCTTCTGTCTTGTCCGCAGTGATCGCCGGAATCGTGTGCGCCGACGTACCGGGGAGAGGGGCCGCCCAGACCTTATTGTCGAGAGGCACACAGGGCCAACACCAAGCATTATGGTCTGGGGAGCTCTTGGCTTTAATGTGAAATCACAATTAGTGTTTGTTGAGGGCACTATGACTGCTCGACAGTACATTGATTGGGTACTCAATCCAGTGGTTGTCCCTATGATGGCGAACATTGCTAATGGGATGTTTCAGCAGGACAATGCCCGGGTTCACACTGCACGCATCTCCTGAGAAGCTCTCCACGACATCAGAACCTTAGAATGGCCCGCCAGATCCCCGGACCTCAGTCCTATTGAGCATGTGTGGGACATGGTGTTGCAACTGACCCATGCAGTGCAGCAAGCATGGGCCACAATTCCTCAGGAAGCGATCCAGGGCCTTATTGACTCCATGCCTCGACGAATTCATCAATGCATTGCAGCTCGTGGTGGGCACATCCTGTATTGATTGTTGTCCAAACTTGCGTTCAGAGGGACCTGAAAGTGTAATAATCGAATCACAACCGAACACTCGTCCTGCATGATCAATTGCAGCAACGTAGCACCACTCCTTCTGGGTGTTGCAATTTCCATTTTCTTCAGTGTAATAGCCTATATCAACATACACAATTTCAGTTTGATTGCTGCAATAGATTCGTTGATATTGAGAGCGATCTAAATATTTCGGTTGGTTGCCATGTTGGATTGTTATTGTGTAGGCCATAGAGTTGTGCACCATTAGATGAACATTATTGCGTAGGTTCATTATTCAAACTTTCACTTCTATTGCATGATTAGGACACTATAAATAAATGAATAAAGAATTTTAAAATTTCGCACAGCCGCCATATTGACGTTATGAAAGCAATTGAACGAAATTAAATGTCAGTGCATTACAATGTGTACAAACACTTGCTGTACCTAGTTTCACTGCGCTCGGATGGTTAAATCGCGAGTAAAGTATATTTGAGTGTATCAAATTCGCTTGGCCATCATGTTGGTTTTGTACTTAACAGTTTTTTGTTAGTCACATAGATGAACTTATGTTAGTTCCTTTTATCACTATACAAACTTTCATGGTGATATCTGTTACTATTGTGGATATATAGAATGACAGTGAAGTATTTCACGCACCTGCCATGTTGAATTGGTGAAAAGTATTAGAATTTGAAAGCTACGGTCGATGTCGGAATAGGTACTAGTATACACTTTCCGAGTTTCATTGACATCGTTTTGTCCCTTTAGATTTTATTAAGGACACACACACGGACAAAATGTGATCTCATAAGCCTTTTTTTCTTTTGTTTTCGAAATGAAAATAGGCTAAAGATATGGATGCATTTGCTCTTAACCTCTGTTAACACCCCCCCCCCCCCCCAATTACATCACCTTTATATTAACCAGTTGCAATCTCTTTTACTTCAAGTCTTGGTTATGTAAGAATAGTACATTATGCAACGAGCTTATAATGGCATTCATTAAGACACGAGTATGTTTATAAAATGAGCGTAGCGAGTTTTATAATTTTCATACGAGTGTCTTAATTACCATTATAGTCGAGTTGCATACGGCTGTTTATGTTTGACGATAATTATAACTTTATTATATATTTTAACATAAATATTCATAAATACCTGTGGGATTCAATAACTTCAGATAGTGAACAGAGCGCGCTGGGTGTTGTGCTGACTGAACAGAGCGCATGCGTGAGTCAAAGATTTTCGAAAGCAGAGACGTTTTAGTTTGCTTGGCAATGCTATTGTTTACAGCCTGCATGATGTCTAGTGCTGATCAGAACTAGCATTCACTAATATTGCCCCCGAAGTCGTTTGATAGTAATGCGCTGTGTAGAAATTGGAGTTGGGGATATTAAGGTACAGTGCTATTTCTAGTCTCATATCAGCCAGTTCATTTACGCGAACATATGGGATGATGTACTTTCCATGTCGGTAATTTATGTAGAAGGATGCTGTGTTGCTAACTTCTGGACGTAGATTCATAAATTTCTTGCATATGTCAGAGTATTTTCTTGTTACCGTGCTGATTTTGTCTTTTGTTTGGGATTGTAACTACTGTACAATGGTTGATCCGATATCCAATTTGAACTTTCAAATCATGTAATTCATGTCCGACATATTGGATTTTGAGCGCATGCACGAAGCTATCCTTACATAATTGGTCAATGAATGAGCTCTGGTTGGCTGGAGAAACTGTTTCATAATGAAGAATAGTACTATTATATAATGACCCTCATTATGATACAGTTTTCTGACATAATATTTACATTTCGACATCGTCGAACATAAACAGATAACTTGAAAATTGCACCTAAAATTACAGTTGAATGTCGCTCATATCTCATAGGGTGATAAATAGGACTGAAGGCAAAAGCCAGGAGAGAATTTACGACAGGTAATCTAGTTTGTATCGAGGTTACCCCATGCTATTATGTTACCATTCTGACTTTTCGTGTTAACATGAAGCACTGACAGTAACATGAACTACAGTACATTAATCATACACTACAATTTTAATTTAAAAAAAAAGTGATTGAAATGCCCATATCATGTTTCATACATCTGACTTACAGGATTATTTCCATCTTTAAGATTTACAATGAAGTACTGTGTATGTGCAGGAAATTACCATGGATGATGGATCTGAATGCAAGACCTACCGCGCATATAAGAAGACTTTGAACTTGGTCATGGTTTCAGCTGGAACTTGTTATTTGCGTGGGTCGTAACGTCACGCGACGTGATCGTCAATTGTCAAACGGTAGATGGCAGCATGGCGTTGTAATTCACCTGACTATGACGCACACCTGGGGTACAGAATGAGTCATGGCGTCGTACAAAGGAAAATCTCGGCCTTGCGTGATTTTTCTTCTTATTTCGTTGTCTTTATTCAAATGAAGGCATGACATGTGCGTTTTAACAATAGATCTTGTTAGTCGTTAAAATGTACCAGAGCTTTGAGGGAAAGAAAAATGTAGGGGATTATTAAGATGCAAATTACTTCATTACTGTATTCTCGGAATGATTATCCTAATTACAATAGTTATATATAGAATAGATTCCCTGTAGGATAGCCTTGGATTGCATCGTGGTATAGTGGCTAGCATTCTTGACTGTCACCCCTGAGGTTCTAGTTCGATTCCCAACTCTGTCAAGAAATTTAAATCTGGTCTGAGGGCAGGAACAGGGTACACGCAGCCTCATGAGGCAAAAGTGAGAAGATGCGGGCTCGATTCCAACCTCAGCACACCTCGAAGTGGTTTCCCGTGGGTTCCCATTTCTACTCCAGGCAAATGCCAGGGTGAGGCCACGGCCACCTCCTTACAATCTTCACTTGAATTACAAATACACACACTAATTATCATTGTATTGGAATTGCAGTCAATGGCCATAGCGGGGTATATTAATTGAAAGCCCGTATGCTCCCCATCAAGCTCAATTTCAAGTAGTTGCAACTTTGGTTACCAGAGATGCCACTATCACTGACACCTAGCGGTGAACGTTGGAACTTGATAGAGCGTTTCTAACCAAATAACCAACAAATTTAGCTACACACTACCAATTGTAGTGGTAGGTTCTTTTATATGCCATAAATCTATGACATGGGCCCACTGGCTTTACTTCTCCTCCGAAGGAAGACATACTGAAGGGTTTTAATGCTCTTAAAGTTCCGATGACTTCGGCGTGGTTTGAACCATCGATCTTTGACATAGCAGTTCAGCATGCTACCGACTATGCCACTCCCATAATAACACAGGTTATTAGACAAAATTACACACACACATAAGTATACGGGGCTAAATGATTAAGATGTCTAAGCCCCTGAAATTAAACAGCAACAAACAGCTTCCTGATAGTGCACAGTTCGCTACTCTTGTGGGGGTCCGGGCGCGGACACCAAGGGCCCGCTGATGAACCAGCTTGGTGTCCTAGGCGAAACCCCACACAAGACACGGCATAAACCTAGAAAAAATTGCTGAGTTTGAATTCACAGGCCGTGAAAATCAATATACCATCTTTTTGGAAGCCGCCATAGGGAGGTGAAGGACTGCTTGAGCTTTTAGCTCTCGCAGTTAAGAGGCGCACGGGTGCTTCATAATAAGGGAGGTAGTGCACAGTTTGTTACTCCTGTGGTGGTCCGGGCACGGACACCAAGAGCCCACTGATGAGCCAGCTTGGTGTTCCTAGGTGAAAGCCCACACAAGACACGGCAGAAACCTGGAAAAATTGCTGAGTTTTAATATATCGTTTGCCAGATTAACCCTCTCAGTGCCACGCGTCGATCAGATCGGCTCTCGCTGCTCGCGCCAAAAGTGCCAAAGCCGATTTAATCGGCGCGCTGTTTATCTTATATTTGCAGATTTCTGTGTATGTCCGTGATTATTTCATACTGTTGGAAAGGCGAGGTTTCAAGCTTGCCTGTGCGGTGTTTACTTTCTTCCTTCGAAGTGTGTTACGCAATAGGTTTGGGTTTGTATTCACGCCCTCCCTTAGCGCTCCCCCAAACACGCGCGTTCCCGCCAAAATTACGGCGCAGTTGTTTTCTTCTTGTCGAAGTTTTCTGTCTACAGATGTATCTAAGAACTTTATACAGCTGGAAACGTAGTATTTCTTTGAATATGACTCTTAGCTGACCTTAATTTAGACTCAAAATTGATTTTCTACACAAAAAAGTGAAAAACTTTCAGAATAACCTCCATTATGAAGGTTTAGCAGCAGTATTTATTTTTATGAACATAATGTATGAAATAATTTGTTATAGTGCAAAGCAAAAGTAATTATTCTATCGTTGAAAATGTGGTATTAATGATTTCTTTTCGAATAGTATGCATGATCATTGAAAATAGCTTGGCATTCTTGGCAAGTATTTCAGGAAATGGCTTGGCACTAATATATGTTTTTTTTTTTTTCAAGATTCTATAAAATGCTCAATTGCAATTGTATAAAAGCTACAAAATACTAAATGTTTAAATTAAATTGCCAAATTTCTGCTAGCAAAACGCAAAAACAGAAAATCACCACCCCTAGTTATGAGTGAGAGTTTGAAATCACTTCCAGTTTGGTAGCCCCCCAGGGGTTTACATCTTGTGGGATGTGGGTTGGCGACCACGGAACCCCAGCTGAGTCCAGCATTGCTTTCACTTACTTGTGCCAGACTCCTTTCCGTCTTCTTTCCTGTCGACCTCCCTTAGTCAACTTTTGTTCTTTTCCGACCCCGACGGTATTAGGGTATCCGAGGCCTAAGGAGTCTTTCACTTTACCGCCTAAATTGGCCCTTGTCTCTACTTTGCTGATCCCTCCTTCTTCGAGGGGCCAGACCTCTTTTTTTCTTTTCATTATATTACATTTTCTCTTTAAGATTCCCGCACTGTTGTTTGTTAATTGGCTCCCCGTGTATCTAAATTCCCTTTAGCGACTTTTTTGCATCTACACTCCATTTTGTAGGTATTTTCAATCTACGTTGCATTTTGTAAGTCTTTTCGATCTAAATTGCATTTTGCGAGTATTTTCAACTTCAATAATTGCATTTTGTAAGGATGGACAGTGAAGCCTCCGTGGCCTAGGCGGCAGCACGCCGGCCTCTCACCGCTGGGTCCGTGATTCAAATCCCGGTCACTCCATGTGAGATCTGTGCTGGACAAAACGGAGGCAGACAGGTTTTTCTCCGGGTACTCCGGTTTTCCCTGTCAAAATTTCATTCCAGCAACACTCTCCACTATCATTTCATTTCATCTGTCATTCAATTAATCATTGCCCCAGAGGAGTGCGTCAGGCCTCGGCAGCCGGCACAGTTCATATCCTCGCCGCTAGATGGGGGCTTCATTCATTCCATTCCTGACCCGGTCGGAGACTGGAAGCAGGCTGTGGATTTTCATTTTCAAGGATGGACAATCTAAATTGTTTTTAGTACGTCTTTATATATAGGGTCTGGAACTTTCGTGAGTATTTTGAATTTCAATTGCATTTTGTAAGTATTTTCATCTTAAACCGCATTTTTCAAGTATTTTCAATCTAAATTGCATTTTGTATGGTGGGTATTTTGTAAGTATTTTGATTCCCAAATGCATTTTGTGCATATCTTGAATCTAAATTATATTTTGTAAAGTATTTTCAATCTAAATTGCATTTCGTAAGTGTTGTCCATTCAAATGAGTAGTTTGAATCTACCATACATTTTGTAAGCATTTTCTATTTCAATTGCATTTTGTAAGAATTTTGAATTTCAATTGCACTTTTTGAGAATATTGGATCTGAAATGCGCGTTTTTCAATCTAAATTGCATTGTGTATTTTCAATGTCAATTGTATTTTGTAAGTTTTTGAACCTCAATTGCATTTTGTACGTATTTTCAATCTCATTTGCATTTTGTAAATGTTTTGAATTTCACTCGCATTTTGTCAGTATTTCGACTCTACATTACATTTTGTACGTATTTTGAACGTAAACTACATTTCGTGAGTATTTTTCAATCTATTCCTTTTGTGAGTATTTTCCTTCAAAATTCCATTTTGTAAGTATTACCGCTCTCCATTTTGAGAGTTGTTTCAATCTGAGTTCCATTTTGTAAGTATTACCGCTCTCCATTTTGTGAGTTGTTTCAATCTGAGTTCCATTTTGTAAGTATTACCGCTCTCCATTTTGTGAGTTGTTTCAATCTGAGTTCCATTTTGTAAGTATTACCGCTCTCCATTTTGTGAGTTGTTTCAATCTGAGTTCCATTTTGTAAGTATTACCGCTCTCCATTTTGTGAGTTGTTTCAATCTGAGTTCCATTTTGTAAGTATTACCGCTCTCCATTTTGTGAGTTGTTTCAATCTGAGTTCCATTTTGTAAGTATTACCACTCTCCATTTTGTGAGTTGTTTCAATCTGAGTTCCATTTTGTAAGTATTACCGCTCTCCATTTTGTGAGTTGTTTCAATCTGAGTTCCATTTTGTAAGTATTACCGCTCTCCATTTTGAGAGTTGTTTCAATCTGAGTTCCATTTTGTAAGTATTACCGCTCTCCATTTTGTGAGTTGTTTCAATCTGAGTTCCATTTTGTAAGTATTACCGCTCTCCATTTTGTGAGTTGTTTCAATCTGAGTTCCATTTTGTAAGTATTACCGCTCTCCATTTTGTGAGTTGTTTCAATCTGAGTTCCATTTTGTAAGTATTACCGCTCTCCATTTTGTGAGTTGTTTCAATCTGAGTTCCATTTTGTAAATATTACCGCTCTCCATTTTGTGAGTTGTTTCAATCTGAGTTCCATTTTGTATTATTACCACTCTCCATTTTGTGAGTTGTTTCAATCTGAGTTCCATTTTGTAAGTATTACCGCTCTCCATTTTGTGAGTTGTTTCAATCTGAGTTCCATTTTGTAAGTATTACCGCTCTCCATTTTGAGAGTTGTTTCAATCTGAGTTCCATTTTGTAAGTATTACCGCTCTCCATTTTGTGAGTTGTTTCAATCTGAGTTCCATTTTGTAAGTATTACCGCTCTCCATTTTGTGAGTTGTTTCAATCTGAGTTCCATTTTGTAAGTATTACCGCTCTCCATTTTGTGAGTTGTTTCAATCTGAGTTCCATTTTGTAAGTATTACCGCTCTCCATTTTGTGAGTTGTTTCAATCTGAGTTCCATTTTGTAAATATTACCGCTCTCCATTTTGTGAGTTGTTTCAATCTGAGTTCCATTTTGTATTATTACCACTCTCCATTTTGTGAGTTGTTTCAATCTGAGTTCCATTTTGTAAGTATTACCGCTCTCCATTTTGTGAGTTGTTTCAATCTGAGTTCCATTTTGTAAGTATTACCGCTCTCCATTTTGTGAGTTGTTTCAATCTGAGTTCCATTTTGTAAGTATTACCGCTCTCCATTTTGTGAGTTGTTTCAATCTGAGTTCCATTTTGTAAATATTACCGCTCTCCATTTTGTGAGTTGTTTCAATCTGAGTTCCATTTTGTAAGTATTACCGCTCTCCATTTTGTGAGTTGTTTCAATCTGAGTTCCATTTTGTAAGTATTACCGCTCTCCATTTTGTGAGTTGTTTCAATCTGAGTTCCATTTTGTAAGTATCACCGCTCTCCATTTTGTGGGTTGTTTCAATCTGAGTTCCATTTTGTAAGTATTACCGCTCTCCATTTTGTGAGTTGTTTCAATCTGAGTTCCATTTTGTAAGTATTACCGCTCTCCATTTTGTGAGTTGTTTCAATCTGAGTTCCATTTTGTAAGTATTACCGCTCTCCATTTGGTGAGTTGTTTCAATCTGAGTTCCATTTTGTAAGTATTACCGCTCTCCATTTTGTGAGTTGTTTCAATCTGAGTTCCATTTTGTAAGTATCACCGCTCTCCATTTTGTGAGTTGTTTCAATCTGAGTTCCATTTTGTAAGTATTACCGCTCTCCATTTTGTGAGTTGTTTCAATCTGAGTTCCATTTTGTAAGTATTACCGCTCTCCATTTTGTGAGTTGTTTCAATCTGAGTTCCATTTTGTAAGTATTTTCAGTCTCACTTAATTTTCGTTCTGGTTTCCATTTCATTGTCATTTTGGTAATCAGCCAGACCATTTGGGGCGATAACCTAGATGTTAGGCCCCTTAAAGCAACATATATCATCATTAAGGTTCGGATGTTAAGGAAAAGTCATATTTTTTTCCTGAGCTCATTTTACCCGAAATCTGAAAAATAAGTTTGAATGACGGTTCCCTGACCACGTTTAAAGCAATTTGATGTTGCCTATAAATGCTTATTTCAGCCAGTTTTATTGTTGTCATATTTGGTCATATTTTAGTGATATTGGTTATAATGTCAGCATTTTTGTTAAATTGAGGCGTCGATAACAAGGTACGTGTTATCTGCGTCGAGTTTCAAACACAGGATTTCAGAATAGTGTAGTAGATATATTTTTCTTTCTTTTCCCGGAACAGGCAGATAGCAGGTTTAGAAATCCTGATTCCAAGAAGGTGCTCCTCTACGGACGTCTGTTAGCACATCTTTCTGGACAAGTTAGATTGCGACATTGTATGCATGAGGTCACGGAACATGACGATAAAGTGTGCTTCCGCCATTCAATAGGATGTCATGGTTTTTAGGTAATATTTTATAGTTTTTAGGTCATATTTAGCTAGTTTTTAGGGCATATATGCTTGCATATTTTGTACTTTTTTAGGTCTTAAACTTCCGAACCTTAATCATCATCATCATCATCATCATCATCATCATCATCAGTTTGGTAGATATGACACATCGCCCAATGTGCCTAGCAATGAACCACTCCACTTGAGCTTTGGAGTTAACCGTGGTACGCACATTATTTATGGTCTATGTTTAGATATTTTGTGCGATGCGGACGAATGTGGAGAGGAAGGGAGTAATATTTAAAGTAAGGTGTAGTTTGAGTGACATCAATTCCGGGTTGTTCCGGCAGCACGTGGGGCTCCGGTAACACGCGGAGCCTTGCCCGGAGTTTCCTGCTCACGCACAGCCCGCCATACACGTGGCGCGCTGCCAGACAAGAGGTCAAGTACTTCATGGGAAAGGTGACCTCGATGTTCCACCTCTTACAACCGACATAACTGTACAACTAGTGAGACGAGGATTAGTGACCACGGAATCCCAGCTAAGAACGACATTGTTCCCACTTATATTGTGCCAGATACAACGCCTTTCTGTTTCCTGTTGACCTTCCCTTGGTCAACTCTAGTTCTCGTCTAATCCAGAGGCCTAGGGTGTCATTCATTTTTCTTCCTTAATTACCCCTTAGGATACCCTCATTTCCGGGAGGTAAGTGAGTGTTTAAGTCTTCAGTCTTGAGACTAGATTTCCAACTCTCCCTGTCCTGAGCTAATAGTTTTATCTTTACATAGGTACCGGTACCACAACTTTCATTCGAGGCAATATGTTCAACATATTCTAACTTGGTCTACCCCTACAGTTCTTATTCTCGACCCTTCCTTCTATAACTATGTTTGCTATTCCTGAGTGTCTTAGTATGTTTGTTACGCTATCTACCCATCTGTTTTTCATCATTCTCCTGTAACACCACATTTCAAATGCTTCTATTCTTCTCATTTCTGCTGCGCCAACATTTCAAGTTTCACTTCCACCATAGAGCGCCACACTCCAGAAAATGGCTTCCAAAATGACTTTCTAATACCTAAATCTATACTCGATATCAACAGATTCCTTTATTGATTGGTTCCGTACTTTAGGGGTGGCGACAACGTGGTCATGTAGCCCCGTGTACTTTGGGTGTGTGTATAAACTGTCTGAAAATCGGTGTTAATTGTGGTGACTGTATTCATCATCATCATCAGCTTCTAATGGCTAAAAGCCTTGTCGTTGCAGCCATTTCTTACGGTCTTCAGCAGTTCTCTTCATATTGGCATAAGAGTCACATTCCGTTTCCTTGACATTGTTCTTGAGATACGATTATCTTGGTCATCCCCTTGGTTTCTTCCCCAAAACACCCCAGGGGCTCACATCTGGTGGGAGGCGGGTTGGCGACCACGGGACCCCAGCTGAGTCCGGCATTGCTTACACTTGTGCCGGGCTCCTCTCTGTCTTCTTTCCTGTCGACCGCCCTTGGTCAAACTCTTGTTCTTTTCCGACCCCGACGGTATTAGGGTATCCGAGACCTAGGGAGTCTTTCACTTTCCCGCCTTATGCGGCCCTTGTCTCATCTTTCCTGAACCCTCCTTCTTCGAGGGGTCAGACCTCTTGTTTTCTTTTCATTATATTTCCTTTTCTCTTTAGTTTCCCGCACTGTTGGCTCCCCGTGTATCTAAACTCCCTTTAGATTTTTTACGTCTACACGCCATTTTGCGGGTATTTTCAATCTACGTTGCTTTTTGTAAGTTCTTTCGAACTAAATATTGCATTTTGCGAGTGTTTTCAACCTCAATTGCATTTTGTAAGGATTGACAATCTAAATTGCTTTTTAGTAAGTCTTTCAATATAGGGGATGGGACTTTTGTAAGTATTTTGAATTTCAGTTGCATTTTGTATTTTCAACCTAAACCACTTTTTGCAAGTATTTTCAATCTAAATTGCATTTTGTAGGGTGCGAATTTTGCAAGTATTTTGATTCTCAATTGCATTTTGCAAGTATTTTAAATCTAAATTACTTTTTGCAAGTATTTTCAAAATAAATTGCATTTTGTAAGTATTGTCCATCCAATTGAGTAGTTTGAATCTACCATACATTTTGTAAGCATTTTTAATTTCAATTGCATTTTGTAAGTATTTTGAATATCAATTGCACTTTGTGATTATTTGGTATCTGAAATGCGCATTTTTCAATCTATATTGCATTGTGTATTTTCAATTTCAATTACATTTTGTAAGTATGTTGAACCTCAGTTGCATTTTGTACGTATTTTCAATCTCATTTATATTTAGTACGTATTTTGAATTTCACTTGCATTTTATAAGTATTTCGACTGTACATTGCATTTTGTACATATTTTGAACTCAACCTATATTTTGTGCGTATTTTTCAATCTATTCCTTTTGTGAGTATTTTCGTTCTAAATTCCCTTTTGTAAGTATTACCGCTCTCTATTTTGTGAGTAGTTTCAATCTGAGTTCCTTTTTGTAAGTATTTCCTTTCTCACTTAATTTTCGTTCTGGTTTCCACTTCATTGACATTTTCGCTATCACCCAGACCATTAGGGGCCGATAACCTAGATGTTAGGCCTCTTAAAACAACAATTATCATCATCATCTACCCCAAAATTTTTCCTTCAAAAATTACCTGGAGGAGAGTGTCATGTCTGAGTATGTGTCCCATGAATTTTGCTTTCCTTTTCTTGATGGTGTTCAACAGATATCGATTCTCCTGAATTTGGTTCAGAACAAGCTCATTAGTCTTTCTTTTCATCCAGCTTGTTTGGGTCATTCGTCTGCAAAACCTCATTTCAGCTGCAGTGTGTATTATCTGTTTTAAATTCAAGTAAGGAGTTCCTACTTTCGCTACCAAATGCTACCATCCACGACACCTAGCTGTGAACTTGGCTACTGCTAGATGCCATCGCAACCAGCGCCTGGTGACGAACGTTGGAACTTAAGAGCATTAATCAAACCTAACCTGCAAATGTTGCTTCACACAAGTTTAGTTAGAGGAAGGTTCTTTTACATAAATCTATGACTTGGGCCCGCCGGCTTTACTTCCCCTCCGAAGGAAGGCAACCGTAGCGTAGCGCTCAGCATGGTTAGCTGCCGCCCCGGAGGTCCTGGGTTCGATTCCGGGCTCTGCCACGAAATTTGAAAAGTGGTATGAGGACTGGAACGGGGTCTACTCAGCCTTGGGTGGCCCAAATGGATAGAGGGGGTTCGATTCCCACCTCAGCCATCCTCGAAGTGGTTTTCCGTGGTTTCCCACTTCGTCTTCGGGCAAATGCCGGGATGGTACCTACTGTAAGGCCACGGCCGCCTCCTTCCCTCTTCCTAGCCTATCCCTCCCAATCTTCCATCCCTTCCCATCCCTCATGAGGCCCCTGTTCGCTTTGCAGGTGAGGCCGCCTGGGCGAAGTGCTGATCACATCTCCCCAGTTGTATCCCTCCCGACCAGATGTTCCAAGCTCCATGACACTGCCCATAGAGGCGGTAGTGGTGAGTTCCCTCGCTGAGTCCGTGGGAACCACCAACCTAGAGGGTAAATTGACTAAATAAAAAAAAGGAAAGGAAGGCATGCTGAGGGATTTTTACCACTCTTAAAAAATCCGATGACTTCGGCCGTGTTTGAACCCGCGATCTTGGGCATAGAAGCTCAGCATGCTACCAACTACGCCACCGAAGCCGCAACGCCCGTGGGTATTGAAGCAAGTGACACATTAAAGATTGAATTATGTAAATAGGTTAATTTGGCTAGGATTGGAATTAAAAAAGAAAACGAGTAAAGAAACATGCGGTTTTTAGGCTGTTTTTCTGGAACTCCATTCAGGCCGGAAGAAATATTTGAAATTTGTTTCTTTAGTTTGATATAACTCTCCAAGACTCACAATTTGAAACCTCTCCGTGCCCTTTAAGCCCTTCAACGCTTGGCTCAATTGAGGAAATAACTTAATTTTACGTTTTTGTTATGGGGTTTGAAGCCATTTTTCAGTGTTGCCTTAGTATGAATCTCATGTTTTTTTTTTCAGGATTAGGGTATAACCCAACTCTTTTGGATACATTCCTGTTGGCTGACTGAAAATCACCAAACGTTTGTTTACGTTTTTGCTAAGATGCCGCCCCCTACTTTGTCTGCTACAAAATGTTTTCAACATTTGTTTGGGTTTAAGTACATTTCTTCTAAATTAAATATCAATTTTACAAAGACCGAGGCCATCACATTAAACTCCAAGGCGTACAGTTACTTGATAGTTTTAATCATTGGGTAATTACTAAGAATAAAATCAATTAAGAGCTTATTATCCTATCATTATGTTTCATTTTTCATTTATATATTTTTTTTAAATTTATTATTTTTATTTTAACAACTTTTATGTTTATTGTTTAATTCTTTTATTTTCTATTTATATATTTATGTTTTATATTTTTGATTTTGAATTTTAATTCTTTATTTTTATTTCTTCATTTTTATTTTGTATTTTTTATTTTTTTATTGTTTTTTATTTTCTTATATTTTTATATATTTTTTATTTTTATTTTATTTTTTATTTCGATTTTTAATTTTAAGCATCCCCTCAAAATTTCAAATAAAACTTAATTTTTGTTTTTTAATTGTGTTATGATAGCAGATGACCTTGATGTTCTCCCCTTATAATAAATAATAATAATAATAATAATAATAATAACAATAACAATCATTATCTTCATCACTTAGAGCTCGTTTTTTTAATTAATTGAATGCATTTGCTAAATGATCTTGCTCTTAATATTAATTAGATACCTGCTAACAGTTCCTTGTTTTTACAATAAAAGAAAGAAAGTTTTATTTTAATTGCAAATGAAAGGTAATCTTTCTCATATTTAGGATCCCCATCATTGTAGGAAATTCAGATAAGTTATAGTACCTACCAGCAAGCAGCTACATTATCAAAGTATCTATTCCTTTAATGTTATAAAAAGAAGTGTTGGTTTGGTTTTAAGCACATTTGTTCCAAAGTAAATTGCAATTTTACAGTGAACGAACCCATAATATTAAACTCCAAGGCGTACAATTAATGGGTAGTCTCAGTCATTAGGTAATTACTAAGAATGGAATCAACTAAGAGCTCATTATCCTATCATTATGTTTCATGAAATAGAAACAAACCAAACTCCACGCAGCAATTTACTGTAAATTGTTTCGTTTGCTGGTAAGAACTTGATCGTAATTACATAGTATAATCTGTCAACAAGGACACGCTTCTACACTTAACAATGTTTGCACAAATTGATGAGAGTCTATCATTAGCAAGAATATTTATTGCGATCGTGCCTTTAATTGATTTAGAACTATTATGATAAGGTTGCACGTTTTCAACCAATGAAATACAGGTGGATTAATAAGGAATGCGAAGAAACAAATCATTGTAATTTTCTATTCGTTGTGAATGAAAGGATTACGCCTGAACCCAATATAGCTAAGGAACTAATTACTTCAGTATAGCGTGTTTAAATACTGAATACAGTGAGTAATTCGCAGACAAGTTATGGTCAGTGCTTGGGATGGTAGTTGGCACCGTTCTGTTGAAACACTGGATTCCGCCCCTAATTAATGATTTTCTTTCCAGAAAATATACTGAGAATGTGTAAGCGCATGCGCAAAACAAATAATAATAATAAAACTTCAAGTCACTGTCCCTAATACTTTTATACACACTACTACAGTCATCAAAGCAACACAGTTTATCAGACAAACTGTGTAGTTGTTTATGTTGTTGATTCAATTAGGAGCTATGCGACATCGTGGTTATGTAGCCCCATGTACTTGCGTATGTGTGTGTGAACTCTGTCTGATAACGTGCTTCATTGTGATGGCTGTACTAGTGTGTATATTTGTAATAGCAAATAAGATTTTGGGTAGGAGGCGACCGTGGCCTTAATGTAAGTACCATACCAGCATTTGCCTTTAGTAGAATTGGAAAAACACATACAAACACTTCCAGGATGGCCGAGGTAGGAATCAAATCAACCACTTCTCAGTTTTGCCTCTCGAGGCTGAGGCCACATTTAAATTTCTTGGCAGAGCCTGGAATCAAACTCGTTTCTACCCAGTGACAGGTAAGAATTCAAGCTACTTCTCCAGACAAATTGAGCACACGCCCAAATACACGGAGCTGATGACCAAGGTGTCACTAACGCTTTAAGAAAAAAACCGTGATGATTACGAATTTTTGTTTTGAGAAATAGAGCACTGCCAAGGCAGCCGTGACCTTAATTTAGGTACCTTCCCAGCATTTGCTTGGAGTAGACTCGAGGAATGCACGGAGAAAGCACTTCCAGGATGGCCGAGGTGGGAATCAAATCAACCACTTCTCAGTTCTGTCTCACGAGGCTGAGACTAGATTTAAATTTGTTGGCAGTGCCTGAAATCGAACCTGGACCTCCACAATTACAACCAAGCATTCTAGCCACAACACCAGATGATTTGAACACAGCCAAGTGCAAGGGGATGATAAACAAGATGTCCCAGCCCATTAAAAACTAATTAGCAATAGCTAAACTTATGAACTTCTGTTTTGAGAAAATGAGCGCTACCAAAAAAAAGAAAAGGGAGCTTCGAGTCGGGTTCACACCCGGCCGAAGTCGTCGGATTTTCAAGAGTGTTAAAAATCCCTCAGTATGCCTTCCTTCGGAGGGGAAGTAAAGCTGGCGATCCCATGGCATGATAAAGAACCTTCCACTAATTACACTTGTGTGCAGCTAAATTATAGGTTAGATTTGACTGACGCTCTTAGGTTCCAACGTTCGTCGCCAGGAGCCGACTGTGGTGGCGTCTAGTAAACAAGTTCAGAACTAGTTGGTCGTTGACGGTGGCGTTTGGTAGCAAAAGTTGGAACTACTTGAAAATCGAATGTCTGCAGTCCTTACTTGAATTATTTCAAAAACAGATAACACACACTAATACACTAATACAACCATCACCATTAACACCGGTTATCAGACAGATTATACACACACCCAATGTACACGGGGCCTAAACTGAGGAACCAACCAACCGAACTTCGTGTCCGACATGAGTGTGATGGATGTTTGTGTGGTATTTTTGGCGAGCATGGTTGAAGAAAATACGTATTTAAATTTGAACAAAGTAATTACCGTAGTTATTTTAGAATTAATGATTTAATAAGTGTGTTCAGTAGTTTTTATTGACTTGAAATAAGAATCGACTGCTTGCAAATGAAACAGGTGAAGTACGATAACGTTAATGACGTCACACTATTCAAGGCAGGGGGCCATGATTTACGATTCACGCTGGGCTTTCTCGTTGGAGGCGAGTGACAGAAAGTGGACAAAGGTCACAGTCATCCATCACCTGCGCTCTAGGTGCACGAGCAACAGGAGAACGGGGGTTCATATCTCTTGAAGGGCAATGAAGTTTCCTATACTTAACGGACATTACAATTGGCCTTGTCAGAAATAAAGTGTCTCCGTCTACCTGAATTAAGTTTGTAGAAAACGGATAAATAGAGCTTTGAGAAAGAAGTTAGTCTGTCAAACGTAAGAAAAAATTCAAATGACAGCTGAAAAAAACTTTTCTTCTTTCAAACTTCCGTTTTCATAATCTTGTGAAATATCTTAATATTGTCTTGATTACCTTCCCGTAAGCAGTTCCACAAAATGTATACATCAATCTTGTTAAGAATGTATGAGAATTGGTAACGTGTAGTTTTTGATAGTTGGCTACAAAACATCGTATTCCAAGGAACAGTAGTCCTAGATGGTGGCGATAAGATGGTCACACTTATGACCATTTCTCACACAATTGCCTCAGGGTATTGCCACTGTAGGTCAATGCATCGAAGTTTGATGAACTCGGCCCATATTTTTTCTCACTCATGGACTTAATGCACTAGGATATTAATTATTAGAGTGCCATATCCTCTCCAGGGACGTTGTTGTTGTTGTTGTTGTTGTTGTTTGAGTCTTCAGTTTCTTGACTGGTTTGATGCAGATCCCCAAGCCTCCCTGTCCTGAGCTAATCATTTCATCTCTACATAGCTACCACACCCTACATCCGAGGCAATCTGTTTAACATATTCTAACCTCGGTCTACCCCTACAGTTCTTGTCCTCGACCCTTCCTTCCATAACTAAGCTTGCTATTCCTGGGTGTCTTACTATGTGTCCTACCAACCTATCACTTCTCTTCATTAGCAGTCGCCAGGAACATCTCTCCTCTCCCACGAGTCTTAATACCTCTTCGTTTGTAACCCTATCTACCCATCTGATATTCATCATTCTCCTGTAACACCCCATTTCAAACGCTTCAATTGTCCTCTTTTCTGCTGCACCAATAGTCCAAGTTACACTTCCATATAGTGCCACGCTCCAGACAAAGGACTTCCAAAATGACTTCCTAATACCTAAATCTATATTCGATGTCAACAGATTCCTTTTCTGTATAAATGCTTTCCTTGCCTGAGCTAACTTATCCCCTTTGAATCGTCCATCACTGGTTATTTTGCCTCCTAAGTAACAGAAGTCTCCGACTTCCTTTAGTTTTTCACCTGCCAATTAGATGTCCAGGGACGTAGGCGACCTGTAATAGGCTCTATTGATCACTAACCAGGCATTCCCAGCCGGAGTTTGCGTGTGGTAGGGTGGCCAGTTCCTTTCCATTCCTCCTCCTTCCATAGCATCCCGCAGGTTCCCATTTTGAATCACGAGGCTGGGAGACCCCGTACCAGACCATACCAAGACTTTCAAACTCTTGGTAGAGCCGGGGATTGGACCTGATACCACGGGAGTGACAGCCGAAAATGCTAGCCACTGCGCCATGAGGTGGTCAGGAAATTAATACCGAAAGTGAATTCTTGAGTACAGTGTATATTGTGACCTTCTTCAGAATAAAATTGGTAATACAAATGAAATTTCAAGTCTTACACTATACTTTACAAAAACGGTTGATTTCATAACAAGAGTGGAGTCCCAGTAATCCGAACTACGAAGGTGGATCAAAAAGTTAGTTGCACTAACGCGCAGCAACAGCGCGCTGTGTGTCGCAAACGTGGGCACAGTGGAGAAAGGGACAGACACTGCCCACACGTCTGTTAGGCAGGTCGCTGTGGTGTCTCGTCTTGTATGGTGTGAATAGCGGCCAAATGCAAAGGCGCGTCGACTGGAAGTTCTCTCCAAATATGAGGTGCGTGCGACAATCCGATTCCTATGGACCAAAAGGAAGAAATGCACAGATATTCATCGTGAAATTAGTGCTGTGCATAGTTATGGCGACAGTGTTCTTTGACAAGGATGGTTTGCTGCACGTGGAATTCATGCCGAAAGGAACTACGATCAACGCGGCGTCATATTGTCAAACGTTCCACCGGTTGGGTAAAGCGATTAAAGAGAAGCGCCGGGGGAAATTGAGCGTCTGTGTGATTTTGTTGCACGATAACGCATCACCTCATAAGGCCCGCCGAACGAGCGAACTGCTGCAGAGTTTCAAGTGGGAGGTCTGGCAACATCCACCCTACAGTCCCGACCTAGCGCCATGTGACTTTCATCTGTTCGGCAAGCTTAAAACGGAGCTGGTGGTCGACGTTTCCAGACCGATGAGGAGGTGAAGGCCGCTGTCTCCGTGTGGTTGCAGAACGCTGGAGGAACTGTCTATGTATCAGGCATCGACAAGTTGGTTGTGCGTTCGCAGAAATGTTTGGAGTCTCTTGGAATCTATTAGGAAAAGAGACGTTACTGTTACGGCTGTGAGTTTGTGTCATCACTCGCCGCATGAGTCACAACTGCCCCAGGGCTGGGCTGTGGCCTGCCTCCTGTATTGCGCGCGCCTTATGCAACAGGGCTACTACAGACAAAGGGATAGTCCAGAATATTCGTGACTGGACCAGCGATGGAAACCTCGAGAAGCCGTGAACCCTGGATGGATCTAGAAGCGTTTATTGAGTCACCGGCCTGCTATATAAGTGCGACCTGTCAAGCACGGGTTGTTGTTGTGTTTTACGAGCTAGTGCGAGCGATTATCTTATGCGACAGAAGTGTGGTGACGAAGTGCTGTGCGAGTTACGAAATCCAGTGACATTGTTTCTCCAGCTTGTGGACAGCGAAATAGCCTGCAGCAAGTGATCGTAAGTAATTGTGGTCGGTGAACATAAAGGAGAGGAGCAGGTAGTTTCTGTCAAGGCCACCGTACTCATTAGGACGGATTAACTTCTGTGGTCTGTTGACAAGTGGAAGGGCCAAGAGCGCTCAAGGAAGGGACTTGAGGAAACTGGAGTAAGGCTCCTAATTGCTTGTATTTGCTGATTAGTGTAATTTTCTGGCCGCAATAAAGTTAATTATTTCTTTAAGCAGTAATTGGTGTTGTGCTTTGTACCCCCACCGTAATCCAGTTAACAAAAGTGCCACTAAGGGGTGGCACGTAACAACTGGTGTCAGAAGCCGGATTACGAACTCAAGCACAACACCTGACGGTCCTGGTTTCAAAACCCGAGCAGGTCATTTTCTCTAATTTTCCTGTGAGTGAATGCCCTTTACAAGACAAACAACTAAAATGGAGGAGAAATTGGCAGCATTGCTAGAAAAGTTAAATGGCATGGAAACCAAGATGGAGGACGGCCAGAAGAATTTAACCAAGGAGCTAACAGCCAAATTAGAAGACGGCCAGAAGAAGCTAGAAGACGGCCAGAAGAAGATGGAGGATGGCCAGAAGAAGATGGAGGACGGCCAGAAGAAGTTAGCCGAGGACCTAACTGCCAAACTAGAAGACGGCCAGAAGAAGTTAGCCGAGGACCTAACTGCCAAACTAGAAGACGGCCAGAAGAAGATGGAAGACGGTCAAAATAAGCTAGCGGAGGACCTGAAGAGGATAGAGGACGGTCAGAAGAAGATGGAAGACGGTCAGAATAAGTTGACACAGGACCTGAAGAAATTAGAACTGGGTCTGCGTGAGGAAGTCACGGCAGTGGAAAAGAAGTTCGACGCCTTACAAGTGGAAGTTGCCGAGCTGCGCCAACGCCCGCTGATGGGGGTGGAGGAGAAATTCAACGTCTTACAAAAGGAAGTTGCCGAACTGCGCCAACGCCCACTGACGGGGGTGGAGGAGAAATTCAACGCCTTGCAAGTGGAAGTTGCCGAGCTGTGCCAACGACCGCTGATGGGGGTGGAGGAGAAATTCAACGCCTTACAAGTGGAAGTTGCCGAGCTGTGCCAACGCCCGCTGATGGGGTGGAGGAGAAGTTCAACGCCTTACAAAAGGAGGTTGCCGAGCTGCGCCAACGCCCACTGACGGGGGTGGAGGTGAAATTCAACGCTCTACGAGAGGAATTTGCCGAGCTGCGCCAACGCCCGCCCACCGTTACACCGGGAATATCAGGAACGGGACATAGCAGAGTGACGCCCCCAACCTTCGACGGAAAGGTCCCGTGGAGCACCTACTTACGTCAGTTCGAGGCGGCCTGTTCCATAAATAACTGGAACAACACAGAAAAGGCTACAGCTCTCATTGTAGCGCTGAGAGGTGACGCCCTTAACGTCCTTCAGGCCATCCTGACTGGATCCCAGGACTACGCTTCCCTGATCGCACATATGGAGTCCCGATATGGAGATAGCCATCTTCAGCAGGCCTATCAGATGCAGCTCCGGACCCGGGTACAGAAGAACGCGGAAACCCTGCAGGAGTTCGAGATGGACATCGCACGCCTCGTAAGGCTCGCCTACCCAACAGCGCCGGCCGACTTTCTGGAGCAGATAGCGACGCAGACTTTCACCGACGGGCTACGGGACTCGGACACTCAACAGGCGCTGCGTCTCGCGCGCAATAAGACCCTGGCAGATGCGCTGAGCCACGCACTTGAGTTCGAGACGGCAAAACAGGCATCCAGAATGCACGTGCGGGTGCGTCAAGTGGACGTCGACGAAACAGTAAAAACCAACGAGACCAAGCCCCTGGCCGACGAATTAATGGAGGCGCTAAGCCGTTTCTTCGATAGTCGCGGCACCACCAGCAACGACACAGCCGGAAGACAACCGGAGAGGCGGCCCGGAAGAGGACTACCGACCTGCTGGGCCTGCGGTAAGAAAGGCCACCTGAGCAAGGACTGCGGTGATCGCCGCCGCCAAGGGTATCCGACGGGAAATCAGTCGTCTGAAAACCGCGCGGCCCAGGGAAACGAGTATTAGCCAGCCTTGGGGGGCAAAGGTTGGCTTGTGACAGTCGTCAAGCCCCGACAGTCCAAGTGCGTGTGACGAAGTTACGGAGGGACAATAGCAGCCTGATGGTCGACGGAGTCATCAACGGAGTGAGCTGACCCATGCTGATCGACACGGGAGCATCGAGGACCATCGTCAATCCCACTGTGATCCCGAAGTGGAGAGTGCAACCCACATAAAGGAACCTCCTGCTAATAACCGCGACCGAAGAGACCGCACCGGTACTTGGCGAAGCATCACTGGAGTTCGTCATTGGTCGACGGGTGATAAAGCATCCAGTGCTTGAGGCTGACGTATCAAACGAAGTGATCATCGGACTGGACTTCCTGGACCAGAACAACATCATCTTGGACCTGAGTACCAACACTCTGCACTTCGGACGTGAGGAACTTGCTTTGCAACCTGCGCACGAGTCCATCACCGCACGGCGAGTAAGGCTGAGAGAAGACGTCATCGTTCCCGCCAGGACGGAGGTCAGCGCTGCCGTAATTGTCGACGGAACTGCTGAGGGAGTGGCGGCTGTCATCGAGCCAAAATATGAGGACATCCAGACAAAAGGATTGCTAGTTGCCAAGACTCTCATCAACACGACGTCTCGGCCGTACGACCGCCTGTCCAACCTGAACGACTACGACATTACGGTTCACCGGGACACCAAACTAGGAGTCTGCGAGCCCGTTACCTGGATTGCCCGCATCACAGATACGACAGACAGACACCTGCAGACGGACAACCGAAGAAGACGACGCACACTGCCAGAAGAACTACAGAAGCTGTACCAAGTATCCCAGGACCATTTAGACGAGGAACAATCACGCCAACTTCAGGACCTGCTACGCGAATTCCAAGATGTCTTCTCCGTGGGGAGCAAAGACTTCGTCAGGACAAGCTTGGTCCAGCACAGAATCGACGTTGGGGACAGCGCACCGATTAGGGCACCATTCCGACGTGTCCCGCTCGCCAAGCAAGCCGAAGTCGACCGGATGGTAGAAGAGATGAAGGAGCAAGGGGTGATCGAGCCATCACATAGTCCTTGGAGTTCTCCGGTCGTGCTTGTGAGGAAGAAGGACGGTTCCACCAGGTTCTGCGTGGACTACAGGCGGGTGAACGACGTCACGAAGAAGGACAGCTACCCTCTACCCCGGATCGACGACACGCTGGATACCATATCAGGGTCAAGGTGGTTCTCCACCTTGGATTTGAAGAGTGACTACTGGCAGGTGGAGGTCCACCCTAAGGACCGCGAGAAATCGGCGTTCTCTGTGGGCAGCGGGCTCTGGCAGTTCACCGTCATGCCATTCGGTCTGTGCAACGCCCCTGCGACCTTCGAAAGGCTAATGGAGTCCATTCTGAGGGGACTACACTGGAAGACCTGCCTGGTCTACCTAGACGACGTCATCGTTCTGGGGAGGAGCTTCGAGGAGCACTACAGCAACCTGAAGGAGATCTTGTTGACGCTACGGGCTGCCCAGCTGAAGTTGAGCCCCAAGAAGTGTCAGCTCTTCCAGAAGCGGGTCCAGTACCTTGGGCATATCGTCTCCGAGGAAGGGGTGCGCACCGACCCAGAGAAGACCGCAGCTGTGAGGGAGTGGCCAGTTCCGAAGGACAAGTCCCAACTACGAAGCTTCCTGGGACTCTGCACTTATTACCGTCGCTTCGTGAGGGGATTCGCCGACATCGCCAAACCTTTACATCGACTGA
The DNA here is from genome assembly GCA_946902985.2 of Meconema thalassinum. Lineage (NCBI taxonomy): Eukaryota > Metazoa > Arthropoda > Insecta > Orthoptera > Tettigoniidae > Meconema > Meconema thalassinum. The sequence goes on from OX336399.1 coordinate 97,465,454, forward strand.
CTGAGAAGGACCAACTCTTCACGTGGACAGCAGAATGCCACAGTGCCTTCGAACAACTCAAGCAGGCTCTGTGCACCGCGCCTATTCTGACCTACCCCAGACCTGGAACAAGGTTCATCGTCGATACCGATGCCAGCGACTTTGGCATAGGGGGAATCCTGTCGCAGGTAGTGGACGGCGAGGAGAGAGTAGTGGCCTACTTCAGCAAGGCCTTGTCAAAGCCAGAAAGGAACTACTGCGTCACCAGGAAGGAGCTGCTCGCCATCGTGAAGACCATTGAACACTTCCACAAGTACCTGTACTGGCAAGAATTTCTCATCAGGACCGACCATGCATCCCTGCGGTGGCTCCTGAACTTCAAGCAGCCCGAGGGTCAACTCGCGCGGTGGTTAGAGAGGCTTCAGCAGTACAACTTTGAGATTCAGCACAGGAAAGGCCAACTGCATTCTAACGCCGACGCCCTGTCACGAAGACCATGCCCCGAAGGCTGCACCTTCTGTGCCCGAAGGGAGGAGAACACGGGGATACTGTGCCGACGGACTACTGTGGAACTTCAAGGGAACTGGAGCCGCGAATCTTTCACGCGGGTACAACCAGAAGATGATGACCTGGGACTGATAGCCGAATGGAAGCGGGCCTGTGTCCCCAGACCCGGGTGGAACATTGAGAGTGACTGCGGCCCAAAGTTTAAGTCCTACTGGGCGCAGTGGGACTCGCTGATTGTAAGGGATGGCCTCATCTGCCGCGCCTGGGAGAGCACCGACGGGAAGACATCTCGGGAACAAGTCGTCGTTCCAAAGGCTATGACGGAGGAAGTCCTAAAGGAAGTCCATGGAGGATCATCTGGTGGACACCTAGGGATAAAGAAGACCCTGGAGAAGCTGAGAGAGCGGTTCTACTGGATCGGATGCCGAACAGACGTGGAGAACCACTGCTCGTGGTGCCACGATTGCGCAGCCAGCAAGGGCCCAGGACGAAGACGACGGGGTCCCCTGAAGACCTACAACGTGGGCGGCCCCATGGAGAGAGTGGCCATCGATGTTGCTGGGCCATTCCCGTTAAGCGAGGCAGGGAACCGCTACATATTAGTCGTCAGCGACTACTTTACCAAATGGCCGGAGGCGTATGCGCTCCCTAACCAAGAAGCCGCGACGATCGCAGAGACCCTGGTGAAGGAATTCGTCAGCCGGTACGGAGTACCCCTGGAGCTGCACTCCGACCAAGGGAGGAACTTCGAGTCGCAGATGTTCCAGAACCTATGCCAGCTGCTGGGAATCCGGAAGACAAGGACAACGCCGCTACACCCTCAGTCCGACGGGATGGTAGAGCGATTCAATCGCACCATCGAGAACCATCTCCGAATAGTTGTCAGCGAGCACCAGAGGGATTGGGACAAGCATCTTCCACTATTTCTCCTGGCCTACCGCGCCGCCGTGCATGAAGCCACCGGGTGCACACCAGCCCAAGCCATGTTTGGGTGGGAGCTCCGTCTACCCGTCGATCTTGCCTTCGGCCGACCTGGGTATGATCCGATCCCGGTAAGCCAGTATTGTCAAGAACTGGTCGACCAACTGGAGGACGTGCACGCGTTCGCGAGGAGGAAACTGCGGATCGAGACCGACCGAATGAAGACCCGATACGACCAGCAGACGGATGCCGGAGGATTCCACGAGGACGACCTGGTCTGGCTCTTCAACCCATTACGGAAGAAAGGCCTGTCACCCAAACTGCAGAAGTCCTGGGAGGGCCCGTACCGAGTCGTGAAACGGATCAACGATGTCGTCTACAGGATCCAGCGGAGCCCGAGGGCGAAGATGAAGATCGTGCATCGAGATCGCCTGGCAGCCTACGGAGGGACACAGATGGACCAATTATTGATCGGGACGATCAGCCTTTTTTAGGAAGGGGGTGGTGTTACGGCTGTGAGTTTGTGTCATCACTCGCCGCATGAGTCACAACTGCCCCAGGGCTGGGCTGTGGCCTGTCTCCTGTATTGCGCGCGCCTTATGCAACAGGGCTACTACAGACAAAGGGATAGTCCAGAATATTCGTGACTGGACCAGCGATGGAAACCTCGAGAAGCCGTGAACCCTGGATGGATCTAGAAGCGTTTATTGAGTCGCCGGCCTGCTATATAAGTGCGACCTGTCAAGCACGGGTTGTTGTTGTGTTTTACGAGCTAGTGCGAGCGATTATCTTATGCGACAGAAGTGTGGTGACGAAGTGCTGTGCGAGTTACGAAATCCAGTGACATTGTTTCTCCAGCTTGTGGACAGCGAAATAGCCTGCAGCAAGTGATCGTAAGTAATTGTGGTCGGTGAACATAAAGGAGAGGAGCAGGTAGTTTCTGTCAAGGCCACCGTACTCATTAGGACGGATTAACTTCTGTGGTCTGTTGACAAGTGGAAGGGCCAAGAGCGCTCAAGGAAGGGACTTGAGGAAACTGGAGTAAGGCTCCTAATTGCTTGTATTTGCTGATTAGTGTAATTTTCTGGCCGCAATAAAGTTAATTATTTCTTTAAGCAGTAATTGGTGTTGTGCTTTGTACCCCCACCGTAATCCAGTTAACAAAAGTGCCACTAGGGGGTGGCACGTAACATTACTTTGTATGTCATTATAGGAGTGTTGCTGTTCTATAAGTGGTGTAATAAATGGCCAAAACTGGGAAGTGGAACTTATTTTTTGATCTGCCCTCGTAATTGGGACCGAATCCTGTTCGGATTAGGTGGATTTTCGTCAAATACGACTTTAAGGCTCGAAAACCAATTACACTGTACTGTTATAGTACATTATGCAACGTGCCTATAATGGCATAATTAAGACACGAGTATGTTTATAAAACGAGAGAAGCGAGCACCATAACGGTAGGAGCCTGTTATTACAACCAGGTCATCAGCAGGCATATTCCTTAATGGACCACCTCATGGTCTAGTGGCTAGCGTTCTTGGCTGTCGCCCCAGAGGTCCAGCTTCGATTCCTGGCTCTGCCATGAAATTTCATTCAGGTCTGCGGGACAGAACGGGATACACTCAGCCTCGTGAGGCAAAACTGTGTAAAGATTATTCACCACTGTTCTGTCAAGTCAATAATATGTGCTTACTCTCTGCTCGTTTGTTGCTCATCTTGTAAAAGTAACGTGTATTTTCGTTACTTTGTTACTTTGTTAGGATAAAAGTACTGTAGTTGCGTATTATTTACTGTTACTTAAGCGCTTCGGTGGCGTAGTTGGTAGCATGCTGAACTGCTGTTCTCGAGATAGCGGGTCCAAACCCGGCCGAAGTCGTCGGATTTTTTAAGAGCGTTAAAAAGCCTTCTGTATGCCTTCCTTCGAAGGGGAAGTAAAGCCGGCGGTCCCATGTCATAGATTTATGGCATGTAAAAGATCCTTCCACAGACCAACTTGTGTGAAGCTGAATTGTTAGGTTAGATTTCGTTGGAACGCTCTATCAAAGTTCCAATGTTCACCACTAGGTATCATTGATATCTGGTAGCGAAAGTTGGAATGGAAATCGAATGGAACTTGTAGCTCACCCTAAGGGTGTCCTATTGAAGCAGCTACAGCCTCTGGTGAGCCGAACATGTCCTCCCTCGGTCACTCCCGGCTCTAAAAGCCATACGCTAAATAAATAAATAAATAAATAAATAAATAAATAAATAAATAAATAAATACAGTTACTTAATTTAATGAGTAACAGCGTTATTCTCCCGTAATAATAATAATAATAATAATAATAATAATAATAATAATAATAATAATATCGTATGGCCTCGGATGCCGGGTGCAAGCTTTGTTATTTGACACCCTACGGGCAGCTTGCATGTCGAATTTCGTCGTTCCTTGGAACGCTAAGAAAGTCATTGAGGTTAGATATCTACGCTCTTGACACTATAGTGCTTTCCGAGATTCATTTTGCCACTATGAACACGGCCTACTGAATTCAAATGGGTTCTTTAACATGCCAACCACGTATGACATGCATGTCGTGATTTTTGTCGCCTTTCAAAAATCACTTACCACGGCCAGGAGCGAACTTGCAAGCTCGGGGTTGGTAGTCCGACACGATAACCACTCACCCATCGTGTACTCACCTGTTATCACACACAATGGCGGTTACTAGTGACAGTGCTACCCTCTCGTATCCACGCAAAATGATGGTTACTAGTAACGGCGTTAATCCCCAACCCTACTACAAAGCTTTCTAAACTAGATCCAATTAAATCACTTGTCATAAAATTATGTTTTGAATGTCCCACATATATTAAGAGATGATGATGATGATGATGATGATGATAATTGTTGTTTTAAGGGGTCTAACATTTAGGTTATCGGCCCCTAATGGTTTGGGTGATCGCGAAAATGATAATGAAATGTAAACTATAACTAAAACTATCTACTAACTTATATACTAGAAGACGAAATGGAAAACAAAGGGAGAACAAGGCAAATAAAGGACAGGAGGAAAAGAAATGCCTTCAATCCTCGAAGAATGTGGATTGAGGGACTTGGAAGGAAGGAGAGCCATGAAAGGCAGATAGGAAAGTGAAAGAGGAGAGGTTCCGCCCCAGAGGTAATGGATAAAAGGGGGAAAACTGGACCCAGCTCAGGAATCCTCGGGGTCGCCAACTCCCGAACTCACCAGCCGTGAGCCCCTGAGGGTGTAGCAATATTCAGGGTCGACCAGAAGTGGTGGGGTTACATACACCCTGCCTTCTTGAGGACCTTGAGTAGAAGACAGGAAAAGAAAAGAAGGCTGACCCCTCGCAGAATAAGGGTATCGGAAAAGATGAGACAAGGGCCAATTAAGGCGGGAAAGGAAGAGACTACCTAGGCTTCGGATACCCTAATACCGTCAGGGTCGGAAGAGAACAAGAGTTGACCAAGTGAGGTTGACAGGAAAGAAGACGGCACAAGTAAGTGGAAGTAATGCCGGACTCAGCTGGGGCCCCGTGGTCGCCATGCCACGTCTCACCAGATGTGAGCCCCTGTGGGGTATATTAAAAGAAACAATGATTTGTTGAAATTGAATATTGACTAGTCCTTTCCCAATCAACAAGTTCGATTTAAATCTTGGGGCTATTTGACACCCTGCGTGCATTTCTGACAACACGACAGACAGGTAATGATTCTTTCCTTCCCCCACTCATAGGTCACAGGGAGAGTGATAAAATAAAAAGTACCGTGGAATGAAGATGAACATTGCTAGCAAGTAGCAACTAGAAACCTTGACACGCGAATCGCAAGGTTGTGCTGATCTGATTACTCACGAAAGCGCCCACACATCTAACTTACCCTGCCCCCGTGCGTGATCCAACTCGAGGAGATCCCCTGATTACGAATTGCCCCTTATTAACACTGACTGCAATACAGCTCCTCGAACTTGTAGGCCGGAATACCTGTTCCTGTTACACGAATGGTGACTCATTTAGGTGCTCTGCAAAGTCGTGAACATTAGCTCGGTGTACTTGGTTGTGTGTGTTGGATTTGTCTGATAACCTGTGGCATTGTGATGGATGTACTAGAGTGTGAATTTGTAAATAATTTAATTAATGCAGCCGATAACCTTTGATTATATTTTGAGGACTGTCCAGGTGGGATTAGAATCCACGCTCTGCCGATTCCACTGACGCACGAGGTAGTGTGTTTAGCACTCTCAGCCACCGCAACCGCCTGTGTATTTGTAAATTAGGACAGGATTTTGGCAGGAGGCAGCCGTGGCCTTGGAAGTGTGGAAACCACATGGAAGAAGCACTTTTAAGATAACTGTTAAAAATCAAACCCAACTCTACTTAGTTCTTCCTCACTCGGCTGAATGTACCCCATTCCAGCACTCAGACTAAAATTAAATTTCCTGGCAGAGCCGGAAATCGAACCCAGATCTCTGGGATCACAGCTAAGAGTGCTAGCCACTACACAACGAGGCGGATTTAACTTTCTGTATTTTACGGGCTGCTTAGGAACAAAATATCCCTAAATATACGCAGGGGGGGGGCGGAATTTTCCCTGATGGGGATCTTTAACGTGCCAGTAAATCTACTGACACGGCTCCCTCGCATTTGTGCACCCTAAAATGCCAACTGACTGCGCCAGGAGTCGATCCTGAAACCTTGGGTTTAGCAGGTGAGAACGTTACCGCTGAGCCACGCAGCCAGACCGCGTATTAACCGTGGAGGTCCGGGTTCGATCCTCGGCTCTGGCAAGAAATGTTAATATGGTCTGTGGGCTGGAACGGGGTAGTTTTTAATTTTTAATTTTTGATATTTGATTTTTGATTTTTAATTTTAATTTTTGATTTTTAATTTTTGATTTTTATATTTTAATTTTTAATTTTTAATTTTTAATTTTTAATTTGATAACTTTTAATTTGTTAACTTTAACGTTTTAACTTTTTTTAAAACCCTTTTAGAACTTTTAAAACATTTTAAAATCTTTTTCAAACTTTTTCAACTTTTTCCAAATTTGTTCAACTTTTTAAAAACATTTTGAAACTTTTTTTAACTGTTTGAATTTTAATTTTCTACGTTTTTATGTGTTTAAGTTAAATATTTTAAAAATTTTAATTTTTAATTATCTACCTTCCCTCCTGGCAAATGCCGGAATATTACCTGATTCGAAGTCCCAGGGTACCTGTCCTTAATTCAGATACAAACACTGCTACAGTCAGTACGCAAACACAGGTTATCAGACAAGTTCAATACACACCTTTGTTTACGGGGTTGATGTCCTAGATATCCCACGCCCCTCAAATAAATTAACAACAACATTAAAGTGTACAGTACATTAAAAGAAACTTAACTCTGTTTCAACAGCTACAAGTTCTGAGAATTAAGCAGTCATAGATATTGTACAATGTGACGCAATAATGTGCATTAGCGTCAGAGAACTGGGACACGCACAAGAACGGTTCAAAACTTTGTGTTACATTTCAATGAATCGCGCTCATTAGGTCACTGAAGAAACTAGGTCGGCTCAGGAATTCTTTTTATTACCTTACTAGAACTGTTTTAACTTTGTACTTCTTTACAGAAATGCTAAGAGCAATAAAAATATATGGTGTTTATTTCGAAGGAAAGTAATTCCGAAACTAAGTATGATGGTGGTGGTGGTGGTGGTCTTCAAGGACGTAAGGTCCATTCAGCAATGTCCAATAGGACAAAAGGTTCAAACCATCATGTCCCGTGGTGTAGTCATGCTCGTTAAATTGTGCACCACGGCCGCGAGGGCAGTTGCAGCAAGTCCGGAGATCGCGGGTTCGAATCCCTACGTTGACAGCGGCTATCCTGAATTTGGATTTCCCGGGATTTTTCGACATTCCCACTAGGGAAATACCGGGATTACTCAATCCCTATCCCTAATCTGGTTACACACACTACTACAGGCATCACAGAAATGTGGGTTAGGGGCATATGACCTGGTAGTTCCACCCCTTAAAATAACAATAACTAACTAACTAACGAAATGTAGGTTATCAGACAAGGTCAGCGCACAGTCAACTACACGGGACTGAAAACCAAGATGTCCCAAGCCACTAAAATGAATCAACAAAAACATCATCAAACCATCACATTTATGTGCTAGAAAAGAATGATCGATCGCATTGTGTATGGTGACCAGAATTCTTGGCCGACTCCCTTGATGTTCGGTTTCGATTTCCGGCTTTGCCATGAAATTGAATTCTGGTTTGATGGCGGGAACGGAATATACTCAGCCTTGTGAGACATAACTAAGTAAATATGGGTTCAATTCTGACCTCAGACAACCTAGAAGTGTTTTACCCTGGTTTCCGACTTCTACTCCATGCAAATGGTTTATAACTTAGGGACACGGCTGTTTTTTTTCCCAATTCTTACTTGACTTAAAAAACACACACACCAATACAGCCATCACAATAACGCAGGTTATCAGACAGATTTCACACACACACTCACACAAACTAATGGGTCCAAAGTATTATGATGTTACATAGCCTCTAAATGAATCAACAACAACGACAACAACAAAATGATAGATAATTTCCGATTTTGTTCGCTAATAGTTTAGTTAATATCTACTATACATTTATCAATTTATAATTCATCTTCATCTACCACAACTTCAACTGGAATGTAGTTTTGTATACAATTCAGGAGCTGGGAGAAGAAAGGGCGAATAGTGTATGTAATCTTATTGCAGATTCACTCTCTCTTCTCCCAGCTGAAAGGGCGAATATTGTATGTAATTTTATTGCAGATTCAACCTGTCTCCTCCCAGCTGAAAGGGCGAATAGTGTATGTAATCTTATTGCTGATTCGCTCTGTCTCCTACCAGCTGGAAGGACGAATAATGTATGTAATCTTATTGAAGATTCGCCCTGTCTCCTCCCAGCTGAAAGGGCGAATAGTGCATGTAATCTTATTGCAGATTCGCTCTGTCTCCTCCCAGCTGAAAGGGCGAATAGTGTATGTAATCTTATTGCAGATTCGCTCTGTCTCCTCCCAGCTGAAAGGACGAATAGTGTATGTAATCTTATTGAAGATTCGCCCTGTCTCCTCCCAGCTGAAAGGGCGAATAGTGTATGTAATCTTATTGCTGATTCGCCCTTTCTCCTCCCAGCTGAAGGGGCGAATATTGTATGTAATTGCAGATTCGCTCTGTCTCCTCCCAGCTGAAAGGACGAATATTGTATGTTATCATATTGCTGACTCCCTCTCAATTGAAAGGGCAAATATTGCATGTAATCTTAGTGCTGATTCGCTCTGTCTCCTCCCAGCTAAAAGGGCGAATATTGTACGCAATCTTATTGCAGATTCGCTCTGTCTCCTCCCAGCTGATAGGGCGAATATTGTATGTAATCTTATTGCAGATTCTCCCTTTATCCTACCAGCTGAAAGGCCGAATAGTGTATGTAATCTTATTGCAGATTCGCTCTGTCTCCTCCCAGCTGATAGGGCGAATATTGTATGTAATCTTATTGCAGATTCGCCCTTTCTCCTACCAGCTGAAAGGGCAACTATTGTATGTAATCTTATTGCAGATTCACTCTCTCTCCACCCAGCTGAAAGGACGAATATTGGATGCCAACTTATTGCTGATTCGCTCTGTCTCCTACCAGCTGAAAGGGCGAATAGTGTAAGCAATCTTATTGAAGATTCACCCTATCTCCACTCAGCTGAAAGGGCGAATATTGGATGCAAACTTATTGCTGATTCGCTCTGTCTCCTCCGAGCTGAAAGGGCGAATAGTGTATGCAATCTTATTGAAGATTCGCCCTGTCTCCACCCAGCTGAAAGGGCGAATATTGGATGCAAACTTATTGCTGATTCGCTCTGTCACCTCCCAGCTGAAAGGGCAAATGTTGTATGCAATCTTATTGCTTATTCGCTCTGTCTCCTCCCAGCTAAAAGGGCGAATATTGTATGTAATCTTACACTGTAGTTGATTCGCTCTGTCTCCTCCCAACTGAAAGGGCGAATAGTGTATGTAATCTTATTGCAGATTTGCCCTGTCTCCTCTCAGCTGAAAGGGCGAATATTGAAGGTAATCTTGACATAATGACACAATACAAGCTGTTTCTGTAAGATCATTTGTCACTGAATCCAGATCTAATCTCAGAATGTGTGTATCGGCCTCAGCTTCCATGTTATAATGGATGTTGTAAATCCATGCGTCAGCCTTTATATTGCATGTATCTGGCAAGAGGAGAACAAAACAATCTGTGTTAGTACACAAATTAATCAAAGAAATGAGCAACATTAGAATAAAGAAAAGTTAATGATCAATAAACAAAGCAACAACAAGCAATGTGCTGCAATCCGCTTCATTCATACCCTGGCGGTGGATATCGGAACTGAAGATGAATGAATGGACGTCCTTTTATATACGATATTTCAATTGTTTTCCAACAAATACATCCGCAAATGAAAACTGAAAGCAAATCAATTAAGCAATACGAACGTAACCAAACATGCAGCATTTTCTAGGTGTTTAAAGACAGAGGGTATCATATTACGAAAACTGAGCCTGATAGACGAAAACTGATTTTATTTTCGAATTCAGCACCCACGATTTAGCTAAGAACACAATTCACCTTCTTCGGTGGCGTAGTAGGTAGCATGCTGAACTGCTGTGCCCAAGATAGCGGGTTCAAACCCGGCCGAAGTCGTCGGATTTCTTAAGAGCATTAAAAATCCTTCAGTATGCCTTCCTTCGGAGGGGAAGTAAATCCGGTGGTCCCATGTCATAAATTTATGGCATGTAAAAGATCCTTCCACAGACTAAATTTGTGTGAAACTAAATTGTAAGGTAAGATTTCGTCGGAACGCTCTATCAAAGTTCCAACGTTCACCACTAGGTATCATTGATATGTGGTAGCGAAAGTTGGAATTACTTGAAATTGAACGGAACTTGTAGCTCACCCTAAGGGTGTTCGCTGGAAGCAGCTACAGACTCAGGCGAGCCGAACATGTCCTCGGACACTCCCGGCACTAAAAGCTATACGATAAATATTAAATAACCTTCTTTGTAACAAAAGATGCTGTTGACCAGTGTAACCTGTGTTATTGTGGTGTCTATAGAAGTATGTGTACTGGGCACTGAAATGCGGATTGAGGAGCATTTGCTCGGAGAAGAAGTAGGGAAACTATGGAAACCACTTGTTGGATGGCTGAGGTAAAAGTCGAATCCTCCTCTTCTTAGATTTACTTCACGAGGCTAAATGTACCTCGTGTCATTTGTAGCTTTTCAGTCGGTCAACATGAATTTGCCCAATGACTGGGCAGCGTACAGAGTCTTTCTGTTAGGTAGTCAGCCCGGAGGCTGGTTGGATCCTCAATTAGTGCCACTATCGGTTATGTGGGCTGAAACCCACAAAACCCAAAGGGAGCACTAAGCAAGGGTCCCCCAGGGGCTCACATCTAGTGGGACGTGGGTTGGCGGCCACGGGACCCCAGCAGAGTCCGGCATTGCTTCCACTTACTTGTGCCGGGTTCCTCGCTGTTTTCTTTCCTGTCGACTTCCCTTTGTCAACTCTTGTTCTTTTCCAACCCCGACGATATTAGGGTATCCGAGGCCTAGGGAGTATTTGATATTCTCGCCTTAATTGGCCCTTGTCACATCTTTCCCAATCCCTCCTTTTTCGAGGGATCAGACCTCTTGTTTTCATTTCATTATATATCCTTTTCTCTTTAAGTTTCCCGCACTGTTTTTGTGAATTGACTCCCCGTGTATCTAAATTCCTTTTAGCGATTTGCTTTGCATGCACACTCCATTTTGTAGGTATTTTCCACCTACGTTGCATTTTGTAAGTTTTTAAAATGTAAATTGCATTTTTCGAGCGTTTTCAACCTCAATTGCATTTTGAAAGGATTGACAATCTAATTATTTTTAGTAAGTCTTTCAATATATTGGCTGGAACTTTTGTGTGTATTTTGAATTTCAATCGCATTTTGTATTTTCAACCTAAACCACTTTTTGCAAGTATTTTCAATCTAAATTGCATTTTGTGGGTATTTTGAATCTAAATTACATTTTGTAAGTATTTTCAATATAAATTGCATTTTGTATGTTATGTCCATCCAATTGAGTAGTTTGAATCCACCATGCATTTTGTTAGCATTTTCATTTTCAATTGCATTTTGTAAGTATTTTGAATATCAATTGCACTTTGTGATATTTTGGAATCAGAAATGCGCGTTTTTTAATCTAAATTGCACTGTTTATTTTCGATTTCAATTGCATTTTGTAAGTATTTTGAACCTCAATTGCATTTTGTACGTATTTTTCATTTGCATTTTATAAGTATTTTGAATTTCACTTGCATTTTGTAAGTCAAGTATTTCGACTCTACATTGCATGTTGTACGTATTTTGAACCTAACCTACATTTTGTGCGGTTTTTTTTTTGTTCAATCTCTTTCTTATGTGAGTGTTTTCGTTCCAAATTCCCTTCTGTAAGTATTACCGCTCTCCATTTTGTGAGTAGTTTCAATCTGAGTTCCTTTTTTGTATGAATTTTCCTTCTCACATAATTAGGTTCTGGTTTACACTTCATTGTCATTTTCACTATCACTCAGACCATTAGGTGTCGATAACCTAGATGTTAGACCCCTTAAAACAACAATTATTATTATCATCATCATCATCATCACTAAGCAAGGTGAGGAGTGAAGTAGTTTGCCGTTGCTTTCCTCACCGAGTCGGTACAGCAGTAATAATCCTATGTGTAGAACCTTTCACAGCATCCACCGACACTAGTTGTGCCTTTTCCGGCTCCATGGCGAATTGGTTAGCGCGCTAGACTTTGGCCCAAAGAGTCCCGGGTTTGATTCCCGGCCGGGCCAACGTGTATTTTCATCTCCTGGATTTGCATAAAAGTAGGCACAGACAAAACATGAACATTGCATTGCTAGTGAATTTATCTTAATTAACATTTCCAGTTGTAACAGATCTGTTTTCTTTTAATTTTAATGTGTTGTTTATAACTTTTAGACGATTAATATTTTTAGAATTATTTTTATAACAACTTCTGTTGTGGTAATTTTTTTAAATGTAAGTTCTTGCACTGAGTAAGGTCACAATGTGACCAAAACCGGTACAACATTAAAAGTTTTTAATCTTCTTGTTATATAAAACAATAAGACAATTGTACGACCAGTATTAAAATATGGTGCAGAGACATGGACGATGAGCAAGAAGATGGAGAGGAGAATATAGACCTTTAAAAACAAAGTGTTAAGAAAAATCTTCGGGTTTATATTAGAGCAGGGAAACTTCAGAAGAAGAAAAAACACAGAAATTCACGCACATTTTAAGGAAGTATGAGACTTCTGTTACTTAGGAAGCAAAATAACCAGTGATGGACGAAGCTAAGATGATATAAAAAGTAGGTTAGCTCAGTCAAGGAAAGCATTTCTACAGAAAAGGAATCTGTTGACATCGAATGTAGATTTAGGTGTTAGGAAGTCATTTTTGAAGACCTTTGTCTGGAACGTGGCGCTCTATTGCTGTGAAACTTGGACTATTGGTGCAGCAGAAAAGAAAAGAATTGAATCGTTTGAAATGTGGTGTTACAGGAGAATGATGAAGATCAGATGGGTTGATAGGGTTACAAACGAAGAGGTATTAAGACTAGTGAGAGAGGAGAGATGTTTTTGCGACAGCTAATGAAGAGAAGAGATACGTTGGTAGAACACATACTAAGACACCCAGGAATAGCAAGCTTAGTTATGGAAGGAAGGGTCGAGGACAAGAACTGTAGGGGTAGACCAAGGTTAGAATATGTTAAACAGATTGCTTCGGACGTAGGGTGTGGTAGCTACGTAGAGAAGAAATAATTAGCTCAGGACAGGGAGGTATGGACAGCTCCATCAAACCAGTAAAAAGACTGAAGAATCAAACAACAACAACAACAACAACAACAACAACAATAACATAACCAACCAGATGTGATAGCAGTAATAACGAGCAGAAGAATAGAATGGCTGGGACATGTACTGAGAAGGGAAGAAGGGATGGTAAAAGGAGTGCTAGAAGAAAAACTACAAAGGAATAGACCCCTCGGTAGACCAAAGTTGAGATGGCAGGATGGAGTCAGGAAAGATCTGGAGGCCCTGGGAGCCAACGAGAATATGGCCGGAGACAGAAAGCAATGGAAGAGGCTAAAGAGTGAGGCAATGACCCGAGTGGCCAACTAAGTAGAGTATACATGTAATTTAGTACATTATGCAACGAGCCTATAATGGCAATAATTAAGACACGAGTATGTTTATAAAACGAGCATAAGCGAGTTTTATAGTTTCTATACGAGTGTCTTAATTACCATAGGCGAGTTGCATAAGACTGTTTATGTTCGAGGATAATTATAACTTTATTATATGTTTTAACATAAATATTCATAAATATCTGTTGAGATTCAGTCACTAGAATTTTGTGATCAGAGTGCAAGCGCTGGGTAGGATATCTCTGTTTTCCAAGTGCTCTGACCGACCGACGCACGCGCTCTGTGTGCTTGGCAATGTTTACAGCCTGCCGATGTGCATCTGCATTCAGTCAAACTGTCACTGAAGTCGTATGAAGGCAATGCGCTGTGTTGCAATTGGTGTTGGGGATATTAAGGTATATACAGTGCAATTTCTAGTCTCATATTCGCCAGTTTATTTACGCGAACATATGCACGAGGCACTTTCCGTAATGTACATAGACATGTTGGATTTTGAACGCATGCGCGAAGGTATCCTTACCTAATTGGTCAAACAACTGTTTCTTGAGCTCTGATTGGTGGGAGAAACTGTTTCATAATGAAAAATAGTGTTATAATGAGCCTCATTATGATTCAGTTTTCTGACACATAATAGTTAAGGTCGAACATAAACATATTTATACTTCGTACCCCACCCATTCATCGGTGAAATTCATGTTGGCCGATTGAAGAGCTAGAAATGAGAGTTTGCATGTGCAACACTGAAAGAAGAGCTTCAGAACTTTAAAAGTGTAGGCCTACCTCGTTCAAGAAGAAATGGCAAAATTAAATTACTTAGATGAGCCGGACCTCTGGGACGACAGGCACCGAAGGGCAAACAAAAGCAAATGAACAAACAATGGATTACATTATTAACAGTAAGTCGCTCGATAAAACATTATGCTGATGACTGCCATGTCTTGGTATAAAAATTAAAAGTTAAAGTAGGCCCAAACAAAACATGAACATTGCATTGCCAGTGAATTTGTGTTAATTAAGATTTCTAGTTGTCGTTTGACAAGTATGACCGACACTTAGTCTGAGGAACACCATTATTCATAGAACAGCCGTCATCTAACTTTTTGTGCTCATTAACGTCTCAACACTCGATAAGGTACAGTACAGTAGTTGGGGGCGGATCCCGACTCTCACGACAAGTGCCATGCTACACGAGACCTTGAAGTTGAAGTTGTGAAGGTCATCAGGTCAGATTACTACCCCACAGTGTAATGAGTAGTCCGGTCAGGCTCTTACAAAAGGGTTCTTAATCTATGTGTGCCGTGCCCAATAGCTGGTTGAAGTTCCTAAATAAAAACGGAGTCATTATATTCATTTTGTATAAAACTGAGAAAAGAAACATTTTATCTCTTGAGTAAATCTTCAAAATCGCACCGCAGACGAGCTTCGAACCTGAATCTCTTGCTTTTCGGGCAGGTGCTTTTAGCCACTTCACAAATTTTTGTATTGCAGGTTTGCGGAAATTTTACACAATGTAGCTTATATGAAAACTTATACAGAAAGAAGAAGCCTCCGTGGCTTAGGCGGCAGCACGCCGGCCTCTCACCGCTGGGTCGGTGGTTCAAATCCCGGTCACTCCATGTGAGATCTGTGCTGGACAAAACGGAGGCAGACAGGTTTTTCTCCGGGTTTTCCCTGTCAAAATTTTATTCCAGCAACACTCTCCACTATCATTTCATTTTCATCTGTCATTCATTTAATCATTTCCCCAGAGGAGTGCGTCAGGCCTCGGCAGCCGGCACAGTTCATATCCTCGCCGCTAGATGGGGGCTTCATTCATTCCATTCCTGACCCGGTCGGAGACTGGAAGCAGGCTGTGGATTTTCATTCATTCATACAGAAAGAAGAGAGGTTGGTTGGTACTTCAGTTTAGGGGCTGCGACAACGTGGTCATGTAGCCCCGTGTACTGTGTGTGTATAAAATGTCTGATAACCGGTGTTATTTGTGTCGGCTGTATTAGTGTGTGTGTTTCTGTTTTCAAATAGAGTAAGGACTGCAGACATTCAGTTTTCAAGTAGTTCCTACTTTTGCTACCAAACGCCACCGTCAACGACAACTAGTTCTGAACTTAGTTACTAGATGCCACCGCAGACGACTTAGTTAGTCAAATTTAACCTATAATTTAGCTTCATACAAGTGTAATTAGCAGCAACGGAGCTGGCCGCCCTGGTACTCAACCAGTGCCTAGTTGACACATGCAGGGCCACTCGTCCATCCAAGTTTCAATTTGATCCCTTGGGTTGGTCATATCTGTCGAGCAAGATTGGAAAATGTGACCTCAGTTGGAATTTAAGTATTATTCACGATGATAAACTGACATTCTCTTCCCACATTGACCACATCAAATCTCGCGCAATGCGCAGTCTCGGCATTCTATACAGATTCACAGAAATTAAAGACCTCACTGCACTTAAATTATACTTCACCACGTATGTTCTCCCTATCCTAGATGTCTCTTCTCCAATTTGATCTACTTCGGCTAAAACCAATATTTCTAAATTGACCAGTGTCTTTAATTACTTCATAGCAATTGTCAAAGCTCGCAATCCTTCACTAAGGCACTTTGCCAAATCCGACATTCTAAGTCAGCTCAATGTACTCGACCTGAGAAGTCGTCTACAATTTACTGACCTGTGTTTCTTACGTAAAATTATGAATGTTTACACAAAATGTAACATGCTCTTAAGCTACTTCCCACTCCATGTTCCCTCCCGTTCAACACGTCAAAACCATTTACACCACATACCTCGCCCACGTCTTGAAGTACAGAAGCGCTCTATTTTCCACCGTCTACCTACCCTTAGCAACTCCCTTCCAAATATTGACATATTCTCTCCCTATAGAACATTCAAGCATAACATTAGAAGATCCCTTTCATCCTCAATTCCTATCCTCTCACCCTCCTAATCACCCACTACCCCAAACATTCCCTGCGACTTTCCCGAGATTTGTCCCTTGCTGCCATCACTGCCAATTGTTACCTGTTATTGTTGTTGTTGTTGTTGTTTTTGTTAATATTATTTGAAATTGTTAAAATATTAGTGTAAAATGACCTTTCATGGTTGTATCTAATAATTATTAAATAAATAAATAAATAAATAAATTCGAACCCGAATCTCTCGCTGTCCGGGCAAGTGCCTTCAGCCACTTACAACAACAATGTGGCCCGCTGCAACCACATTTTCAAATCTTACTCAGTAAATTGCCTATTTGCCATCTCTTGATGAATGCAGTACATTTGCATTTGTCTGTTGGCACAGGCTAGAATGGGTGGCTGCGAGGAGCAGTCGGTAGAGGCACTGAGCTTCTAACTGAAAGGGAGTGGGTTCGATTCCCACCCAGGTAGTGGATTTTAGAAACAAAACTACCACTTTCGGAAACGCAAATAGCCCTGGGGTTCACTCAGCCTACACTAGAAATGAGTACCAGGGTAATTTCTGGGAGCAAAGACGGCCGGGCGTGGAGCCAACAACTCCACTCCATCTAATGCCCTTTTCACGAAGGGTGGAAGCCTCTACCTTCCACTACTCCCAGGGTCTCCATGGCTTGTACAGAGTTGGCTTTGCTTTTCACAGGCTAGAGTAAAATGTGGATTTTCACCGATGTCTCAGTCTCACTCATGGCTGTGATTATACGGAAGCTACTGAGGTATGAGTGGTGCTGAGTAATGGACTTCAGGGCACAGCCAGTGCCTATGTGTACTGTGAAAGGTTCTACTCATAGGTTTATTACTGGCGTACTGACTCAGTGAGGAAAGCAATGGCAAACTACCTCATTCCTCACCTTTCTGAGTTGTTGTCGTTGTTTAAGTCTTCAGTCTTTTGACTGGTTTGATGTAGCTCTCCATTCCTCCCTGTCCTGTGCTAATCGCTTCATCGCTACATAGCTACCACACTCTACATCTGAGGCAATCTGTTTAACATATTCTAACCTTGGTCTACCCCTTCAGTTCTTGTCCTCAATCCTTCCTTCCATCACTAAGCTTGCTATTCTTGGGTGTCTTAGTATGTGACCTATTAACCTATCTCTTCTCTTCATTAGCAGTCGCCAGAAACATCTCTCCTCTCCCACTCGTCTTAATACCTCTTCGTTTGTAACCCTATCTACCCATCTGATTTTCATAATTCTCCTGTAACACCACATTTCAAATGCTTCAATTCTCCTCTTTTCTGCTGCACCAATAGTCCAAGTTTCACTTCCATAGAGCGCCACGCTCCAGACAAAGGCTTTCAAAAATGACTTCCTAATACTTAAATCTCGATTCGATGTCAACAGATTCCTTTTTTGTAGAAATTCTTTCTTTGCCTGAGCCAACCTACTTTTTATATCCTGTTTGCTTCGTCCATCACTGGTTATTACGCCTCATTATAGCGTTGCCACGGTTTTGTGGGTTTCTACCACATAACCTACGGTGGTGCTTTTTGAGGATCCAACCAGCCTCCAGGCTGACTACCTAACAGACTCAGTGAATACATTGTACATCCAGAAAGTAAGTTCCATTTGGTAATTTTAAAAAAGTCCGCCTCGTTGTGTAGTGGCTAGCACTCTTGGCTGTGACCGTGGAGTCTCAGTTTCGATTCCCGGCATTGCCAAGAAATTTAATTCTGGTCTAAGGGCTCGTGAGACAAAACTGAGAAGAAGGAGGTTCCATTTCCACCTCAGTTATTCCGGAAGTGGCTTTCCGTGGTTTCCCCACTTCTGCTTCAGGCGAATGCTGGGGTGGTTCCTAACTGAAGGCCACGGCCGCCTCCTTCCAAACCCTCATCTGATTTACAACTAAACACACTAATACAGCCTTCACAATAACACCGGTTATCAGACAGATTCTACACACCTCCAAAGCACATGGGGCTACATGGCCACGTTGACGCAGCCCCTACACTGAGGAACCAACTTTCGCTACTAAATGCTACCGTCCACGACACCCAGCTGAGAACTTGGCTAATACTAGATGACATCGCAACCAGCGCCTGGTGACGACCGTTGGAACTTAAGAGCATTAATCAAACCTAACCTACAAAATTTGCTTCACACAAGTTTAGTTAGTGGAAAGTTCTTTTACATGCCATAAATAAATAAATAAATAAATAAATAAATAAATAAATAAATAAATAAATAAATAAATAAATAAATAAATGATATGGGCCCGCTGGCTTTACTTCCCCTCCAAAGGAGGGCATTTTGAAGGATTTTAACGCTCTTAAAAACTCCGACGACTTCTGCCGGGTTTGACCCCGCGATCTTGGGCATAGAAGCTCAGCATGCTACCAACTTCGCCACCGAAGCCCCCTTATTCAAGTTTGTTATCTACATTGAGCTCAATTTGTGCGCTGTATCTTCAATAAAATTAATCATATTCTGGATCAAGGTCATGCAATGTAGGTCGTACTGGAAGAAACAATAAGCAACTAACTTGCGTGAATGAGTTCTAGTTACCTTTAACGTGTAGTTGCTCAAAATACAGTATATTGTGCTACTTTTTATAACTCTATATCAGAAGTTTGAAGCGGAGGGAAGCAGTGATCATGAATTGCATTGGCCTGGATATTTCTACAAAATAACTCCTCGGTTTTTGAGGTCAACTCCTTTGTTACTAAATTTGTTTGACCTTCAAAACAACAGTGATAGAACGGGGCAGTCATAATTACGAAAATGTTATTCGGCTGGTGACATATGATGTTTTTGTTAATTCATTTTAGGGGCTTGGGACATCTTAGTCATCAACCTCGTGTAGTTGGGTGTGTTTTAAATTTGTCTGATAACCTGTATTTCTGTGATGACTGTAGTGTGTGTAGGGACAGGGGTAAGGTAGTGCCCCTGGACTTGAAGTAAGGCACAATCCCGGAGTTTGCCTGGAGGGAGTGTGGAAAAACCTGGGGAAAATTCACACTCAGGATAGTCACTGTCAGCGCCGGGATTTGAACCTAAGATCTTCGGACTTGCTGCAGCTGCCCGCGCTTTTTAAATCAATAATATTATTGTCGATTTTTATGGAATCAGAATGCAATTCGTCACTGCTACGGGTAATTATCCTTGTTTTGAATGTTTTTTGTTCCGATCGGTTACTTTTGTACGCCCCATGTGTATAGACCACCCTGTTGGCTTTACTGCTAATCGGGCTCCATGCTATACCGTTCTGGCAGGAGCTATCTTCTTGTATTAGATTAAAAGCACTTTATAAATAAATATATTTCCGTTAACTTTTCAAGCAAATGCAAGACTTCTTTCGTGTACTATTGAGACGATTTGGAAGATTTTAGTACAATCCGCATATTCTAACTCCATCTGGTTTAAGAGCTTGAGTTTTGTCAAACATACACCTTAACGTATTGTATATAATAGTGATAATAATAACAAGAGTAATAATATAAATGAACACAAGTCATCTGTCCACGATATTACAAGTGCGGTAATAGGTATTTTTTCAGACGACTAACGAGTTTCTGTATAATATATGTTTATTTTTTTGGTCTTAGTTTAACGCCAATCGAATCTGTTATTTATGAAGTCGATAATTCAAGTTGGAGTTGTTGATTATTATCATTATTAAGGGTTGATCCCACATAAAATTCCTTCCCACACCAAACCTATAATTTGTAATCATCCATCACTGTACTTTTAATTCACTAAAGTTCAAACTAGCGAATCTGCACACCCTTTCACAATGAGACTATAATTAAACAACTTACATTATTTTAACCAATTTGGTTGTATTTCTTCCATCTTTATTTGCACGCCGGTTATTAACTTTAATTAGTGGAAGAAAGTATTAACCCTAGAACGGTCGGGCTGGGTCTGTGAGACCCAGTAGTATGCATTTTTGTAATAGCTACAAGGTCGCACTCCTACAGGTTTGGAGTGCCCTATAAATTCCTGAGACATTCTTCAGAATGCGCTGCAGCAGTAAACCGGAAGCTTCATCAACGATTCTTTGTATGTAACCATCGCAAAGTAGTGATGGGTCTCTCAAACCCGGCCCGACAGTTTATGTAACGTTTGTGTTCCAACATACTAGTGGATTTTGCGTGTGTATGGACCCCCACGGTAGATAATTGGTTCACCTCTTACGGCCTTACTAAGAAACTTCTGGTAGAAAACAAACTTACGCTTGTTGGTACTTTGAGGAAATACAAGTGTGAAATACCAGGGGAATTCCTTGCAAAGAAATCAAAAGAACAATATTCAAGTATGTTTGGATTTCAGGAGGAGGTTACTATGGTGTCGTACGTGCCAAACCGTAACAAATGTGTAATTCTACTTTCCTCTATGCATCACACGGCAGAAATTGATGAAGAAAGCGGTGTCAAAAGGAAGACAAAAGTCATCACCTACTACAATAAAACGAAGGGTGGCGTTGATGTAGTGGACGTTATGAGTGCAGAATATACAGTTGCTAAGGGAACAAGGCGCTGGTCATTATGTTTATTCTTTGCTGTACTGAATATTGCGGCCCTAAATGCATATGTTACGCTAAAATCCAACCTTGTGGTTATGAAAAGGCGTGTGTTCCTCAAGGAGCTTGGAAAATCATTTGTGCAACCGTACATGGCAGAGCGAGCACACCAAAGTTGTCTGACTCGAGAAATTCGACTTCTGTCTGCGAGACTTTTGGGGACAGCAATTAAAAATAGAGAATTGCCGGAGCCTGGTAAAAGAGGTAGATGTCATACGTAAAAGGACAACAACACAAAATACTTCTGCAAGATCTGCAAAGTTTGTTTTTGCCTGACACATGCGGAAACGTTCGTAAACTGCGTTACCAATTGAGGAACTTCACCCGAGTGTAATTGGTTAAAATATTGAACCTAAGCCACTTTTTCTTAGGAATTTGGACAACAAATAAGTTCATTTGCACAAAATAGTATTATCAAACTGACATATCAAGTGGACTTTATTTATCGCGATGTCTTTATAAACATTACTGTTTCCAGCTAAAATTTTAAGCTTATTTTCCTTTTAATTTCTTTTTACTAATAAAACATTGCAGAATTATAAAATTGCGTTCAAGTTATTGAGATAATTCCATAATATTATTCAATGTATTATATTGTAAAAATAATTAATTTAATTTTTTTATGGGTGTTTCAGTTTTGGGTCTACCAGACCCAGCCCGACCTTTCTTGTTACATTTTCCACCCGACCGTTCTGGGGTTAAAACGTGTCCTTTGATGTTGAAATATGTCGTTATTATCACTTTGTTGTCCCAAGTATGCTTCGCGATCGCAGTCTACGAACGTTCATTTTTATTAGAATATTAAATACAACATAAAGTTTTTATTTTCAATAATTTGTTTTCGTATATTTTTCACGCCAGTTCTCATGGGTTAAATGCCCTATTTAGTGTATAGTAAGTTTGAGTTAAGCGATCCATGCTGACAAAGTCCCTATTGACGGGTTGAAAACATGCTAAAACATTAAATAATATAACATTGTAGTATTAACAGGTGTCGTTAGTAAATTTAATTTATTCAGTGAAGCCCCTCCCCCCCCCCCCCCCTTAGACTATTGTTCATTCATTACAGGAATCTGATCTTCTTTGCGTTACCACAAAGGTGAACTCCTAATACACTCGCCTACGTGCAGTAGAAATCTCATCAGTGAAGTCACGGGATCCAATCCCCCTGCGAAAGCCCTTGGCCGTGCACTTTGAACTTTAAGCATACCTCAACAGTCGATACCAAAACTCCGTACTCTGTAATTTCTAGGACAATTTACATCTGTCGTATAGAAAATGGAGACCTGACTTTGGAAGGCGTGTGAACATAAGTACTGCAATATAAATCATGGTGAAATGCTCTTTAATTTAAAATCAGTTGAACACGAATGTACTTGTTCCATGTCGCGAACCAATTACCTGAAGGTTACACCCCAGGTATATTCTATATTGCTATTCGTCTAGGATTAAAATAAATAATACAGTTTGAAGAAGTTCTTTCTTCAGTTTGTATTGGTTAGCACAATTTGTAATATTAGAAGCCATTTTTCAGTGTTGACTAAATAAGCTAACCCTTTATAGGTTAGGGGCAGATGACCTCGTAGTTCCGCCCCTTGAAACAACAATACTAGTCAGAATAGCAACTGTGGGTGCCGGGATTCGAAACTCCAATCTATGGACTTACTGCAGCTCCCCATTGCAGTCGTGGTGTGCGATTTAACGTGCACGAAT
The DNA here is from genome assembly GCA_946902985.2 of Meconema thalassinum. Classification (NCBI taxonomy): domain Eukaryota; kingdom Metazoa; phylum Arthropoda; class Insecta; order Orthoptera; family Tettigoniidae; genus Meconema; species Meconema thalassinum. The sequence continues at coordinate 97,488,350 of OX336399.1, forward strand.
ACGCTGAGGGTAGCTCTAGTTTGAGGTCCAGTCTATCGACTTTACACAGCTTCCTCCGGTGTCCGGTTGAATCTCAAGCCTCTATAATTGTTGTTGTTGTTTGAGTTTTCAGTCTTTTGACTGGTTTGATGCAGATCTCCATATCTCCCTCTCCTGAGCTAATCGTTTCATCTCTACATAGCTACCACACCCTACATCCGAGGCAATCTGTTTAACATATTCTAACCTTGGTCTACCCCTACAGTTCATGTCGTCGACCCTTCCTTCCATAACTAAGCTTGCTATCCTGGGTATCTTGGTACGTGTCCTACCAACCTATCTCTTCATTAGCAGTCGCCAGAAACATCTCTCCTCTCCCACTAGTCTTAATACCTCTTCGTTTGTAACCCTATCTACCCATCCGATCATCATCATTCTCCTGTAACACCACATTTCAAACGCTTGAATTCTCCTCTTTTCTGCTGCATCAATAGTCCAAGTTTCACTTCCATAGAGTGCTACGGTCCAGACAAAGGCCTTCAAAAATGACGTCCTAATACCTAAATCTATATTCGATGTCAACAGATTCCTTTTCTGTAGAAATGCTTTTTGCCTGAGCTAACCTACTTTTTATATCCTCTTTGCTTCGCCCATCACTGGTTATTTTGCTTCCTAATCAACAGAAGTCTACTACTACCTTTAAATTTTCACCTGATAATTTGATGTCCATAGAGGTTTCTGATTTATTTTGGCTGCATTCCAATATTTTTGTTTCACATTTATTAATTTTCATCGTGAATTCTTTCCTCAAGATGGAGTCCATACCATTCAAAAACTCATTCAAATCCTCAGGCGTGTCGGCCAAGATGACGATGTCATCAGCAAATCTCAGAGTTGAGATTATAATTATAATATTTAGCCTATTTTAATTTATGAAAAATAGGATTATGAGATTACCTTTTGTCCGTGTGTTTGTGTGTCCTTAATGAAATCTAAACGGCTGGGGCGAGTTCAATAGTTTTAATAGTTTTGGTTGATCGATGAGAATGAATATCCAAAAATACTTCCTTAGTGGACGTTTTTCTGCCAGAATTATACCCCTCCCCACGGGCCCCTTAAATTGGATTTATGAAAAAACGGTCGAACACATTTTATTTTGTCTCACCAACCCAACATGGTGCATGTGCGAAATATTTCACCGGCATTCTATATCTCTGAAACTATTGCTGATATCACTCTGAAATTTTGTACGGTGATAAAAGGCACTACTAGAAGTTTACTTATGAGACTTTCAAAAACCTGTTATGTACGAAACGGACATGGCAGCCAAGCGAAGTTGAAACATTTAAATAAACTTTTCTCGCGATTTAACAATCCGAGCGCAGTGAAACTTGGTACAGCAAATGTGTATACACTTTGTAATGCACTGACATCTAATTTAGTTCAATTGTTTGCAAAACCTCAAGATGGCATCTGTGCAAAATTTTAAAAATAATTTTTTATTTCTTGTGTCCTAATCATGCGATGGAAGTCAATGTTTGAATAATGAACCTACGTAATAATCGTCATATAAAAATCCAACATGGCAACCATTTGAAATATTTAAACTATTCTCTATGAATCTATTACAGCAATCAAACTGAAATGTTGTATGTTAATAGAGACAATTAACCCAAGTGGGATATATCAAAATAGGCTATTTAGTTCTTCTCGGAACTACTTGTTATTTATTTTAAATCGCTTATCTTTCCAGCTCTGCTTCATTCACGGACTCTGTGAGGGATCATTCCTCTACCGTCGCAAGGACGGTGTCTGGGAACTGAACACGCTTTGTCAGCAGATACAACTGAGGATGGTGACAGGCCTATCGTCAAGGTGACCACTAACTCGGGTATAATTAGAGAAGGGTCAGGGAAGGGATTTTGGAAGGAAGTCGACCGTGGTCCTCTTGAATGGATCCGTCCCAGCATTTGCCTGGTGGTGAAAATGCGAAACCATGAAAACCATAGTCAGGACGGTCAGGGTGGGATTCGAACCAGCTAGCAGGGCAGTAGGTAGCACGTTAGCGCTTTCAGCCACCGTGGTCGGTCTCTACAAAGATGTTTTGTGCCATTGACCTTTGAAGACTGCCGGTCTAGAATCATAACATTCTATATACGTCACAATATTGATTGAAATCACAGTCTAAATTTTGTTTCCATCGTAGCCTTTCTTTCTCAACTAAAAGGTGCAGCGATGAAGAGGCTAACATGCTAGGCTGTCACCCCTGAGGTGTAGGTTTGATCCCCACCTTGGCCAACCTAAAGTTGTAGCTGCTACGTAGCCGTGAACGTTAAAATTACCACGATGGAGAGCAAGTCCTGATATCGGGGTTCGAATCCGGACGCTGGCAGCGACTATCCTCAATATATTTTTCCTTTTTTCTAGGTTTGTGCCGTGTCTTGTGTGGAATTTCGCCTAAGACACCAAGCTGGTTCATCAGCGGGCTCAAGGCGTCCCCACCTGGACCCCAACACGAGTAGCGAACTGTGCTCTACCTCTCTTTTATGAAGCGCACCTGTGCCTCTTCACTGCGAGAACTAAAAGCTCAAGCAGCCATAACCTCACTATGAAGGCTTCCAAAAAGATGGTATATTGGCTTTCACGTCCAGTAAATTAAAACCATTGGGATATTATCGCTGCTTGAGCAATTGGTTTTCGCAGTTAAGAAGTACAGGTGCGCTTGATAAAAAGGGAGGTGGCGCGCAGTTCGCTACTCCTGTGGGGTCCGGGCGGGGATACCAAGAGCCCGCTGATGAGCCAGCTTGGTGTCCTAGGCGAAACCCCACACAAAGCACAGCACAAACATAGAAAAATTATCGAGTTTTAATTCACTGGCCGTGAAAGCCAATAAACCATGTTTTTTCTTGTTTTTGTTTTCTTTCGCCTTCTCTCTAGGCAAAATGTCGGGATAGAACCCTGTCCCTACAGCTACACACACACACACACACACTACTACAGTCATCACAGGAATACAGGTTATCAGAAAATTTATACAGCTGTCCCCGCAAAGGCCCGGCTTCGATTCCCAGCTGTGCCAAGACATTCAATTCTGGTCTGAGGCCTGGAACGTGGTACACTCAGCATCGTGAGGCAAAACTGAGAAGAGGTGGGTTCGATTCCTACCTCAGCCATCCTGGAAGTAGTCTTCCGTAGTACCTATCTTAAGGCCAGGGCCGCTTCCCACCCAAATCCTACCTCGATTACAAGCACACTCACTAGTACATACGTCTCTCTGACACAGGTTGCGGCTTTGGTGGCGTAGTTGGTAGCATGCTGAACTGCTGTGGCCAAGATCGCGGGTTCAAACCCGGCCGAAGTCGTCAGATTTTTTAAGAGCGTTAAAATCTTTCAGTATGCCTTCCTTCGGAGGGAAAGTAAAACCGGCGGGCCCATGTCATAGATTTATGGCATGCAAAAGATCCTTCCACTAACTAAACTTGTGTGAGCTAAATTTCTAGGATAGATTTCGTTGAAACGCTCTATCAAAGTTCCAACGTTCACCACTAGGTGGCAGTGACATCAGGTAGCGAAAGTTTTTTTTTTTCTTAGTCGTTTACCCTCCAGGTTGGTGGAACCCACGGACTCAGCGAGGGAACTCACCACTACCGCCTCTACGGGCAGTGTCCTAGAGCTGGGAACATCTAATCGGAGTGGATACAACTGGTGAGGTGTGATTGGCACCTTGCCCAGGCGGCCTCACCTGCAAAGCGAACAGGGGCCTCATGAGGGAAGGTAAGGGATGGTTAGGATGGATAGGCAAGGAAGAGGGAAGGAGGCGGCCGTGGCCTTGAAGAAGGTACCATCCCAGCATTTGCCCGAAGACGAAGTGGGAAACCACGGAAAACCACTTCGAGGATGGCTGATGGAGAATCGAACCCCCTCTACTCATTTGGGCCACCCGAGGCAGAGTAGACCCCGTTCCAGTCCTCGTGCCACTTTTCAAATTTCGTGGCAGAGCCGGGAATCGAACCCAGGACCTCCGGGGCGGCAGCTAACCATGCTGACCGCTACGCTACGGAGGCGACTAGCGAAAGTTGTTACTATTTGAAATTGAACGGAACTTGTAGCTTGAAGCAGCTACATCCTCTAGCGAACCGAACATGTCCTCGGACACTCTCGGCAGTAAAAGCCATACGCTAAATAAATACTGACACAGGTTATCAAAAAAAATTCTACACACACCCAAGTAGACGGGGCTACATGATCACGATATTGCAAAGCCCACAGAGAATCAACAACATTGTGAATTGTACCCAGGAATAATCCGGAACGGTTCCATCGTAGCACAATAACTCGAGCATATTTATGTTCAATGTGTTCACCTTCACAGTCAGTGCAATATTTTTGCTCACGATCTAATCGCGTGGACATTTTACAGGAGGGACATATGAAGGTTCAAAAACTTCCATAAACCAGGTGATGGGCTTAATAAGGTACTACATGCATTAAGGTATTTTTTCTTTGCATGAAATAGAACATGTTTTAACTACTGCACTTATTAGAAAACGATGTTAATTGCAAGGAATACACATAACTTTGTGGCTTGTCATTGCATATTACCAACGTTTCAGTGCCAACATTTGGCTTCACTGGTCAGCATTCACGTTGCTCTCAGCGTCATCTAAATAACAGCAATATTAATCCAGGTTCTGTGGCTTCATACTGAGTCAGGGATAAATAGTATCCATGATGCACCATCACGTCCATGACGTCAGACAGTTGCTTATGTTGTGTAGGAATGAACCTAGGATATTTTCATGTTACAGTCGTAATACATAATGTCTGTGTAGAACGGCCACCCTTTTTGACATCAAATTCACCGAAATGTCCATGAACAGTGTGCTTCAGGAAAATTGATTCAGGATTTGAAGCCAAAAATTTTGAACACTGTAGCGTCTGAAAAGTTAATAGGATGTTCATCTGTTGCTGTATTTATTTTTGTTATGTGCTGTGTTAGCACTTTGCTGAACTCTAGGATTTTTTTTTACAACCCACTCAGTGCACGAGAAAACTTGGCTCGTATGGCGCCTTTGGTATTTCCCAATGGATGCAAAATGGGAGTTGTGTGTGACCAGTAATCAAAAAACTATGTTCAATTGCTTTGAATTTGTCACCACGTACTAGTGACAACCCCATGCACACAACCGACCAATTCTTATTAAGTCCGGGACAATTATCTGAATATCATACTGTCTTGGAAGCACAGCTATTTGTCGGGAGAAACTTTAATATACAGCTACAACCTCAACACCGGCGGGTTTTGTGATATCCTTAGTACAATCGTGTATGGTTAATAGGTTATATTGAAATCGAATATTCCCGAGGGAAACATGCTGTTGATTTGTCCATTTGAGCTAATATATTTTAATAAAAATTGTGATAAAATGGTCTGGCTAGCTCAAAAACAAGTAACCAGCGCTTCGCCCCAGTGTACCATTGGGTTCGTCAGTTGGTATGGGTTCCTTCGGGAACATTTGCGTCCAATATGGATACCTAGGTAAGGTTATATTGTTTTATGAAAGAGAGCTTGACTCTCGTAGTACATTGGCATTGCTCGTTGCGTCAATACTACAAGTATTTTGTGCCTTGCTGTGTTCTTCTAAGTATGTGCTAGCCACGCGTCTTGGTGAGGTGTACCATACCAACTGACGTGCCCAATGGTACACTGGGGCGAAACGTTGGAAACTTGTTTTTGAGCTAGCCGGACCATTTTATCAAAATTTTTGTTAAAATAATTGGCTTTAGGTAAATATCTTAGAAATTGTCCCATAGTGCATGGTTCCTTTAGGTATTAGTGTTATTACAGTGAAACCCCTCATATCCGAACCCCGGAAATCCGAAATCCCGGGTAATCCGAACGAGGATCTTTCGACAATTTGAAGTTTGAAAAAATACACGCCAAAAAAGAAACTTATTTATTTAGTCATAAAACAATCATATACTCTGCATTATGGCTGCATTTTACATAATTAGTTGAAAAATTAACAAGATGTACAGTTAGCATGGTGTAAAAGTGCTTACATAGACTACTTATCCCATCCAGGATTGAGAAACGAAAACGTTGGTTATTATTATTCCGTAGGTAATCACTTTGCTAAAACAATGAAATAGCAATAGAAACACACAAAATATCACTTAATCTTTCACTTGAAATCAGTTATCTTCAATATTGGAGAAGTGACGAAAACCTTCCCGCGGAGGCAATTGCGTGCCAGCGTCGCACTAAGATGACATCGTTTGGCGTGGCTACTGCGTGTTGTTCTACGAAGCGCAATGCGATATCAACAGCAGTTGCAGCTTCAGTATAAGTCACATTGTCTGCCGAAGTTTCTTCTTCCTCACTGTTAGCTACGTTCCCGTCATGTTGACTTTGGACCAGACTCACGATTTCATGTTCGCTGTTTGCGCCAAACCAACCCAGCCTGCCTCACTCAATATAGGCTACAGTCCTATACCGTAACGAGGGCTGGTCATTAAGTTATGGTTATGTTTCGGCTAATCCGAACAAATTGAAATCCGAACAGGCTACAGCCCCAATTAGTTCGGATTTGAGGGGTTATACTGTATTATTATTATTATTATTATTATTATTACTATTATTATTATTAGAGCCTCCGTGGCTTAGGCGGCAGCACGCTGGCCTCTCACCGCTGGGTCCGTGGTTCAAATCCCGGTCACTCCATGTGAGATCTGTGCTGGACAAAACGGAGGCAGACAGGTTTTTCTCCGGGTACTCCGGTTTCCCCTGTCAAAAATTTCATTCCAGCAACACTCTCCACTATCATTTCATTTCATCTGTCATTCATTTAATCATTGCCCCAGAGGAGTGCGTCAGGCCTCGGCAGCCGGCACAATTCATATCCTCGCCGCTAGATGGGGGCTTCATTCATTCCATTCCTGACCCGGTCGGAGACTGGAAACAGGCTGTGGATTTTTCACTATTATTATTATTATTATTATTATTATTATTATTATTATTATTATTATAGAAATTTTGCAAATGGGGGTAATTCCCGGGTGGCAAATTGTAGAAATACAGAAAATCACCAACAATAACATTAAACACAATATACACAATTCGCATTTTAGGAACTATAGTAATTACATCGTAGTATTTACACAAAATTTATATCCGCCCTTAAACACATCAATATGTGTGGGGAAAGGCTCTAAGACTGAGGCCGGTAATGAGTTCCAATTATCAATACCAGGATTAATGAAAGAATATTTCCCATAATTTGTACGCTGCGGTCGGACCTTGACTTCATGTGGATGATCTGCCCTGCTCAGGTAGGTGGGATTTCCCAGACGTTTGCTTAGTTCTCCCAATGCTAGCCAATTAGTGTAAGTGTTAAACATAGTGTATGGTCTTGATTTCGTCCTTCTATCTTCCAGAGATTCTCAGCCTATCATTTCTATCATTCGAGTTACACTACTTCTAGGATTAAAATCGTTGAGCACAAACCTATCAGCCTTCCTTTGTACCATCTCCAGCTTATTATATAGGAGTACTACATGTACTACACTGTCATGAAAAGCCACATAGTCATATCCCTCCCTATATTATTCTGCTAAGGTCCCATTCCAGTTGTGTACCGAAAATACGGTCCCATTAACACCAACCTACACATATGGGGTACCTACAGGTTCAGCATAGCCCAATGCGTACGCGAAACGCATTCACTTACTCTTTAAATGCCTCACAATTAAATACAAACCTTAAAACATGTATATTTACAATGAAATAATGCAAGAATGCAACACGGTAACCATTGTAACAGAATCTCACAGGTCCATCTATTTCTGTAAGACTCAATGCAATTCCAATTATTCCATTACTGTGAAAGTTTCCAGACGGTTATAAGGTTACCACTGAACCAAATTAAGCTGTAAAATTCATCAAAACATACAGTATAATGCGCTTAAGGGGGTCAAGGGACACTCTAGAATATTTTCACGGAATTTTCACGTGTGAGTGTGGTACGAAAGGTCTTTTTCACTCGACTATAAAGGGTCTCCGAAAACAACATTTAAAGGCCCTTAAATTAACAGTGTCTCTGATATTCCGAGAAAACTAACTTCGCTGTAATATACCTATGAAGGAATGACAAACCCCTAACCACTGCACCAGTAGCTGATTTGATAAAGTCTGATTATTCATACCAAGGATAAATCAGTCATAGCATTCATGATTGAGATTTTGCTAAGTGTACTCTTTACAACTAGAATATTCGCGGGCGAAGCCGCGACGAGCAAGACAATTAACATTTTGTTGATACCTCTGATGACGATGAGATATCTCATTGATTTGGCTGATAATCCACATCAACATCACATGAGGATTCACTCTCAAAACAATCTGCTTCCGAATCGGTTCACAATGCATTGTTTAATCTCATGCTGTTTCCTCTGCGAAACGCCATCTTGCTGCGGATTACCACAGTAAAGCACCATAAGTACAAGTAGTTCCGTGAAGAACTAAATAGCTTATTTTCATATATCCCACTGGTCTTTATCTTTAACATTCGTATGCCTATTACAAGGATTTTCCGAGAAACATCTATATAAATATTTAAATTTCGCATCGCCGCCATGTTAGATTTGTGTTCACCAGGTTATTGAAAAGCCCATAGGTGAACTTATGTTTATTTATTTAGCGTATGACTTTACAGATACAATATGTCCAAATTTCATTTTGATAGCTTTAATATGTTGCTTGGTTCCTCAGTTTAGGGGCTGCGACAACGCGGTCATATAGCCCCGTGTACTTTGTGTGTGTGTAGAATATGTCTGATGACCGGTGTTAATTGTGATGGCTGTATTAGTGTGTGTATCTGTTTTTTAATTCAAGTAAGGACTGCAACTTTGAATTTTTCAAATAGTTCCTACTTTGGCCACCAAACGCCACCGTCAACGACTACTAGGCCTAGTTCAGAACTTAGCTACTAGACGCCACCGCAGTCAGCTCTTGGCAACGAACGTAGGAACCTAAGAGCGTTGTTTACATTCTTAACTTATACAATTTAGCTTCGCACAGGTTAATTAGTGGAAGGTTCTTTAACATGCCATAAATCTATGACATGGGACCGCCAGCTTTACTTCCCCTCCGAAGGAGAGCATATTGAGGGATTTTTAACGCTCTTAAAAAATCCGACGGCTTCGGCCGGGTTTGAATCCTCTATCTTGGGCATAGAAGCTCAGCATGCTACCGACTACGCTACCGAAGCCGCCAGCTGTAATATATTCGGAGATATTGAGAACCGTCGAAATATTTCGGATGATCGCCATGTTGTATTGTTCTATATGTAGACCATAGAGCTATGTATCTTTAGATGAAGAATATTTCATAAGTTTATTATTCAAACGTTCACTTCAATGGCATGATTAGGAAACAAACAAACAAACAAACAAACAAAAAATTAAAATCCCACTCAGCCGCCATATTGTTTTTATGAGAAAAATTGAATTGAATCAGATGCCAGTAGCTTAAATCCTACTAAGTTTCACTGCGCTCGCTTGATTAAATCTCGATAAAATCTAAATCTCGATAAAATGCCATTTAAATATTTTAACTTGCCATGTTGGTTTTGTACCTTCTATGCTTTTAAACATCGCATAGCTAAACTTAATTGAGTATTCTCTATCACGTACAAAATTTCAGTAATAGTTTCGGAGATGCAGAAAGCCGGTGAAATATTTTGCACAGCCACCATTCGATTGGTGAGACGTATTAAAATGTTACTATGTCCTTACCGAGTTTCACTAACCGACAGCAGTGGCTCAGCTGGCTAAAGCGCAGTGTTAGGTCATGGGACCAAGCTCTCTGCTGACTCGGTAGACGCGTGGGTTCGAGCCCCACCGTCGGCCGTCCTTGAAATGGTTTTCCGTGGTTTCCCATTTTCAACACCAGGCAAGTGCTGGGACGGTACCTTCCGATAGGCCACGGCCGCTTCCTTCCACATCCTTGCCCAGTTTCATTGATCTTCAACCATTCCACCTCTCATCCCGACACGCAGGTCGCCCACGGGCGTCGAATAGAAAGACCTGCACTCGGCCTCTGAGGAGGCCACACGACAAAAAAAAAACGAGTTTCACTGAAATCCTTCCAGCCGTTTAGATTTTGTTAGGGGCACACACACATATACACACACGCGGACAAAAGGTAGATCGCGTAAGTCTTTTTTTTTTCATAAATGAAAATAGGCTAACAATGACGTGCTTGGAGCGATACATAACAACAAAGTGGTTTCTTCAAATACTACTCCGCCAGTGAATTTCCATCCTCTAGGACAGTGGTTCCCAACCTTTGCCAGCTGACGCCCCCCTTTTCAGGTACGGGTGGTCATCATGCCCTCTCCCTTACCCACCATTCATCGCTTCTATAACCATGGGCCGATAACCTAGATGTTAGGCCCCTTAAAACAACAATTATCATCATCATTATTATCAGCTTCTATAACCTCTTCGATAAACTGACGCGGAGGATATAGACCTATCCTAATAACACTACACAATGGAATAATTATTTCTGACAAAATAATATGAAGTACGCGCTTTATAACTATTACATAGTAATTTCACCGCTGGGTCCATGGTTCAAATCCCGTTCACTCCATGTGAGATCTGAGCTGGACAAAACGGAGGCAGACAGGTTTTTCTCCGGGTACTCTGGTTATCCCTGTCAAAATTTCATTCCAGCAACACTCTCCACTATCATTTCATTTCATCTGTCATTCATTTAATCATTGCCCCAGAGGAGTGTGTCAGGCCTCGGCAGCCGGCACAGTTCATATCCTCGCCGCTAGATGGGCGCTTCATTCATTCCATTGCTGACCCGGTCGGAAACTGGAAGCAGGCTGTGGATTTTCTCATAGTAACTTCATTTTAGCACAATACAAAGAACTCACTTTTACAATAAATCCTTAAATTAATCAACAAATGTCAGTGAGAGGGTTGACACTGTTTTCTCTTGGTAAGATTCGGTATGTTTGGTTTGATATTTGACGTGGATCACTTGCAACATCAAGCCGACAGCGCTGCTTTGTTTTTATGACACTCAGCGTTGAAAATCCTGACTTGCATAAATATGTCGTTGAAAATGGGACAATGACACGCAATGCAACTTTGGCTATTTCACAATACACTGCAAGACAGTTTACCCAAAATTCACCCTGTCCTAATATTTTTGAATCATCTTTTACCTTTGAATCACACTTCAAATCTATTGCTTCTTCTTGAAGCTGAGCTGGCAGTGCTTCAATGTCAATGGCAAACGGATTTCTTGTTAACATCCTTGACCATTCATCCGACGGCATTATCAGGAGTGTAGAAGTTGTATTCTTGTGCCAGGGAATCCAAAAGTGACTGAATTTTCACCTTAATTCTATTACAATCATGTTTATTTTCCGGCAAAATTTCATTAAGGTGGTGAAAGGATGAGAAGTTTTTCAACTGAAGCCAGCGTTTCCATAACTGTATTTTTTCCAGGAAAGCTCTCATGGCATCATAAGCAAGCATAATAATGGAGTTTTTGCCTTGGAGCTTTAAGTTGAAACGTTCAAGCTTCAAAGAAATCACAAAGATATGCCAACGAGACGATACAATTGGCATTGATTTTCCTCCTTACAACACAGCAAATTCCTTATTTCACCTCCAACAAAGCGCCTCCGCAGAGGTTTGTGCCGACAGTTGGCAATTACCAGTGAACGATTGACATGGCGCGACAACCACTTGGAGAGATTCTAAAAATGTTCATTATACAAAATTGTAATATTCGAGTTAAAAATACTTAATTTGGAAATCACTTCACGCCCCCCTTCATATACACCCACGCCCCCCTAGGGGGGCACGCCCCCCAGGTTGGGAACCTCTGCTCTAGGAAATGAGAAAAGTGTTCGAATCTTAATATCGCTCAGTGTGTGGCTTACCATTATCTAGCCCCGAGCACCTCACTTTAATTCTTAATGTTGGCTGAAGAAGACCTCTTTGCTAGGTTGAAACATGTACCTTTAATATGTGAATAGATATGTTTTAATTATGAATTGAATCGGGGGGAGCCGAAAAGCATTAAGTCATTTTTCACTACTTTTCAGGATACAGATAAAACGTCATTGACAGAACAGAACTTAACAAACACACTATTAGTTATCTATGCTGTAAAGCAACTATTCAAGATATATTTGTGTTAGTGGAATATTAATTTTTATTTAAAAAACATATTTAAAAAAATCAATTTTGCTAACGTGGCTTAATGCCTTTCTGCTCCGTGCTCAGTTTCGTACGGCGTAAAGCCATCCAGAATGGATATTTCACATGATATTATATTTTAAAATGTATTTATAACATAAAACCCACCTAAACCCTGTATAAATGTAATTTACAATAGCACTGTAACACGCGGGAATCTTGCAGTTTGGCCAACATTAAGTACGGAATACGGCGCTGAAAGGCAGCAAGTCATTGACCTTTTGCCTTTCTCCACTAAACGCACTACATGTAGCAGTAGTTTCTGGCTTAAACCCACAAAAAATTACTTTGTGATGGATTTTGCCTTTCCAGTGAGCTTCCGTGCCTTTTCTCCTGCTGGTAAAATGAAAATGTTTTGCGTATAGCTGAAGGCTGTGCCGTTCCAAGGCCCTTGGGTCAATACTTCAGAATACTAATTCTTTAAAAAATGACCATTTTTAGCCTACTTTCAATTTTTGCAAAAAATGAAAGTAGACTTATGAGATCTACACAGGGCCAAAAATTGTGTGTCTGTGTGTGTGTGTGTGTACTCTGAATGTCTGTCCCCTATCAATTCGAACACGGTGAAACCGAATTGAACGAAATTTGGTAAAGAGGTAGAACTAGCAAAGGGCACCTCTGTGTCATGTTTTATATCGCCGCCATCTTGACAAAAACGTAATGGCGGTCACCCAAATGTTAAAAGCTTAAATCAAATTACGACCAATCTAATAATCTGATCTCTACCAAATTTTGCAACAACATACCTTTATTGGGAAGCATATTTTTACCAAACTACAAGATCATCAGCCCAATAGTTTGCAGATGGTGGCCATGTATGTGTGCAAATCGATTCCCCCTATCAATTCAAATACGGGGAAACCGAATTGAACGAAATTTGGTTCAGAGGTAGCACTGCTATAGAGCACCTTAGTGTCATGTTTTATATCGCCACCGTCTTTACGAAAACGTAATGGCGGCCACCCAAATGTTAGAAGCTTAAATAAAATTACGACTAACGTAACCATCCGATCTCTACCAAATTTTGCAATGATATATATTCATATAGCGAGCGTCTTTTGATTAAACTACAAGGTCATCGGCCCAAAAGTTTGCAGATGGCTGCCATGTATGTGTGCAAATTGATTCCCCCTATCAATTCAAACACGGTGAAACCGAATTGAACGAAATTTGGTACAGTGGTAGCACTAGCAAAGGGCACTCCAGTGTCATGTTTTATATCGCCGCCATCTTGACCGAAACGCAATGGCGACCACCCAAATGTTAAAAGCTTAAATCAAATTACGACCAACCCAATCATTTGATCGCTACCAAATTTTGCAACAACATACCTTTTTGTGGGAAGCAACTTTTGACTGAACTACAAGGTCATCAGCCCAATAGTTTGAAGATAGCGGCCATGTATGTATGCAAATCGATTCCCCATATCAATTCAAACACGGTGATACCGAATTGAATGGCACCTTATATTCATGTTTAATCTGCAGATAGCACGTTGTATTTCAACAAGGTACTATAACCAACAGTCAATTATACTCCTTGAAAAGGACAAAGTGTTATAACAATATCCATGCATTTAGGCGCAAGTAGGCTATATGTTATTTACTGAACATCTTGTTGACTTAATGCTTTTCAGCTCCGACTGATTCAATTGATTGGTGTTTATTTAACAAGTTTTAAACGCAAGCTAATCTTCAACAACTGTGAGCATTTTGCTCTCACCGTATGAACCAGTCTATATACAATAATATTTGTTTGCAACAAAACATTTTCATTGATGAGTAATGTATTATTTTTTACTTTTTACAGGACAGCTACAATGCGCTCCACGTGGCGGCGATGTACTCGAGAGAGGACGTCGTCAAGAGCTTGCTGGCCAAGAAAGGGGTGGACGTATATGCCTCTGGAGGGGTAAGTTGATAATCGCGTTTTATAAAATGAATAACTTTAATTATAGAACTAGACTCGTTTAAACTTGGATATAAATACATGATAAACACCATGTTGATATGTTCTGGATCCGAGCTGACTAAATATGTACTAATACGATTTCACGTATAACAGCTAGTGGTGTATGTTTGTTACTCATTCGCCCAAAAATTATTCAAAGGATTTTGCTGAAATTTCTCATGAACATAGTTCAGTGGCGTCTTTTAAATGGTTTGAACTCCGTCTCGAGGAAAGAATTCCTGATGAAAACCAGGAAATGCAAAACAAAAATAATGAAATGCAGCCGAAATGAATCCTGTCATTTATTCATTCATTCATTTCAAATGGGGGTAATTCTCAAGGCAAATTGTACACTTAGAGAAAATTACCAAAAGTAATATCAAACTAGCCTCTGTGGCTTAGGCGGAAGCACACCGGCCTCTCACCGCTGGGTCCGTGGTTCAAATCCTGGTCACTCCATGTGAGATTTGAACTCGACTAAACGGAGGCAGACAGGTTTTTCTCCAGGTACTCCGGTTTTCCTGTCACCAATTTCTTTACAGCAACACTCTCTACTATCATTTCATTTCATCTGTCGTTCATTTAATCATTGCCCAAGGAGAATGCGACAGGCTTCGGCAGCCAGCACAGTTCATATCCTCGCCGCTAGATGGGGGCTTCATTCATTCCATTCCCTGACCCAGTCGCTCGACAGGAAGCAGGCTGTGGATTTTCAATTTCTAACACACTTAATATACACAAGTCGCGATTTGGGAACTATAGTAATTACATCGAAGTATTTACAGAAAACTTCAGTCTTCTCTTAAGCACATCAATATGTTTGGGAAAGGCTCTAAGACTGAGGCACGTAATGAGTTCCAATTATCAATCCCACGATTAATTGAAGATAATTTCCCATAATTTGTACGCTGTGGTCGGACCTTGACTTTATGTGGATGATCTGCCCTGCTCAGGTAGGTGGGATTTCTCAGACGTTTGCTTAGTTCTCCTCATGATGGCCGATTAGTGTAAGTGTTCAACATAGCCTATTTAGTCCTTCCAGAGATTTCCACCCAAGTTTTCTATCAATCGACGTCAAATTGGCAGGAGAAAAGCTAAAGGAAGTAGGAGACTTCTGTTACTTAGGAAGAAGAAGAAGAAGAAGAAGAAGAAGAAGAAGAATTTCGGCATTTCAGAGCCTCTTATTGCAAAGATTATTCAATTTAAAAAATAATCCTACGATTAATTTAAAAGTATTTCTTCTTCTTGCTTCCGAATTTGGCCAATTGTGGACCACGGTTAACTTAATGCTTTCTGGCCACTTTTCTTTTTTTCTTCCCAGAACTTCTTCATTCGTTCACTCCTTAATTTTCTCTGCTCCTCAGATATTACGGGTTTGGGCCTGTTCTTCAGTTGCTCTTCGTGATATTTGTGGTTATCCACTTGAGTCCTGAACTTCTTTCCGTTGAGAATCAATTCAGATGTAATTTTAATTTCTTCTGTGTCCTTCTTAACCTTAATTTCAAGTTGTAAAAGCCACCTTTTCGAACACTAGAAAGTGGTTTAATAATTATATTAACACGTACATGTTTCGTTACATCAAATATAACTTCGTCAGTGTGAAAAAAGCTTAGAAAACTATCTTAACAAAAACCAAAACGAAAATGGATATCCTTACAAAAATTCATTAATTTAAATAAATGAAAGGTCATCGAATATAGATTTTGGTATTAGGAAGTCATTTTTAAAGCCTTTGTCTGGAGCGTGGCGCTCTATGGAAGTGAAAGTTGGACTATTGGTGCAGCAGAAAAGAGGAGAATTGAAGCGTTTGAAATGTGGTGTTACAGGAGAATAATGAAGATCAGATGGGTAGATACAGTAACAAATGAAGAGGTGTTAAGACGAGTGGAAGAGGAGAGATGTTTCTGGCAACTGGTAATGAAGAGAAGAGATAGGTTGATAGGACACATACTAAGACACCCAGGAATAGCAAGCTTAGTTATGGAAGGAAGGGTCGAGGACAAGAACTGTAGGGGTAGACCAAGGTTAGAATATGTTAAACAGATTGCCTCGGATGTAGGGTGTGGTAGCTATGTAGAGATAAAACGATGAGCTCAGGACAGGGAGACATGGAGAGCTGCATCATACCAGTCAAAAGACTGAAGACTCAAACAACAACAACAACAACATCCGTAGAATTTCAGTCTTCGTTTTCGCATTGTGTCCGTGATATTTTCGGAATACTTGTAGAGATTATCATTTCTCCCCTTTTTTCCCATGTCCCGTCCGTGGTTTTCGATGGTCCAAAAATTTTCCTATTATAAGTTATCTTTTAAACAATTATAATGGACGCCAGCAAGTGTTAAACCAGCAGACCACGAGCTGGAGTGTGTGGACAGTTTTCCTTGCCTTGGAAGTGTAATCTCCAGTGATAATTTGGTCAGTAAAGAAATTACCAACAGATTGTAAAAGGGATCAGAATTCTACCAACAAGTAAGAACACTTCCATGAGATGACATGATTCCGAAACCTGCTAAACTGTTGATGTTTAACAGCTACTTTATACCAATATTGATCCATGGTATTGAAACATGGACCGTTTCTAAGAGAGAAGCATCAAGACTGCAAGCGTCAGAGATGAAATTTCTTAGATCCACCATCCAGGAGACCAAGATGGACACGTTAAAGAACGAGGAGGTGATGAAACAAGCTGGACTAAAGACATCCTTATTAGACCGAATCAGCACATCTAGACTACGGTGGTACGGGCATTTGATGAAGATGGAGGCTACAAGATCAGCCAGAATAAATTTGGAAAGACAGGTGGGTGGAGTAGGACCTGTAGGAAGACCTAGAAACCGATGGATGGACATGATCAAGATTGATCTAGCGACCAGAGGATGGACAGTGGATGATGTTCTCCATGACAAGTTGTATATGTACAGGTTGAAGAGGCTCTTAAACAGAACCCGGGAAACTGGAACTGTACAATGATGATGATGATGATGCTTATGCTGATGATGACATAATGGACTAGTTCTTAATAAGAATTGTACACCAGCCTGAATCAATACTATAAAGAAAATTAATTATTTAACTTGCTTTTAGTACATGTTTCTAAATGTAACATTGTCCTAACCTCATACACCATATGCTTTGAACTAACCTCTCTTTACCAAGAGATCACTTTCCATCACGTCGTGTTACCTGAAGCCGCTTTGATTTGAAAATGCTTAAAAATGGATCTTTAAGCATACAGGCTCTTCATTAATTATAGACCTACACGGATTGGTGTAGGATTGGTATTCCAAATCTACCATTTCAAGCTTCAATACGGAACTACTATTTGTCATAAGCACCGTCACCATCTATTTCATTTCATTTTATTCTGATCTTATAACCTAAATTATATGGTGCACCATATTAGGTTTAATAACGTATCTTATTACTGAGCTACGTTTTATTTTCTCCTTTCAATATGTTTTTTTTTAGCTGATGAAGGGGATAAAATGTAATTAATCCTCGAAACATGTACTAAAAACAAGTTAAATAATTAATTTTCTTTATAGTATTGATTCAGGCGGGTGTTCAATTCTTATTAAGAACTATTCTAGCATATCAATACGGAACCACCATGAGTCATTTAAATAATGATATAATGGACGCCACTACAAGCAAGGAAGAGTTCCTGAGGGTGAGAATTGAAGTGCCAATGTACATCACGCTACCTTTCGTTTTTGGATTGCCATTACAATATTACTAAAAAAAAGACAAAGAAATCTTTACCAGTTTGCAGTTCAGGTTTCGTGCGTGAAAATTGACGGAAATGGGATAATCATAACTTTGGAAAGTTTTTAAGTGTTGGTGTGAAGTTCTCTTTGTCTAACCTCTCACCCCCTCTGTACCAGACAGTGCTGGCTGGGATTAGTCAGTGCTTCACGACCCGTGAGAATAGACTGACCGATCTTCAGCGCCAGTTTAAACAGACGTGTGAGTACTAGTGCCATCTATCACACAATAGCACTACAATACAACTGTATATCAAATTACAAACAGCTATCCTATTTAATCCATTTTAGGCATATTTCATAACCTATTGCAATGATTACCATGTTGTAACACCCAGAAACTTTCGACATATCTTCGCGTTTCACATCCCGCAGACCACAAAACCATCGTCAGTTCAAAAATGTATATTTAATTTATACTAGGGCTTCGCTTGGTATCCTTAACGGTTAACCCAGCGTAAGCTTAAAAGGCGCATGGACGCCAGATCCCAGACGCAATTCAGAAAAGGCGAGGTGAACAGTGAAACTCCAACACACATATACTCTTCTCTGAAGTCTTAACTCGACACGACTAAACAGTTTGATGCTGGCCGAAGCTAGTTATTTAAATTTCCACTGAATGGAGATTGTTGGAAGAAATAGAAACGTAAATTCACTTATAGTTGGCGATGTATTAAAGATGGAGATATGCTGTCCCAGACTTCTTTGTAGAACTTTTCATGCTGAACAATTCTTACACTCATAGTATATACTGTAGGTATTTTTAACGGTTTACCCAGCGTAAGCTTAAAAAGGCGATTCACTGAAATCGTTACCACTCGGCTTCCTTTGGTCATAAATGAATGTTTTCCTACAGAAACCTTCCTGGAGAAATCCTTTACAGAATGGTGAAAACCGCATCAAAATCCATCCAGTGGATCTTGATATTACCCGTTACATCCAGGAATCGGGGACTTTGATTTCGACTAAACATGTGGAACATTTGTAGGTATACAACAGGCGGCAAATTTAGTCAATTAAATATTTTCTTTACCTGGTGAAATCTACCTCCGCCATTTTTTGTTCGATGTTGATATCACATCATGGGTTGTTTACTGTTTCAATGTGACACCTTCAATACAAACTTTGCAAATATAAACATATTTCCATAAATTAACAACGCGCTAGCTGTACATTTAAATTACAATAATTCAGTCTTCGGTCATTTGACTGGTTTAATGCAGAACTTCATGTATCCCTGTCTTGAGCTAATCGTTTCATCTGTACATTGCTACCACACCCTACATCCTTGACAATCTGTTTAACATATTCTAACCTTGGTCTACCATTACAGTTTTTGTCCCCAAACCTTGCTTCCATAACTATGTCTGCTGGGAGTCTTAGTATGTGTCCTACCAACCTATCTCTTATCTTCATTAGCAGTCGCCAGAAACATCTCTCATCGCACACTCGTCTTAATATCTCTTCGTTTGTAACCCTATCTACCCATCTGATCTTCATAATTCTCCTGTAACACCACATTTCAAACACTTCTATTCTCCTCTTTTCTGGTGCGCCAACAGTCAAAGTTTCACTTCCATAGAGCGCCACGCTTCAGACAAAGGCTTTAAAATATGATTTTATAATACTGTACCAAAATCAATATTTGATGTCAACAGATTTCCCTTTTGTAGAAATGCATTCCTTGCCTGAGCCAACCTACATTTTATATCATCTTTGCTTCGTCCATCACTGGTTATTTTGCTTCCTTTATCTTTTAACCCTCCAATTTGACGTCAAAAGGGGTTTATGATTTCTTTCGGCTGCATCCCATTATTTAGGTTTTACATTTATTGATTTTCATAAGCCTCCGTGGCTTAGGCGGCAGCACGCTGGCCTATCACCGCTGGGTCCGTGGTTCAAATCTCGGTCACTCCATGTGTGATTTGTGCTGGACAAAGCGGAGGCAGACAGGATTTTCTACGGGTACTCCGGTTTTCCCTGTTACTATTTCATTCCAGCGACACTCTCCACTATCATTTCATTTCATCTGTCATTCATTTAATCATTGCTCCAGGGGAGTGCGACAGGCTTCGGCAGCCCGCACAGTTCATATCCTGACCCGGTCGGTCGACTAGAAGCAGGCTGTGGATTTTCATTTATTGATTTTCATCATAAATAGCGGCTTCGCTGGCGTAGTTGGTAGCATGCTGAACTGCTGTTTCCAAGATAGCGGGTTCAAACCCGGCCGAAGTAGTCGGTTTTTTTAAGAGGGTTAAAAATCCTTCAGCATGCCTTACTTCGGAGGGGAAGTAAAGCCGGAAGACCCTTGTCATAGATTTATGGCTTGAAAAACAACCTGCCACTACAATTGGTAATGTGTAGCTAAATTAGTAGGTTATTTAGTGAGAAACGCTTTATCAAGTTCCAACATTCGCCGCTGGATGACAGTGGCATCTTGTAGCCAAAGTTAGAACTACTTGACATTGAACTTGCTCATTCATCTTGTGAGGTTGGCGTCTGGAAGGGCATCCGGCCGTAGAAACCATCAGCCACGTAAAATTGCATCGCATCTCATCCCCGAACCCGTTGGAAACGGGATGAATAATGGGTGGAAATAGATAGACTTGTTCTATGTGTATAGCCTATAGAAAGGTATGGGTGATAAGTTGCAACCTTGCCTTACACCTTTCTGAATACCAGATACTCTAGCTTGTCCTTCGGTTTGAATAACTTACGTCTGTTTTCTTACAGATAGATCACCCTCCTATACTTACTTAGACTTAGTTCCTCCAATGCTAGGTAGCATTTCGGGCAACAACTTTCCTCCAGTGAACTCTATCAGCTGCCAGGTTTTCAGCTTCCTCCCAGTTCATATCCATGCATTCAAGATTCTTTGCAAAAGTTCGCTTCCAGGTGTTACGTGGTCTTCCTCTACTTCAGTATACTTCAGTTGGTTTCCACAACAGTGCTGATTTGGGTATCCTTCTGTCAATAATACGTAGAACATGTCCCGCGAACTTCATTCTTCTTTGAGCAACTATTTTGTGCAGGCTGCGTAGACCAGTTCTTCTCAGTACTTCATCATTTGTTATTTGGTTACGATAACCGATTTTCAGAATTCGCCTCAAGCATCGTTGGCGAAAATCGTTGAGCTTGTGTGCCGCTTTTACTGATATTTTCCAGGCATCACATGCATATGTGGCGATCGGTAAGATGATAGAGGAATATAGCCGAATCTTTGTGGACATACTTATTTGCCATACGGATCGCCTTTCGTTGAAAGACTGCTGTAGCTTCCCAATTTTCCTGCTGATGTACTTTATTCCAATTATTTTCCATATGTCAAACAACTTATTCTAGTCAACGTTCAAATTCATAAGTTTTATTCAACATCACTTCATTAATACATCGTATAAATGATACAGTTTCTCTTGAATTACACTCTATTTAAACAAGGAATGAAGTTATGAAGTATAAATGGAATCTGTTCTGACAATGTTAACTGACAACACGCCCGCCTCAATGTAGCACGAAACATAATACATTATAATATTAGTTTAAAAATATAAAGATGGAAGTGGATAGTCCCTGTTTCCAAAGGAACTCACAAGCAAACCTTCTGATGACAGCAGAATTACAATTTCCAGCCAATATATTTGTGATGTTAAAATAAGTGTTAGACTTAGAATACCCTCTGTTCCGAGTGTAGGCTTGCCAGAGATTGGGGCGAGATTATTGTTTGTTGTAATTACAATAGTTCCTCAGAACCCTAGTACAAAAGTCAAAAGTGAGTTGAGGACATGGGAGCCTGTAGGATTTTTTCCGGGGAAGGGGGCAACTGATATTTTTCCTTTCATTAATATAAAACTAAAATATTGCAATGCAGCCGAAATAAATCATAAACATCTATGGACATCAAATTGGCAGGTGAAAAGCTACAGGAAGTAGGATACCTCTGTTACTTAGGAAGTAAAATAACCAGTGATGGACGAAGCAAAGAAGATATAAGAAGTAGGTTGGCTCAGGCAAGGAAAGCATTTCCACAAAAAAGGAATCTGTTGACATCGAATATAGATTTAGGTATTAGGAAGTCATTATTGAAAGCGTTTGTCTGGAGCGTGGTGATCTATGGAAGTAAAACTTGGACTATTGGTGCAGCAGAATAGAGGAGAATTGAAGAGTTTGAAATGTGATGTTAAAGGAGAATGATGAAGATCAGATGGATAGATAGGGTTACAAACGAAGAGGTACTAAGCCGAATGGGAGATGAGATGTTTCTGGCGACTGATAATGAAGAGAAGAGATAGGTTGCTAGGACACGTACTAAGACTCTCAGGAAGAGCAAGCTTAGTTATGGAAGAAGGGTCGAGGACAAGAACTGTAGGGGTAGACCAAGGTTAGAATATGTAAGTTAGATTGCCTCGGATGTAGGGTGTGGTAGCTATGTAGAGATGAAATGATTAGCTCAGGACAGGGAGGCATGGAAAGCTGAATCAAACCAGTCAAAAGACTGAAGACTCAAACAACAACAACCTACCTTTCACTAGGTGATGATGAGACGTCGTCGTCGTCGTTCAACCCCCGCAATATTCGTTTCATTTCTTACTTCTTGCTTCGTGATATTCATTATTTGACTGCTCTGAAACCGTTGGGAACATTTTCTTCTTTATAGCATGAATGTCAGGAATAGTTTCTTCTAGTTCTGAGTTTTTGTGCATAGAAGTTCGCTTTCCTTTGTAAGTCATCGTCATAATTCATTTCTTAAAACAGGTAAAAAGTAGTTGTATCACCATGTATCGACAAAAATAAAAATCAAGCTGTTCATTAAAATGATAATGTTAATCCAGTTCACCAATTTTCTAAATAGCTGAAGATATTTTCAAATAATCCCAAATTACTAAGTTAAATAAGACTGTGGAATTATCCCTACATTCAAATCAGTTAATTTCAATTTATTAAATATACTGGAGTGATAATGAACAATCGAAATATATTCTTGGGATTCCAGAGAAGGGGGTCATGGCCCCTCCTCTCCACCTTCCATACGGGTGCCATGGTTGAGGAGCTGTCATTGCTAAATTGGGGAAGATCGGAGAATAAATGCCCAGTTCTCTAAGAAACTGCTTGTTATATCTCCAATAAACATTTACCATTTGTACTGAATAGTACCTCGAATGCTGTGAATCATCTGCAAAGAATTTTCCTTCAGCAAATTATTACAAAAATTTAAAATGTCCGACTTTCTTGAACATAAATTAGAGCTACTTTTAAAAACTCGCCAACGTTTTGTTTGGCTGCGTGGCTCAGGGGTAACGTTCTCGCTTGCTGAGCCCAAGGTTGCAGGTTCGAAACCTGGCGCAGTCAGCTGGCATTTGAGGGTGCGCAAATGCGAGGGAGCCGTGTCAGTAGATTTACTGGCACGTTAAAGATCCCCTTCGGGGCAAAATTCCGGCACCCCGGCGTCTCTAAAAGCCAGTGTAGTTAAAAGGGACGTAAAACCAATAACATTATTATTATCACCAACGTTTTTATAATAAATATATTTTAGTGATTGTTGTTTGAGTCTCCCTGTCCTGAGCTAATCGTTTCATCTCTACATAGTTACCACACCTTACATCCGAGGTAATCTGTTTAACATATTCTAACGTTGGTCTACCCCTACAGTTCTTGTTCTCGACATCAGTGTATTGAAGACAAATAAATACCCAATACCCAACAGAACCTTAGAAAATGGGGCATTTATAATGCTATTTTAACATTGGTAACATAGGGGTTTACGACTCCCCTTAATAACTGCCACTGTTTCACATAGGCCTTTAAAATGCTGTGTTTTGTGTTTTGGAAATAAATTACTTTTTCTTCTGCACACAAGCGTACTAGTGTAATTCAGGAATGCCAAGGAGAAAACAGGTGAGAAGGCGTAAATCCGAGAACCAGAATACAAGACTTGGCAAATACTTTTCAATCGGTCAACAAAATATAATTCCAATTATTGGGACATGAGAAAAATATAACCTGAGAAAATTACATTTGATTAAAATAATGTATTTATTTGTTATGTTGGTCAGAAATTGAGGTCAGATCGTCAGATTCATTTCTGTGCCCCCCGCCCCAAGGACACACAATTTGTGGGACGTGGGCTGGCGATCACGGGACCCCAGTTGAGTCCGGCATTGCTTCCACTTACTTGTGCCGGGCTCCTCTCTGTTATCTTTCCTCTCGACGTCCCTTGGTCAACTCTTGTTCTTTTCCGACCCCGACGGTATTAGGGTATCCGAGGCCTAGGGAGTCTTTTACTTTCTCGCCTTAATTGGCCCTAGTCTCATCTTTCCTGATACCCTCATTCTTCGAGGGGTCAGACCTCTTGTTTTCTTGTCATTGTATCTCCTGCCTTCTGCTCGAGGCAGGGTGTGTGTAGCCTCACCACTTATGGTGCACCCTGGATATTGCTACACCCTCAAGGGCTCACGTCTGGTGAGGTCGTGAGTTGGCGACCCTGAGGGCTTCCTGAACTGGGTCCGGTTTTTCTCCTTTTTCCATTGCCTTTTGGGTGGTACCTCTCCTCTTTACCTTTCCTGTCTGCCTTTCTTGGCTTTCCTTTCTTCCATGTCCCTTAATTCTCATTCTTCGAGGGTTGAGGGCATTTCCTTTCCTCCTGTCTTTTATTTCCCTTATCCTCTTTTCTGGTTTTCCATTTCCTCTTCTTGTTTGTATGTAGTTAGTTTTAGTTTCAGTTTCATTTACATATTCACTGTCACCCAAACTATTAAGGGCCGATAACCCAGATGTTACGCCCCTTAAAACAACAATTATCATCATCATTATCACTATCACTCAAACCATTAGGGGCCGATAACCTAGATGTTAGCTTGCCACGGTGGGTGAGTGGTTAACGTGTCGGATTACCAACCCCAAGTTTGCAGGTTCGCCCCTGGCCGTGGTAAGTGATTTTTGAAAGGCGACAAAAATCACGACATGGATGTCATACGTTGTTGGCATGTTAAAGAACCCATTTGAATTCGGTAGGCCGTGTCCAATGGCAAAATTAATCTCGGGATTTTCCGCCAACACAAAGTTCCTCCATTCTCTACTTGAAAGCGCTGTAGTGTCAAGGAGTTTAGATATCTAACCTCCTTGACTTTCATAGCATCAAAGGAACGACGAATTTCGACATGCAAGCTGCCCTCTGGGTGTAAATTAACAAAGCTTGCACCCGGCACCCGCGGCCATACGATATGATATTATTATTATTAATATTATTATTATTATTATTATTATTATTATTACCTAGATGTTAGGCCCCTTAACACAACAATTATCATCATCCTCATCATTTGTGTGGAATATGCTTAAAACTAGCAGAGATGTGTTTTATGAATGAATGAAATGAAAATCCACAGCCTGCTTCCAGTCGACCAACCGGGTCAAGGAATGGAAGGAATGAAGCCCCCATCTAGCGGCAAGGATATGAACTGTGCCGGCTGCCGAAGCCAGTCGCACTCCCCTGGAGCAATGATTAAATGAATGACAGATGAAATGAAATGGCAGTGGAGAGTGTTGCTGGAATTAAATTGTGACAGGGAAAACCGGAGTACCCGGAGAAAAACCTGTCTGCCTCCGCTTTGTCCAGCACAAATCTCACATGGAGTGGCCGGGATTCGAACCACGGACCCAGCGGTGAGAGGCCGGCGTGCTGCCGCCTAAGCCACGGAGGCTTCGTTTTTTGAATGAATATGAATACAAAATACTGTATTACAAGTTATAATCAAACACACGATATTTGTGATTGTAACTCCGTAGTAGAATATGAAAACCATGAATGTATTCGAAGGATCCTGCTGCGGCATTAGCCTACATGATATGATCAGTTGGCTGCATACCAACTGTCTGGGAGGGATGAGTTCGATGTTACGTACTGCTGTATTCAAACCAGTGAAACCTATATATTGCTCTTCGGCTTAATATATTCTGCCTGTGAAGCAAACTATGTATGTTGTGATAGCAATTACCTTTTACCGCATACGCCTGTTTTGCCTCGACTGAGACCTCATCCCCTCTCACTGGTCATTAAGCTTCCACTTGCTAGATTAAGACACACACAATCATTAAAAGTTTCGTAACACTTTTACAAACACGTATTTCTTGGGTACTCAGTACTTCACAGGTCTGTTATTCGTTAAAAAAAAATCAGACACGGGTATATTTAGCACGAATATGTTGTCATGTAATTTTCTGTTGCACGTTAAAGTCATAAATTGATATAAGTTTTTATGTATTTCAGCCAAGATTGCAGACTGCAGTGCACCTGGTGGCCAGTAGACAAACGGGAACAGCTACGAGTATCCTGCGGCTACTCCTCAATACCGCTGGGAAGGATATCCGACTCCATCCTGACACGGTAATGTAATACATTCTTCCTTTAGATTGTTTATGAAAATCTGTATGTATGAGTAATCAGTCCGTTCGTAAAGTTAGCACTGAAAGACGGAGAAGGGTACAGCACAGGCGTTCTTACGTCAAGACAGCTACATTGACCGAGAGTAGTTGGGTTAAGCCCTGGACTTTAGGGTTCCTAAATCTTTGAACGTTCTGAGTCCGGCATTGCTTCCACTTACTTGTCCCGGGCTCCTCTCCGTCTTCTTGCCTGTCGACCTCACATGGTCAACTCTTGTTCTCTTCCGACACCGACGGTATTAGGGTATCCAAGGCCTAGGGAGTCTCTTCCTTTCCCGCCTTAATTGGCCCTTGTCTCCTCTTTTCTGATACCCTCCTTCTGCGAGGGGTCAGCCTTCTTTTTCTTTTCATGTCATCTCCTGCCTTCTGCTCAAGGCCCTCAAGGAGACAGGGTGTCTGTAGCCCCACCACTTCTGGTGCATCCTGGATATTGCTACACCCTCAGGGGCTCACGGCTGGTGATTTCGGGAGTTGGCGACCCCGAGGGCTTCCTGAGCTGGGTTCAGTTTTCCCCTTTTATCCATTACGTCTGGGACGGACCCTCTCCTCTTTCCCTTTCCTATCTACCTTTCATGGCTCTCCTTCCAAGTCCCTCAAATCGCATTCTTCGAGGGTTGAGGGCATTTATTTTCCTCATGTCCTTTATTTGCCTTATTCTCCTTTTGTTTTCCATTTCTTCTTCTAGTATATAAGTTAGTAGTTAGTTTAGTTATAGTTTACATATCATTACCATCTTCACGATCACCCAAACCATCAGGGGCCGATAACCTAGATGTTAGGCCCCTTAAAAGAACAATTATCATCATTATCATTATCATCTGAGTCGTGTAGTTTGAAAAACCCCTATCTCTAAGTTTCACGAAAATGGAGATAAAAGCCGTTTGGATTTTTCTGTGTACATGTCTACCTCTGTATACTACTAGTACGCATCAAAACCCGCTCTAACCGTTCGAAATTCAATATCAAAGCTGAGGGTTATTTTCATATTCCGCCAACTCCAATGCTTTGCGCTCGGACATAAGTAACATAACCCGCCATCTCCAACTGCCAATAGGAAGGCAATACGCGGCCATGTGACAGGCAGGCAAGGAGCTCTTGGCGCGACTGTGAGAGGAAGCATTTGTGTTTACAGAGTGCTGTGTAGATGTCTATTACTAATGGATTCATCTCAAATGTATCGATAATTGTAGCCCTGGCAAGGGTAGGAAGAAGTTACGTAATGAGCAGCAGTGGAAATGCAATGAAGCAAAAATATCAAGGTATGTTTTCTTATGGTAACATTATGTTATTAAGTTCTCTCGTCAGCGTAATTGTAGTACTGTATCAGAAACTGCAGTTTTTAAAAAAGCTTTAGAAAACATGCACTGTTGCATGAAGTCAGCGTGTGGTGGTGTGCCGGATCGGTTGTTCTCCTCTCACAGAGGTGACCGCAGTTCGAATCTCGGCCAGTGCACATTCGATTCCCTAAAGCCCGTACCATTGTGGGTGGCATTATGCAGCTTCTGATAATTATTACCTTCTATGGTCACATTGAGAAGGCAACATCCCTTTCTTTCCCGATGCAGGCCATTCATGCAGGCCATTCATAAATAGCTGTGATTTAGTAAGCGTACACAATCTCGTAAGTGACAAGGGTGTTTATTACGCAGGTACTCGCCGGCTGGACCTCCTGTCACACCAAAGTGCGGCCATATATCCAAGGCTTATCAGTGTGGAGATATTTCTTTGTTGGATGTGAAGAAGTTTCACTCGGTATTCTACTCTACATCATCAAAACTGCAGCAGGATAGTTTCATATCAAGCATGTTTCTTGTATACCAGTGGCGAGACGCAGGCCGGCTAATAATATCAGATCCGGAAAAGCACACACATTCAAGTACACTATTCGGAAACGGGATGGAACGATGGTGCCAGTTTGCCGAGAAACATTTATGGGAGCTCTCCTATTGAAGAAGGACAGAATTCAAGGGGTAATAAAGCGTCATTTAGAATCTGGGGGAATGCCTGTGGAGAGAAGAGGGGGAGACAGAAGAAGCTATGCCAATAGATCAAAACGTGCGGCCATCTGCAAATTTATTGAATCGTTTCGTGCTAAAGAGCCGCACTACTGCCGTACCAAGTCAGTGGCACGAATGTACCTGCCATGTGACCTAAATATAAAAAAAACTTAGGTGACAATACAATACCACTGTTGAAACTGAATTGCAAGCAAACCAGTCCTTCTTCAGAAAGATCTTCAATAGAAACTACAATATTGGCTTTGGAAGTCGAAAGACTGTTCAACTTGCTCACAACTAGACGAGGAACTGAAAAATTTCACATCAGAAAGTGCAAAAGTTGATTTGCAGACGAAGAAACAAGTCCACAAGTTAAAATACTGTGCATTCTATGAATATTTAAGAGAGGAAGATGAGTCTATTCAGACTGTTTCCTTTGATTGTCAGAAGAACATGCTATTGCCCAAGGTAAATTACCAAAGTGCTTACTTCAGCAAGCAAATAAATCTGTATAACTTCACCGTAGTTTTTGGAAGCTCTAAGACGTCGCTGACGCCCGAAAATGTGATGATCTATTCGTGGAATGAAGCTGAATTTCGTAGAGGTGCAAATGAAATTGCAAATTGTTTGTTTCATGCCCTTAACAGTATCGATCTGTCAAAGAAGAAAACCGTGCGTCTATTTGCAGATAGATGCGGTGGACAGAATAAGAACAGTATTCTTGTGGGTATGGTTAGTAAATGGCTTCTATCTGCACCAGTGAATGTGAAAAAAATTGAAATTTACTTTCCTGTAGTTGGTCATTCCTTTTTACCACCCGACAGGGTGTTTGCACGTATAGAGAAATGTGTGCGAAAAAGAGAGGCTATCCTAAAGCCGGAGGTATACAATGAGATTTTCAGCGGACATGGTAAGCTTTTCCAGCCTGGTTGTGAAGTGTCAATATTTGACTGGAAAACTGCTGTTCGAGATGTTTTCAAACCTGTCGGCTCGTGGAATTTTCAATTCAGTCCTGCGAAAAGAATTTTTCTAAAAAGGAGCAAAAACAACATATTGGTACAAGGAGAAGTTGCTTACCGTTGCACTTTTGGCCAGCCAAAGAGTGTGTTAAAGAGAGGCAAAACCTTTTCCGGACTGGTTCCACGGTTAATTGAAAAATGTAAGGTTCCTTTAAACAATGCAAAAGTGAAGGATGTCTGCAGATTGGTTGAGAAACATTACAGGGCTAAATGGAGGGAGCTTGCAGATCTCCAGTTTTATGTTTCACTGGAAACACGTCAGGCTGAACATTGTCAGAGTATGACAGAAGAGCAAGAGGAAGAAGAATACTGTGAACCAAGGGATGACTCCGTATCCTTGTTATATTAGATTGGAACAAACATAAAAAT
The DNA here is from genome assembly GCA_946902985.2 of Meconema thalassinum. Taxonomy (NCBI): domain Eukaryota; kingdom Metazoa; phylum Arthropoda; class Insecta; order Orthoptera; family Tettigoniidae; genus Meconema; species Meconema thalassinum. Next base: position 97,518,155 of record OX336399.1, read on the forward strand.
TTTATTTTTCATCAGACAAATGCATTACATATTCTCAACGAACATTTAAACATTTTATATTATTTCATGTTTGCAATTCGTTTTCCATCTCAGTGTGCTGCATAGAAGCTAGTAAGTGAAGTAAAAGTAGTTTCTTTGAGCATTAGAGAGTACGAGTGTGTTTGCAATATCCATGTTTACTTCCAAACCCCGCCATGTCCACCTGTGACTTTCAAAACCCCCTATGTTCAAGACAAATATTGACCTAGCACAAAAATGTACAGATGAAACTGCATAAATATTGTATGTATTATTCAGTATGAGCTAATTTAAATAAACGTAAAGAAAATTTTAAAATATAATGTAAAATGCAGTCATGGCAGTTTTTTGCCCTTCCTGAAAAATTGATTTACTTGGAGATAGGGCTGTTTGATTCTTTAAACGTTGTGTTGGGATGACTTGCATCACCATATTGACAGCAGTGGGGATGAGCCCTGGGCAGGCACTGGGCAGTGTTAGGGCCCTATAGCCCTCTATGTTGAAATAGCCGGTGGTAAGGGATAATTTCAATACGTTTCACTAGTGAGTGGTGAAATGTTATGTTTGGTCCACTTTGCATTATGGCGTAGAAGCTCGAACATTAAAATCGTCCTCCATTAAAAGGCTTGAAGCTATGGAAATGTGGTTCCAGTGAAGGATGCTGAAAATCCTTCAGATAGATCACATCTCTAATGGCTAGTACTGCGGAGAGGAAACTCAAAGCGAGAGCTGAGGTTTGCTATCAAATGTAGGAAAATTGCACTCCTGGGTCATGTGTTAAGTGGTGCACAATACGCAATATTACACCTCATTTTAAAGGGCAAAATTGAAGGGCATCGAAGAGCAGGCAGAAAAAGGACGTCTTGTCTTCGGAATCTACAAGACTGGACTGGCACAAAACCGATTGAACAACTATACCATGTTGCTGAGGATAGGCGAACGCTATCCATAATGATCGTCAGCGTCCGGAAGACTCGGCAGGGCATGAAAAAGAAGAAGAAGAAGAAGTGAGTTGTAGAAGAACACCATATCTTTGGCAGAACATTCGATAGATCACTGTATCAAAACTCTTTACGAAGGAAATCGCATCTGCCAGATAGGTAATGGAATACTTGTTTCATATCCTCGACGGTATTACACTAATTTCATGTCACAAACGTCTCAAATCAGAAGCAATCCACCACAGAAGATAATGGACAGTTTAATATTATCTTCATGAGTGTTTCTACTGACGTGCTGTTTCGATATTGACGTTTCCTTCGTTCTGACAGAGAAAATTGATTCATTTCTCAAGAATATATCCCTGCATGTCTTTTATAGGGCGAAGGGCTGTTAGTAAACTAATATTGGCAAGTTATTACAGTGCAAGAATAAAGTGGGTTAAGCTGAACAAATAAAATAATATAGAGTTTAACCCTATATTAATCACCTGCCATAAGGACAGTGTATGCTTTCAAAGATGCTGATAGTTGAATCTTTCAGCCAAATTTCGGAGAATTTTCATGCCAAAGCGCTAGTATTTTCTAAAAATCAAATCTCTTATATATAATCCAAAATTGACTCATCACCGCAGGGCTCAAACCACTAGACCTAGAAAGCTGAAATTTTGCATGTTGGTTGATCCGAGTATGTAGAGGCTCACTAAGAAACGGTTTTTGAAAATTCAATTTGTAAGTGACTTTTTTCGGCCCTTTGGCATTGACCATCCAAAATTGACTCATCGACGCAGGGCTCAAACCACTAGACCTAGAAAGCTGAAATTTTGCATGTTGGTTGATCCGAGTATGTAGAGGCCCACTAAGAAACGGTTTTTGAAAATTCAATTTGTAAGTGACTTTTTTCGGCCCTTTGGCATTGACCATCCAAAATTGACTCATCGACGCAGGGCTCAAACCACTAGACCTAGAAAGCTGAAATTTTGCATGTTTGTTGATCCGAGTATGTAGAGGCCCACTAAGAAACGGTTTTTGAAAATTCAATTTGTAAGTGACTTTTTTCGGCCCTTTGGCACTGAGCAAGGACAGTCGGTACAAAGGTCGTATTTAGCTCATTTTAAGCCGCCAGATACGAGAAACAATACTCGGAGGTCCTGTAGGGAATCCGAAACACACTTTTTAAGTTCCCAAAATGAACGGTTTCGGCGATTTTCCCAAATAACTGTGTTCCCTCTGAGAAACAGATCAACGTTACCATGGCAACCGCTGAAATTTCCCAGACCGGGGATAGTTTTCTGGCAATATCTCGAAAACCGTTCGTTTTAGGGCCTTATAACGCGGGGTTCGGTTCCCACTTCTAACCACGAACATTGCTCCTCGCATGGATACGCGTAAAATGAGATATGTTTTATTTATAGTGGTGGCTTTTGGGGTCGGGTACGATCGTGATTTTGGTGATTTTGAGTCTAATTTTATACTCTTTGAGCTGGTTATTGTAAGCGAGCTTTCAGATCTTTACTCTAATTTACAATATTAAGATTCTTTCTATTTTGCACGGTATGCTTTCATTTCCTTTATAAATTTGTTTTTTGTTAACTGAATATTTTTGTTTGCCAATTTTGGTCTGCTCTTTTTCGTTTTTTATCATGATCATCAACCCATATTTACAGTCGAATGTGTCGTATTCTACCGGCTGTCACGTTTTTTTTTCTTTCTTAATTACTCTTACTGAGGAATAATGTTGGTATTTTGTCTTTCACGGCCATTGAATCCCCGCACAAGGCACGGCTTAAACCTAGAAAAGTTGCTGAGTTGGACTAATGTACTAATGGTGCAGCAGAAAATAGGAGAATTGAAGCTTTTGAAATGTGGTGATACAGGAGAATGATGAAGATCAGATGAGTAGATAGGGTAACAAAGGAGGAGGTATTAAGACGAGTGGGAGAGGAGAGATGTTTCTGGCGACTGCTAATGAAGAGAAGAGATAGGAGGGTAGGACACATATTAAGACACCCAGGAATAGCAAGGTTAGTTATGGAGGGTCGCGGACTAGAACTGTAGGGGTAAACCAGGTTAAACAGATTGCCTCGGATGTAGGGTGTGGTAGCTATGTAGAGATGAAACGATTAGCTCAGGAGAGGGAGGCATGGAGGGCTGCATCAAACCAGTTAAAAACTGAAGACTCAAACAACAACAATCAGGAATTTTAATTACTTAGAGAGGCATGTGAGGCAAAAGGGTGGTTGGAGATTTCAATCCCTGGGATGTAACACTGGATGAGACTGCTTAATGTACATCAGCGGCCAAGGTGAGAGATATTTAACTATAGGTCTATTAATAGCGATATGTTTACGTTCAAATCTTCAATAAGTATGGCCAAATTACATCCTGAATAGCTTAAGTGAGAATACTTTTGATCCCCCATATTCCGATAGATTTGCCATTCCAGTGTGCAAGAGTGCAGTTCCCTCTTCAAACAATATCCGCAATTTCTTTAACAAAGCGCAATGACACACACTTAACAGTAGCACGTGTACATTTAGACAAAAACCATTTTTTCCCATGGGCAACTGTATGTGGCGTGCTCGCGAGCATCCGGACAACAAAATCGTTATGTCTCAGCAGAAGATGGCAAAACCAAAAACGTAATTTTAAAATGTGTTAACATAATGTAACATCGAACCCTGCAGACATTCACAACTCTATAAAATTCCCACTTTGTTGCTCATATCAATATACTGTGTGTATCAGAATATTCAGAATTAGAATGGACCCACCTATAGCCGCGATTGCTGTTATAGAATAGACAATTATCAGCAATAATGCATCGTCCCCATTGTCTTGATCGTGGGCGAAGCCGCGGGTACCTGCTAGTATTATATACGTATAAAAAACTTGACGTAATGTGTTGGATAAAATTTAAAACAATTTAAAACCAAAATCTTTAACAAGTAAAATGTAAAAATGAAATATAAATCAAGAAATAAAAATTATAAAAATAAAATTACAATAATAAAATAAATATACAAATTTAAATGATAAACATAACTATAAGAAAAATTATGAAAATAATTGTAAAAATCACTTTGAAATTAGTTAATTTTGACATTTTTATTAAATTATTTAATTAAGTCTATAAGAACATAAATTGAAAATTGAAAATAAATACATAATCATTAAAATTAGAGAAACAAACATGACATTATTAATAGTTATAATAACTAAAATAAATTAAAATGTAAAAAACACATTAAAGTTCAAAAGAAAAAAGTTTTGCCCTATAAAGGGTTTAAGCAAGGCGCAATTTAGTATTAAAGTAAAGTATTAGTTCGGTAAGACATTCCGAGAAGGATCCGCGCACTCTGCAGGTGAAGAAGACGGATACTTGTAGCAAAGATGACAAATCATTCTTCATTAACATCCTAGAAGGATTACGCATACGTATGACAAATGCAGTGAAACATTATGAACGTTAGCCAAATATCCATGGGGGAAGAATCACATACCGTACCTGTCATTGAAGTGACAAGTCTTTTACCGGGAGCCACGCTGAAAGAGTAGTATTATGCCAACGCTGGAACAAGCCTTCTTCAAGAACAGACATATATGCTTGCACAAAATTTTTGACGAGTATGTATGCACGCGCATCAAAAAAAAGTTTTGCATATTGCTCGCCGAGAGTTGTAGTGGTCTCAAACTCATTAGTCCCCCCCCCCCCCTCCCCCCCAGGGCCTAACATCTAGTGCGACGTGGGTTGGCGACCACGGGACCCCAGCTGCATCCAGCATTTCTTCCACTTACTTGTGACGGTCTCCTCTCCGTCTTCTTTCATGTCGACCTCTCTTGGTCAACTCTTGTTCTCTTCCGACCCCCATGGTATTAGGGTATTCGAGGCCTAGGGATTTTTTCTCTTTCCCGCCTTAGTTGGCCCTTCACTCATCTCTCCTGATACCCTCGGCCTCATTCTTCGAGAGGTCAGCCTTCTTTTTATTTTGATGTTATCTCCTGCCTTCTGCTCAAGGAGCCAGGGTGTATGTAGCCCCACCACTTCTGGTGAATCCTGGATAGTGCTACACCCTCAAGGGCTCACGGCTGGAGAGTTGGATATTTATGTTCATTGTATTCACTTTCCCAGTCAAGTGTCACCATTTTCGCCCTGGATCTAACCACATGGAGTATCACCAAACGAAAGTAAAATGTCTTGACTTGAAATCATTGTCACACAATAATTGCACAAACTTTGATATAATCAGTTTCGAAGAACACTGTTACAACCATGAAAAAACATAGGATAGTAATACCGTGTATAGCGAAACAATAATGCTTAGAAAATAGTGCGACGTGAAAGGTCGCGCATGTAGCAAAATGCTCAGTGCTGAGGGAAGGCCTCCCTGTATCTTCACAAGGCCCTGGAAGCGCGTAACAATGCATCCACGACACTCGCTGGCAAGGATGCGTCTGTGATAGTTGTTGCAAAATCCCGTATAATTGGTTTTACGTCCCTGTTAACTATATGAGCTTTCAGAGACTCCAGGCTGCCGGAATTTTACTCCGAAGGGAATAGGCTATTTAACGTGCCAGTGAATCTATTAACACGGCTCCCTCACATTTGCGCACCCTCAAATGCAGATTGACTGCGCCGGGATTCAATCCCGCTATCTTGAGCTCAGGAGGCGAGAACGTTACCGCTGAGCCACGCAGCCAGTCCACCCCCATCAGTACACCTGATATTATGACCCAAGTATATCACACGCTAGTGTATTATGTGCCAGGTTGTAAGAAATAAACTATGGAGGAAGGTTGTCGTTGGGTAATATCTGTTTTTATTTCGTATTATTAACGCAAAGCTACCGACAGCGGTTGCTAAGCTCACTAAAGCGCAACGTTAGATCACGGGGCCAAGCTCTCTGCTGACTCGGTAGACGCGCGAGTTCGATTCCCACCGTCGGCCGTCCTTGAAATGGTTTTCCGTGATTTCCCCATTTTCAACACCAAGCAAATGCTGAGATGGTACTTTCTGACAGGCCACGGCCGCTTCCTTTCACATCTTTTACCACTTTCATCCATTCATCTCATCTCTCATTCCGACGCGCAGGTCGCCCACGGGCGTCAACTAGAAAGACCTGCACTCGGCCTCTCAGGAGGCCACACACAAAAAAAGGAGAGAAAAAAGCTGTCATGAAATTTGCTTTAAGTAGATTTGAAAACATACCAGGCACTGAATGAATGCATTCCAATAAGTATTTCAGATCTAACTGCAATAATTGGATATTTCACTATACGGATTAAGTTGTGCAGCAATGAGCTCTGAGCACCGTAGGAGAAGTGAACGAGTGTTATTGTGCCTAGCTCACTAATTTGAAGATCCCGGGTTCAAGACTGTCCTTCTGTGGCAGTTTTAGCTTAATTGTAATTATTTTATTATTTCCTCCCTACCTCGTGTAGCTAGATTTCAGCCTAATTGTATTCACATGTTCTACGTGGGCGATTTAAACGATAAACATTGGTAGGGAAAATTATCCTCTTCTTCCATTTGAATTTATATTTTCCCTACTTCCTGTTCAAAAGCCATGAAAGGATATTATTCGTGGTAGTTATTAGAATTTTAATAGCACATGATTTTACCCCAGAATAAAATAATAATAATAATGTATATAACATGGGCTTGTCGCACAGACGGCGTCGAAAGAAAATATAGTTTCGTAATTATCTATTTATTTCGTGGGTCTACCCACGTAACAATTATATTTGTTTATATCGCCGCTATGATCTCGACTAGAACGAGAAAAGCAATCTGATCGGCTCATTTCTTTCATGAAAACTGCCGGATAAAATGGCAACTGCCTATTTCCGTGAGTTGTATGGAAACTATCATGGAAGGCACAGCCTAACATGGAAGACAGACGTGTCTATACCGGCGTGTATACACGTACTGGCAGAAGCTTCTATGCTTGCGAGTGTCATGTGATACGGGCGTTATTAAAGCTGGTATGGGAAGGAATACCAACACTGAAATTCAAAACCACACGCTGTTTAAAATGCAAGCTAATTTTCGACAACCGTAAGCATTTTGCTCTTATAGTGACCACTGGTGGATTAAACTGAACTTACTTTGGTTAGTTGGTACCTCAGTTTAGAGGCTGTGACAACGTGGTCATGTACTGTAGTGTAGCCCCGTGTACTTTGGGTGTGTGTAGAATTTGTCTGATAACCGTTGTTAATTGTGATGGCTGTATCCATTCATTCATTCATTCGTTTATTTATTTGCAATTGGAGGTGTGTCCCCCGGTGGCAAATTAGATATACATAACAAATAAATAATTGTACATAACAAATCACTAACAATTAAACTGGAGTATTTACACAAACAGTCAGTCTTTTCGTAAACACACCTATATGTTTGGGAAAGGGCTCTAAGAATGCGGCAGGCAGAGAGTTCCAATTATCAATGGCACGGTTTAAGAAAGAATATTTACCATAATTTGTTCACTGTGGTCGGTCCTTAACTTTGAAAGGATGACCGCTCCTACCCATGTAAGTAGGCTCTTCCATACGTTTGCTAAGCTCACCCCATGCTGGTTGATTTGTATACGTTTTGTACATAGCGCAGAGTCTAGATTTCATCCTCCTAGCCTCAAGTGATTCCCACCCAAGTTTCTTTAACATACGGCTCACACTGCCCTTGGGATTAAAGTTACTGAGCACAAATCTAGCGGCCTTTCATTGTACCATTTCCAACTCATTTATGAGCCCTACTGATATGGATCCCAAACCGCCGAGGCGTATTCCAGAATAGGTCTTACAAGTGACAAATATCCTAATTCTTTAGCAGAGGTACTACTTCCTTTTAATACCCTCATTACAAAGTGCAGGGATTTGTAAGCTTTAGAAACTACACATCCTATATGACTACTCCAATTCATATAATTTCTTACGTGAACGCCCAAATATTTGCAAGAATCTTCTTCTACAAGTATTTCCGAGCCAATGTTATAATGAAAATCTGTATCTGTATCTGTGGGTGTTATCTGTAATTCAGGTAAGGACTGCATGCGATCAACTTCAAGTAGTTCCTACTTTTGCTACAAAATGCTACTGTCAACGACACCTATCCGTGAACTTGGCTACTAGATGCCACCTCAACTGGAACTAATACGGCGTTAATCAAATCTAACCAACACATTTAGCTTCACACAATTGTAGTTAGTGGAAGGTTCTTTTACATTCCATAACTCTATGAAATGGGCCCGCCAGCTTTACTTCCCCTCCGAAGGAAGGCATGTTGAGGGATTTTAACGCTCTTAAAAAATCCTACGACTTCGGCCGGATTTGAACCCGCGATCTTGGGCATAGAAGCTCAGCATTCTACCAACTACGCCATTGAAGCCGCCTGAACTTCTTTCTAGGTGTACAACATTTCATGGCAGGTGCTGATTGATACAATATTGCACTTACAGATTTGAGAAGAATGGATTTATTTGAGGCAAGCTAGCTAATTGTTTCGCCACGGAGACATCATGTCTGTTTGTACTGGCGTTAATGTTCTGCTACTTGGCAGTTACCGCCCACGTGGTGGGAACACGAACACTTGCAGGAGAGCACAGCCCTGCACGCAATTTCAGTTATACACTTTCAACAACGATAGGCCATGTGAATGCTCGAGAATACCGTATATCAGGAACAAGCTTCCCGCTAGACCCTAATAATTATAATAATAATTAATTTTATTTAATTTATTTATTTAATACTATTTACATTACATTAATGTGATATTACATTATTTAAATTATTCATGGTGGTTCCGTATTTATAAGTTAAAATAGTTATTAGTAAGAATTATATAACCGCCTGAATCAATACCATAAAGAAATTAATTATTTTAGTTGTTCTAGGTACATGTTTCGGGGATTAATCAACAATTTTATCCCCTTCATCAGCCAATTCTATAGCATTAACGTATTGGAAAAACGTAATAAAGCGTAGCACTGAAAATAAGAAAGGTTATTTAACCAACAGTATTTGTATGTGGTGCACCATATTAGGTTAAATAACCTTTCATATTTTCAGTGCTACGCTTTATTATGTATTTCAATATGTTAATGATTTGGAATTGGCTGATGAAGGGAACAAAAGTGTTGATTAATCCCCGAAACATGTACCAAGAACAACTTTAATAATTAATTTCTTTATAGTATTGATTCAGGCGGTTTAATAATTCCTATTAATAACTATTTTAATGCGATATGTCTCCCGACTCTGACGGCAAATCCAGTACATATTGTCTGTGAGACATTAATTATTATTTACAACATATATACATAGTCTACTATATTTCAATACAAGAGTGCATGCAAAAAATATGCTTTTTGGTGATAATGGTAATGATAATGATAGTGATAGTGGTGATAATGAGAAAAATATTAATTTAATTAATTAAAGACACAAAAAGTTTCACTATAATAGTTATATTAATAAATTTATGTTATGAGTTAATGTTTAGTTAGGTAATAGTTTGTAATGCGACGTATAGCTAGTCGTTTGCTGTTTATATTCGCCAATTCAGGTGGTAGTTCATTAAGTAGTGATGGTATAATATAATTTAGTCTGTTGAAACCATAGCTATCTATACATAACGGTTTTACATATTTAGTACTTGTTATGACTCTTGTTTGTGTATTGTGAGAGATCTTATGCCTGAATTATATTTATAATAATCTATATATGCATCAGAAACCATAACTTTAGGAGGCCATTCATAAATTTCAGACATTGAAAACCAAGAACGCAAATTTCTTAGAAAGATATCCGGCCCTACACAAGAAAATGGAATTTGGATCAAGAGACGAACTGTAGACCTCTATAGTCTCACAGACAGTGTACGCAGGAGACGTTTGACATTCTTGGGCCTATATTTAGGATGGGCAACGATACATTAACGAAAAGATTATTCAATATATTGTTGTTGTTTCTTATGGCTAGCCCGGATTCCAATCCATCAGCTTATTATGGGAATTATTCAATATAATGAATACAAAAAAATCGAGGATAAATTGGCTGGAGGAAGCAAGGGGGGGGGGGGCTCAATGAGTTGAACGTAATGAAAAGCCCAGAAATCCATTGAACCTTGGTACATAAGCACACATTTAGGGTGAAATCTAGCAGCAGGACTGGTACAAAATGGACAAAAGAACACAAGAAGCCAACACTGTGAGTTCATGAAGAGATTTTTGGAGAAGAGGAAGGCAAAAGTCATCAAGCCAACTTACAAGTTCCACTCTTTGAATGGGCTTATAAAATAAATTAATAAAGAAAGAAAGAAAGAAAGAAAGAAAGGTATAGAATCGAATATGAAAGAAGGGAATAGAATAAGAAAGGAGGGGAATAGAAGAGAATAAGAAAGAAAAGAATAGAAGAGAATAATAAAGAAAGGAATAAAATAGAAAAGAGAGGAATAGAATAGAATAAAATAAGAAAGAAAGGAAAAGAATAGAATAAGAAAGAAAGGAATAGAATAGAATAGAAAAGAGAGGAATAGAATAGAAAAAGAAAGATAGGAATAGAATAGAATAAGAAAGAAAGGAATAGAATAGAATAAGAAAGAGAGGAATAGAATAGAATAAGAAAGGAATAGAATAAGAAAGAAAGGAATTGAATAGAATAGGAAAGAAAGGAATAGAATAGAATAGAATAAGAAAGGTAGGAATAGAATAGAATAAGAAAGGAATAGAATAGAATAAGAAAGGAATAGAATAGAATAAGAAAGAGAGGAATAGAATAGAATAAGAAAGGAATAGAATAGAATAAGAAAGATAGGAATAGAATAGAATAAGAAAGGAATAGAATAGAATAAGAAAGAGAGGAATAGAATAGAATAAGAAAGGAATGGAATAGAAAAAGAAAGAGAGGAATAGAATAGAATAAGAAAGGATTGGAATAGAATAAGAAAGAGAGGAATATAATAGAATAAGAAAGGAATAGAATAGAATAAGAAAGGAATAGAATAGAATAAGAAAGATAGGAATAGAATAGAATAAGAAAGGAATAGAATAGAATAAGAAAGAAAGGAATAGAATAGAAAAAGAAAGGAATAGAATAGAATAGAAAAAGAAAGATAGGAATAGAATAAGAATGAAATGAATAGAATAGAATAGAAAAAGAAAGAAAGGAATAGAATAGAATAGAATAAGAAAGGAATTGTTTAGAATAAGAAAGAAAGGAATAGAATAGAATAGAAAAGAGAGGAATAGAATAGAAAAAGAAAGGAATTGAATAGAATAAGTAAGAAAGGAATAGAACAGAATAGAAAAGAGAGGAATAGAATAGAAAAAGAAAGAAAGGAATAGAATAGAATAAGAAAGAAAGGAATTGTATAGAATAAGAAAGAAAGGAATAGAATAAAATAAGAAAGAAAGGAATAGAATAGATTAGAATAGAAAATAAATTATTTGAATAGAATATAATAGAAGAGAATAGAATAGAATAAGAAAGGAATAGAATAGAATAAGAAAGAGAGGAATAGAATAGAATAAGAAAGAAAGGAATAGAATAGATTAGAATAGAAAATAAATTATTTGAATAGAATATAATAGAAGAGAATAGAATAGAATAGAATGGAAACGAGAGGAATAGAATGGAATAGAATAAGAAAGGAATAGAATAGAAAAGAGAGGAATAGAATGGAATGGAATATGAAAGGAATAGAAGAGAATAGAATAGAAAAGAGAGGAATAGAATGGAATAGAATATGAAAGGAATAGAATAGAATAGAAAAGAGAGGAATAGAATGGAATAGAATAAGAAAGGAATAGAATAGATTAGAATAGAAAATAAATGATTTGAATAGAATAGAATAAGAAAGAAAGGAATAGAATTGAAAAGAGAGGAATAGAATAGAATAAGAAAGGAATAGAATAGAAAAGAGAGGAATAGAATAGAATAAGAAAGGAAGGAATAGAATAGATTAAAATAGTAAAGAGAGGATTTGAATGGAATAGAAGAGAATGAAAGAAAGAATGAAATAGAATATAATAGAAATAATAATAGTAAAGGCCTCTATGGTTGTCAAGAGACAAAAACAACCAGTATACTGGGTGATTCAGCAGCCCCTTCCAATATCGTTTACTGCAGCCCAACTAACGCCTGTTGTCAGGAAGATCAATATGTCTCTGCTTGCAACCCGTATGGAACTTACTAATGCACTGCAAGCATATCCCGCAAACTATAATGAACCTTATTAATTTCCCCTCGTATTAGTCTGCAGTCACATCGAGGGAAAAATAACAGTGTTCAGTATCGTTTGCAGGATATGCTTGCAGTGCATTAATAACATACGGGATGCAAGCAGAGAAATGTTGACCTTCCTGATAACACGCGTTAGTTGGTCTGCATAGATAAATATTATTAGGGGCAGCTGATTCACGCGGTATATAACGCTAAGGTCTATGTTTCACAAAACCGAAACTCTTAAACCAGAGGGAATTAGAAGGTGCGGTTTGTGCCAGAATCTTCCAAATTGTCTCAATAGTACAGGAAAAATCTTGCATTTCTTGAAAAGATAACGGAAATGAAATGAAAATCCACAGCCTGCTTCCAGTCTCCGACCGGGTCAGGAATGGAATGAATGAAGCCCCCATCTAGTGGCGAGGATATGAACTGTGCCGGCTGCCGAAGCCTGTTGCACTCCTCTGGGGCAATGATAAATGAATGACAGATGAAATGAAATGATAGTGGATGAGTGTTGCTGGAATGAAATTTTGACAGGGAAAACCGGAGTACCCGGAGAAAAACCTGTCTGCCTCCGTTTTGTCCAGCACAAACGGAAATATATATATATATTAAATAGAATGCGTTTAAACCACTAATCAAGACGATATCCCCTGCCCGAACTGTGTCGCATCCAGCCAAGGTCGCACTAGATAGACAGGCCACAAGGCTCCGGCCGTGACGTCACAGAAGTGGCCCACGTTCAGCACGGCAGTGTACGGCCCGCTCTCACTGTGACCATGGTATTGTTCATTTATTGAATATTATCGATGTATTTGAACAAGCCTTCATTTGTAGTTGTATTTAGGCTTGAGTACTACGCGAGTTTTATGGGGCGGGGAAAATTGGCAGGGCAGTTTATGTACCAATATTACCTCCAATTGACATTTCCTTACGTAAATTTGAGCTGACAACTGCCATTTGTAACGGAACACAGTTTCATGTAAAACATTAAAACCCATAATACCTTTAAAAATAGTTTTAATATTTCTAGGCAAATACATGATAGGAATTCACAATAATAGGCTGGAACCTTCTTTAAAAATTAGGCTTCTGCTTAAAACTTATCTAACAATCCCTAAGGTTTCAATTTATCAATTCTTCTTTTCTTTGGCGATTTATGGGTGTCCTTACTTGAGGATTTCTTCTTCTTAGCCATGAGTTTGTCTTCGATAACTTTTCTATAGTTATTTATTAATATATTACAAAATATGCCTATACATTTGTCAACAAAAATTTTTAAACTACTTCCACAATCACTGCATGTTTCAAACACCACGTTTTCATACTCCAGAACATTGTTGACAATCAAAATCAGAATATTTCTTTGAGAGTCGCATTGTAAAAACATCGATTCATATTTATCACTTATAAGTATATTAAATAATTTAAATTGTGTAATCAAAATGTTAACAATAAAATATGATGGATACTTCACAGCTCCCCTGTCGATTACATTGAAATAATAATTTTCTTCTGGCTTTAACACATCTGACGTTACATTATCATTATTTAACAATAAAACATCTTGACAACTTCTGCATGTACAGTTTTTCATAATTATTTTACAAATATATCCTCCAATATAAACTAGACCTAACAAAATATTCTCAGATACAATAACATCATTAAACTCAACCTCCACACTTTCAAAATGTAAAATTTCTGTAGTTTTGGAGCTTTTACAATCTGAACTCTTGCAATCCACATACTTACTTAATGAAAAATCACTGCGTGTTTAGCAGAGTATGCTTTTATTACCGTTAGGGCATTTAATTTTCGTTCTGACTCAAGGACTTGTTTCACTGAAATATGGTAGCAGGCACCACTCATTTGCCTATATTGCCCAAATCTTGCTTCTAAATCATCAGTCTGAAATTTTCCTAACAATACATACTTGAATCCTAAACTTGTTTTCAAGAAATGTACCAACTCCAAAATAGTTTTTACAGTGTGAACTAAAGCTGTTTGAGTTTCATTAGTAAGTTTTCCATGACGAGTCTCTTTTTTTGGGGGGGTCTGATTTCCCCTTGAACATGCAGATTATCCCACCTAATTAACCAGGTTAAAAACTTGCGCAGAAATAAAACATTGTCATCATGAACTGAAAATATTGCGTTACAATGAGGGTCGTTAAATCTATCGCCTTTGAAAGCATGCTTAACATTAACAATCTTCCACCACTGAAGAATTATTTCTAAAAATACAGCTGTGCTTTTAAAATCATTTGTATTTTTTATTTTGTCAAAGTGTTTTAAAGCGGCGACATTTTTCTCGTCGAACAGTTTAGAACAAAGGTTTACATTTTTTCGCTGTAAAGACGTTGGGTACAAAACCTTTTGGTTTAGGGCAGGAGCAAGCTTAACTACATTATTCTCTTCTCCTCTATGCAGCTGTTTAAGGTGACCAACACTAGCAAAACATTTTTTGTCTGACTCAGGGTTGTCAAACTCAGGAAACACGAAAGTTTTTAAGTTATCAGCATGGTTAAGCCAGTTATTTCTTAAGCTTTTAAATAAATGAACAGAATCAAACACTACAAAAATCTTTTGCGTTTCGTCAAATGGGTTTTGAAAAGTGGTTTGTAAATTGCCTTTGCATTGCTTTTCAAACATTTTCCTGTTAACACTGTTATTATCCGAAATTATGCATACTACCTTATAACCTATATCTGTTAATACTTTAAGGACTTGCAAAGTTAGTTCTTCTAAGAAATGTGACGTTAGGTTCTTACACGGAAACAAACAAACTACGTATTTATTTCGTTTAAGATTGGATGACAACATAAAAGTTTGTACAGTTGTAGCTAATGTAGTGTTATTTTCTCCACTTTTACTGCTAAGAGCAACTCCCTCTACCTTTCCACCTGTATAGTTAAGTTCAGGTTTTACATAGACTTCATCCAGCAACAAGTTACAAAATCTTTCATGTTCACTTAACAATTTTAGTTTCTTTTTCAAGTAATTC
This sequence comes from Meconema thalassinum, assembly GCA_946902985.2. Taxonomy (NCBI): domain Eukaryota; kingdom Metazoa; phylum Arthropoda; class Insecta; order Orthoptera; family Tettigoniidae; genus Meconema; species Meconema thalassinum. The sequence continues at coordinate 97,533,337 of OX336399.1, forward strand.
CAATGCGAATCGTCTATACCCGAATTTCCCATGCCTAGTTTTGCAGTAAAAGACTGTAAATACACAGGGTGAGGCATTGTAAGGAACGTTGACTGTCTTATCTTCTTATATTCCCCAGGGAATGCGAAAAATATTGAAGCGAACCATGTTATGAGTATACAGGAGTAAGACACTTTCTTTGCAAAGGCGTAGTTTAACTGTTCCTTGCAAAATTCTATTTTATCACTAATTACACAGTCATCAACTTCACTTTTAATTTCGTCGATTATTTTGTTCACAGTTTCTACTTTGTCGTGGACAGTCACTTTTGAGTCACAAGCAGGACTAAACAGGAAGTTACAGATACTTCTCAAATTCGACCATTTTAACATCTTGCCTCTGTCACCTAATGCACGTATAGGGTTACCCTTGATCAAAATACCATGCTTTACGGCTTTAAAATCAAGAGTCTCGTTTAATGTTAAAGAAGTACCAATTTTCGGAACATTTTCCTCAGTCATATACATTTTGAAAATACAGTGTCTTTGGCTGTCACAATTTACAAAAACTTTGTCAAAATCTAATTTGCATTTAATACTGAAATTACCTTTAACGTCCTCGAAGTCCTTGATCCTATCATCATCTTCTTCAGCTTTTTTTTCTTTCTTCTTCCCGTTTCTCAATTTCTTTTTGTCTTTGAATAGGAGTTTTCCTCGGTGTTGGAAGATTTTTTGACAGGCTGGCACATTTTCAAACTTAGTAGGAATAGCATCGTTTGCGAGTTTCAAATGGTCACGTTTTACAGTTAAAATGGACCCATCGGGTCTTTAAACACAATCCTCTCTAATTATGAACCTTTCGTCGAAGTGTTTTATGCACACAACCGAGCTTGCCGAAGGGACAAATTCGGATCGATGGATGGCTAAGATCCATTTTTTTTTCGAACCAAGTCAGTAGGGAATTTAAACACTGAAATATTAGGTTGGTTTGAACTGTAGTTGCTTCTACAACCAGGTACACAACACAACGTGGGCATAATTCACTATATTCACACACGTTTCAATCATTAAATACCATTAAATGCGTCATTGCTGCGAGGTTCATCTCAGCCTACAAGTCACTGGTGATGTGGCGAGAAGTGAAGCGTCCGGCTACATGTGTGACGTAGCGACCAAAGTGGAGGGGGAGCCTTATGGCCTGTCTATCTATAGAGCGTCTCAACCTTAAAAGACAGTATGGAATTAAATGTAGTAGTTGCCTCTCACTCGCACTCCTATGTCCTGCAATTAGCTTCGTCCTCTTCCACCCCGGCGATGTTGCCATTTCCCAACAATTGAAAGTGACAAATCTAAGAAACTGTTTGTGTGGTCTTATAGAGAATTTTCCGCTCTTTATGATGATGTATAAATAAAAGCCATAAATAATTAACACATGGCCCAATTTTCACAATTACGATATTTTAGCGCAAATCTATATTTTTGCAGATATAAAACTTATCAAGCCATAGATGATGAACTAATGATCGCAACAGATCAAGAATTTATTTTAGATTGCCTGATGTTGGTAGAAGATACTCTATTTCTCAGGGCAGTAATTATTTTCATAATAAGAAAGTTATGATTTTTTTTTTTCTTAAATGTTACTTGAAAAATCTGAGATGGTATCACAGGAAAGTCACGTAGCGACAAACTTTTTTGCTATTGACTTTACGTTGGTGACTAAGCGAGAAGAAATGTTCATTAATATGTGAAAAAGTTTTTAAAACAAACCAGAGCTCGATATCAGATAGCATTCATAAGTTATCGCACTTTTTCCTCCCGCCCAACGCTGACGCTGCGTAAGTTTGTTTACTCAGGCCAGTATCTCCCCGACTGATGGTGTGATGGTGTGAAGTTAAACTGTGAAATGAAGTGGTCCCTGAGTTCTTTATAAATTGTCCGCCTCGTTGCGTACCGTAGTGGCTAGCATTCCTGGCTGTCACCGTGCTATCACCGTGGAGGCCCAGGTTTGAATCCCGGCTCCGCCAAGAAATTTAATTCTGGTCTGAGGGCTGGAACGGGGTGTACTCAACTTCATGAGACAAAACTGAGAAGAGGCGGGTTCGATTCCTACCTCAGCCATCCTCTAAGTGGTTTCCGTGGTTTGCATTTTTTCAACCCGGGAAAGAAATGAAAATCCACAGCCTGCTTCCAGTCTCCGACCGGGTCAGGAATGGAATGAATGAAGCCCCCATCTAGCGGCGAGGATATGAACTGTGCCGGCTGCCGAGGCCTGACGCACTCCTCTGGGGCAATGATTAAATGAATGACAGATGAAATGAAATGATAGTGGAGAGTGTTGCTGGAATGAAATTTTGACAGGGAAAACCGGAGTACCCGGAGAAAAACCTGTCTGCCTCCGTTTTGTCCAGCACAGATCTCACATGGAGTGACCGGGATTTGAACCACGGACCCAGCGGTGAGAGGCCGGCGTGCTGCCGCCTAAGCCACGGAGGCTTCAACCCGGGAATAACATATTATAATATTATCATATTCATAAATAATTGAAAAATATAAATTGTTATAATGTGTGCATTAAACTCGCGCTCTGAGGTTCGGCGTATCATATCTAAATATTGTAGCGTTGTTCGCTGCAAGGTATGAGCTACAGTTATATACAGCAAACAAATATTTTGGAAATTTGAGTTTTGCGTAAAAGCACGCCTGTATACGAGTTATATTACATCATGTGCCCACCCTTGCAGAACTTTGTATATGCAATAGATCTGGCATCAGCGCGCCCCATTTAATGCATACTGTCTTTTAAGGTAGAGACGCACATTTTTTTATAGCGCGGCCTTGATCCAGCCCGCACAGCAGTAAAGTGCCCAGTGCTGCACAGTTGCACACAGTTCTGTCCTGTCTCACTGGTTACTCTCAGCGGCTACGGTGTAGAGTTGGCAACACTGTGTCTCGTGCTAGGAAAGCCTTGGCTTCCCGCAGTAAACATGAACACGCAACTACTGTATATCACAAAGGTCCTTTCCAGGACCAGCCAATCAGACATCAGGGTCATAGCATTCGTATTTTACAACCCAGCGATGAAGGACTAAGCCGATCTAAAACCCAACACCTTTCTCGAGTGTTACTTCATAATCGTGTGGATGTAGCAGTGATCCATGTTGGTGATGAGGAGAACTTGAAGTCAAGAGGACGCATGACTGGATATGAAGTTTTGGGAGCTACATATCATCATTACTATGGCTGTGCACATTTGATAACTGCCGACGTTGTACAAAACATTGAGAATATCTCAGTTAAAGTTGGGGACATCACTATAATAAATGTCTATAACCCTCCATCAGATAACTGGCCAGTTCACAATCAGATTCTTCCTATTTTCCCACATTTTTGCATATACCGGGTGAGTCCTCCGACCCTATTTTTCTAGTTTTCGGCCACATTTCCAACGTCTGATGTCAGCATGGTCGACAGTTCCCTGTCCATAGCCAAACCATAATGACCCTAAACGACTTTACAATATTTATTATGACATGGAAGCAAGACCTTTACAAAAACGTGTGTGCAACAAGTGATTAGTCAATGCATCAAACTGTCATACGGGCATGTACAAAGAACATGCCGATCATATGGTTTCAGTTGGATACGAAATTAACGCTGGGTACGGTGGCGTACTGATAAAGAACGAGAATGAACCTTCGAAGCGGAAATCAGTATCACATCTCATACGCTTTCAGGAAAGGGGATGGGATGAGTAGCCGTGCAGCAATGGACAAAGTGCGTAGAAGGTAGCTGTCCTGTTTTTGAGAGGTGGGTTCGAATTTCACCACCACTGAATATTTTTATGCACATTTTAAACTTTGGAAATAATAATCACGGGCATTCGTGCAACATTTGACTAATAGCATGCGGTGTTTATTTAGGGTTCAATGTGTACTGGCTTGACACAGTGTGCAGCCTAGAAGCGCTGGTTATTTCATCGCCATGTTCTTGTATTTGATCCCCCAGGGTCTCACATCTGGTGGGACGTGAGTTGGCAACAACGGGACCCCAGCTGAGTCCGCATTGCTTCGACTTGCTTGTGCCGGGCTCCTCTGCCGTCTTCTTTCCTTTCGACCTCTCTTGGTCAACTCTTGTTCTCTTCCGACCCCGACGGTATTAGGGTATTCGAGGCCTAGGGAGTCGTAGTGGGCCACTTGACGAGCATGGCTATGCTGCTGGATCTAATTAAAATGAATGAAAAAAATAATAAATACTGCTGTGCAGTAATTCAAGACCAGGTGATAGGAAAGAATCATCAAACTTGTGAATCGTTGGTATAAGTGTTGGTGGATGAGTGGTTATCGTGTCGGACTACTAACCCCAAGCTTGCTGGTTCGCTCCTGGCCGTGGTAAGTGATTTTTGAAAGGCGGCAAAAATTACGACACACATGTCATACGATGTTGGCATGTAAAAGAACCCATTTGAATTCAGTAGGCCGTGTTCATAATGGCAAAATTAATCTCGGGATTTTCCGTCAGCACAAAGTTCCTCATTTCTCTACTAGAAAGCGCTACAGTGTTAAGGAGCGTAGATATCTAACCTCCTTGACTTTCATAGTGCTTCAAGGAACAATAAAATTCGACATGCAAGCTACTCCCTGGGTGTCAAATAACAAAGCTTGCACCCGGCACCGAGGCCATGCGATATTATTATTCATTCATTCATATCGTATAGGACATCTATGGACCACGTCATTCCAACTGTCTCCTACTGGCTTTGATGTTTGCCCAGTATGCCCGCATTCGTTCTCGGTGGACTTCCTTCCGTTCCTGGGTCCAAATCTTTCCCGTTTTCAGTTCCGGTTTTTCTTGGAAACCTTTCCAAGCTTGAAGTTTCCTTTTGAGTGGGGCGCGCTCCTGAATATCTGTTGGTGTAATCCCCACTTCTTTCAGATCGTTATCCAGTTCAATGAACCAGGCCCAGTTTGTTTTCCTCTCCTGAAAGTAAGTTATGTTGCGGTTGGTCAGTCTCGCTGGGCTCATTCGTTTCACATGTCCAAAAAAAATGTTATCCTCTTCTTCCGGATGACGTCACTTATCTTCTCCACATGAGTATATAGTTCATGGTTATGCCGTCTTCTGTATTCCCCATTGTCTTTGATGGGACCCAATATCTTTCTCAAAATGTTCCTTTCTTTGGCCTCCAGTTTTTCGACCAAGCCTTTTTTGTTCATTGTGAGGCATTCAGAAGCATACAAGACCTCCGGACGGATGACACTGCAGTAATATGTTTTAGTTTTGCGTTGAAGGATATTGACCTTTTCTTATAGATGTCCTTAGTTAAATGGTAGGACATTTCCATTTTGCTCATGCGCGATGTGAATGCTTCTTTCTCTGATACATTAGGTGTTATAATTTCTCCCAGGTACTTAAACTTTGCAACTCGCTTAATTTGTCCTTGTTCCACAGCAAGGTGTTTGGGTGCCGGTTCGATATTGGTTATGAACACTGTCTTCTAAAAGGAGATCTGGAGTCCTGCCTTCACTGCTTGTGCACTAAGCTGATTAATCTGTTCCGTGGCTGTCTCTAATGAATCAGAAATGATTGCAAGATCATCGGCAAAGGCTAGACAGTCAATTGTGATGTTCCGGCTTCTTATTATTAGTGTTGAAATATGAACATTGACCCACTGGAAAGCTGACGAATGGCGTGTAGTATTGGATTGAAAATCTCGTAGTGTAATCACTCCTAACGTCCGGGTTTGACTCCAGGGTCTGCCAAAGAATATAATTGTTGTCTAAAGTTGGAATAGGGTTCAGTTAGGCTCATCAGGAAAAACTGAGAAGAGTTGGGTTTGATGGGTTCGATTCCCACCTTGGTCATCCTAGAAGAAGGAACATTCCGTGGTCTCCCGTTTCTACTCCGGAGTGGTTCCTAACTTAAGGCCAAGGCCACCTCCTGCCCAATCCTAGTGTCAGTTACAAGTACACACATAATACAGACACTACAATAACCTAAGCTATCATACAGGCTTGTCACGTTGGGTAAGTGGTTATCGTATCGGACTTTTTTTTTTCGTGTAGCCTCCTGAGAGGCCGAGTGCAGGTCTTTCTAGTCGACGCCCGTAGGCGACCTGCGCGTCGGGATGAGAGATGGAATGGATGAAGATGAATGAAACTGGGCATGGATGTGGAAGAAAGCGGCCGTGGCCTGTCAGAAGGTACTGTCCCAGCATTTGCCTAGTGTTGAAAATGGGAAAGCACGGAAAACCATTTCAAGGACAGCCGACGGTGGGGCTCGAACCCACGCGTCTACCGAATCAGCAGAGAGCTTGGCCCCATGACCTAACGCTGCGCTTTAGCCAGAGTAGCCACTACTGTCGGTCGTGTCGGACTACCAACCCCAAGCTTGCAGGTTCGCTCCTGACCGTGGTAAGTGATTTTTGAAAGGCGGAAAAAATCACCATATGTATGTCATACGTTGTTGGAATGTTAAAGAACCCATTTGAATTCAGTAGGCCGTGTTCATACTGGCAAAATTAATCTCGGGATTTTTCGCCAATGCAAAGTTCCTCATTTCTCTACTAGAAAGCGCTGTCAAATAACAAAGCTTACACCCGGCACCCGAGTCCATACGATATTATTGTTATTATTATTATTATTATACAAATTCTACACACACCCAAATGCACGGGCCTACTTGACCAAGATGTCCAAGCCCCTAATTCAAACAACAACGTAGTGTGTTACACGAATTTTTCCAAAGCATAGACGTGCGCGTACGTTAAATCGTGCACCACGGCCGCGAGGGCAAGTCTGGAGATCGCAGATTCGAATCCTTGCGCTAACAGCGACTGTCCTGAGTATGGTTTTCTTCTCGGTTCTTTTAGACTTCCTCCAAGCAAATGCCGAGATAGTACCTTATTTCAAGTCCCGGGGCACCATCCCCTACCCTGTCCCTAACACAGTTATATTCACTACTTCAGTCGTCACATAAATACAGGTTATCAGACAAGTTCAACACACACCCAACTACACAGGGCTGATGGCTAAGGTGTACCAAAACCCTTAAAATTAATTGAAACATTTTTTCTTGTTGTTGTTTTTTTTTTTTTTTTTTTTGTTAATTCATTTGAGGTGCTTAGTGCTAGTTAGTTAGTTATTGTTGTTTTAAGGGGCGAAACTACTAGGTCATCTGCCCCTGGGCTTCAGTGTGTGTAGAATTGTTTGATAACCTATGTGACTGTGATGTCATGTCTTTAAATATAAGTGTATTTGAATTGAAGCTAGGATAAGTTATATGAACAAGATGTCGCAAAGTATTTGAATTAAATAGCAAAATTAAACAGATTTGTTGTAGGATTTCAACTGACAAACATGTTATGAGCCCTTCGGAGAGGCCTGGGGCTGATGATGATAATAATAATAATAAAGGTCATTTTTCCCCCACCCATGAAGGGTTGGCGGGCCCCTATAGATGGCCGCACCATCTCTTGGGCCAAAGGAAGGGAGAGTTTGGGGAGTCGAAAGTTACATGGAGGTGGGCAGTGGTGAACTGTGGAAGTGTTAGAAAGGAAGTGAAATAGAGACCTCTTGGATAAGATATTAGGATTTAATAAAGTTGTTTTTGTTGTTTTTGCGTTCTAGATGTGATTTTTAGTAGATGGTAGGGGATTTTTTTCCTAAAGAAAGAAAGAAAGAAAGAAAGAAAGAAAGAAAGGGAGGTGAAGTGATGGTTTGAGGAAGACGGTGTGTAGTAAAGTGTATGAAGCTGTGCTGTGTGATGAAGTGATGTGAATTGGGTTGAGAATGGGAATGGTGACGAGAATGGGAAATGAAGCTGAAGGAGTAAGAGGCAGAAAGTAATGATTGAAAGAAAGGGAAGTAGAGTGTGAGAGATAGAGAGAATGAGAGAGAGTGTGTCTTTTTATGAAGAAAAAGGAATTAAAGTAAAAAGATGATGGTTTTAAATTGGCGATACGTAGAAAGATGGAATGCGGGGTAGGGGGGAGGGGGGGATGTTAAACCTCCAATCCCTAAACTGGTGAAATGAAACATTGATGGTTAAAATCCCAGGATTCATCTGGCAAAAGTTTAGCATTCTAAGCACAGAGTTACGTAGTCGGATTAACTGAACTGAGAACATAATAAAAAGAACTGCAGCAGCAGCAGCGGATAGCGCTCTGTACCTTCCTAATGCATCTTTAATACAGTCTGCGATATCTAGCGGCTAGAAGGCGAACTCCAAGGAGCTGCCGTGAGTTCGTAATGATCAATAGAATTTACAAAGTCATTTAATATCCAGTGGCGTACCGACGGGGAGGGGGAGGTAGAGTTTAAACCCCCCTCCCCTGAAGACATTTATTTACTTGAATCTTTATATTGTTCCACTAGCAGAACTACCCGCTCTTCGAACGGTCTTCGGTATTAATAACCAGATGTTTTCATTTGAGCTACTGTTGCAATGGTTGTCATTCCTTCATAAGTTTATCAGAACGAAGTTAGTTTTCTGGGTATATCGCAGACACTGTTAATTCAAGGGCCATAAAATGTGGTTTTCGGAGACCCTTTATAGACTCCCTAGTTTTGTGTCTCACATTGAGAAGCGCAACATATGCTTTGGTCGTCCTTCTAGGATAATTTTTATTTTTCGCCTATTTTAGCATGTATTTTGAAAAGTTGTTCCTTATACCCACCCTTATACGAGAAATACGTTGAAGAGTATTCTAAATGATTGGTGTATTGACTCATGGTTACAATACCTAATTTTACCATGCTCCAAGCACCCGAACATGAATTATAGGCGTACATAAACATAAATATATATCAACCACACAGTATTAAACAAAATCATCTTTACGATGAACCCGTTTGTCGACAAAAATATGATTACTTAAAATGTGCTCTCAAAATAAATTCACCTAGCGTGTACTTCCTGACGTGAAAATAATATTGAAAACCTCGTAGACGAATCGCAATATATGTCAAATTAAAACTGACCCTCACCGTTATGGAAAGTGCCCATCCCCAGGAAGACCCCCTTAATAAATTATAAAGGCTCGTTGTGCATGAAAATTCGGGATTTTTAGCCTCCAATGGCCCAAATTCCCAAAAGCTGCAAAAAACACCATTCCAATCCAGGAATTTTTGAAAATAATGTTGCTGTTTGGAGATAAAATAGACCTTCTGTGCAACATATCGCATATCGCACGTGTAAGTCACGTGTAAAAATTCTAGGGTACCCCTTGACCCCCTTAATCGCATTGGTGAATTTTACAGTCTATGTTTGATTCCACGATAATCTTATAGCCATTTGCAAACTTTCACAGAAATGTAATAAATTGAGTGGCATTGCTTCTTACAGAAATAGATGTAAAGTTGGATGTCACCTCTTGTGATACTGATGTCATGGTTACCGGCTTGCATTACTTCATTAGTTTCTTCTTGTTCTTCTTCTTTCGGATGGGCCAGCTAAGGACCACGACGTACAACTTTTCAGCTTGGCGAGGGACTTGACGTTTGCCCAATATTCGCGCATTCTCTGCCTATGTTTCTCCTTTCTCTCTTTTGTCCAGATGATGCCGGTTTTCTTACAGGGTGGTCTGTCCTGAAAACTCTTCTGTTTAAGTATCTTTCTGAAATGTGATCAGCTTCTATTATCACTTTTCATTATCTTAAGCTGTTGGATATCCTTGTTTACTACTGTTAGCGACGGTGTCAAGCTCTTTCTATTCCCCCAGTAGTTGAGAAGCCGGTTGGTTAGTCTTGTTGGGTTCATCCATGAGACATGTCCGTAGAAAGCCAGACGTCTCTTCCTGGCCACATCTGTGATTTTCTCAGTATATCTATATAGCTCCTGATTTGGTGTTCTTCTGTACTCGTCATCTATTTATTAGTTTATTAAATGAAATTAGTTTTCTGGGAATATCTCAGAAACGTGGTTTTAGAGCCTTAAAACGTAGTAGCCTCCGAGCCACCGAGGGGCTGAAAATGAGTTTTGTCTCGTCTGTGTACGCCATAATATAATAATATAGGGATAGCGATATAATAGACCTTTAGTACCACACCCGCCCATGTAAATCACGTGAAAAAATTCAAGAGTACCCCTTGACCCCATTAAGCGCATTATATATGTATTGATGAATTTTACAGCTTAAGTTGGTTCGGTGATAACCTTATAGCCGTTTGCGAACGTTCACAGTAATGTAATAAATGGAATGGCATTGCGTCTTACAGAAATAAATGGACTTCAGAGATTGTGTTGGCATGGTTACCGGCTTGCATTCTTTCAATAGCTTAATAAATAAAATTAGTTTCTGGGCATGTCTCAAAACTGTTGGTTTCAGGACCTTAAAATATGGTTTTCTGGGCCCGCAGGGCTCCCGAGTTTTGTTTCTCACACTGAGACGCTGAAAATGAGCTTTATCTCGTCTTTCTACGCCCATTTCAGCATGCATTTTAAGGGATAGGCCATCTTTTATGAGATGTATGGAGAAGAGTTACATCAATGATTACTTTCGTGCCTCTGATGGATATCTGTACCGTATTTTACGTTAATCCACTCAGCCGTTCACAAGTGATGCGCGTGCACAGTTGTACACAGACAGACAGACAGGCGGACAAAAAAATTCTTTTGCGTGCAACCGTCATAAACCAGTCTGAAACGCGTTAATAACTCAAACTTCCCTGGAAATTCAGGGGGAAAAACAGACAAACTTTCAATTTTATATATTTTATATTTTATATATTTTTTACGCAACCGTTAGTGAGGAGACTTAACTCCTGTACTTATTAAAAAAGTGATCACGTTCGTCACTTGGTATGCTATATGACCTTCACTCTACTTCAGCGTTGAAGCTAGCCATGGATCGGTATTGCTGTTGAAGTGTGCGATCGGTAACTTTTCTCACTTCGCTTTGGGTTGCTTTAATTTTGTGTGTGTCCGTTTCGTTAAAGATATGTACATGAGGAATTCCTGAATGTATTCCAATAATAATAATAATAATAATAATAATAATAATAATAATAATAATAATAATAATAATAATAATAATAGTGTAATATCGTATGGCCTCGGGTGCTGGGTGCAAGCTTTATAATTTGACACCCAGAGGGTAGCTTGCATGTCGAATTACGTTGTTCCTTGAATCACTATGAAAGTCAAGGAGGTTGGATATATAACCTCCTTGAACACTACAGCGCTTTCTAGTAGAGAAATTGGGAACTTTATGTTGGCGGAAACTCCCGAGATTAATTCTTTGCCATTATGAACACGGCCTACTGAATTCAAATGGGCTCTTTGACATGCCAACATCGTATGACATGCGTGTCGTATTTTTGCCACCTTTCAAAAATTACTTACCACGGCCAGGAGCGAACCTGCAATTTTGGGATTTAGTAGACCGACACGCTAACCACTCACCCACCTGGGCAAGCTATTTATTCCAGCTAATGATACAGATAAAGTCATCAAGATAGGCAGATTTTGAGAGTCAATAGTAATGTCAGTAGGAACACGGAGAGCAAAACAATATTTTTCTCTCACATAATTTCAATATTGTAAGTAACCACGTAACTATGGTCATGTTGATACCACTGCATCGTTTCAGTTTTAATATTTAGTTATCGTTTTCCATTCTTTCTTTTTAGTTTTTTTCTTTTTATTACGGTATGTCGAAAAAATAATGAGGCCTAAATAGTTTTCATGCAAAGAGAACAGTTACATATTGTTATGAATATTAATCGAAATATGTTAATTATGATGACTGTCGTTTTAAGGGGTGGAACAAGCAAGGTCATCTGCCCCTTTAATAATGTAGCCTACAAAATTACCCTATTAATTTGATGACCCCCACCCCAGAAGGAAATACTGCGCACGTCACTGTTAATATCATATAATGCCGTTTAACCTTTGACTCCAGTAGTTTTGGATATAGCTTCAGATGGATATACGTCTCTTGCAGGGTTCAAAATTGACATTTTTACGAACCGTAGCGCTTTTATTTTCGAAATCATAGTGGCGGTTGAGACAATGAGAAAATACAAATAATCATAGACGCCGGCTATTATAGGGAATTGAGAATGCCTTTTAAAAATTGAATAATATATAACATTGCCTCATATGAAATATTAGCTATGATTAACACATCGTTTACATACGGCTGTTCCCCCCAGGTGCTCACATCTAGTGGGACGTGCGTTGGTGACCACGGGACTCCAGCTGAGTCTGGCATTGCTTCCATTTACTTGTGCCGGGCTCCTCTGCGTCTTCTTTCCTGTCGACCTCGCTTGGTCAACTTTTGTTCTCTTCCGACTCCGACGGTATTAGGGTATACGAGGCCTAGAGAGTCATTCACTTTCCCGCCTTAATTAGCCCTTGTCTCATCTTTCCTGATACTCTCCTTCTGCGAGGGGTCAGCTTTCCTTTTCATATCATGTTATCTCCTGCCTTCTGCTCAAGGCCCTCAAGGAGGCAGGGTGTATGTAGCCCCACCACTTCTGGTGCACCCTGGATATTGCTACACCCTCCGGGGCTCACGGTTGGTGAGTTTGCGAGTTGGCGATATCGGGGGATTCCTGACCTGGGTACGTTTTTTTTTCCTTCTTTTTCCACTGACTTTGGGGCGGGCCCTCTCCTCTTTCCCTTTCCTATCTGCCTTTTATGGCTCCCCTTCCTTCCAAATCCCTCAATCCTCCAGTCCTAATTCTTTGAGGGTTGAGGGTATTTCTTTTTTTCCTGTCCTTTATTTGTCTTATCCTTTATTTATTTACCATTTCTTCTTCTAGTCTGTAAGTCTGTAGTTAGTATTAGTTATAGTTTTCATTCTCATCTCATCTTTCACTATCACCCAAACTATTAGAGTGCGATAGCCTGGATGTTAGGCCTCTTAAAACAACAATTATCATCATCATCATCATCAACTTACGGCTGTTGGCTACATGGCTTATCTTCTCAGGTCAGCTTCTCGCACGGACTCTGAAAGGGATCATTCCTCTACCGTCACAAGGACAGTGTCTGAGAGTTTAACACACTTTGTCAGCAGATACAACTGGGGATGGTGATAGACCAATCGTCCAGGTGATCGCTAACTTGAATCTAATTAAAGAAGTGTTAGGGAAGGGATTTTTGAAGGAAGTCAGCCGTGGACCTATTGAAAGGAACTACCTATTGTAAAAAGGATTTACTGAATTAGAAACCTTTCCTGGAGTGTGCACAACAATTCAACCAAAGTTTCATACCAATCGGATGAATGGTATATGAACGCATACGGGACTTTGTTTAAGCGATTCGCGTGTCGTCGCTCATTTGTTGAATCTACTTGTGCGATACCTATTGTAAAGTGGATGTAGGCCTACTAAGCCAGAAACCTTCCTGAAGTGTACACAACATCTCACCCAAGTTTTATCGCTATCGGACGAATGGTGCCGGTATATAAACGCATACGGGACTTTGTTGAAACGCTTCGCGCGTCTTTGCTCATTGTTGAATCTACTTGTGCGCTTCCTATTGTAAAATGGATTTGCTAAGCATGAAACTTTCCCTGGAGTGTACACTACAACTCACCAAAGTTTAGTCGCTATCAGACGAATGGTATACGAACGCATACGGGACTATATTGAAACACCTCGCGCGTCTTTACTCATTTGTTTAATCTACTTGTGCGATACATATTGTAAAGTGCATTATTAACCCAGAAACCTTCCCTGAAGTGTACACAACATCTCTCCCAAGTTTCATCGCTATCAGACGAATAGTATATGAACGCATACGGGACTTTGTTGAAACGCTTCGCGCGTCGTCGCTCATTTGTTGAATCTACTCGTGCGCTACCTATTATAACATGGATTTACTAAGCCAGAAACCTTGCATGCAATGTACACAATCTCTCACCCAAGTTTCATCGCTATCGGACGAATAGTATATGAATGCATACGGGACTTTGTTGAAACGCTTCGCGTGTCGTCGCTCATTTGTTGAATCCACTCGTGCGCTACCTATTATAATATGGATTTACTAAGCCAGAAACCTTGCCTGTAGTGTACACGGTTCTAGTATTTTGATTTTGGTGGCAGAGACAGTGTGTGTGGGTGTCACTGTAGGTTTGGTAGTGTTTTGTAGAGCTATTTGTCTTGCATATTTGAATCTGATGATGCTCGCTTGTCCTTCTTCTTTCTCCTCCTTCCCTCTTCTCCTTCTTCCTTCCTTCCTTCTCCTCCTTCCCTCTTTTCCTTCTTCCTTCTCCTTCTCACTTATCCTTCCTTCTCCTCCTCCTTCCTTCTTCTTCCTTCTCTTCCCGCCTTCTTCTCCTTCTTCCTTCTCCTCCTCCTCCTCCCTACTTCCCCTCCTTCTCCTCCTTTTTCTCCTTCTTCCTTCTCCTCCTTCCTTCTTCTCCTTCTTCCCCGCCTTCCTTCTCCACCTTCCTTCCTCTCCTCCTTTCTTTTACTCATTCCTTCTCCTCCTTCTTCCTTCTTCTCCTTCCTTCTTCCCCGCCTTCCTTCTCCACATTCCTCTCCTCCTTTCTTTTACTCAATCCTTCTCCTTCTCCTCCTTCTTCCTTCTTCTCCTTCCTTCTTCCCCGCCTTCCTTCTCCACCTTCCTTCCTCTCCTCCTTTCTTTTACTCATTCCTTCTCCTTCTCCTCCTTCTTCCTCCCCTTTCTTCTCCTCCTTTCTTATTCTTCTGCTTCATTCTCCTTCTCCTCCCTACTCCTTCTCCTCCTCCCTTCTCCTCCGTCCTCCTTCCCTCTTCTTCCTTCTCTTCCCTTTTTCTTCCTTCTCCTCCTTCCTTCTTCTCCTCCTTCCTTCTCCGCCTTCCTTCTTTTCCGCCTTCCTTCCTCTTCTCCTTTCTTTTACTCCTTCCTTCTTCCTCTCCCTTCTTCTCCTCCTTCCTTCTTCTTCTTCTTCGCCTTCTTTCTCCTTCTCCTCCCTACTCCTTCTCCTCCTCCCTTCTCTTCATTCCTTCTTCTCCTTCTCCTTCCCCGTCCGCTTCTACTTCTCCTTCTCATTCCCCTTCTTCTCCTTCTCCTTCACCTTCCCCATCCTCCTTCCCCTTCCCCTTCAATAGCCTATAACAATATATATATAAATTCTATTCACATGTAATTTATTTCAGGTTATTTTTCACACATTTCATTATTTGGAATGATTTTTGTTTGAGACCGACTGAAAGCTACTATATTATGCTTAGAAACGCCAAACATTACCGATGTGGAAAGTATTTGGAAGGGGGCTACAGACCCCTGCTCCGTTGTTGCGCGTCTTGCGTCACGGCCTTGTATCTAAATATACCCGACTGCTACTTAGCATATGATAAACCCTTGCATAATACGGCTGTCTTGTACACGCATTCGCTGAGGATACTCCTCACACGATTGCATCTCCTTCAAGTACAAACATAATGAATAATTCATTGCTAAAACGTAGCGTTTATGTAATGAAAGGCAAATTTAGCTTCTATCTTTTGCTGAAGGTCGTCGGGGAGATATAAAATATCTGACAGTAATTAGACCAAATTACAGTACTACTTGCAGACTTTCCCTCTGAACGGATATACAAGAATATTTTATATAATTATACTTGGAAACCCTCTGCATTTCTTTTCTAAGGTTCATATTATGTTATCGTTCTACTTAGCATAACGTTGCAGTCGTACAAAAGTTAGACTTAATGGCAATAAACACGATATTATTTACATTTCTGGAAACCACGAGCGGATATTTTCTACATCATATGGTTCAAAAATAAAAAGATGAGTGTAAATCTCTCGAGGGCTCACGATTAGTCGGACGTAGTTTGGCAACCACGGGACCGAAACTGACTCGGACAGTGCCTCATTTACTTGTATCGGACTCCTCTCTGTCTTCTTTCCTGTCGATCTTCCTTGGTCAACCCTTATTCTCCTCTGTCCCCGACAGTATTAGGGTATTTGAGGCCTAGGGAGCCTTTCAATTTCCCATCTTAATTGGCCCTTTTCTCATCTTTCCGTAAACTCCCCCAGGGGCTCACATCTAGTGGGATGTGAGTTGGCGACCACGGGACCCCAGATGAGTCCAGCATTGCTTCCACTTACTTGTGCCGGGCTCCTCTCCGTTTTCTTTTCTGTCGACTTCTCTGGATCAACTCTTGTCTCTTCCGACCCCGACGCACAGTGGGTCAAAATCGAAATCTAGGGGGACAAAATTATCTTTACGTTTTAATCATGAATTTAGAGTGAAAGCAACGTATATAATTTGTTTACTTCATAATAAACATCAGTTAAGACCTTTTTAAGCTACGTCCACACATGCAAGAAATTGTCTATGACTAGGAGTTGGATAGAGCATTAATTTATCTCTTCAGAACAATTTTCTACCCCTAATTTACTTTTAACAAAGTCACAAAGTTCCACTTTAGACATAATCGTCGAACCCAGTGCTTTAAACAGTTGTAAACGTGTGAGAACTGGTTGCGTGGCATCTTCTAAAACGTAAACTTACTAAGTAAGTTGCAAAAAGATGCAAAAAATCTTATAACAGACGTAAACTACAAGACCTTATCTACATTTTAACATTAAGTAGAAAGTGACGCAGAGTGACGCAACATACTAAAATCTAAGTGAAAATTTAATTTTTAAAATAATAGTTAAATATATAATGCAAATATAGCTAAAATTCCGTAACAATTACGCCCATTAATAACTGAAACACGTTACAAAGATCATACCTTCAGTTGCATGTTCCATCTTAAAGCATCACACTAACCACAAAAACAACCAAACCACAGCCACTTACATTCACCCTCCAATTCAGACTGCTCGAACAATGGTGACAGATTTACACTAAGATGCGTTTATATCCCAGAATAGTGAGCGGCAATTATATGAGAATGCTGTAGAAGTAATAAATTTTGATTTTTAAATTATGAAAATAAATAATTTTGTACTCCTAGATTTCGATTTTGACCCACTGTGCGACGGTATTAGGCTATCCAAATCCTAGGGAGTCTTTTCCTTTCCCGCCTTAATTGGCCCTTGTCTTATCTTTGCTGATACACTCCTTCTGCGAGGTGTCAGCCTTTTGTTTCTTTTCATGTTATCTCGTTTCTTCTGCTCAAGGCCCTCAAAGAGGCAAGGTGTATGTAGCCTCACCATTTCTGGTGCATCCTGGATATTGCTACACCCTCAGGGGCTAGTTTATTACTATGAATGGGTAAAATGCATGATCCACCTTATAGTCCATAATGTATTGGAAACAGTTTTAGGAGCTTTATTAGTTTTTGTCATATTGTTTTTCTAAATTTTCTTTATTACTCAACAAAGCCTCCGTGGCTTAGGCGGCAGCACGCCGGCCTCTCACCGCTGGATCCGTGGTTCAAATCCCGGTCACTCCATGTGAGATCTGTGCTGGACAAAACGGAGGCAGACAGGTTTTTCTCCGGGTACTCCGGTTTTCCCTGTCAAAATTTCATTCCAGCAACACTCTCCACTATAATTTCATTTCATCTGTCATTCATTTAATCATTGCCCCAGAGGAGTGCGTCAGGCTTCGGCAGCCGGCACAGTTCATATCCTCGCCGCTAGATGGGGGCTTCCTTCATTCCATTCCTGACCCGGTCGGAGACTGGAAGCAGGTTGTGGATTTTCTTTTCACTCAACTAGCTGAACCCGGCCACGCTTCGCTGTGACTCAGTCTGATATGAAATGGGTAAGTAAATGAAAGTATTGTAGCGAACATAGATTCATCAAGAAATCACGTCATTGATATACGAGGGCAGATCAAAAAATAAGTTTCACTTCCCAGTTATGGCCATTTATTACACCACCTATGCAACAGCAACACGCCTATAACGACATACAATATAACGTCACTTTTCCACATAGATTCCAAGAGACTCCAAACATTTCTGCGAACGCACAACCAACTTGTCGATGCCGGATGAATAGAAAGTTCCTCCAGCGTTCTGCAACCACACGGAGACAGCGGCCTTCACCTCCTCATCGGTCTGGAAACGTTGACCAACGAGTTCTGTTTCGAGCTTACCGAACAGATGAAAGTCACATGGCGCTAGGTCGGGACTGTAGGGTGAATGTTGCCAGACCTCCCACTTCAAACGCTGCAGCAGTTCACTCATTTGGTGGGCCTTGTGAGGTGTTGCGCTATCGTGCAACAAAATCACACCGGCGCTCAATTTACCCCGGCGCTTCTCTTTAATCGTGAAATTCTTCCATTTGGCCCATAGGAATCGGATTGTCGCACGCACCTCATATTTGGAGTGAACGTCCAGTCGACGCGCATTGCATTTGGCCACTATTCACACCACACAAGACGAGACACCACAGCGACCTGCCTAACAGACGTGTGGGCAGTGTCTGTCCCTTTCTCTGCTGTGCCCACGTTTGCGACACACAGTGCGCTGCTGCAGCGCATTAGTGCAATTAACTTTTTGATCCACCTTCGTATAATTGTAAATGAGAGAAACAATCTTTTGTTCTGGAAGGAGTTAAATGTATTTTCTTGGATAAACAGCTGTAAGTCAATTATGTTGTTCTCTGTCGAATGTTGCATTGATGGACCGAGTTGGCGCTGAGATTCCCAATTGTGCCAAAACCTAGCAGCACATTGCAAGAGAAATATTCACTATGAAGATTAGAGCTTCATTGTATATTTCTTGGCAGCTTCGGTGGCGTAGTTGGTAACATGCTGAGCTTCTATGCCCAAGGTCACGGGTTCAAACCCGGACGAAGTCGTCGGATTTTTTAAAAGCGTTAAAATCCCTCAGCATGCCTTCCTTCGGAGGGGAAGTAAAGCCGGTGGTCCCATGTCATAGATTTATGGCATGTAAAACAACCTTGCACTAATTACACTTGTGTTAAGCTAAATTATATGTTAGATTTGACTAACGCTCTTAGGTCCCAACGTTCGTCTCCAGGAGCCAACTGCGGTGTCATCAAGTAACCAAGTTCAGAACTAGTTGTCATTGCCGGTGGAGTTTGGTAGCAACAGTAGGAACTACTTGAAAATTGAATGTCTGCAGTCCTTACTTGAATTTAAAACAGATAACACACACCAATACCGCCATCACAATTAACTCCGGTTATCAGACAGATTCTACATACATCCTAAGTACACGGGGCTACATGACCGCGTTGTCGCGGCCCCTAAACTGAGGAACCAAACAACCAACCAACTGTGTATTTCTTTTGTGAAATCCAAGCCTTGACTTTGTTAGATTCAGTATTGGTGCGCCGTTGTCTATCATGATACAGAGTTAGTCATTGTCGCCTAACAACAATCAGTCCGTCAAGTTATTAGATTCAATATTTGTGTGGCTTTGGAATTTAAATTAATTACATAAAATTACTCATAAAAAAGCTATTCTACCTATCCGATTTCATTCAAATTACTTTTTAAACACTCTTCGCCGTAAAGAGAACAAAATGTAAAATTTTCAGTGAAATCGAAGCAGTAGTTTTCGAGTTTCGTGGCCACGTACATACGCAGGCTGCATTCTCATTAAGTTATATAGATTTGTAACTGATCTGATTTTTATCCTATCTTCATTTATGATAAAATAGGCTTATGAGATCATCTTTTGTCCGTCTCTCTCTCTCTCTCTGTGTGTGTGTGTGTGTGTGTGTGTGTGTGTGTGTGTGTGTGTCCTAATAACCTCTAAACGGCTGATGCGATTTCACTGAAACTCGGTAACTTCATAGCACTATTTCGGACGACCACGACCGTGCCCTTCAAATTTTGTTACGTCTCACCAATCCAACATGGCGGCTGTGCGAATTATTTCACCAGCATTCAATATCTCCGAAACTATTATCACCGATATCACCCTGGAATTTTATACGGTGATAAAGGGAACTACTAGAAGTTCACCTATGTGACTTTTGAAAACCTGGTAACTACAAAACCAACATGGCGGCCAAGCGAAGTTGCGACTTTTAAATAGACGATTTTCGCGATTCAACCTACCAAACGCAATGAAACTGGGTACAGTATATGTTTTTACAGATTGTAATGCACCGACATCTAACTTCGTTCAATTGTTTACATAACCTCAAGATGGCGGCTGTGCGAAATATTTCACCGGCATTCTATGTCTGTGAAACTATTACCGGTATCACCATGACCTCGTAGTTCCGCCCCTTAAAACAACAATAACTAACTAACTAACTAAAAACCAGTTAACTACAAAACGAACATGGCGGCCAAGCGAATTTGAAAGTTTTTAAATATTAATTTAATTATCCAAACGCAATGAAACTTCGTACAGCAAATGTTTATACACATTAAAATACACTAGTATGTAATTTAATTCAATTTTTACGTTACCTCAAGATGGCGGTTGTGCGAATTTCGAAAATTAAGTTTTGATTTCTTGTGTTCTAATCATGCGATCGAAATCAACATCTGCATAATGAACGTACACAATAATCATCATCTAATAGTACATAACTCTATGGCCTACATATATAAAATCCAACATGGCGACCAACCGAAATATTTAGACGGTTCTCAATATCTATTAATCTACTTCAGCAGTCAAACTGAAATTTTGTAAGTGTATAGAAGCTATAAGGATAAGTTCACCTATGGGACGTTCAATAACCTAGCGAGCACAAATCCAACATGGCGACGACGCGAAATGTAAATATTCAAATGGACATTTCTTGCGTTTTAACCATCCGAGCGCCGTGAAACTTGATACGGTGTATGCTTATACAAATTTTAATCGACTGGCATCTAATTCATTTAAATTATTTCCATAACCGCAAGATGGCGGCTGAGCAAAATTTTAAAATCCCGCTTTTATATCTTGTATCCTAATCATGCGCTTGAAGTTTGAATAAAACACCTACACAGTAATCGTCATGTAATAGTACATAAATCTAAGGCGTATAATATAAAAATCCAACATGGTGACCATCCAAAATATTTAGACGGTTCTCAATATCTACGAATCTATTACAGCAATCAACCTGACAATTTGTATGTTGATAGAGGCAATTAATATTAGTAGGATATATGAAAATAGGCTCTTAAGTTCTTCACGGAACTACTTGTTTAAAGCAATTTCAGAATATATTTTCTATATTCTAACGATTTTATTAGACAGTATTTCCATTACCATTACCATTATATTATTTTTGCCGTTAAGTGTGGTGTTTGAACTTAAATATCTCACGATGACACAATTTTCACTTCTCTCTCTTCTTCCTCTTCTCTTCCCAAAATCTATTCATCCTTTGACTGAGCTCCTGTTTCCGTTGTTCTGCCAACAATATTCCCTTCTTCTTCTTCTTTTCATTTACTTTAAATGTTGTATTCTTAACTTTGTCTCTGAATTCTCCTCTGTCTCCTATCATTTGCCTGTCGATCCCCACCTGCCTTAAGTCTTCCTCTATTTCATGATACCAATTAGTTTTCCTGTTCGAGCTGTTTACTACAACGAAGATCATCTTCGTAAGTCTGTTGTTGTTCATACAGTATTTCTATTATAATTAACAGTATTCTAAACGTGAAAAAAGATAATCTTGGAAATTCAATCTGCGTTTTACTGAAGACTTTTTATAGTGGATGATTTTATTTCTAATGCTCAATTTACGAGTAATACAGGGACTCTGTTTTATATGTGACGGGGATTTTCGTTTGCCCGCTCGCTCACGTTGCGAGCCTGTCTCCCGCCAAGCACTTTGCTGTAATGCGGCGCTCTCCCGGCACTGAGTCATTGAGTATAGGAATTTGTACGTAACTAGTTCACAGCTGGTGCTGAAAATGTGCCAGAGATGTGTGGCAGTGAATGGCGAACATTTTCTGCACCAGCTGTGAACTAGGTAAGTACAAATTCCTATACTCAATGACTCAGTGCCGGACGGACGCCGCATTACGGCAAATTACTTGGCGGGAAAGAAGCTCGCAACGTCGGCGAGCGGGCGAGCGAAAACCCCGTCACATATAAAAAAGTCCCTGTAGAATATTAACGTTAGCTTGATGTACTTAGTTTATTTAGTAAGACTGAAGAAGGTTGCAAGATAACCGAAACTGGTATTGTAATGTAACTGTTTCCAATACATTACCGACTATAAGGTGGATCATTCATTTTACCTATTCATAGGTATAAATAAGAAAATATCCAGTGATGGACGAAGCAATGAGGATAAAAGAAGTAGGTTAGCACAGACAAGGAAAGCATTTCTACAGAAGAAGAATATGTTGACATCAAAATATAGGCTACATTTAGGTATTAGGAAGTCATTTTTGAAAGCCTTTGTCTGAAGAGTGACGCTCTATGGAAGTGAAACTTGGAATGTTGGAGCAGCATAAAAGAGGAGAATTAAAGCGTTTGAAATGTGGTGTTACAGGAGAATGATGATCAGATTGGTAGATAGAGTAACAAATGAAGAGGCATTAAGACGATTGGGAGAGGAGAGATGTTTCTGGCGATTACTAATGAAGAGAAGAGTTAGGTTGGTAGGACACATGCTAAAACACCCAGGAATAGCAAACTTAGTTATGGAATGAAGAGTCGAGGATAAGAACTATAGGGTTAGACCAAGGTTAGAATGTGTTAAACAGATTAGCTCGGATGTAGGGTGTGGTAGCTATGTAGAGATGAAACGATTAACTCAAGACAGGGAAGCATGGAGGGCTGAATCAAACCAATCAAAAGACTGAAGACCCAAACACACACAGTCATAAACTTTAATAAAGTTTCTTGCTTCTCCCCACGAGGACAGATCCTGTGAGTTAAATTGTTTGAAACGATCTATATTATCGATAATGTTTTAGCAGGACAATCCATTGGGAATACCTGGCTATGACGACTACCAATTAGTTTCTCCGTTTGATCTTGAGCACGTTTGTTTTTACGTGACAGTTGGCCTCTTCTTACTAATTAACTCCCTTGAACACGCAACCCTTGAGCTGTTAACACATGAGTGCAGTCGTCACGTACCTGCCCAGGAAACATTAGGTCATCGTAACTTACTTTCATAGTTTCATTAATAGTGCATAAAGTTATATTTTGGGTTTTATTTCATTGTATCTATACTTTTCTACTCTTAACGGTTACAGGAACACAGTCCAACAATTAGAATGTTAATATGAGTGAAAGTTTCTTCTACACAGATCGTCCGATGTATCGGACGCAATGCACTCAGGTCAGTACAACAATACTACTTGTGTCTCAGCATTACCCTGCCCGCCCTCTCCTCAGGGGCGTCTAGTAGCTAAGTTCTGAACTAGGCCTAGCAGTCGTTGACGGTGGCGTTTGGCGGCAAAAGTAGGAACTATTTGATAAATTCAAAGTTGCAGTCCTTCCTTGAATTAAGAAACAGATACACACACTAATACAGCCATCACAATTAACACCGGTTATCAGACAGATTCTACACACACCCAAAGTACACGGGGCTACATGACCGCGTTGTCGCAGCCTCTAAACTAAGAAACCAACAAACCAACTAACCAACTCTCAAGGGATCACGTCTGGTGAAACCAGGAGTTGGCGACCCCGATGGCTTCCTGAGCTGGGTTTTGTTTTTGACCTTCTTCCATTCCCTTTGGGGCGGATCCTCTCCTCTTTACCTTTCCTGTCTGCCTTTTATGGCTCTCCTTTCTTCCATGTCCCTTAATTCTCATTCGTGGAGGGTTGAGGTTTGGGGGCATTTCCTTTCCTCCTGTCGTTCGTTTCCCTCATTCTTATCATTGTTTTCCATTTCCTCTTCTCGTTTGTAGTTAGTTTTAGGTTTAGTGTAATTTCATTTACACTTTCTCTATCATTATGGGCCTATTACCCAGATGTTAGGCCGCTTATACGACAGTTATCATCATCTCGACATTACACCGTGCAATAATGTTGCATGCTATGCATTGTTACAGCACTGTATTCTTATCTAGTTTACACTGTAAAATGAATCTACAATTTGCACTGCAGACTTAACACAATACTGTAAATGTGGCACTATTCACTCATTATGGTATCCCTGGAAACATTTCGGGTGAAGTCCAAGCATACATTTACTGCACGTGAACTTGCAGAGAGCACATCTTCTTTCTGTATTGTTTGATAGTGTCCAGTGATTCAACCCATCATAAAGTACCTCTTTCATTGGTATAGGGCCATTTTTAAACTATTTTCATTTTTGAAAAAAGATGTTCAGTAAAGAACATATAGCCTACTTCCTCCTAAATGCATGGGTATTGTTATAACTCTTTGTCCTTTTCAAGGAGTATAATTGAATGTTGGTTGTAGTAGCTTGTTGAAATACAACGTGCTATAGGGATATTAAACATGAATATGAGGTGCCCTTTGCTAGTGCTACCTCTGTAAAAAAAATTCATTCAATTCGGTTTCACCGTGTTTGAATTGATCTGGGGAATGGATTTGCACACATACATGGCCGCTATTTGCAAACTATTGGGCTGATGACCTTCTAGTCAGTCATAAGATGCTTTCCACAAAAAGGCATGTTTTTGCAAAATCCGGTAGAGATCAAATTATTAGGATGGTCGAAATTTGATTTAAGCTTTTAACATTTGGGTGGCCGTCATTCCGTGTCCGTCAAGATGGCGGCGATATAAAACATGACACTGAGGTGCATTTTGCTAGTGCTACCTCTGTACCAAATTTCGTTCAATTCGGTTTCACCGAGTTTGAATTGATAGGGGGAATCGATTTGCACACATACTTGGCCACCATCTGCAAACTATTGGGCTGATGATCTAGCAGTTTGGTCAGAATATGCTTCCCACACAAAGATTTGTTGTTGCAAAATTTGGTAGAGACTAGATTATTAGGTTGGTCGTAATTACATTTTAGCCTTTAACATTTGGGTGGCCGCGATTACGTTTCCGTCAAGATGGCGGTGATATAAAACATGACACTGAGGTGGCCTTTTCTAGTGCTACCTCTGTACCAAATTTTGTTCCATTAGGTTTCACCGTGTTCGAATTAATAGGGGGAATCGATTTTCACACAAAGATGGCCGCCATCCGCAAAATATTAGGCTAATGACCTATTAGTTTGGTCAAAGGATGCTCCCTCCATAATGGTATGTTGATGCAAAATTTGGTAGAGATCGGATGATTAGGTTAGTCGTAATTTGATTTAAGCTTTGAACATTTGTGTGGCCGCCATTACGTTTCCGTCAAGATGGCGGTGATATAAAACATGACGCTGAGGTGCCCTTTGCTAGTGCCACCTCTGTACCAAATTTCATTCCATTCGGTTTCACCGTGTTCGAATTAATAGGGGTAATCGATTTTGAAACAAAGATGGCCGCCATCCGCAAACTATTAGGCTAATGACCTATTAGATTTGTCAAAGGATGCTCCCTTCATAAAGGTATATTGTTGCAAAATTTGGTAGAGATCGGATGATTAGGTTAGTCGTAATTTGATTTAAGCTTTGAACATTTGGGTGGCCGCCATTACGTTTCCGTCAATATGGCGGCGATATAAAACATGACACTGGGGTGCCCTTTGCTAGTGCTACCTCTGTACTAAATTTCATTCCATTCGGTTTCACCGTGTTCGAATTAATAGGGGTAATCGATTTTGACACTGATGGCCTCCATCCGCAAACTATTAGGCTAATGACCTATTAGATTTGTCAAAAGATGCTTCCTCCATAAAGGTATGTTGTTACAAATTTGGTAGAGATCGGATGATTAGGTTAGTCGTAATTTGATTTAAGCTTTGAACATTTGTGTGGCCGCCATTACGTTTCCGTCAAGATGGCGGTGATATAAAACATGACGCTGAGCTGCCCTTTGCTAGTGCTACCTCTGTACCAAATTTCATTCCATTCGGTTTCACCGTGTTCGAATTAATAGGGGTAATCGATTTTGAAACAAAGATGGCCGCCATCCGCAAACTATTAGGCTAATGACTTATTAGATTTGTCAATGGATGCTCCCTTCATAAAGGTATGTTGTTGCAAAATTTGGTAGAGATCGGATGATTAGGTTAGTCGTAATTTGATTTAAGCTTTGAACATTTGTGTGGCCGCCATTACGTTTCCGTCAAGATGGCGGCGATATAAAACATGACACTGGGGTGCCCTTTGCTAGTACTACCTCTGTACCAAATTTCGTTCCATTCGGTTTCACCGTGTTCGAATTAATAGGGGCAATCGATTTTCACACAAAGATGGCCACCATCCGCAAACTATTAGGCTGATGACCTATTAGTTTGGTCAAAAGATGCTGCCCCCATAAAGGTATGTTGTTGAAAAATTTGGTACAGATCGGATGATTAGGTTAGTCGTAATTTGATTTAAGCTTTGAACATTTCTGTGGCCGCCATTACGTTTCCGTCAAGATGGCGGCGATATAAAACATGACACTGAGGTGTCCTTTTCTAGTGCTACCTTTGTACCAAATTTCGTTCAATTTGCGCTCACCGTGTTCGAATTGATAGGGGGGGGGGGACAGACATTCAGAGTACACACACTCACACACACACACACACAGACTCACACACATACACACACACAGACAGATACACTTTTTTTTTCGCCTTGTAGTGATCTCATAAGTCTACTTTCATTTTTTTGCAAAAATCGAAAGTAGGCTAAAAATAGGCTTATGAGATCACCTTTTGTCCGTGTGTGTGTGTGCGCCCCCAACCCCCTCCCTAATAAAATCTAAACTGCTTGAGCGATTTCAATGAAACTCGGTGAGGTCATAGGGGCAATTTAGCTGACCCCGACCAAGCCCTTCAAATGTTATTACGTCTCACCAATCCAACATGGCGGCTGTGCAAAATATTTCACCGGTTGTCTATATCTCCCAAACTATTAATGATAACACCTTGAAAGTTTGTTCGGTAATAAAGGGCAATACTAGAAGTTTACCTATGTGATTTACAAAAATCTGTTTACTACAAAACGAACATGGCGGCCAAGTGAAGTTGAAACATTTAAATAGACTTTTCTCGCGATTTAACTAACCGAACTCGGTGAAACTTGGTACAGAAAATGTGTATACACATTGTAATGCACTGACATCTAATTTAGTTCAATTGTTTACATAACCTCAATATGGCTGCTTGGCGAAATTTTAAAATTACGTTTTTATTTCTTGTGCCCTAACCATGCAATCGAAGTCAACGTTTGAATAATGAACATATGCAATAATCGTCATCTAATATTGCATAACTCCTTGGCTTACATATAAAAATCCAAAATGGCCACCATCCGACGTATTTAGACTGTTCACAATATCTATTAATTTATGACAGCAATCAAACTGAAATATTATATGTTTATAGAAGCTATGGGCCTTTCAATAACCCGGTGATCACAAATCCAACATGGCTGCGACGCGAAATGTAAATATTTAAATGAATGTTTCTCGTAATTTAACCATCCGACCAGTGAAACTTGGTACGGCAAATGCTTATACAATTTGTAATCCACTGGCATCTAATTTATTTCAATTGTTTTCATAACAACAAGATGGCGGCTGTGCAAAATTTGAAAATTTGCTTTTATTTTTGTGTCCTAATCATGTGATTGAAGTGTGAATAATACACCTAGAGAATAATCTTCATGTAATAGGCCTACATATATAAAAATCCAACATGGCAACCATCCGAAATAGTTAGACGGTTCTCAATATCTACGAATATATTACAGCAATCAAACTGGAATTTTGTATGTTGATAGAAGCAATTAACATAAGTAGGATACATGAAAATAGGCTATATAGTTCTTCACGGAACTACTTGTTCCCTGATGAGATTTTTCTCATTTTTAGTATGGTTGCTGCAATGTAACGGCGAATCTTCAGGAGGCCCTCAGAATGGTTAGGTTGTACTTTGCGGTGCAGCAGCTAAGCATTCACAACATAAACATCCAGAAAATATGCAAATCTCGGCCATCACCATTTCTTCTGCCCCATGTTTGATCTATATGTTGGCACAAACTGTCAAGTTGATCCACTCCTCCCATGCCTATATTGTAGGACTTGAACAGTTTTGGTTGCGGAACAGACACTTTGCATTTTTGATGTGTAACATCTTTCCGCTCGGTTGCTGGATAGTTTTGTGGGAGAGATTTTAAAAATTGGGGACGGAAGTGAATCGGAACGATCGAGCTGGCAGTGGTGGATCAAACGGAAGTATTCACTGCCCGCTCGATCGATCAAACGGAAGTGTACTAGCTGGCAGTGGTGGACAACGGAAGTATGCACTGCCCGCTCGATCGGTCAATCGGAAGTGTACTAGCTGGCAGTGGTGGACAACCGAAGTATGCACTGCCCGTTCGATCGATCGAATGGAAGTGTGCCCTAGCTGGCAGTGGTGGATCGAACGGAAGTATAAGACGCACTGCCAACTCGATCGATCGATCCAGCTGGCACTGGTAAGAGTAACAATCCGCGCCCGGTGTCGAAAATTGATACCATGACGCACTCTCGGCCATGTGGAATGTATATGACATACTGAACGGAATACGCTCATGCGAACTCTGGTGCCAAGTGATTTAAACAAATGACATGGTACATGTTCGAAGTCTTCGTATCAGTATTTAAATGGTAAAATGCCTTAATATCAAACATTGTAATTAGTCTGCATTGCATTGGCATAAGGCATTTTAAACTCAATGTCACTCAGGAACATTATCGAAACAATCAAAATATAAATGAAACTTAATTTCGTAATGCAGTATTATTGGAACGTGGAAATAAGTCATCATCTTGTGCACAAAATTTGCGTAGTCGAAATAGCCGTGGGGTTATTGCGTATGACTGTGAATCTAGAGATCTTGGGTTCGAATCCTGGGCGGGGTGGATATTTTTGCTACCAGATTATCATTTTAAACGATATTTATCATATCAATATGACTCATTTTAACAGAATCCATATGAAATTACGTGTTGGTCTGTGAATGAAGAGGACCTGTTTATAAGGAATTTAAGGTTATGAGCGGTGTCGCGTCTATTAATCGAGTTGATCCATATCGTATTCTTGGTTTAGGCTAGTGCTGGTGGAAGCTACAAATCATCTAATAAAATGAGTTCCGTATTATAATCTACAATATCTGTAAAACACTCCCTTTTACAATAGATTAATATTTGTGCCAATAATACAGTACTATAAAATACCGGTGTATCAACAATTTCTCGTGAGGTTTATTCTATGTCAGATGTTACACATCATATGCGACTACTGTAAGGCTCGTAATTTTTTCTTTGACAATGGACCACCTTGATGGAGCGCCTATCTCTATCTGTTCGTAGTTTGTACAAGCAGTGACTACACTGTTGTCATTCCAACGCACTAGTAACACATCTCCACGACTTCTGTAGTCATACAATCCTCTTTCTTCTTTTGTCATGTTCGCCTTGCTTTGAAGGGGACACTTCATCGTCCGGTTTTCTTGCAATGTCCCTTTTGCACGTATTCCCTTTGAAGCCAGGTGTCTTAACAATTCCACAGAGGTAAAGTAATTGTCTAAGAATACGTTATACCCTCTGTTCGATTCAATTCCAGCGGCATCAATGAGAGATAAGACTACTCTACCAATAAGTCCAAGTTATTTTGACCTTTCGTTTTATTTTCCTGTATTCACTTGGAAAGATATCATATAGCCACTGGCAGAGAACAGGGCCCAGTTTGTGAAGCCAAAAAGCATCTACTTTCCTCTGATAAATTGCTTGGCATAATGCTTCCCATAATATGAAATCATTCTCTCGTCAATGGAGAGGTCTTCATCAGCTCCTCCATGTTTTCTAAAGACTGATTCTAATGCGATCAGTAATGTCGTGAGCTTGAACAGACAATCACTCCCATCGTGAAGATTGTTATTATTTAGATGAAAATGCCTCAACATTAATTCGAAGCGATTGCATCTTCCATTCTCTGATAAAATAGTTGGTACGTCACTCTCCTTGGACTAGTACATCCTCTTAATAGGATACTTGGCATAATCAGATAACAGAAGTCCTCCAATAACTACAAGAATTTCCCCTTTTGTTACGTCAAGGTTACAGTTCTTTTGTGAAGCATACACATTCCTCTGTTAACAAATGAAACGCAGCAGACCGTCGGTAAAAAAAATTATTGGGTGAGTGAAACTACGATGCGCTATGCTATTTGAGTGTGTCAACGTATTCTCGGACTGATTGGTTTAAACTGTCGCTCTTGCGAAATTTCAGCTTCGTATATTAGCCTACTTTCGATTTTTGCAAAAAATGAAAGTAGACTTATGAGATCAACACAGGGCGAAAAAAGTGTGTCTGTCTGTGTGTGTGTATGTGTGTGTGAGTCTGTGTGTGTGTGTGTATGTGTGTGTGTGTGTGTGCGTGTGTCTGTGTGTGTGAGTGTGTGTACTCTGAATGTCTGTCCCCCCTATCAATTCGAACACGGTGAATGCGAATTGAACGAAATTTGGTACAAAGGTAGCACTAGCAAAGGACACCTCAGTGTCATGTTTTATATCGCCGCCATCTTTACTAAAACTGAATGGCGGCCACTCAAACGTTCAAAACGTAAAATCAAATAACGACTAACCAAATCATCCGATCTCTACCAAATTTGGTAACAACATACCTTCGTATAGGATGCGTCTGGTGACCAAACTACAAGGTCGTCCGCCATACCATTTCAGGATGGCGGCCGTGCGAATTATGCAAACTTTATAATCCATATCATGGGACCCACCAGTTCCGATTATCGAGCCGAGAATCGTTTTAACTGTTCTAAAGGAAGAGGCACGTTCGAAATTAAAAGTTTATTTTGTAATACTATAGTGCAGACGTGATTTTAAAAAGCTGAGCTGATTCAGTAATAAGACAAGATGGCAGCGGATATCTTGTGCCTGACTTATATTTCACTAATTTGAGTATTGCATGCAATATAGCGTACTGATACAAAATAAATAAACTTTGTATGAAATGCTTTATATATAAATAATATACTCCAGTGATGAAATCGTTTAGTATAAATCATTATTTGCTAACAAGTTCTATGTAAGTCATTTTATATAGAACGATATTCGTTGACACAATTAGCTCAGTGGTAGAGCGTTAGCCTATCGCTCAAATGCCTATGGTTCAAACCCGATCAGAGCTAGGTTTTTTGCTTGAAATGTTATATGTTTATTGTTTTGTAATGACTCAGATGTTTAAAAATTAAGCGTTATATTGTGCATATTATGGTGTAAAATATATATTTAATTAAAACATAATTCGCCAGCAGATTTACTCGAGACATCTAGCTGCCAAAAAGGTAACTGCACGTCGACCTACTTATTAACTTCCAGATTTTATTGAAAAGTTTCTTCTTCTGGCCGCTAGAATGCACTCGCTCTGTTAGGATTATATTGTTCGATATTTCACCACTAGATGTCACGACTAGTCTACGTGGGGCTCCATTGATTACTATACCATTGGCATTCTATGCGCATCGAATTTGAAGAATGACAAGATGATACTACGATACATTTTTACTTTTTATTTTAAAGGGTTTGTAACAGCCTATTTTGCGTTTCTTGAAAATGTTATTTGAAGTAAAGAACAAAACGATTTCACATAGTAGTTTGTATACACACGTCTCTGTAGGGTCATGGAAAGATTTGTTAATTCAATTAGGGTTTTCGATTCCCGGTCAAAGCATGTGAGATTTTCGAAGTGAAATGCCATGTCCTGTGGTTCGGATTCCACGTAAAAAGGAGGTCCCGTGGCTCATAATCACAAGATTCACGATCACGTAAAACTACAATCTTCCTTCCTTTTTTTTTCAATTAGGGTTGTGAAAGCCATGCACAACCAGACGTGTAAAGACATGCCTCAACTCAAAGTTGGATGTTGCCCACGGCAGGTCGTATATGTAATAATAATAATAATAATAATAATAATAATAATAATAATAATAATAATAATAATAATAATAATAATAATAATAATAATAATGTTATTGGTTTTACATCCCTTTTAACTACTGCTGCTTTTAGAGACACCGGGGTGCCGGAATTTTGGCCCGAAGGGGATCTTTAACGTGCCAGTAAATGTACTGACACGGCTCCCTCGCATTTGTGCACCCTCAAATGCCAGCTGACTGCGCCAGGATACGAACCTGCAATCTAGGGCCCAGCAAGCGAGAACGTTACCGCTGAGCCACGCAGCCAGTCCGGTCGATTATGTCTCCAGATCCATAACATTCTTGATATACTTCTTATCTTTCTTTCTTCAATGATGGTAGCAGTTTTTATCTAAGTTGTGGCGTTTGGTAGAGGTAAATCGTTTCTAAGGTCTTCAACAAAGAATAGTTCTATTATACTCTTTGATAATAACAACGAGTTATAACTATACTCATACATTTAGGAGAAAGTAGGCTATATGTTCTTTACTGAACATCTTGTTTTTAATTGTGTATTTTGCGGAATGGAAAGTTCACAGGCGAAATTAAGAAAAGCCGAGTTGCACTTCCAGGGGAACTCCAAACACAACCACTCTTCTCTGAAGTTTTAACTCAACACGAATCGACAGTTTGCTGCAGGCTGTATCTGGGGTAATATGTTCGCCCGCTAGCTAGGCTGTAACTTGGGTGATAGGCTCGTCCCAAGCCAGCTCGTAAACTGTCGCCTCAGTATTTGAATGGAGATTGTTGGAAAATGAAAACGTAAAAACACTTAGAGTGGGCGATGTATTCAAGATAGAGATATTGTTTTGATACAGCCTCTAACATTGTTGTGATAGCAATGTGGCGTCTATCCTTGTGATGGCCCTGCCTGAGTGCATGGCCTTACGCCATAGGCCACTCAGGGGTTCTTTAACTTCACTTACCTGGATCGTTATGGTTGGGGGTTCTTCAAGCTCAGGTAACGGGGTCGTTACCGTGTCCTTGTCGATTGTCTTACCCACGATTAACAGCACAACCCTTAAGCTAAAAGAGGGGGAACTGAGGGAGATGTGGGAACACGGGGTTGTTCCCCAATAAAAAAAAGAGATCTCTGGTGTACTGCCGATTTATTCCTTCTAGGTATCCGAAGGAATCCACCGTGCAGATACAAGGCCCGTCTCATAAGATTTCGTCACACTGAATAATAATAGACACTGTTTGATCTCACCTGATCCTTCGCTCAGCCTCTGCTCAATTGCTGCTCGATTTCAGTCCCCTACGTCACCGGGTGCCCGGTCACAGTTCCACGATCCCCGATCGTCAAACTTACGTCGCTCTCGTTTCCACTGCCTTCACGGACAGTCCTCCACTCTCGCCGTCTGCTCCCTCTCTCTCAACTCTGACTGACTGAACCCCCACCACATCTGAGGTCGCAGCTTATAAGCACAAAAATCGCAACACCTGCGTGCTTACGTAGCACCTCCTTGCAGATTCTCAAGATCTGGATTGAACCGGGGTTGCACGTCCGGTGTGGTTCAAGGCTAAACCTAAAACCGGGACATGACAATACCTCCCCCAGTTCAACTGGACAGTGGCCTCACTGTCTGGGCGTAGCTAGCCTCCTAGCCACCCCGAATCTCTCCATCAACACTCCAATTGGACCCAAGCTCCACTGTTGACCTTACCCGTGACCATAGTGAGACCGGCGTGAAGCGAACAATAATGAGCGAGACGTAGCTGAGATCAGTGGTGAGTGTGGAAGAGAAAAGAAAAAACAAGTAGTTCCGTGAAGAATTATACAGCCTATTTTCATATATCCTACTCATATTAATTGTCTCTATCAACATACAAAATTTCAGTTTGATTGCTATGTTAGATTCGTAGATACTGATAACCGACTAAATATTGCAGATGGTAGCCAGGTTGGATTTTTATTTATGTACTATTACATGATGATTATTGTGTACGTGTGGTTTTCAGACTTCAATCGCATTTTTAGGACACAAGAAGTAAAAACGAGATTTTAAAATTTCGCACAGCTGCCATCTTGTTGTTATGAAAACAATTGAAATAAATTAGATACCAGTGGATTAACATTTGTATAAGCATTAACGTGCAAAAATTCACTGCACTCGGATGGTTAAATCGCGAAAAACGTCCATTTAAATAATTATTGTTCGCGTCGCCATGTTGGATTTGTGCTCACCAGGTTACTGAAAGTCATATAGGTGAACTTATGTTCATAGCCTCTATGAACATAAGAAAAATCAGTTTGATTGCTGGAAAAGATTCTTAGATATTGAGAACCGTCAAAATATTTCGGATGCTCGCCATTTTGGATTGTTATATGTATAGGCCATAGAGTTATGTACCATTAAAGGAAAATTATTGCGTAGCTTCATTATTCAAACTTTCACTTTGATCGCATGATTACGACACAAGAATAAAAACTTAATTTTAAAATTTCGCGCAGCCGCCATCTTCAGTTTATGTATACAATTGAACTAAATTAGATGCTAGTGAATGACAATATGTAAAATAATTTACTGTACCACATTTAAATGCGCTTATATGATTAAATCACGAGAAAAATGTATTGGAATGTTTCAAATTCGCTTGGCCGCCATGTTCGTTTCGTAGTTAACAGGTTTTTGAAAGTTACATGGATAAACTTGTAGTAGTGCTCTTTATCAATGTACAAAATTTCAGGTTGATGTCATAAATAGTTTCGGAGATATTGAATGCCTGTGAAATATTTCGCACAGCCGCCATTTTGAGGTTATGTAAACAATTGAACGAAGTTAGATGTCGGCGCATTACAATGAATATAAACATATACTGTGCGAAGTTTCATTGCGTTTGGTTGGTTAAATCGCGAGAAACGTCTATATAAAAGTCGCAAATTCGCTTGGCCGCCATGTTGGTTTTGTAGTTAGCAGGTTTTCAAAGGTCACATAAGTGAATTTCTATTAGTTCCCTTTATCACCATACAAAATTCCAGGGTGATATCGGTAATAGTTTCGGAGATATTGAATGCTGGTGAAATATTTCGCACAGCCGCCATGTTGGATTGGAGAGACGTAACAAAATTTGAAGGGCACGGTCGGGGTCGCCCGAAATAGGGCTATGAATTTACCGAGTTTCATTGAAATCTCTCCAGCAATTTAGATTTTATAAGGGGGGGGGGGACACACACACGAATCACACACACACACACACACGTGCACACACACACGGACAAAAGGTGATCGCATAAGCCTATTTTTTCAAAATTGAAAATAGGCTAAAAACGGAGTTCTCGGCATTAACCGAGTACGCGTGAATAACCGTCAAGAATAATATTTACAATAACACTGCGGTATAGCCTTGTACCTGCATTCCTCCCTCTGATTGACAGTACATAGCACATGCATAAGGGTTATTAGCCTATTTTCAATTTTGAAAAAATAGGCTTATGAAATCACCTTTTGTCCGTGTGTGTGTGCGTATGTGTGTGTGATTCGTGTGTGTGTGTCCCCCTAATAAAATCTAAACGGCAGGAGCGATTTCAATGAAACTCGGAAAGATAATAGCACTATTCCCGGCGACCTCGACCGTGCCCTTCAAATTTTGTTACGACTCACCAATCCAACATGGCGGCTGTGCGAAATATTTCACCGGCATTCAATATCTCCGAAACTATTACCGATATTACCCTGACATTTTCTATGGTGATAGAGGGAACTACTATAAGTTCACTTATGTGACTTTTGAACACCTGGTAACTACAAAACCAACAAGGAGGCCAAGCGAATTTGCGACTTTTAAATAGACGTGTCTCGTGATTTGACCAACCAAACGCAATGAAACTTGTTACAGTATATGTCTATATACATTGTAATGCACCGACATCTAACTTCGTTCAATTGTTTACATAATCACAAGATGGCGGATGTGCGAAATATTTCACCGGCATTCTATATCTCTGAAACTATTAGCGGTATCTCCCTAAAATTTTGTACGGAGATAAAGGGCACTACTGGAAGTCCATCTATAAGACTTTCAAAAACCGGTTAACTACAAAACGAACATGGCGGCCAAGCGAATTTGAAAATTTTAAATAGACCTTTCTCGCGATTTAATGTTCCAAACGCACTGAAACCTGGTACAGGAAATATTTATACACATTGTAATCCACTGGTATCTAATTTAGTTCAATTGGTTACATAAACTCAAGATGGCGGCAGTGCGAATTTTAAAATTAAATTTTTATTTCTTGTGATGTAGTCATGCGATCGAAGTGAAAGTTTGAATAATGAACCTACGCAATAATTTTCCTTTAATGGTACATGACTCTATGGCCTATACATTTAACAATCCAACATGGCGACCATCCGATATATTTAGACGATACTGAATATCTACGAATCTATTTTAGCAATCAAACTGCATTTTTAATGTTCATAGGGGCTATGAACTTAAGTTCACCTATAGGACTTTAAATAACCTGGTGATCACAAATCCAACATGGCGGTGACGCGAATTATAAATATTCACATGGACGTTTCTCGCTATTTAACCATCCGAGTGCAGTGAATCTTGGTACAGTAAATCCTTATACGAATGTTAATCCACTGGCATCTAATTTATTTCAATTGTTTCCATAACCTCAAGATGGCAGCTGTGAAAAATTTTAAAATCTCCTTGTTTTTTCTTGTGTCCTAATTATGCGATTGAAGTTTGAATACTACACGTTCACAATAATCTGCATGTAACAGTACATAACTCTAGGACCTACATATATAAAATCCAACATGGCAACCATTCGAAATATTTAGTCGGTTCTTAATATCTACGAATCTATTACAGCAATCAAACAGAAATTGTGTATTTTGATAGTGGCAATTAACATAAGTAGGATATATGAAAATAGGCTGTATAGTTCTTCACGGAACATCTTGTTATATACCCATATAAAGTCGTACCGTGGGCTGTTATGATAACGCCTACGGTATAGTGAGTTATGAAACATAATGAATTAATTAATTAATTAATTGCACAATGAACCATTTACAGATATGTGAGGACTGTGATGCAAGTACCTCCTATCGATATTCTTATAAAGATATTGCTCTTAATCTAGTAACATGTAATTTCTTATGAAGATCTGACTTTTAAGATCGTAAGCCTAAGATGTGACAAGAGTGTTTACGCTAATAAGCTTTACTATCTAAGATGGCCATCTTATGACTAACCTACTTAAGCCTAACAATAGTAAGTGTGAGTACTCTCATTCGAGTACTATATACTGAACCCTTGCAAAGAAGCTTATGAGACTCTGTTTTGGGGGGTGTAACAGTCCATTTCGTAAGTTGTTGTTAAAGCGCTTCATTGACATGCAGGGTAACATATAACAAAATAACATGCAGGAAGAAGTGAAGCCACGGTTATAACAAATGAATTTAATGACAGATCAGCTATTTACAAAATGAAATAAACAAACAAAAACTCCCAAATTGACCCCCTCTGAATAAATTAACTTGCCAAAACTAGGCCTAATCTCAGGAGAGATTATTAATCGGACCAAATGTCCCAAAAATCAACAATGACAATGTGTAACATGTGTGGCTGTTCTACATGCTTAACGATGAGTACAAATGAATGCACGATTCGTCATCATCCGGATAAACTTTCAGAAGACGAATCTGCATTGCTTAGAGCTAGATAGACGCGGGGAAAAACTATACACAACTTAAAACTAAACCGACACGTCCTATACTAAATAAACAACAAATAATTTCCGCTTGAAATTGGAATCAAGAACTGCCGTAGCAAAACATTACTGCCTAAAAATTAGGACTTCTCAAAAATCAACACAAGTAAGTTAACACTTGACCAACAAAAGAAACACACATATGACCGCCTGTCATTTTTACAAGTAAATACAACTACACCACACGGGTGTCACACACACGAACATGAACTGAGTCATAGAAAAATCACTAGACTCAAAGCCAACATTTACATCATTAACACAATATTCCATCCATACGACATGCAATAATTCGTAACAAACGTGGCTAACTCCCCAATGAATTATGGTCCAAATAACCATCACAAAAGAACAGGTTTGCTAATGATAGCTTAATAGGGGTCAGTCGGTCAACAGGACTGCCTAACAAAATAAGTCACCCAGGCTAGACGGGCGCTAAGTGGAAATCTGCACATCTGTCAACCCACGAGTCAATAACCTCGACCTTCCAAGGCACGGGATCGAGTCTCGAAGAAGCGTGCCCCAAAGCACAATATATACGTGTGTGTGTGTCAGAACAAAATATATCTCAGCATTTCCCCTAGGAAATCCGAGAATCAGCATTGAACAAGGTACAGTAGCCTCCGCGGAGCACCCTGCCTTTCCATCAAAATACAACAACAACAATATGAGGGCGGTAGCACCATCTACCCCTCATCGCGAAGAATCAAAACACACACTTGACACAAGAACACACACAGAATCACACGTATGGGTTTGACAGAAACCTGAAATAAATGACATAAATATTTTTCCACCAACTTGCGCTTCCGTTCTAGTCTGTGACTAACGAACCTGAAAAGGACTCAAAAAAAAATTAAAAAAATTAAAACTAAGGTGTTCTACAATTACATCTTAATTTGTTGCGCTCGGCAACCCTAGTATGATTAATAAACTGTTCATCAAACATCTTACAATAATTACCTCCCTTTCCTATCAAAATATGAACTTTAATAAAGCACCACTTATCGAATGTAACGAGTTTCGCATCCGCATGGATAAAATCAAATACACGCGCCGTGTACACTAAATATGACTCCAAAGAAAAATATACAACAAACAACTTTGGCCACGCGCCAACGTACATTTAAAAAAACAATAGTGTCGGTGCACAAAAAAAACAAACACGAAAAAGAATAAATGAACTATTTACAACGTTCCCCCGCCTTATCTAACTACATATTGAGTAAATCAATTTTTGTACATCACCGTATCAGCTTGCAGAACATATGACCTCCTTCCCGGCTCATTTCACTACGGGAATTTAGCCCTCCATCGTCGACGTCGTCGAAGAAGCGATGCACATCAATCCGTCTCCTGACCAAACGTCGGACATCTTGGCGTAGTCTCTTGGACAGAAATGTTCAAGGTTAATAATTGCCTAGCTATAATCGCTGTGAGTTACTACTTTCACTCACGATTGTCCTATGCGATTAATGATCGAAGACTTTCCCTATCTTAGCATTCGCTTACACACGCACAATTATCACTTGAAAAATACAATACAAAATTTACATGAATTATACACTTTAAACACATCGTCACTGGCTTGAAAAACAAGTCTTAAACATGACTGTCTCGCAGTCCTTATCTCGCTAGATATCTCCACTGCTCTACGTGAACCTTGCTCGCTTTGAGCACTAATTGGAATGTTAGTAAAGTCTTGCCCATTAAGAGCTGAAAATCGTGACGCAGACTGGCGTGACCCTTGCTCACCAGAGCTCAAACAGTTGTCACTAGTATGATTATTAAGAGCGGTAAATCGCGACGCAGACTGGCGTGACCCTTGCTCACCAGAGCTCAAAACAGTTGTCTTCGAAACAGCATCTCCTCGATCAATTTATTGGAAACTGACAGAATCAGGTGGAGTGGGGACAATTAGGAAAAATATTCTAGAGTTTTCATCTCACAAACTTGGGACTAGTATCAATCTTCATCATTTTATTCAAACGTCTCAGCGCATTTATGCGGAATTATTTCGGATCGGCGGTTCTTTAGATAAGAGTTTCCGCGCCTTTTTACAGGGTACGCCACCCATCGCGTGGTTTTGGCGTGGTCTTATCTGATTGGGTGATTCAATCCTAGGTCGGTTGAAACTCACTCGTGACCATCCCCTAATGACTCCAATTTTGGTGCGCGTTGTTACACAATTTGTCCTTGAACTCGGCTTACCCGGTCGTCTTCAAGAATAACTACCAAGCCTGCTCCTGTGGTAATCATTGCAACTCACTAACTCGGCTTCCCCTTTGTCAATTTCCACATGTACTGCCTAGGCCTCAGTAATAATAATAATAAATCATGAATACTTATTTATCGCAGATTAATAAGGGTTGATTTATCCTCAGCAAGGTTTTGAAATTCGAAGCAAGTGATTGATTTGGATTTTAAAAACAATATCCACAGTGGTAACAAAAACATCTCTTAAGTACCTCACTCGACTGCTTGAGTGTACATTCCACTGACCCAATTAGTGTGCGCACTCCATGCCGGAATGTCATTCATACGTCTCGCTAGACCTCCCCTCTTTCTCACATGATTACCACTCCTGCCGGATCAGCTGTCTTGTTTACAAACAAAGCACGCTCTCTCCAGGCGCTACACGGCCACGTACTTTTGAGTGTTGGCTCTCAAATAAAATTCTGCAATAATGATTCTGCACCCATAATCCTGATTATTCGTCAAATGGTTCTCTTCTTGTTCCTACTGAATTTCCTTTAGTTTGTCCAAAAACTCACGAGCCTTAGGTGTTAGTGCTATATGGTGAACTTCCGCTGCTATCTCGTTCTCATCTCCAGGATTCCTGCTTAAAGCATCTGGTATGATGTTCATCCTTCCAGGGCAATGCCCTATAGTAATGTCGAACTGCTGTATGTAAATGGACCAACGCGTAACCCTCTCACTTGCCATCGTCGTCTTGAATAGGAATGTCGGTGCATGGTGGTCAGTTCTGACAACAATGGAATAACCGAAAATCATCTTACGCCATCGTTGAAGTGAATACAAAATCGCTAGCAATTCAAGCTCTGTCACAGTGTAGTTCCTCTCGTGCTTCCTCAATTTACGACTCGTAAATGCCACATATGATCTTTTCTTGGGTTCTTCAGCGTCCTCTTGGTACAGCATGGCACCGATCCCAATCAATGAAGCGTCTGCTTGAATTATAAATTTCTTCTCGAAGTCTGGATATCCTAGCTTCGCACAATTTTCCAGTAAGTCTTTCGTAGCTCTAAAGGACCTGTCGCTCTCCTCATTCCACGACCATCGATTTGATTTCTTTAGCATCTCTTGCATTGGTGCTACTGTTTCCGTGTATCCAGGACAATTCTCCTTAAA
The DNA here is from genome assembly GCA_946902985.2 of Meconema thalassinum. NCBI lineage: Eukaryota > Metazoa > Arthropoda > Insecta > Orthoptera > Tettigoniidae > Meconema > Meconema thalassinum. The sequence goes on from OX336399.1 coordinate 97,574,248, forward strand.
GAAACCTGTAACTCCCAAAAACGCTCTTACATGTTTTACTTTAGTTGGTGTGGGGAATTTCTTGATTGCGTCAATTTTCTCCGGATTAAGCCTCACGCCTTCAACATCAATTATGTGACCCAAATACAGAATCTCGCTCTGGCAAAAGTGCGATTTCTTTAAATTAATTTTGAAATTCATGGTTCTCAAGTTATCCAGAAGTTTGTTTAGGTTTACCAAGTGTTCCTCCATTGTTTCTGATGCAATTAGTATGTCGTCAACATATCTCGTAGTGAAGCTCTTGACCTCCGCAGTCATATTCCTGTCTAGTGCTCTTATCAATGCACATCCAGCTGTTTTTACACCAAAGGGCATGCGAGACCAGATATAACTTTGGTTATCAAATAAAAACCCCGTCAATAGTTGGGATTTTTCCTCAAGTTCAAGATGGTGGAATCTATGTGTTAAGTCGACGCTAGAATAAATCTTCTTCCCACGGAAGCCCTTCAATACATCCTTGATCCTTGGTGCTTGGTCATGCTCAACTAGCAGTTTACTGTTCAAAACTCGTGCGTCTAGGCATAATCTAATTGATCCATTTGGCTTGGCCACAGCCAATATTGCGTTTAAGTACGGGGTTGCTGCTTTTCTTATCATGCCGGAATCTAATAAATTACTAATGATGTCCTTCACCTGAGCAAAATGTTTCTCTGGGATCGGGTACAATTTACTCTTAAATGGGGTCCAGTCGGTAACTTGCATGGCATACTGGAAATTTAAAACTTTTCCAGGGATGGTGTCGAAAGCTCCTTTATGATGTCTCAAAATTTATTCTAATATTCTTCTATCAGGTTCCCCTACTATTGCCTCCTTAAGCCGTTGCTGAAGTAAAATTTCAAATTTGGATCCGCTAATTTCCTCTTCCGCCAAATGTACCCAAAGTTCCTGCGAAATATCTCGGCTGTCAATTTCAACCACTGCTGTCTGGCTTACTCGTTCCTCCGTCAAATTCTTATCTCCGATCGCCTCATTAGTGCATTCTTCAATGACTCAAGTATTCGCCTCTCTCTCTAGTGGACTTTCTTCCATGTTCAAACCCACATGACTCAACCCCTCAACTTGTTTGAAATTCACAGTGTTATTATGTAAGTCAATTATAGCATGAAAATCACAGATAAAGTTGGCTCCCAAAATGACGTTATAATTCATCTTCGGTATCACGATGAATGTTTGCGAAAATGTGTGGTTTAATATCTCCAGGTCTAAATATGCTTGGTGCTTGCAAACTATGGTCTTGTCAGGAATGACCCCTCTGACTTTCATTAATGGTACAGGCATAATTGGAACGGTTTGTTTACTTCCGATTTCTTTCAACAATACTTCCGTGACTAAGCTCACCTGGCTACCTGTGTCAATTAAGCACCTTACTCTAATACCTCCAATACGTGCATAAATAATCGGTAATTGTCTGATGACATTTTCTCGGTCCTTCACCACTTCCTCCAGGCAATTGTCCGGTAATGCTACCCACTCTTCTATGTTTGCAACAATCAACTCTTCCTGCTCCCTGGTGTCCTCCGTTCTCAGGCTATCTGGTTTTGGTTTATTCGAGGTTTTTTTATCCTGGGACCCATTCGTTGAGTTCCGCCGGTTGTCATCGCGCCTCTCCTGCTGTCGTAATAAGCTTTCTGCCCCCGCTCCTTGGTGATTATCCGGGCTCAGCCTATTTGCCATCGCACGCCCCCACTTCTCTTTCTCCATCTCTTCGGCATTTTACTCATCCAAGTACTTCTGTGATTCGACGTACCGCTCATTCCAATCATTGCGGTAGTCTCCCTGATTATCTTGACGATAATTCCTCGTGTTGTTCCACCTGCCATCTCCGTTCCTTTGGTAAGGTCTACCCTGCCTTGGGTTTCCCCTCCAGTTGATATACTCTCGCTGGTACGTCCACTGATTGTGCTGGTGCTGATTATTATGATTATAGTTATCTCGGCGATTCTGGAAGTTCCTATTATTTTGATTGAATTGATTTCGGCCATCATACTCTTGCCGTCTTGGTGTAAATTGCGTTCCGGTAGATTGTGTTTTTGTTTGGTTACTCTGGTGGTGATTAGTTTGGTGTCCCTGAACCACTTCAGCTGTGTTTACACACTCCATGTTCCTTCTCCCTGTCTGCGGACTAACCATACTCGTCTCATCTAGATGGCGGAGTAACTCTTCAGCCTGAACTGCGGTCTTAATATTACCGGCCACTAACAACTGCTGAATATTCATTGGAAGCTGCTTACCAATGGTTAAAACCAGGTTTTCCTCAGTAGGGGGGTCGTCAAAATCCCGGAATTTAACCAACTGTTGGCTAAAGAATTCGGAAAATCTGGTGGGATGTGTGCTGTGATATTTCCTAGTGTATAAATCCATTCTCAACCCCTGCTGCAAAGAAGGACTCCAGAACTTTCTCAAGAACGCCTCTCTAAACTGTGCCATGTCGGCAAATGTGTATTTAAAACTCTGGAACCAGATTAAGCTTGGGCCCTCCAAAAACTTTTCCACAAGTCGCAACTGTTTTGCGGGACTGACGTGTTGATCGTTAAAGTAGTCATCCAGCTGACGTAAAAATGCTTTGGGAGTGGATCCTGTGTTCTCCCTGAATTTATCGGGTTTGAAATCATTCCCCCTAATTACCTGTATCACTTGGGCAGGTGCTAAGCCGGGTTGTGGCGTTGACGTCTCCCCTCTGTAATGTTGGAACGTGTCGCTCGTTATCTTAGGACTTTGACCTCGGCTCGTATCCTCAGCCAGCTTCAAGCCCACCGGACTTCCAATGCTTCCCTGTTTGCCTACTGTGTTTTCTGCAGAGAATAAAGTTGCGTTTTCTAATGACCTTATCTCATCCTTAATTATGAGATCTGTGTGTTCTTGGAGTTTGGACTTCATGTTTTCCTCAAAAGCCTGCACTCTAGAATTGTATTCTCCTAGCCGCTTTAAAATCGTCAGCCTGTCTTCTTTAGTTTCCTTTACCTGCTGCTCCCAATCTTTCCGGATCCTGTTCTTCAAACTGCTAATTTTTTCTTCGCTCCTTTCCTGATTCTTTTCTATCTGGTCCCCTATCTGCTCTTGTATTAGCTGCTGAGTCTTGACTAATTGTTCTCCTACCTCTTCTCGTATTTGCTCTTGTGTTTTAACTAATTGTTCTCCGACCTCTTCTCGTATTACCTGCTGGGTTTTAATTAATTGGTCTTCCAAGTTTTCCTGATTTTTATTTAGCTGGTCTTCTAGGTTTTCACGCAAGTGCATACGTTCTTTCTCTGTTTTGATTTCGAGCTTATCGATTTCCTTTATTAATTCGAGTACGTTACTATCGACTGAATTAATCTGTTCCTGTAATTTATCCTGTGTGCTTTTTATTCCAGCCGTGTTGTTTGCGCATGCTGCCTCGATTTTTTTTAATTTTTCGGCTACCATTTCATCGAATTGTATAAGTTTATTGTCGAATTTGGATTCCAAGTTCTTAATTTCTCCTAATTGTTTTGCGTTATTTTCCGCTACCTCATCTGCCAGTTTCTCTAATTCTACCCTAGTACTTTGGTTTATGTCATGGGTGATCTTTTCTAACTGCTCTGTTTGTGTTATTGCCTGTTCTGATAGTTTATGGTTCAATTCGTTTAATTGTTTATCGGTATCCAATTTCTGGACCTGCAATTTTGAAGTTATGTTACCGCTCATGTCTTGTAACTGTCTTTCACTGTTCTTTAACTGTTCTTCCGTTTTCGCGGACATCTGCTCTAATTGTTCTTCCGTTTTCGCGGACATTTGCTTTAACTGTTCTTCCGTTTTCGCAGACATTTGCATAGACATCTGCTCTAACAACCCTTTGATTTCTTCGATGCTAGCCATCGAACAATACACAAATATAACCGGAGAAAAACAGGGTCATGCGCCGGGATTTCAGTCATACACACGTACACATGTCTTGATATTTAAATACTACTGATTCTAATTTAATAAAAGTTTCAGTAATCAAAATTTACTGAATAATGACTCTTATTTCCAATCAACAAAATAACTCCCTTGTGATCTGCTTTTAAATTCCTAACCAACAGAATTTACGAACGACACCAATTAACCGAAGTTAATTAAATGTAAAATATAAGGCAACCTGTTCCTGCTTTGACTGAGTTCAATAATATGCAAATTTTCTAATTTTAATGCCGGGCGCCAGAACAAGTTAATAACAAATACAATATCAACTTCTAACCTTGTTCAATATTTCTAACTTTAGGAACTCAGTGATTTTACTAATGCACATGGCGGTACAACATCGCCTCAATTTACTGAATTTACTTTTGCCCGCTTGACCTGGCATCATTTCTCAACGAAATAAATATGAGATCAGCAAAGCAACAACAACAACAATCCCCACTTGGGCAGCCATTTTTGTTTTATGAACCCTTGCAAAGAAGCTTACGAGACTCTGTTTCGGGGGGTGTAACAGTCCATTTCGTAAGTTGTTGTTAAAGCGCTTCATTGACATGCAGGGTAACATATAACAAAATAACATGCAGGAAGAAGTGAAGCCAGGGTTATAACAAATGAATTTAATGACAGATCAGCTATTTACAAAATGAAATAAACAAACAAAAACTCCCAAAATGACTCCCACTGAATAAATTAACTTGCCAAAACTAGGCCTAATCTCAGGAGAGATTATTAATCGGACCAAATGTCCCAAAAATCAACAATGACAATGTGTAACGTGTGTGGCTGTTCTACATGCTTAACGATGAGTACAAATGAATGCACGATTCGTCATCATCCGGATAAACTTTCAGAAGACGAATCTGCATTGCTTAGAGCTAGACAGACGCGGGGAACAACTATACACAACTTTAAACTAAACCGACACGTCCTATACTAAATAAACAACAAATAATTTCCGCTTGAAATTGGAATCAAGAACTGCCGTAGCAAAATATTACTGCCTAAAAATTAGGACTTCTCAAAAATCAACACAAGTAAGTTAACACGTGACCAACAAAAGAAACACACATATGACCGCCTGTCATTTTTACAAGTAAATACAACTACACCACACGGGTGTCACACACACTAACATGAACTGAGTCATAGAAAAATCACTAGGCTCAAAGCCAACATTTACATCATTAACACAATATTCCATCCATACGACATGCAATAATTCGTAACAAACGTGGCGAACTCCCCAATGAATTATGGTCCAAATAACCATCACAAAAGAACAGGTTTGCTAATGATAGCTTAATAGGGGTCAGTCGGTCAACAGGACTGCCTAACAAAATAAGTCACCCAGGCTAGACGGGCGCTAATTGGAAATCTGCACATCTGTCAACCCACGAGTCAATAACCTCGACATCGCAAGGCACGGGATCGAGTCTCGAAGAAGCGTGCCCCAAAGCACAATATATACGTGTGTGTGTGTCAGAACAAAATATATCTCAGAATTTCCCCTAGGATATCCAAGAATCAGCATTGGACAAGGTACAGTAGCCTCCGCGGAGCGCCCTGCCTTTCCATCAAAAATACAACAAGAACAATATGAGGGCGGTAGCACCATCTACCCCTCATCGCGAAGAATCAAAACACACACTTGACACAAGAACACACACAGAATCACACGTATGGGTTTGACAGAAACCTGAAATAAATGACATAAATATTTTTCCACCAGCTTGCGCTTCCGTTCTAGTCTGTGACTAACGAACCTGAAAAGGACTAAAAAAAATCTAAAAAAATTAGAACTAAGGTGTTCTACAATTACATCTTAATTTGTTGCGCTCGGCAACCCTAGTATGATTAATAACCTGTTCATCAAACATCTTACAATAATTACCTCCCTTTCCTATCAAAAATATGAACTTTAATAAAGCACCACTTATCGATTGTAACGAGTTTCACATCCGCATGGATAAAATCAAATACACGCGCCGTGTACACTAAATATGACTCCAAAGAAAAATATACAACAAACAACTTTGGCCACGCGCCAATGTACATTTAAAAAAACAATAGTGTCGGTGCACAAAAAAATCTAAACACGAAAAAGAATAAATGAACTATTTACAACGTTCCCCCGCCTTATCTAACTACATATTGAGTAAATCAATTTTTGTACATCACCGTATCAGCTTGCAGAACATATGACCTCCTTCCCGGCTCATTTCCCTCCGGGAATTTAGCCCTCCATCGTCGACGTCGTCGAAGAAGCGATGCACATCAATCCGTCTCCTGACCACACGTCGGACATCTTGGCGTAGTCTCTTGGACAGAAATGTTCAAGGTTAATAATTGCCTAGCTATAATCGCTGTGAGTTACTACTTTCACTCACGATTGTCCTATGCGATTAATGATCGAAGACTTTCCCTATCTTAGCATTCGCTTACACACGCACAATTATCACTTGAAAAATACAATACAAAATTTACATGAATTATACACTTTGAACATATTGTCACTGGCTTAAAAACAAGTCTTAAACATGACTGTCTCGCAGTCCTTATCTCGCTAGATATCTCCACTGCTCTACGTGAACCTTGCTCGCTTTGAGCACTAATTGGAATGTTAGTAAAGTCTTGCCCATTAAGAGCTGAAAATCGTGACGCAGACTGGCGTGACCCTTGCTCACCAGAGCTCAAACAGTTGTCACTAGTATGATTATTAAGAGCGGTAAATCGCGAAGCAGACTGGCGTGACCCTTGCTCACCAGAGCTCAAAACAGTTGTCTTCGAAACAGCATCTCCTCGATCAATTTATTGGAAACTGACAGAATCAGGTGGAGTGGGGACAATTAGGAAAAATATTCTAGAGTTTTCATCTCACAAACTTGGGACTAGTATCAAACTTCATCATTTTATTCAAACGTCTCAGCGCACTTATGCGGAATTATTTCGGATCGGCGGTTCTTTAGATAAGCGTTTCCGCGCCTTTTTACAGGGTACGCCACCCATCGCGTGGTTTTGGCGTGGTCTCATCTGATTGGGTGATTCAATCCTAGGTCGGTTGAAACTCACTCGTGACCATCTCCTAATGACTCCAATTTTGGTGCGCGTTGTTACACAATTTGTCCTTGAACTCGGCTTACCCGGTCGTCTTCAAGAATAACTACCAAGCCTGCTCCTGTGGTAATCATTGCAACACACTAACTCGGCTTCCCCTTTGTCAATTTCCACATGTACTGCCTAGGCCTCAGCAATAATAATAATAAATCATGAATACTTATTTATCGCAGATTAATAAGGGTTCAATACAATTGGACCTCGTAGTGCCCACAACAATAAGACATTAATATATTACAATGTGGACAGTATGCATAATAACTATTCAAACATTGGTTTTTTGTTGTTGTTTTTTTTTTTTCGAACCAAGACGCTGTGTTGCTTCTTGCAGGCGCTGTATTGAGTCGTCCGTCTTTCCACTTGTGAAGACTTTCTCACCTTCCCGCTTTCGTCTGCCCGCTAAGGACATGTCTGTGAACATAGGGGGGACCAAATAACTACTCTCATATGTATTAGATGGTACTTCTGTAAACAGAAAGAATGATGCTCGATCGTTACGTGGGAACTACTGAAGCGATAGATGTCGTGGCTTATGAGGGTGCCTACAGCCTTCCAAACCATCGACACTGTGTAATAAAAGTCAATCAGTGCAGAATTGATTGTTTGTGCACAGTGATGCAACTCCATCCTACTGACAGACATAAGAAAGTATACCCGGTTTGAATAACCTAGGATGTGACCGTACGTACCTGACGTTATGAATGCTACCTGTGAACTGCACTTGAGAATGCGTGCTGCAACCCTCCTGCCATGTGTCCTGATGAACTTCGGCAGCTGCAGACTGTGGAAATTCAAAAGGCACTATCTATATCTGAAACAGACAATTTACAGGTGAGTCTCGTGGGCATCTGGCGGTATTCATCTTACGTTATAAGGCTTAATCCTGCGTACGTGCACCTTGTCACGAGCGGGTTTACCCCTCATCGTGATTTCCACCACGTAAGTGACATCCGACACTTTCCGAATGACCTTGTATGGCCCCTTCCATTGCGGGCGTAAGAAGTCAGAAATGTGCTTCTTACGGGAAGGCGTCCAAACTAATACGAGCTGATTAGGCTGAAAGTCCTTCTCCGTCCTGGTCCTGTCGTAGTAGGCCTTCTGTTTCACCTGTGCAGTAGTAATGGCCTGCTTCGCCAATTCTCTAGCTTTCTGCATTTTCTGAAGACGCTCGGCATTATCCGCATCCGTGTCTATCGGTAGATAGCGGATGTCGGGCGGCAATCGCGCCTCATAGCCGTGGAGCAAGTAATGTGGGGTATAACCTGTTGCAGTCGCCTGCGATGTGTTATAGGAGAACACCGCAAAGGGTATATACTCATCCCAGTCCGTACCTGTTTCATTGGTGAACATGGCAATGATTTTGGCGATAAACTTATTCATCGCCTCTGTCAATCCGTTCGTTTGTGGGGAGAAGCTGGTCGTGTTGATAGGTTGCACCTTTAACAATGTCAAGAGCTGCTGGATGACCTTGGACATAAAGACTGTCCCTCGGTCCAAGAGTATCTCACTAAAGATACCAAAACGGCAAATGATTTCTAGTAAAAATTGAGCTACTTCCTCAACGTTTGCTTTAGGCACGGGTTTGGCAATGACGTAGCGTGTAAGATACTCCATTGCCACTATGATGTATTTATTCCCGTTTTTTGGATTTACAAATCGGCCCCTTAATATCGATGCCGATGCGATTAAATATACGTCCTGGCGATATGGGTTGTAAAAGCCCATGTCGTTTCGGCTTGCGCTCCTTGTACCGTTGACATGTGTCACAGGACCTAATATATTTAAATACATCATCTTTTAACCCTGTCCAGTTATATTTGGCCTTTATCTTGTGATAACATTTATAGATCCCTTGATGTGCACCCCCCAATGGGTCATCATGGTGCGCCTGGATAATGGGACCTTTCAGGGCCTCAGGTACCAACAGTGGCATGTCAGTGTCGGCTTTGCCCTGTTGTTTGATACGTAAGATGCCTGATTTATCAATGATATAACGCCTGGCCAAACGCGCGTACGCCACTGGTGCAGTATCGGGTTGCTTGATAGCTTGCATGATCTGCTGTAAGTGAGCGTCCTTGAGCTGCTCTTGTAGGATGACGTCATTGTTTACAATAGCATACGTTGGTACCTCCAGACAATCGTTCGCTATTTCATCCTTGGCCTCCAACACTGACATGCGAGAGAGAGCGTCTGCGTCACCGTGCATGGCGCCTTTCTTGTGAATGACCTCAAAGTCAAAATCAGCCAGTTTCAATATAAATCTATTGAGACGGGAATTCGGGTTTTTGAATTTGTCCCAATATGTGAGACTCGCATGATCGGTAACGACCGTAAAATGCACGCCATGGAGGTAGGTGCGGAAGTGATTAATGGCCCAAGCGAATGCCAACAATTCACGCTCAGTGGTCGAATACCTTGATTCAGTCTCAGTTAACTTCCTGCTGGCGTAGGCGATCGGTTTCCTTTCCTTGAGCTCATTTTCTTGCAGTAATGCAGCTCCTGCGCCATGCTTACTGGCGTCCACAAGCAGGAAAGTGGGCCTCGTCTCATCGAAATGACTAAGGAGGGGTGGTGTTGTCAACTTATGTTTGAGCGTATTAAAAGCCAGCTCGTGTTCCTTCGTGAAAATAAAACGAGCTTTTTCCCTCGTGAGATCAGTCTCGAGAATTGGGCCAGAAATTTGCGGTAATATCCCGCGAGACCAAGAAAGCTGTGAAGTTGCTTTAACGTCGTGGGCGTCGGGATGTCCTTCACACACCGGATTTTGTCCTCATCGGGTCTAATACCTTCCTGGGTTACGATGTGGCCTAAGATTTTAATTTCATGGTGCCCGAAATGACATTTGGAAGTCTTCAGCATGATGTTGGCCTGTCTCAATGGCTTGAAGAGCTCCTCGAGGTGGCGCAAGTGTTCCTCGAAAGTTTTGGAAAATACTGTCAAATCATCGATATACGTGAGCACAGAGTTCCACTTAATTCCGGCCAACAACTTGTCCATAAGGCGCTGAAAACATTGAGATGCGTTCATAAGCCCCATTGGAAGTCGGCGGTATTGATATAAACCGTTTTCAGTGACAAACGCGAGCTTATGTCTGTCCTCCTCGTGGACTGGGATACTCCAGAATCCTGAAAACGCATCTAGGGTACTAAACCATTTGGCCTCACTGAGCCTGTCCAAATAGCTATCAGTGCGCGGCAAAGGGTAGCTATCAGGTTCAATGATTTTATTCAGTCTGCGGTAGTCCGTGCAAAAGCGATATGATTCATCTCTCTTTTTGGTTAGGACCACCGGTGCCGCATAGTTGCTAGAACTATTTTCAATAATTCCTGCATCAAGCATTACTTTCACCTGCTCGTCAAATATCTGTCTCTCACGCTTGCTAACCTTATAGGGTGCTTGATGTAACGGGGTATTATGTTTGAGGTGTACGCGATGCTCTATTAAGTTCGTTTCGCGTAACTGTTTTATTGATGTGGCGAAAATGTCGCTGTATTTGTCTAGGAGTTGAGCTAGACCGTGTTTCTGCTCTGGTGTGAGATCACCATTAATGTTATATGACGTCACGTGGTCGTGCGGTGCAATGCTACCCTGCTTTACCGGAACGTGGATTGTTTCCTGTGATACATCATTAATCCATCCGATGGTGGAATTGTTAGGGATGAGAACAATATTGTCACCCCAATTCATTAACGTTACCTTGGTAGCCTGCAAGTGGACTTTTTCCGCCGGTATAATAATTTGTGGATTCTGCTGTATTGGAGATTTATTCACGAAGGTGTATAGCTTCTGAATGGATGGTCTATATGAGAGTGTAATCGCCACCTGAGAAATGGATTTTGGGGGTAGGGAGATATCCTCCCTGGTGGCTACTCAGATATTATGTGAAAAAATAAAATCTGTATTAATGTTTGATAGCCTAGCGATCTCTCTGTCCGTTTCCGTATGACCTGTCCGATTCGTTTGTTTGAATTGGCAACTTATCGTCCCCTTCTTTGTGTTGAGATGCAGTGACTCGTCTGTGAATTTAATGTTGACTTTGTACTTCGCCAAGAAGTCAGTCCCTATGAGACATGCTGCTGCGAGATCCTTGATTACATGCATAGAGAAGGAAGTGGTAAATTCTTAAACTGGATTTTCACATAGGAGGTCCCTGCAATTTTCAAGACTTCATTGTTGGCAGCAATGAGTATCGATCAACGCTTCAGTCTTTATGCCGTTAATTCTGGTCTGAATCTTGACCGGTAAGCTCCTAGCATGTTGAGCTGGGTTGTTTACTCCGAGCAAGCCATGTCTGACGTCACTATCTAGAGGTGGGCATTGAAGTGGAGTGGACGGTATTGTATTGCAAACATCTGTTGCGGGTGTTTGACTTGCGCACGTGTCGTGCTGATAAGCAGTGACACTAGTCGTGTGCTGAGCGTCAGCTAACTTGGCCGTCTCCGTGCGTGTGGGAGTCGTATGACAAAGTGCTGATTGTTGCGAGGTGTCATCTTCGGCTGTGTAGTCGGCAGGATGCACCGCTTGCACAGGAAGTGCTGCCTGTTCGGAAATGACATTTCCGTTGGGAATGTTCTCCCGAGTTTCGCTAACGTGGAAAGTCAGGTCCGTGCCCATAGCGTACTTTTGCCGCCGAAAGGTTTGGCCTCGTAACTTTGGCCCTTCCCTGTAGCCATCGGAACGAGCATTGTCCCTGCCTGTCGTGGGTTCGTGGCCCGAGTTCCCTGGACTTCCTTTCTGCTGTATGCTGCTAGTACCACGTGTCGCGATGGGCTTAGGGATCAGTGCCCGGTAGTGCCCCGCATTAGGCGGCCCCGTGAAAAGTAAATGTATATCATCATGAAACCCAATACACTGTAATCTAGGTTTATCAGAGTCCAGCACGTGTACGTGTATATTACACTCTGTGGCCCTGGATAAAGCTAGTACCTCTGCTGAGGATCCAAAAATGCCATTTTGAAGCATGTATGCCACATATGTCTCGGGATTTGGAAATAAATTTTCCAGGCTGTCGGTAGCAAAATTGGCAAATTCTATCCAATGGTCGTGTATGTACTGCGCAGCTTTCTTGCGCAGCACATGGTGATCCTGTTCCGTGCCATACAATAATGCACTAACCGCACGAAACAGACAATTCCCATCTCTTGCGACATCCCTTATATTGTAATTTCGTTGGAGGTCTCCACCGGCCAAAATCGAGTTTATTATGAATGTGTGTGGGACCTCCGTACCTATTTTTCCGCCCTGTTATTTGAGTTCGAACTTTTCGATGGGCGAAAAATCCTTCGTTCGCCACAAGAAGAGCATGCTCGGCAGTTATTGCATCGGCCGTCCCTAGGATCGTTTTGATCTATTCGGGATCCCGATTGGGTCCTACCTTGTGTAGCCGTGGTTTGCGTGGCCCTAGAGGCTCTCTGCGCCTGGTATTCCCTCCGTGGATTCTGATACCTGGGCGTTTGGTATTCATTTCTGCGCCTCGGGTTTTGTACAAGCGCTATGCTAATCTTCTCCATTTGCTGCGTGATCTGATCGACCTGTTGTTTCAGATTTGTCACGTCAGCCTGCTGCAGGCGTGATTCGATATTTTTGCTTATCAGTCTTTGCTTTTGCTCAGCCGTGATCACGTTTGCCCGCAGTTGCTCTAAAGTGTGGGGATTAATCTGGAGTATTTTGTCTGCGATGGCAGGCCTCATACCCTTAATTATATATTGGATTTTCTCCCCTTCAGTCATGAGAGGGTTAAAGCGTTTGCAAAACTGCAGTTTATAATTTATATAAACGTTGTGTGGTTCCGTAGGACCTTGTGTCCTGTTTCGCAGCGCGTCGTACAACTCGTCTTTGTCCTGGATCTGCGCGAATTCCGCTATGAAGTCTTGCTGGAGCTTGTTCCACGTTAATTGTGGTTCATGTTGCTCATGTACATCGTACCAGACAAGTGCTGCCTCTTTAAGATATGCTGAGAACAGTCGCACTCTTTCTGTGTCCGCCCAGTCATTGATTTGCGCTATACGATTGAATTCCAAAGGTATTCTTCTGGGTCCTCCTTATGAGTGCCCGAGAATTTGTCCGGTTGGAAGAGGGGGTACCGGATGTGGTGCGCCATTTCCATGTGCCTATTGGGAACTATCGCCGGTGGCGTAAGTACTTCGCTAATCGTGGGCTCAAATGTCGCCAGTGTCATGCGAATGATTTCGCCCAGAGTTGCACTCACTGTTATGATGTCAGCCACCAAATCGTCAGGCTTTTCAGTATTAGTCGCGTCGTGAATATGCGCGTCTAAATGAATGATAAGTTCCTGGAGATTGCTGTAGATCTCCTGTGTCTTGATCACTTGTTGTTGGGTGTGACTCGCGTCACATGAATCAGTGGAGCATGCATCCGCCTCGTCAGCCTCAGCTTGGGCGCGAGCTCGTGTTTCGGGTGGGCCAGGGTTAAATCGCGCGTTAGGGTGGTTGATTTTCAGTGTTAATATTTTATCCTCTAATTGCGATATAACGTGCCCAACGTTGATATCAGTGATGTATTCCGGGTTTCTCAAGATGATTTTAGGTCTGATAGGCTTGGGATTAGCCGTTATAAATCTTACCCATTCTTTTAAAGAATTCGCCATTCAGATCAGACCGCGAAATACCACACTAAAACATATCCCCCCCCCCCCTACTCCATACATAAACACAGTCACGAACACTCTTAATCTATGTTACAGTATACAGTTATTATTATCACTAGCCCTAAGTTCCCCAAAACCAGTGTTAAAAGCTAGGTGAGTAGATCCAAGCATGCACATGCACGTTAGTTATAGGGTGGACGGTTTGGTTTATAATGACGTGAATGTGCTGTAAATCGCAGATAAACATCGGAGGATGAATCACGGTAACCGTAGCGTCTCCACCATTGTTTTGATACGGCCTCTAACATTGTTGTGATATCAATGTGGCGTCTATCCTTGTAATGGCCCTGCCTGAGTGCATGGACTTACGCCATAGGCCACTCAGGAGTTCTTTAACTTCACTTACCTGGATCGTTATGGTTGGGGGTTCTTCAATCTCAGGTAAGGGGTCGTTACCGTGTCCTTGTCGATTTTCTTACCCACGATTAACAGCACAACCCTTAAGCTAAAAGAGGGGGAACTGAGGGAGATGTGGGAACACGGGGTTGTTCCCCAATAAAAGGAGATCTCTGGTGTACTGCCTATTTATTCCTTCTAGGTATCCGAAGGAATCCACCGTGCAGATACAAGGCCCGTCTCATAAGATTTCGTCACACTGAATAATAATAGACACTGTTTGATCTCACCTGATCCTTCACTCAGCCTCTGCTCAATTACTGCTCGATCTCAGTCCCCTAGGTCGCCGGGTGCCCGGTCACAGTTCCACGATCCCCGATCGTCAAACTTACGTCGCTCTCGTTTCCGCTGCCTTCACGGACAGTCCTCCACTCTCGCCGTCTGCTCCCTCTCTCTCAACTCTGACTGACTGAACCCCCACCACATCTGGGGTCGCAGCTTATAAGCACAAAAATCGCAACACCTGCGTGCTTACATAGCACCTCCTTGCAGATTCTCAAGATCTGGATTGAACCGGGGTTGCACGTCCGGTGTGGTTCAAGGCTAAACCAAAACCGGGACATGACAATATGCTCTCGCGGACATTTTTGTAGAACTTTTCATGCTGAACAATTCTTGCCCTCGTAGTACATAGATATTTTTAACGGTTTGCCCAGCGTAAGCTTGAAAAGCGCATTGACGCGATGTGTTTGTTTTTTTTCGTCTTTTTCACTGAAATCGTTACTGCTCGGCATCCTTTGATTATAAATAAATTATTTTCTACAGAAATCTTTCTCGATATATCCTTTTCAGAATGGTGAAAACCACATCAAAATCCATCTAGATGTCCACCCGTTACATCCAAAAACGACAGTAGCGACACTCGAGCGCAGTAATAGAAGAGAGAGAATTTGAATTTTGAATTTGAATTTATTGTTTCTCTTATACAGGCCACTGAGGCTACAAAGCCTCTTTATGCAGCTCTCTTCAGAGGGCGGTTAAATAGAATAGAATAAATGAAGAAAGAAAAAACTTAACCTATACATACAGTTGACAATAGAAGTTCTTGTTATTACATCCGTTCACCTTGAACATGATAATTGTATAGCTGATAGATTACAATGAAGGGAGTGTTTTATCGCTCTGATAGGAAGTCCTGAATACTGGTGCAATTTATATTTATTCCAGAGAATACTAGCTGAAATACGGAATGAACCTTTGCATTTTTCGGTTCTGTGATGAGGTATCTGGAGCATCTGTGCAGTGTGTCTATTCGCACGGTTATGCACTGATTGCATGGGAGTTAGTGTGCAGTAAATATAAGACGGAATTTTGAATTTTAGAATTTTTATCACAGTCAGAGCCATGGCATACTGTCTTCGTTCCTTTAACTTAAGCCATCCAATCTGGACGTAAAATGGAGTTATATGAGACTCTCTTGGTACATTGAGAACAAACCTCAAGCAAGCATTTTGCATTCTTTGCAATTTTGTATTGAGGACCTCTCCCATAACATGGTAAATTATAGATCCATAGTCAAATATTGGTAATATCAAACTCTGTATCAGTATCTTTCGTACATTTTGAGGCAAATAGAAGCAAGTTCGCCTAATTTGATATAATGACGATGCAACCCTTTTCAGAATCATGTTTGTGTGATCCTGCCACGATAATCGAGAGTCAAAAATAACTCCCAGATTTCTTACTGCTGACTGATACGGAACTGTTTGGGATGCAAGCTGTAAAGGTGGTACTGGGTCAGGTAGGGAACTGAGTAATTTGGTATAGCCGATGATGATCGGTTGCGTTTTTTCGAAGTTAAGTATTAGATTATGATCGAGTGCGTACTGAGATAGGCTTTGAATGTCACTGTTAATTAGTGCTACGTTCAAATGAATGGATTTCAGATCCGCGTGTAGATATAGCTGAAGGTCATCTGCGTACATATGATGTTGACAGAATTTAAGGACAGATGGAAGGTCATTTATATACACGGAGAACAGGAGTGGACCAAGGACCGAACCCTGCGGCACACCTGTTGTTACTTCACACCATTCTGAAACATTGTCATCTGCTAGGACTACTCTCTGACATCTGCTTGCTAGGTAAGACCTAAACCAGTTCGTTACTGACTTTGAAAGGCCTAGATTTCTTAATTTAACTAGTAGGATCTCATGGTGAACTCTGTCAAAAGCTTTGCTGAAATCGAATAGAGATAATATAGTTATTTCCTTCCGGTCCATTGCTAGACGAATGTCGTCTGTGACTTTGATAAGGGCTGTCAGGGTACTATGTTTTGATTTTTATCCAGATTGGTTCGGGTTTAGGATATTGTTGGAATTTATATATTCATAAAACTGATCAAAAACAATCCGTTCTAACGCTTTCCCAATTGCACACAATATACTTATTGGTCTAAAGTCACTACAGTTTAAGGCGTTCGTGAATTTTGGTATTGCTTTGATGTTGGCTTTTTTCCATTGTGTCGGATAAATACCCATTTGCAGGCTATAGTTAAATATATGCAATAAAACTGGCATGAGGAGGTCCATATTCCTTTTCAATAGCGTAATAGATATACGATCTGGTCCTATGGCTTTTGAAGTTATCCTAAATATTGCTAAATGAATGTCCTCAGGATATATATAGCCAAAATGAAATTCTTCCCGTCGGTCAGTAAATTTTTCCCTGTAGTTAGCAACAGTTGACAAAACTCTATTGCTGTCTACAACGGTTGATACGTTTAAATAATGCTTATTAAGCTCATCAGCGCTCATTGTTGGGTTATTGCTTTTGTGTCTGGAATTTCCAACACCGAGAGTTTTTGTAGCTCTCCACAAAGCCGAAGAGTTTTTAGCTGAATTAATTAGCGAATAAGTGTAACGTATCTTTGTATTACGAATAACTTGCTGGGTTCTGTTGCGTAAGCTTTTGTATTCTACAATGTCCTCGGGTTTCTGTGTTCTGTTGCACTTCTTTCTGGCTCTATTTCGAGATCTTATTAGATCTTTTATTTCTGTGTTGATCCAGGCAGCTGGTGCGTGCCTCACGTTAGCTGAGCGCACTGGGGCATGTCGATCATATAAATCAATTAAAAATGTGTTCAATGTTTCTACCTTCTCATCTATAGTTTGCTGCTCGAAAACAGTGTGCCATGGAACTGAGATGGCATCGGCCTTAAACCTTTCATAATTAAACCTGCTGAAGTCTCGAAAAGTTCGAATACTGGGCTTATATTTTGGAGTTGACAGGGTATATACTGCGTATAAGAGATCATGTGCTGAGAAGCCAGAAGCAGCAGTTTGGCCAAACTCAATCACGTGCTCATTGCAGTTGGATGCTATTAGATCCAGAGTAGAAGAGGAGGTTGCAGTGTGATGTGTATCTTGATACGGGAGCCACGACAGATTGCAAGTATTTAGAGTTTCTACTATGTTTTTCGTTTCAAATGTAGCCGACCCAAAATGGGCATTCAAATCACCGGCTAATATTACATACTTATAACTAAAAATGTGGAGAGAGAGAGAGAGAGAGAGCGTTGCAGCAGAAGAGAGATAAAACGATATCATCACCTTTCACTGTAACACATTTTCACGAACGTCACAGTATTCCAACAATGAACTCTATTTGACGTTGTCACATCAAAAATAATGAAAAGAAATCTATCGGAGTTTCACAGTGTTCACATCTGATGGGTACACAGTCGTTATCAAATGAGATGTAGATTGTGATCTTCTCCATTTAGGAGTTACTCCTTGTGTGTTATAATTAGACACACTGATGTTTTTGGAGTTACTAATAGGGATATCAGAAACAGAGGTACTAGCCAAATGTAATGTATGACTACATTCATTATCATATGACAGCTACTTTTGCTCTTTTTTTCTGTTTCTTTAGTTTCATGTTTAGGTTTTTCAATTATGTTTTGACTTCCGCAGGCTGACTTTACTGTTTGTAACTTCTGTTGAAGCGATCTGCACCTCACATTTACTGAGAAGTAGGATTCTACCAAGGTGATTTAGATTACTCTCAAGCTCATCATCTGATCTGTCACTATCAGCATCAGTTTCACATCCGTCATCAGGAGGTTCAACGTAGATCACCTACTCCTCTCCATATATTGGTTCTTCCTCCAAATCTTGCAGTATTTCACTCACCGTCAAGCTAGAAAGGGATTAAAAATGTCTGAAAACAGTTAAGTAGTACACCCTGTGCAAAGCGTCCGATTACCAGGACAGCCATATTTACAAGCTTCTATCACCTCAATTATAAGATGTAAATGGCATAAAACTCAGCAATTTTTCTAGGTTTGTGCCGTGTCTTGTGCAGGGTTTTGCCTAGGACACCAAGCTGGCTCATCAGTGGGCTCTTGGCGTCCCCGCCCAGACCCCACAGCAGTAGCGAACTGCGCGCTAGCTCCCTTTTTATGCAGCGCACCTGCGCCTCTTTACTGCGAGAACTAATTCTCAAGCAGCCATAACCTCCCTATGAAAGCTCCCTAGGGAGGAAATCTCTTGAGTGTGGTTTACCTGGGGATTTCCCCAATCCCTCCAGGCAAATACCGGGATAGCACCTTACTTCAAATCCTGGGGCACCTACCTCATCCCTGTCCCTAGTACAGTTACACACACAACAGTACTACAGTCATCACATTGGCACAGGTTATCAGACAAATTACACGCTTAACTATACGGGGCTGATGACCAAATGATCTCAAATCCATCAAATAAATTAACAACTATTATCACAACCTTAGAAACGGGAATAGTATGCGAGAAAAATTTTCTGATTTGCCTTAAAAACAATGCTACCCGCATACCACATTTGTATGAAGGATAGCGCTTAGTACTGACATCAAGGGGCTGAGCTCTTCTGATGGATGAATCACTGTAACCCAAATAACTACGGTACCGACAAAATTATATTGAATACCAGAGACCTAGAGTGTCTTTCAATATACCACCCTTGCCTTTTATTTACTGTGGGACGTGGGTTGGCGACCACGGGACCCCAGCTGAGTCCGGCATTGCTTCCACTTACTTGTGCCGGGCTCCTCTCTGTCTTCTTTCCTGTCGACCTCTCTTGGTCAACTCTTGTTCTCTTCCGAACCCGACGGTATTAGGGTATCCGAGGCCTAGGGAGTCTTTTCCTTTCCCGCCTTAATTGGCCCTTCTCTCATCTTACCTGATCCCTCATTCTTCGTGGGATCAGCCATCTTTTCATTATAGTTCCTTTTCTCCTTAAGATTCCCGCCCTCTTCTTATGAATTGGCTCCCGGTGTCTCTAAATTACATTTTTGTTACCACATTCTGTACGTTTTTTCAATCTACATTGCACTTTGTAAGTATTTTCGATCTAAACTCCATTTTGTAAGTATTTTCAATCTCAATTGCATTTTGTAAGTCCATTATTTTGAATCGCGGGCTTCCACATATTGTGAGTATTTTGAATCTACCATACATTTTGTAAGCATTTTCAAATTCAATTGCATTTAGTAAGTATTTTGAATTTCAATTGCACTTTGTGAGTATTTTGAATCTGAACCGGCCTTTTTCAATCTCAATTGCATTTTGGAAGTATTTTGAACCCCAATTGCATTTAGTACGTATTTTCAATTTCAATTGCATTTCGTAAATATTTTGAATTTCAATTGCATTTTGTTGAGTATTTCGAATCTAAATTGCATTTTGCAAGTAATTTGAACCTAAACTACATTTTGTGTGGTTTTTATTTCATCTAAATTCCTTTGATGAGTATTTTCCTTCTAAATTACCTTTACCTTTTATAAGTATTTCTATTCTTCATTTTGTGAGCCATTTCAATCTGAGTTCCATTTTGTAAGTACAGTATTTTCAGTCCAGCTTGATTTTTGTTATGGTTTTCCATTTCATTGTCATTTTCGCTATCACCCAGACCATTAGGGGCCGATAACCTAGATGTTAGGCCCCTTAAAAACAACACTTATCATCATATTATTTTTTTCTGATGCACTCATTTTGGAGCGGTCAGTCCTGTAATTCCCAGTAATGTTCCCGAAAGGGAGCAGGGTAAATTTCCACCACCCAAGATTATTCCTTCGATTACCCTAAAGCGGTCTACACCCTCAAGGGCAGGAATTACGACCCCAAAGGTTTATCTTTTCTCCATTGAGTTAGTGGCAAACGCCCGTTTTTTCTTTCTGACTTTCTTATTAATAATTTCATCAAAGTGCTTCATCCCATATTTCTTGAGGGCTTTAATATTCACCCTCATCCATTCCCTTTATTCATCAGTTGGTTATGACTCTTGTATTTCCTTTTTGTAACTTTAAACATTTTTTTAGTACGTTTTTACTTTCTTAGCTTTTGCTTACTATAAACCACACTCGTTCCAGGTTCCGTATTGACCATGTTTACAAGAAGTATAACACAATTTTCACTCGCCAAATCAATACTTTACTTTACTAAAATTACTATAGGTACATGTTTCGGAAATATCATTGATTCCAATTTTTCGCTAAAGTGTTTTCCTAGATACAAAATTTCCATTTTTTTACGGATTTTTTCAATATACAGAACTAAAAGGTTTAGATATAATTCCTCCTTATCTCTGTTGTTGTTTGAGTCTTCAGTCTTTTGACTGGTGTGATGTAGCTCTCCATTCCTCCCTGTCCTGAGCTAATCGTTTCATCTCTACATAGCTACCAAACCCTACATCCGAGGCAATCTGTTTAACATATTGTTCTTAAGAACAAGAAAGAAAGTACGAACTGTATTTTTATTTTTGGTTAGGATTTCGATGTCATATGATGTTTCACACCAACATATGGGCTGAAGAAGGAAACATATCAAGTTTCCGAAACATGTACCTATAGTATTTTTAGTAAAGTAAAGTATTCATTTGGCGAGTGAAGATTGTGTTATACTTCTTGTTCTTGCTTTCTAGTTTTCATTGTTATGTGGTGTTACATGAGAATGATACCGACAGGAGTGGCTACGCTGGCTAAAGCGCAGCATTAGGTCATGGGGCCAAGCTCTCTGCTGACTCGGTAGACGCGTGGGTTCGAGACCCACCGTCGGCCGTCCTTGAAATGGTTTTCCGTGGTTTCCCCATTTTCAACACCAGGCAAATGCTGGGACGGTACCTTCTGATAGGCCACGGCCGCTTCCATCCACATCCTTGCCCACTGTCATTCATCTTCATCCATTCCATCTCTCATCCCGACGCGCAGGTCGCCCACTGGCGTCGACTAGAAAGACCTGCACTCGGCCTCTCAGGAGTCCACACGAAAATAATAATAATAATGAGAATGATGAAGATCAGATGGGTAGATAGATTTACGAATGAATAAGTATTAAGACGAGTGGGAGAGGAGAGTTGTTTCTGGCAACTGCTATTGAAGAGAAGAGATAGGTTGGTAGGACACATACTAAGACATCCAGGAATAGCAAACTTAGGGTCGAGGATGAGAACAGTAAGGGTAGACCAAGGTGAGAATATGTTAAACAGATTGCCTCGGATGTAAGGTGTGGTAGCTATGTAGAGATGAAACGATGAACTCAAGACAGGGAGGCATGGAAGCTGCATCAAAGCAGTCGAAAGACTGAAGACTCAAAACAATAACTTTATACTTAGTTTATGTTTTCCCAATTTTCGTTTTGGTTTCACTACTTTTTGATATTTATTTGTTGCTATATAGTTTTTGTTTCCCTGTTTTTCTTTGGTTTCAGTAAGTCCTGTTCTCTATTAGGCTACTTTCGATTTTTGCAAAAAATGAAAGTAGACTTATGAGATCAACACAGGGCGAAAAAAAGTGTGTCTGTCTGTGTGTGTGTATGTGTGTGTGTGAGTCTGTGTGTGTGTGAGTGTGTGTACTCTGAATGTCTGTCCCCCCCTATCAATTCGAACACGGTGAACGCGAATTAAACGAAATTTGGTACAAAGATAGCGCTAGCGAAGGACACCTCAGTGTCATGTTTTATATCGCCGCCATCTCGACGGAAACGTAATGGCGGCCACACAAATGTGCAAAGCTTAAATCAAATTACGACTAACCTAATCATCCGATCTCTACCAAATTTTTCAACAACATACCTCTATGGAGGAAGCATCCATTGACCAAACTAATGGGTCATCAGCCTAATAGTTTGCGGATAGCGGCCATCTTTGTGTCAAAATCGATTCCCCCTATTAATTCAAACACGGTGAAACCGAATGGGACGAAATTTGGTACAGAAGTAGCACTAGCAAAGGGTACCTGAGTGTCATGTTTTATATCGCCGTCATCTTGACAGAAACGTAATGGCGGCCACACAAATGTTCAAAGCTTAAATCAAATTACGAATAACATAATCATCCGATCTCTACCAAATTTTGCAACAACATACCTTTATGGAGGGAGCATCCTTTGACCAACCTAATAGGTCAGTTGCCTAATAGTTTGTGGATGGCGGCCATCATTGTGTCAAAATCGATTCCCCCTATTAATTCGAACAAGGTGAAACCGAATGGAACGAAATTTGGTACAGAGGTAGCACTAGCAATGGGCACCTCAGTGTCATGTTTTATATCGCCGCCATCTTGACGGAAACGTAATGGCGGCCACACAAATGTTCAAAGCTTAAATCAAATTACGACTAACCTAATAATCCGATCTCTACCAAATTTTGCAACAACATACCTTGATGGAGGAAGCATCCTTTGACCAAATTAATAGATCATTAAACTAATATTTTGCGGATGGCGGCCTTCTTTGTGTGAAAATCGAATCCCCCTATCAATTCGAACACGGTGAAACCGAATGGAACGAAATTTGGTACAGAGGTAGCACTAGCAAAGGGCACCTCATATTCATGTTTAATATCCCTATAGCACGTTGTATTTCAAAAACCTACTACAACCAACATTCAATCATACTCCTTGAAAAGGACAAAGAGTTATAACAATATCCATGCAATTAGGAGAAAGTAGGCTATATGTTCTTTACTGAACATCTGGTTTTATACTTTTTGATTTTTATTTAGTTTTTATTTTCCCGTGTTTTTAGTTTCACTAGTTTTAGTTTGTTATTTTTATTCTATTGCTATTTGGGATTTTATATTTCGTTTTTTCGCATTTTCTGGTTTTAGTAGATTTTATTTAGCCTACTTTCGATTTTTGCAAAAAATGAAAGTAGACTTATGAGATCAACACAGGGCGAAAAAAGTGTGTCTGTCTGTGTGTGTGTATGTGTGTGTGTGAGTCTGTGTGTGTGTGTGTATGTGTGTGTGTGAGTCTGTGTGTGTGTGTGTGTGTGTGTGTGTCTGTGTGTGTGTGAGTGTGTGTACTCTGAATGTCTGTCCCCCCCTATCAATTCGAACACGGTGAATGCGAATTGAACGAAATTTGGTACAAAGGTAGCACTAGCAAGGGACACCTCAGTGTCATGTTTTATATCGCCGCCATCTTGACTGAAACGTAATGGCGGCCACACGAATGTTCAAAGCTTAAATCAAATTACGACTAACCTAATCATCCGATCTCTACCAGATTTTGCAACAACATACCTTTATGGGGGCAGCATCTTTTGACCAAACCAAAAGGTCATCAGCTTAATAGTTTGCGTATGGCGGCCATCTTTGTGTGAAAATCGATTCCCCCTATTAATTCTAACACGGTGCAACCGAATAGAACGAAATTTGGTACAGAGGTAGTACTAACAAAAGGCACCTCAGTGTCATGTTTTATATCGCCGCCATCTTGACGGAAACGTAATGGCGGCCACACAAATGTTCAAAGCTTAAATGAATTTACGACTAACCTAATCATCCGATCTCTACCAAATTTTGTAACAACATACCTTTATGCGGGGAGCATACATTGACCAAACTAATAGGTCATCAGCGTAATAGTTGCGGATGGCGGCCATCTTTGTGTGAAAATCCATTCCCCCTATTAATTCGGACACGGTGCAACCGAATGGAACGAAATTTGGTACAGAGGTAGTACTAACAAAAGGCACCTCATTGTCATGTTTTATATCGCCGCCATCTTGACGGAAACGTAATGGCGGCCACACAAATGTTCAAAGCTTAAAACTAATTACGATTAACCTAATCATCCGATCTCTACCAAATTTTGCAACAACTTACCCTTGTAGAGGAAGCATCCTTTGACCGAATGAATAGGTCATTAGCCTAATAGTTTGCGGATGGCGGCCATCTTTGTGTAAAAATTAATTCCCCTTATTAATTCAAGCACGGTGAAACCGAATGGAACGAAATTTGGTACAGAGGTAGCACTAGCAAAGGGCATCTCAGTGTCATGTTTTATATCGCCGCCATATTGACAAAAACGTAATGGCGGCCACACAAATGTTCAAAGCTTATGTTAAATTACGACTAACCTAACCATCCGATCTCTACCAAACATTGCAACAACATACCTTTATGGTGGGAGCATCCTTTGACCAATCTAATAGGTTATTAGCCTAATAGTTTGCGGATGGCGGCCATCTTTATGTGAAAATTGATTCCCCCTATTAATTCGAACACGGTGGAACCGAATGGAACGAAATTTGGTACAGAGGTATCACTAGCAAAGGGCAGCTCAGTGTCATGTTTTATATCGCCGCCGTCTTGACTGAAACGTAATGGCGGCCACTCGAATGTTCAAAGCTTAAATCAAATTACGATTAACCTAATCATCCGATCTCTACCAAATTTTGCAACTACATACCTTTATGGAGGGAGCATCCTTTGACCAATCTAATAGGTCATTCGCCTAATAGTTTGCGGATGGCGGCCATCTTTATGTCAAAATTGATTCCCCCTATTAATTCGAACACGGTGGAACCGAATGGAACGAAATTTGGTACAGAGGTAACACTAGCAAAGGGAACCTCAGTGTCATGTTTTATATCGCCGCCATCTTGACTGAAACGTAATGGCGGCCACACGAATGTTCAAAGCTTAAATCAAATAACGATTAGCCTAATCATCCGATCTCTACCAAATTTTGCAACTGCATACCTTTATGGAGGGAGCATCCTTTGACCAATCTAATAGGTCATTCGCCTAATAGTTTGCGGATGGCGGCCATCTTTATGTCAAAATTGATTCCCCCTATTAATTCGAACACGGTGGAACCGCATGAACGAAATTTGGTACAGAGGTAGCACTAGCAAAGGGCACCTCAGTGTCATGTTTTATATCACCGCTATCTTGACGGAAACGTAATCGCGGCCACCCAAATGTTAAAAGCTAAAATGTAATTACGACCAACCTAATAATCTAGTCTCTACCAAATTTTGCAACACCATATCTTTATGTGGGAAACATATTCTGACCAAACTGCAAGAACATCAGCCCAATAGTTTGCAGATGGTGGCCAAGTATGTGTGCAAATCGATTCCCCCTATCAATTCAAACACGGTGAAACCGAATTGAACGAAATTTGTTCAGAGGTAGCACTAGCAAAGGGCACCTCATATTTATGTTAAATATCCCTATAGCACGTTGTATTTCAACAAGCTACTACAACCAACATTCAATCATACTCCTTGAAAAGGACAAAGAGTTATAACAATACCCATGCATTTAGGAGAAAGTAGGCTATATGTTCTTTACTGAACATCTTGTTAATTTTTATCTTTAGATTTATATTTAGCTTTTGTTTTCCCAGTTCTTTGTTTTACCTTCTTTTTTTTTTTTGCTATTTGATTTATATTCAATTTTTATTTTCCCGCTTTTTATGATTTTACTGGTTTTTGTTTTTTTATTTTTTACTCTTTGCTATTTTTTTTTGTATTAATTTTTCCGTTTTTCTGGTTTTACTAGTTTTATATTTTTATTTTTTGCTTTTTAGTTTTATATTTAGTTTTTCCCCTTTTTCTGGTTTGCTAGTTTTCGTTTTTCATTTTTATTTTTTGTTTTTTAGTTTTATATTTAGTTTTGGTTTTTCCATGTTTTATTTTCAAGTTTTTTGTTTTTTAGCATTTTATTTCTTTCT
Source organism: Meconema thalassinum (assembly GCA_946902985.2). Lineage (NCBI taxonomy): Eukaryota > Metazoa > Arthropoda > Insecta > Orthoptera > Tettigoniidae > Meconema > Meconema thalassinum. The sequence continues at coordinate 97,600,331 of OX336399.1, forward strand.
TTTGGTTATTTTTAGGTTTTGTTTTTATTTTGTAGCTTTTTGCGTTTTATTTATTTATCTTTTTAGTATTTCGTCTTGAGTTTTTACATTATTTTTGTTATTAGTTTTTAGTTCTTCCGATTTTAGTTCATTTTTATTTGATTATGATTTTCAGTTTTTAAAGTTTGTGTTTTGTCTTTTGTTTTATGTTTATAATTTTGTTTTAGTTATTCGATTTTTTTCTCTTTTCTAGAGTAAAGTTGTAAATTAGTTAGTTTTTGTTATTAATGGTAGTAATAATTATCCTCGTCCTTAAGGATAGATAACCTAGATGCTAGATCTCTTCAAATAACATTTATCATCACCATCACTCTATTTTCTATTAAACCCCTGTAACCTACTTTAATAGTCTCCCTTTTTTCTATCCCTGTACGTCTGTATAAGGACGCATCTCCTTGTTTTATGGCGTCCCTTTGCGTGTCTGTGGCTGCGTCAGGAGACGTCCCGGCGCTGAATGGTACCATTGCGCACCACCAGAGAGCTCTGGGATTCACTCGTGTCGTGATTTATTTGGGTCGGGACTTACCACTTCACAAAACGTCAGGCACGAGACGGGTCATAGAACAATCAAGATGGGCCTACTCCCTCTTCTCCTAAACCCATTTCCAAAAGTGAGGTAAGGTAAAATACGGTATACGTTTCCCTCATGACACAGATCTTGAAACGGGGTCTTCAAAAATGCTGTTTTTCATCAAACATGATTGATTTGGTTTACAAAATATCCAGCTAAGAATCTCAAAAGACTGCTTTGAGGAGCTGAAGAAATTTCGGAGATCGAAGATTCAAATGAGTCCACCTTCTGGTATAGCGGCTAGCATTCTTGGCTGTCCCCTCGGAGGTCAAGGTTTGATTCCCGGCTTTGTCAAGAACTTTAATTCTGGTCTTAGGAATTTAACTGGGTACATTCAGCCTCGTTGGACAAAACAATTCCCTCCTCAGTCAGTGAATCTGGAAGTGGTTTTCCGTGAGCGGTAACGTTCTCGCCTGCTGATCACCAGGTTGCAGGATCGAATCCGGGTGCAGTCATCTGGCATTTGAGTGTGCGCAAATGCGAGGGAGCCGTAGATTTACTGGCACGTAAAAGATCCCCTCCAGGAAAAAATTCCGCCATCCCGGCGTCTCTAACCACCGCAGTAGTTAACATGGGCGTAAAACCAACATTTTTCTTCTTCATCTTCGATTCAGACAGCTATGGACAACGTTACTTCAACTGTTTCCATCTTTGAGCTTTAATCTTTTCCCAATAGCCCTTCATCCGTTTCCTGTGCGCCTCCTTTCTGTCAGACGTCCACTTCTTGCCTGGTCTCAGTTTTGGCTTTTATTGGAATCGCTGGTGTGCTCTAAGTTTTTTCTGGAGAGGAAGACGTTCTGGAATGTCCTCAAGCAAAATCCCTCTTCTATAAGATCTTTTTAGATCTCAGAGAACCATGGTCCCTAGGGTTTCTTGTCTACAAAGTAGGAAAATATGCGGTTGGTCAGTCTCTGCGAGCTCATGCGTGTTATGTGGCCATTGAAACTAACTCTCCTTTTTCGCATCAAGTCCGTTATCCTTTCCACACGTATGTAGAGTTTGTTGTTATGTCGCCAACATTATTATTATTAGTTTAAAAAATTATTATTATTATTATTATTATTTACTTTGCGCATGCGCTTACACATTCTCAGCATTTGCTGGAAAGAAAACATTTACAATCCCAGATACCGTACATATCACAAGGAGCAAATTCTTGGTGACTGCATTGAGTAGTAGCTTCATATTTCCCTCATTGCTTCAGGCCTGATTGCCCAAGAACAGCCTTACTACGCGACACGTAGAAAGTATGACTGTTTTCTGCATCAGTTTGAAAAGGCCTGGGTCTAATTTCAACGCCGTGAGCGATTCCTTTAAGTTGTTGGGAATCACGCCAGTGCTGGAGATAATAATAGGAACTGTCCTGACTTGTGCCATGTGCCATTGCTTCCTTATCAGTTCTGAAAGCTCTGTGTATTTTGACAGCTTTTCAACATGCTTTGTTAGTATGTTGCCACTGTTTGGGATCGCCACATCTATGAAGGTGGTGTGCTTCATGCATTTGTCAACAAGAACTAAATCAGGTCTGTTGTGCACAGCTGATTGGTCAGTCAATACAGTACGATCCCAGTACAACGTAAAGCTGTCATTTTCCAGTACACTTTCAGAAGCATATTTGTAGTGCGGCACTTTCTCTTGGCTCAGCAGTTGAAGTTGTATTGCCAATTCTTGATGGACTATCTTTGCAACAAAATCATGTCTCTTCCTATATTCTGTCCCTGCAAAATGGCGAAAACCTGATATAATATGCTGAACAGTCTCAGATGTTGGGCAATCGTATCTGCAATGGTCATCTTGCACAGATGCATCCTTGATTATGAACTTTAGGTAGTTCCTCGTGGGGACAACCTGGTCCTGAATAGCCATCATAAAGCCTTCTGTTTCAGGAAACATCTGCCCAGAAATCAACAAAAAGTTCGGCGCTAGCTTGTCGACGTGAGTTTGGATGACTTCATTGGGATGTCTTCCGTGTAGTGGCTTGGACAACCAGGCATTGAATCTATCCAAATCACTGCGCACCTGAATTTGAGTCTCTTGCTGACTTATGAGTAGTGGAGTTGAATCATCTGCTTCTGTGACAGCCTTGTGCAGCATCGAATGGTTCGATACAGAACAGAAGTATTTTCTTAGCTCATAGATCTGTCGAGCTACTTGGTTGTTTATATCAACAATTCCTCTCCCACCCATATGTCTCGGTAACATGACTCGTTCCACAGATGTCCTGGGATGGTGTTTTCGTGACTTGGTCAGTGATGTTCTAATTTTCTGTTCTAAACTTGCAATGTCAGTTTTACTCCACTTGATGACCCCAAACGAGTAACTAAGAATAGGGACAGCATAAGCGTTGATTGCCTTAACCAAGTTTTTACTGTTGAGGCTGGTATTAGAAACAAGCTTAATTCTTCTGACAAATTCCTTCGTCAGATCTTGTTTCACTACTGAGTGTTCTATGTGTCTGGCTTGCTTGATTCCCAGATACTTGTAGGTCTCGCTAGTGAGCATTGTTGCAATCTGCTGGCCCTGAGCTGTTTCATATACACCTTCCTGCAGCTTGCCTTTCATAATGTTCAGCGTCTTACATTTCTCCAGCCCGAATTCCATTTTCACATCCTGCGAGAAAGTTTCCACTATCTTCAACAGAAAAACTAGTTGTGCTCTGGTGGCAGCATATAGCTTTAGGTCATCCATATATAGGAGATGGTTGAGCTTTGCAAGCTCCCTGGAGTTCTTCTTGATAATGAAGCCATATTTTGTTGAATTAAGTTGGTTTGATAGTGGGTTCATCGCAAGACAGAACCATAATGGGCTCAAGGAGTCTCCTTGGAATATTCCCTTGTGGATTGGGATTATACTTGTTGCAATACTGCCATTTGTAGTACTAAGGCACATCACTGTACGCCACGTTGGCATGGCGTGTTCCAAGAAATATATAATCTGAGGATCAATCTTATACTCTGACAAAATATGGATCAACCAATCATGGAGCACGGAGTCATAGGCCTTCTTGTAGTCAATATATGCCGTGAATAAATTTCTGCTATTGCTAAAGGCCTGGTTAGAAACCACTGAGTCAATGATAAGTATTTCTTTACACCCTTTGGACCCTTTCGTGCATCCTTTTTGTTGTGTTGCTATGATGTTATTTTTTTCACAGTGAGCATATATCCTCCTACTAAGACAGGACGTGATGATCTTATACATCGTGGGAAGGCATGTAATTGGACGGTATTTTCCAGGATCTTGCATATTTTGTGGGTCTTTCGGAAGTAGATGTGTTACACCTTGTGTAAGGAAATTTAGCATCTTCTGTGGATGAGCAACAACTTCATTCACCAGAGTAGACAGAAGATCGTATACGCACCAGAATTTCTTATACCAGTAATTCTGTATCTGATCTAAACCAGGTGATTTCCAGTTCGGAAGACCTTTAATGATGGAAGAAATTTCAGTGGATGTTATTGGATCATATTGCATCGGATTAAATTCTTTAGAGATGTTTGTTACTTCCTGAACCCAATGAGAGTCTGAGTTAAAATTGGTGGCTTTGGATAGTTGATTGCTCCAAAACTCTTTAATTTCTTCTCTTGTTGGATAAGGAGCATTTAAGGATACATGGTTTTCACTCAGTGCTCTGTAGAATTTCTTCTCGCCTTTGACAAATAAGTTGTTGTCCTGTCTCCGTTTCCTACTGGCTCTGTATCTGGAAAGTCTGTTCGCTATCAACGTAAGTTTCTGTTTGAGTGTATCTAAACACTGTTCGGCTTTTGTGTTTGGATCATCTCGGTCGGTGTGGATTTTGGACCGCCTCATTATTGCCTTACAGGGTCTCACCAGTCTTCTTGTGTGCGTTCCTTTGATAAACTCAGTCAAACGGCCAATATCTGTTCGCAATTTGTCGATATTGCCTATCAGACGTCTCTCCCACTTAGGAGTAACAGGAGCACATTTCTTACTGCAGGAATTATTCCTTTCTCTCAGTTGGATGCCCATAGTTCTGATAACTGTGACGGCTCCACAGTGCAGAACAGTGTGAAGAGATTCTAAGTCATTCACATCTATCAAGTGTTTGGGAAGGATAGCTTGATTCATGATATTTAAAATTGTTGATACCTTCCTAGACGAATTTACTCGAGGCAAGGCAGGTCTAAGCATTGGGTCTGTTCCATTGAACTGAGTCATAGCCGTCATCATTTCATCTGCTAGGATCTTGGTATGTGACTCATCTTCATGATGTGTATCCGGCTGTATGCCACTGACTGGCTCATTGTGTTCTTCTTGATGTTGTTCCTGCTCATGGAGCTCTTGTGCTAATTCACTCTCCAGATTAGTTCCTTGATCACAATCAAACACTCTTCTGACCTCCTGTTGATTGTATTAAGTCTTGCTTCTGGCACTAAATTATTACGGACTATCGCCCTATATTGGTCCGCCACTCCCTGTTCAGTCACACGGAGTTCGGGGTATGCTTCATGGAACTCGTTGAATAATTTCTGCCGATATCCAGTTAGTTGTGTTCCAATGCGAGTCACCTTATAATAAATGCGCATTATGGTCTCGTTCATTGCGATTGACCATTTTAAGCGCTTTCTTGGCAGGCCTGTTTGGGTGAGTGCCGGAAGTGGTTCTGGCACAGCACTTTCAGTAGGCAAAGCACTTGACGTTGGTTGGCTTTGTTGTAGTTGTTGGGCTGTATCTTCTTGTGCGACAGGAGCCCGCCTCATCAGCATCCTGCCACCGACGATTCGCTTGCTGTCATGTCCATCGTCGGCTCTAGACATGCCCTGACGAACCTCAGGCAGCGGCCTTTCAATAATTTTAAAATTTATTTTCTCCATATTATGGGTGGGTGCGTTTTTAACCTACAGCCAGGTGTTCATCTTCAGCCGCCCCTAACATGGAGAACAGACGCTGTTTGCAGCCGCCCGCTACGGATCAGACACTGCAGTTAAGGTTTGTTATCAGGGTTTTCCCTCCCCTAGGCAGGTTGCCTTCACCACGGCTGCGGAGTCCTGCCTACCCCATTATTATTATTATTATTACTATTATTATTATTATTATTATTATTATTATTATTATTATTATTATTATTATTATTATTATTATTATTATTATTATTATTATTATTATTATTATTGCAGATTCCCGTAGCAGTTGTGGTAAGCGTTTTACCGCGCATGGCTACGTCGCGGGATATATTTGAAAGGAGTGTAAGAGCTATGAACAGATGACCTCGTTAAGCTCCGTGAGAATCTAACAGCAAAGACGAAAGTGGCAGTAAAGATAGCTCAACATGACAGATTGCGCCAACTTTTGGCCATAAGAACTGTTTGTTCGACTTTCAACTTTCTCATGAAGAAAGTAATTTAGAATTAAAACTCATCAATGCTTCTAGGTTTGTGCAGTGTCTTGTGTGGGGTTTTGCCTAGGGCACCAAGCTGGCTCATCAGCGGGCTCTTGGTGTCCCCGCCCAGACCCCACAGGAAGCCTTCATAGGGAGGTTATGGCTGCTTGATCTTTTAGTTCTCGCAGATAAGAGGCACAGGTGCGCTTTATAAAAAGGGAGGTATCGCGCAGTTCGCTACTCCTGTGGGGGTCCAGGTGGAGACACCAAGAGCCCGCTGATGAGCTAGCTTGGTGTCCTAGGCGAAACCCCATACAAGACACGGCACAAACCTAGAAGAATTGCTGAGTTTTAATTCACTGGCCGTGAAAGCCAATATACCATCTCAATGTAGAATTGCTAAAAGTAGAGAATAACTCATTTTCTGGAATTAATGTATACATTTTATATCAAGTATGGACGCAGAGAGCAAATGTTCGATGTACTTGGGTATGTGTGGAGTTTATCTGAAAACCTGTGTGTATTTTGTCCTTTATATACTTTTTCTTAATTCTTAATAATACTACGTCAATCAATACAAATTAAGAAACATCTATTCAATTGATCAATTTTATCATCTAGGCTTACAGGATGGAGCCGCGTCATATATCGGTGATTGTTTCCCGACGTTTTGGCTGTCATTGCAGCAGCCTTAATAATGGGTACGAGTTGGTGTCCGTACTGAAAATGGCCGTCATTGCCAGCCGGACGTGCCTGCTTGATCTGCATTGACGTAACGCTGCTTCCTGATTGGTTCGCGCTCCAGCCATTCGCGTGCTACGAGAACTTCCCATGTGTTGCTAAGCCTGAATTTGTAATCGCTATTGAAATCGTCCAATTGTCAGAAGACAGTCGTTGCATTAGCTTGAAGTGTACGTAATATAGTTCTCACGTAAACATACCTAGTTTACGACGGCAGTTACGGGGACTCGTTCACATAATGGGACGCTTTCAGTCCGGAGTACAATTTTCCTTGCTGCAGGCGAAGAAATATGATGTTTTGCCTTGATAAACTTTGTCTCTGCAGCATTTCAAAAAATCAAGCGCGACCGCCTTTGGCGTAGAATTTCCTGCTGTTGGATACACTAAGCGTCTCCATCCTGTAAGCCTAGATGACAAACTAGACACCGGTCGCGAAAATAATTCGAGAAGAAATGACAGAATAAATAGGACTGGGGAAAGGAGTGAGACAAGGATGTTGTTCATCACCTATTCTATTCAATATAAATTTAGAAGAAATTATTAAAGAATGCTTTGATGGATAAAGAGGTGTTTGCTTGAGTATATTCGTTTTGCATATGATATGGTGGTTTTGGGTGAAAGACCTAGATAATTTGTAAAATATATGGGATGAAAATAAATTAGAAAAAATGTATGGTCATGGGTGGAAATGGTGAAGAAATTACAATAAAATTTGAGGATGAAATTGAAATTGAACAAGTATATAGATAGTTTTAAATACCTAGGAAGTTGGGTTACACAAGAAATTATATGCACTAAAGAAATAAAAGAAGCCTTCAGTAAGAAGAGAAATTATTTTGTGGAGCAATGAAAGTAAGCCTAATGAAATGGTTTGTTTGGAGTGTAGACGCTTAGGAAAGAAGACGACAGAAGAATAGAGGCTTTCGAAATGTGGCTGTGGAGAGAATAAGTTGGAAGGACAAGGTGAGAAATGAGGAAGTATTAAAGAAAGTAGGAGGAGAAAGGATGATGCTAAAGAAGATGACGAAAAAAATTGAATTGGATAGGACACTGCATAAGGGGAGATGGTTTGGTGTAAAATGCATAAGAAGGGACAGTCCAAGGGAGAATCCGAAGAGGAAGAAGAAGGTTTCAGAGCTGGATTCCATCAAGATTGAGCTGATTAAATGTGCTGCTGAAAACCAGATAAGGTGGAGAGACCGACCATAAGGAAAGCTTCCATCAGGCAGATAAACTGATGATGATGGTCGCGAAAGACAACGATCTCAATTGTTCAATGTTGTACAGTGAGTCTCTCTCAGGAGTTGGCCTTCTGTCGCGGCGCCTCCAGCTCATCTGTCTCCCGTTGACTTATCACTCCCGCTCGGTATAGCATAGTAGTTCGCTCACTTTATCCGTGCATAACATGAGATAACAATTAAAATTAAGAAAATAACAATTAATTAAATAAGCTCGTACCTTTTGACGGGAGATGTTGGAAATGTATCCCTCCTATTTCCACACATTTCCGGCATCGTCTTAGGAAACTCCGATTCAAAAGCATAAGTTCGTCTTCCGTAATTGAGGCTATTTCTCTCCGGATATGTTCTTTCAGTTCGCCCAACGTGTGACGGTTTATTGCATACACTTTATTCTTTAAGCACCCATATAAATAAAAGTCACAAACAGTTAAATATGGGGACCGTGACGGCCATAAGTCCGTACTAATTACGCGGTATTCAAAAATTTCCTCAATTAAGTATAATGTGTCATGAGCTGTATGCGCGGTGGCGGAGTCTTGCTGAATGTATCCATTTCGAGGGTTAGTGTCAGTTAATTCGTCAAGAAATGGTTTGAGTATATTGTCCCTGTACCTTTGTGCATTAATTGTGCCTTGAATAACGATAGGCCCTATAATTATGTATCCATTCACTGCGCACCATACTCCCACCCATTCGTTATGTAGAGGAATTTCGTATATCCGATGGGGGTTTCTGCACTCCTATATCTGTTATTCTGCGTCGAACCATACCCGTGTAAATGGAACCAAGCTTCGTCCGAGAAAAATATTAACATCTTCTTCCCTCGATGTGACTACGAACTAATACGAGGGTGTACAAATACGAGGGAGCCGTGTCAATAGATTTACTGGCACATTAAAGATCCATTTCGGGGTGAAATTTTGGCACCCGGGTGTCTCTAAAAGCTAAAATAGTTCAAAGGGTCGTAAAAATAATAGCATTATTATTAAAATATTCAAAACATTATTACCTTAAAAGTCAATAAGAAGTTGTACTTTTAATAAATAGTACCGGTTTCGGTCACAATGCGACCTTCCTCAGCGGTAAATTATAATATACGTAGTGATGTGAGACTTAGATTCAAAAATTTTCCATATCAAAGGTTGTTATCAAAATTAATTCTAAAAAATACCTTAGAATGCTCAATTTCATCAATTATATTTCACAGTAACGTCACAATCTTATTATATAATACACTAAGGTGTATGTTTCACAAAACTCAAGCTACTAAACCAGGGGGAGTTAGAAGGTGTGGTTTGTACCAAAATCCTCCAAATCGTCTCAATAGTACAGGAAAAATCTTGTATTTCCTGAAAAGTCAACGGAAATATATTTATTTGTTTATAACGTGATTTTAAACAAATAAACAAGACGATATTCCCTGCCCGAACTGTATCGCGTACAGCACGCATAGCACTAGAGAAGAGCGGGTAGTCTGTACACATGGGGCGCACACAACCCATTATGCGAGAGTTCTCGCACGGGTCCGCTAGTTATATATATTCTTTCCGATACATGATCACATCAATCATTACCTACAAATTTCTACGCGTATATAATATCCACATCACTGGTTCTACTTCAAGCTGTTTTTCAATCAATATTTATACAGTATATTTCGTCATTAATATATACTGTAACAGATCTGATTTTTATTTTTATTTTAATGTGTGAGTTTTAGCCTCTGTCTAGACGATTAGTTGGGTTTCTTAATCATTTTTGATAACAACCTTTGATATGGACAATTTTTGAATGTAAGTCTTACATCTCTACGTATATTATAATTTACCGCTGAGGAAGGTCGCAATGTTGCCGAAACCAGTAGGCTACTATAATTAAAAGTACAACTTATTATTAAGTTGAGGTATTAATTTTCTAAATATTTTAAACTTCGGCATATTCTTGGCTTTTCATAACATTTTTCTTATTGTTATTACAGTATTATAATTACGTGCTGTGATCCCCTGGGGTACATGCTTATTAGACATTCTATTCATGCTTTAATAGCCTACATAAATTAATGTACCACACTTCGGGATGGTACCTAACATATGGGCACGGCCATTTCCTACTTAAAGCCTACCTCGATTACAAGTACACATTTATTTATCGTATGGCTTTTAGTGCCGGGAGTGTCCGAGGACAAGTTTGGCTCGCCTGAGTCTGTAGTTTCTTTTTTTTTTTAGCGTATGACCTTTAGTGCCGAGATTGTCCGAGGACATGTTTGGCTCGCCAGTTTGTAGCTGCTTCTATGCAGACACCTATGGGGTGAACTACAAGTACCGTCACGTGTGGAGTGTTGTCTGGGGAGGAAAAATTGAGTGAAAAGACGAGGAGTTGGAAGGTAGCGGCTGTGGCCTAAAGTTAGGGACCAACCCCGGCATTTGCCTGGAAGGATGATGGGAAACCACAGAAGCCCATCTTCAAGGTTGCCGGCGGGGGAATTTGAACCTCCTCGCCTCCCGGATGTGAGCGACTGCCTGCAGCCACGCCAACCACGGCTAACTCACCCGGTAGTCTGTAGCTGCTTCCAGCGGACAACTTTAGGGTGAGCTACAAGTTCCGTTCAATATCAAGTAGTTCCAACTTTCGCTACCAGATATCAATGATACCTAGTGGTGAACGTTGGAACTTTGATAGAGCGTTCTGACGAAATCTAACCTAACAATTTAGCATCACACAAGTTTAGTCTGTAGTAGGATTTTTACATGCCATAAATCTGTGACATGGGACCGCCGGCTTTACTTCCCCTCCGAAGGAAGGCATACTGATGGATTTTAACGCTCTTAAAAAAAGCCGACGACTTCGGGTTTGAACCCGCTATCTTGGGCACAGCAGTTCAGCTTACTACCAACTACGCCGCCGAAGCCGCTACAACTACACACACCCAAGTACACGGGGCTATATGACCACAATGTCACGAAGCCCCTAAAGAATAAACTACTGTATTACTATTGGGATTGTATTGTGTTAAAGGTCTGAGAATGTATAACAGTTCGTCAGCTGAGCGCGGCTATTTAAGAGCATCACGTGCGTATCCAATGCACGTGCGTGTTTGGACAGGTGCGTGACACGAGATCATCTGTCAGCAAAGCCTCTCTTTGGTTTAAGCTCTTTGCTTCACTTAAACGTGCGATAAATACTAAACATGTGCAAAGATACAACAATAAAATAAATCATGCAAAGAGTTATGGTTATAACGCGTAAACCGTACATCAATTTAAGGACATTGGAATTATCTATTTTTAGAGGCAGTATTATTTACTGTTACTTAAGCGCTTCGGTGGCGTAGTGAACTGCTGTGCCCGACAGAGCTGGTTCAAACCCAGCCGAAGTCGTTGGTTTTTTTAAGAGCGTTAAAATCGTTCAGTATGCCTTCCTTCGGAGGGGAAGTAAAGTCGGCGGTCCCATGTCATAGATTTATGGTATGTAAAGTGGTTATCGTGTCGGTCTACTAACCCCAAGCTTGCAGGTTCGCTCCTGGCCGTGGTAAGTGATTTTTGAAAGGCGGCAAAAATTAGGACACCATGTCATACGATGTTGGCATGTCAAATAACCCATTTTAATTCAGTAGGTCGTGTTCATAATGGCAAAATTAATCTCGGGAGTTTCCGCCAACACAAATTTCCGCATTTCTCTACTAGAAAGCGCTATAGTGTTCAAGGAGCTTAGATATCTAACCTCCTTGACTTTCATAGTGCTTCAACCAACAACGAAATTCGACATGCAAGCTACCCTTTGGGTGTCAAATAACAAAGCTTGCACCCGGTACCCGAGGCTATACGATTGTATTATTATGGTATGTAATAGATCCTTCCACTAACTAAACTTGTGTGAAGCTAAATTTCTAGGTTAGATTTCGTTGAAACGCTCTATCATAGTTCAATCGTTCAAAACTAGGTGTCAGTGAAAGAAAGTAGCGGAAGTTAGTACTACTTGAAATCGAACGGAAATTGTAGCTCACCCCGTGGGTGTCCGCTTGAAGCTTCTACAGCCTCTGGTGAGCCGAACATGTCCTCAGACACTCCCGGCACTAAAAGTCAAATGACTTACTTGACTTATTTCCTTTCGCTCCGTGCGGAGCATAGGGCATCCAAGAATGATTTCCATCGGGCTCTGTTTGTTGCCAAGTTCTTCACTTCCCTCCAAGTCTTTCCAGCTTTTCTGGCCTCCTCTTCAATGGTGCGTTGGTCTTCCTCGTCTCCGAGCCCCTTCTGGATTCCAGTCCAGAGCTCCCCTTCTACTGCATCATTCTGTTTCCGCAGAGTGTGCCCAATCCAGCCCCATTTCCTCCGTTTAATTTGGACTTCTATAGGTTGTTGGTTAGCCCTTTGCCACAGCTCTTCATTTGGGATTATATCTGGCCATCGTATACCCAGAATTCGACGCAGACAACGATTGATGAATACTTGAAGTTGGTGGCTGATAGGATTGGTAACTTTCCATGTTTCACATGCCTACAATAGGACAGCTTTCACATTGGTATTAAAAAGTCTGATTTTCGTCTTCCTGGATATGTTACGGTTTCTCCATACTGGATAGAGCTGCAAAAAAGCCCCATTTGCCTTTCTTATTCTGCACTTGATGTTCTCCTCAGCCCCTCCACTTCTCGTTACCACGCTTCCCAAGTAAACAAATGTATCCACCTGTTCTACATCTACTCCTCCCACAGTGAGACCAGCCTGTACTGTGGAGTTCACTCTCAGCTCCTTGTCTTCTTTGGGTTTATCTTAAGTCCAACCTTAGCAGCTTCAAGTTCTAAGTTTGCCAGTTTTCCCTCTATGTCTCTGAAGCACTGTGCTAGCATGCAGATGTCATCAGCAAAATCAAGATCCTCCAACCTGTCTCGAAGTCCCCACTGTATCCCTCTCTTCCTTCCTCTCCCCACCTTCCTAAGAGTATTATCAAGAACAATCAGGAACAAGGTGGGAGAAAGTATACAGCCTTGTCGTACTCCAGTCTGGATGGTCAATGGCTGGATTAGCTGACCCTCATGCAGGACTTGACATTCATAACCAGAATACATCTCTCTTATGATGTTAACTATTTTACTTGGTATACCATATTCCTTTATGGTCTCCCACATGACCTTCCTATTAATGGAATCAAAGGCCTTCTCAAAATCTATAAACGTGATGTACAGTGCTGCTTGCCATTCGTTACTCTGCTCCACAATAATCCGTAAAGTGTTAATTAAGTCCATACAACTGCGGTGTTCCCTAAATCCAGCTTGTTCTTTCCTCAACTTCGACTCGATAGACTTCTTCGCGCGATTCAAAATTATCCTGAGAAATACTTTGCTTGGTACGGATAGTAAGGTAATACTTCTCCAGTTGTTACAATTCGTCAAGTCACCCTTCTTTGGAATTTTAACAATCACACCTTTCTTCTATTCCGCAGGCAGCTTCTCTTCAAACCAGATCTTTTCCATCAATGGCTTCAGGATATTAGCTGTGGTGTCCATGTCTATCTTGAGGACATCTGGCGAAATGTTGTCGACACCGGGGGCTTTTCCATTCTTCAGCTGTAGCAAGGCTTCTTTTATTTCAGCAAAAGTTGGACTGTGCAAAAGAATATTTGGATCAGAATTACCAGGTTCATCATTCCTCTCTTCGTGGTGTTCAGTAATCTCTCGATCAACATAAAAAATTTCGGTGAAGTATTCCCTCCACCGTTCTTGTTGTTCTTCTTGAGTTGTGAGTAAATTTCCCTATTTGTCTTTTATGGGTCGGTTCTTTCGGAAACTTTTCTTGGACAGCACTTTTGTGATGCGGTACATTTCTTGGCTGTCACCCTTTGATGCAGCATCTTCTGCCTTCTTCGCCATCTCATCGATCCAATTACTCTTATCTCTCTTCACACTCTTCTTGACTTCTTTGTCAACGACCGTGTATTCTGCTTGCACTTTTGCTTTCTGATGTCGAGTCTTACACATATTCAACCTCTCCTTAATCATTTTCCTATGACTTATTGCCTCCCAAGTTTGTTCTGACATCCAATCCTTCTTGAGAGGATTGCTCTTTCCCAGGACTATTTCACTTGTATCAAGGATGATGTTCTTTACATTACTCCAGGAAGATTCAATATCGGTTTCTGCTGTATCAGATTGGAGTACCTGAAAACGATTTCTTAGCTCCAATTTAAATTCTTCTCTGACCTTTTACTCCTTCAACTTCCTCACATCAAATCTCTTGCTCTGTTTTTCAAACCTCTTCTTTGCCACCATGATCTTCATCTTGAACTCAGCCAGCATAAGGTGGTGATCACTGCTAGCATCAGCTCCTCTCTTATTCCGAACATCGGTGAGCGATCTTCTGAATCTCCTACTCACTGCGATGTGGTCAATTTGGTTCTCAGTGTCATGATCAGGGGAAATCCACGTGATCTTATGACACCTCTTATGAGGAAACAAAGTACCTCCAATAACAAGGTCATGGCTAGCACAGAAGTTTGTGAACTTTTCCCCATTTCCATTCCTATCCCCAAGGCCATGTACACCCATCACATCTTCTAGTACCTCGTTGTTCTCTCCTACCTTAGCATTAAGGTCTCCCATTATTGTAATCACATCTCTCTTACTGCTTTTCTTTACTGTCTCATGTAGAAGGGAGTAGAATGCTTCCTTAAGTTCTTCTTCTGATGGTTCCGTGGGCGCATAGCATTGTATAATCGTAACATTGCGAATACGAGTCTTAAATCGTGCTGATAATATTCGCTCGGAAATGGGTTGCCAACTAATAAGGCTTTTCTTTGCATGTTCAGTAAGCAAAAGACCAACTCCATCTCTGCGTTCCGCATTCTACTCGCTCCTCCCAGAGTACATGAGGGTAAGTCCTTCATAAGTTTTTATCTCACCAAAATCTGGCCATCTTATCTCACTGAGCCCAAGTATATCAAGTTTATACGAGATCATTTCTCTGGTCACCTGCTTCAGCCTACTACTCTCACCCAGACTCCTCTCATTCCAGAAACCTATTCGTGTCTTCCTTTTCGTGCCAAAGGTTGTCAACATGAGATCCGTCCGGTTTTCATTCTTTTCAGTTTCTTTAATAAACAATTTCGGAGAGTGCGAGTTATTAGCCCACAGCTTCCTAGTTTCCCGGTAGGGCTGCCACCTTAAGGACTGAAAACGAGCCCCCGCAGTTTTCCAACCGTACCACTGAATTACAGCTCCGCCTGGAAATAACCTACTGATGACGCTGCTGCCCACCATCATGGTGTAGTCTGTCATTTAGTCTGATCTCTCACCCTCGACCTTACCGGCATGGGTGACCCTGCCAGGAGCCGAAGCTCCCGCCGGCATTGCTCTCGGGATCATTGAAACACACAAGCCTCCCCACCACGTCAAGGTACCAGACCATGGGGGAGGAAAAGTCAAATGGTAAATAAATAAATAAATAAATAAATAAATAAATAAATAAATAAATAGAGGTTTTCGACGATTGTCTCTTCAGGACCACATTTCTACTGTAAGAGCTCCAACATGGTAGCCGAACGCGTTAATGGGTGATTTGTTATTCAACTTAAGGAACTCTGGAATGTTCTAGTTTACCGGGTGATTCAGGAGCCCCTTCCGATATCGTTTGCTGCTACCCAACTAACGCGTGTTGGCAGGAAGGTTGATAATATTCTCTACTTTTTTCACGCATGGTACTAATGCATTGCAAGCAAATCCTGCGAACGATTGGTTGGTTCCTTAGTTTAGGGGCTCCAACAAAGCAGACATGTAACCCCGTGTACTTTGGGTATGACTAGAATCTGTTTGATAACCGGTGTTAATTGTGATGACTGTATTAGTGTGTGTTATCTGTCTTTATTTCTAGTAAGGACTCCAGACGATAATTTCAAGTAGTTCCTACTTTCGCTACCAAATGCTACCGTCCACGACACCTAGCTGTGAACCTCGCTACTACTAGTTGCCATCGCAACCAGCGCCTGGTGACCAACATTGGAACTTAAAAGCATTAATCAAACCTAACCTACAAATTTTGGCTTCACACAAGTGTAGTTAGTGGCAGATTCGTTTTCATGCCATAAATCTATGACATGCGACCACCGGCTTTACTTCCCCTCCGAAGGAAGGCATACTGAGGGATTTTTAACGTTCAAAGAAAATCCGACGACTTTGGCCGGGTTTGAACTGGCAACCTTGGGCATAGAAGCTCAGCATGCTACCAACTACGCCACCGAAGTCTTTCCTGCAAACGATACTGAACGCTATTACTTTTCCCTCGATGTGAGCACCGACTAATACGAGGGGGAAATAATAGTGCGGTGGCCTTAAGTTAGGAACCATCCCGGCAGTTGTCTGGAGTAGAAGTGATAAACCACGGAAACCACTTCCAAGATGGCTGACGTAGGAATCGAAACAATCAATTCTCAGTTTTGCCTCATAAGGCTGAGTGTAGCCCATTCCAACCTATTAATACTCAAAGTATCACGCATATTTAGACGTTTACGTATTTACCACCGGATCAGTTTGCCGTGGTCGTTACGGCGTGGCTGTAGGCAGTCGCTCACATCCGGGAGGCGAGGAGGTTCGTATCCCCTCGCTGGCAACCTTGAAGATGGTATCCTGTGGTTTCCCATCTTCCTTCGAGGAAAAAGCCGGGGTTGGTCCCTAACTATAGGCCACAGTCGCTACCTTCCAATTCCTCGACCTTACATTCCCAATTTCCTCCCCAGACAACACACCACACGCGACGGTACTTGTAGCTCACACGATGGGTGTCCGCATAGAAACAGCTACAAACTCTGGCGAGCCGGACATTTCCTCTGACACTCCCGGCACTAAAATCCACACGCTAAAAAAATAAATTAAAAGAAAATAAAACTATTTAGTTATAAGTTAGGTTGGCATATCTCTCGTTGATATAAATTCTCAGTCCGTGTCTACCTAGAGATGGACGGTATTTCGATTTTTCCAAGGACTCGTCACCCATAGACACAAGAATTTAACACTACTTTTCAGAATTTGAATTATTTAAGTTGCACTTCTAAATTTGTTAGTTCATTTTCAAAACCATCTTTTGTAAGGAATTCCATTCAATATTTTTAGCCTACTTTTCACATTTTGCAAAAATGAGGAAAAAGTAGTCTTATGAGATCGGGCAAATGTGTGTCTGTCTGTCTGTCTGTCTGTCTGTCTGTCCGTCTGTCTGTCTGTCTGTCTGTCTGTCTGTCTGTCTGTCTGTCTGTCCTTCTGTCTGTCTGTCTGGCTGTGTGTGTGTCCCCCCCTATCAACTCCTAAACGGCTGCAGCAATCAAAACCAAATTTAGTATGAGTAAAGATGTGCACCGGAATAGCTCACATCCATATTTGAAAATGATGTCAGTGCTACCAACTGCTGAAAAAACGCACTAGAAATTTGAGCTCCATGTTGGATATCCTGCAAGGTATGCATAGGAGCTATTCCAAAATTGGCACACATGTAGATAATACTATTTCAGTTTAATTTCCAGGA
This sequence comes from Meconema thalassinum, assembly GCA_946902985.2. Lineage (NCBI taxonomy): Eukaryota > Metazoa > Arthropoda > Insecta > Orthoptera > Tettigoniidae > Meconema > Meconema thalassinum. The sequence goes on from OX336399.1 coordinate 97,617,767, forward strand.
GGTCAACCATGACAGTGTTGCCAAAATAATTTTAAGCCTTCTGATAGGTCCAATATTTAAATGCATATAACTTCTACACTATCAACTGGATTTCAACCAAATTTTGTATGTAATATCTGTACATAAACAGATATGACTGAGCGTATTCTTAGGAGCCACCAGGGCTGCCAACTGTTAATAATTGCTCTCTCTATTTTTTTATCCAAATACCAATATATCAGAATGTGTGCAAGCCGACAGCTTTAAACTATGCACACGTATAGTACCTGACATGTTTGATTAATTTTGGAGTAACTTATATACGTCAGTTCTACCAACATGATTCTAAGCCTGCTGATAGGGCCAATTTTTAAATACATGTAACTTCTATACTATCAGTAGGATTTCATCCAAATTTCGCATGTGCTATGTGTAACATATCAGATATGACTATAAGTATTCTTCAGTGCAATCAGGGCTGCCAACTGTTAATAAATGCTGTCTATATTTTTTACCCTAATATCAATATATCAGAAAGTATGCAAGCCAACAGCTCTATACTTGGCACACGTATAGCACCTGATATTCTAGATTAATTTGGAGTAATTAATACAAGGCAGTGCTGACAACATGATTCTATGCCTGCTGATATGTCCAATTTTAAAATACATGTAACTTCTATACTAACAAATGGATTTCATCCAAAATTGGCAAAACAAGATATCATAATATTTCAGATTATTTCTGACCAGCACACGGATGGTATTGTTGGCAACATGCTTTTACGCCTGCTGATAGATCCAGTGTCTAACTGCATGTAACGTCCATTGGACTTCAACCAAATTTTGTATTCTGTACCTTAAGAGATGGAACTAAGAATATATTCAGTCACCAGGGCTGCCAACTGTAGTGCTCTATTAGGCTGCATTATACCAGGTATATTTTGAACTAATTAGATATTTCGATATTACCAACTTAATTTCGTCATTATTCTAGATAGGTTCATATTCTGTAGAATAATCATTGGCATGAAAAGTAGGCTGTATAGTTCTTAACGGAACTTCTTGTTACTAATACTAATGTTCGCAGAACTCGCAGGGTGTCTCTCAGCATTTTCATTAGCAATTAAAATGTTATTGGACTTTATATGTATCCCTTGGTTAATTTTCACTTGTTTACTATGTCGAAACTATAAGGTGCGTTCAAAAAGTAACGAGCCGGAGGATACCTTTCCTGTACTCGTGTGGATGGCCTTGTCTTTTTTGGGTAGTGGTGACCCTGGATGCTTCCACTGAAGGCTTTGTCGTTTGGATTCTGGTTCGAAGTGATGACACCATGACTCATCTCCAGCCACCACTCGTGCCAGGAACCCATTCCCTTCCCTCGCGCTGCAGATGACCAAGACAGTGGGCCATTCGACATGCTTCCTGGTGTGGTTGAAGACTATGGGGCACCCATTGGGCACACACTTTGCGCAAGTGCAGTCGTTCCTTCATGATGGTGTGCACTCTTACGACGCTCAATCCGACCACGGCGGCTATGGCGTTCACTGTCACTCGGCGGTCCTGGGTAATGAGTGCATCAACCAGCTAGACGTTGTCATCGGTAATGCAGGGAGGTGCCCCAGAACGGGCATCATCGGCTAACGACACCCGTCCTTCCCTGAAGCGCTTGTGCCACGCCTTGACCCTTGCAAGGGACATGCAGTGTTCGCCGTACACTTGTGACTTTCGGCGATGATTGTCCGCTCCCCCTACTCCTTACGCTGTCAGAAACCGAAAAACAATCTTTGCTCTTCGTTTGACGCCTCCATGTCACTGTTTGCAATGCGACTGGCAGAGTTAGACGAATGATGCATGCTGCTGCTCGCTTTATATCGTCACCTGACGTGCACGCGTGCTCTCTAGCGACGGGCTGTGACTCTCCACGCTCTGGTCGGAACCACACCTCGTTACACACGCCACGATTAGCCGATGTCGTCGCCGGTTTGTGCATTCCTGCCTCCGGCTCGTTACTTTTTGAACGCGCCTTATAATATGATAAGCATGTATATTAATTGACATGATTTTATTCTTTAGTATTGATTAAAAGGACACTGGGTTGTGACTCGATTAAATGAGCAGAATTTAAGCACAAATTTCTGTTATTTCCGTTTGGTCAAAGGTTGTTTATTTTACACTAATCGAAGATCTAACCTTTTTAAGCCACCTGCTAACAAAAAATATGAAATATTATTGTCCGATTTTGTACAGGGTGTTCAAAATCAAAGTCACAGAAAACAATTTCGCAAGTTAAGAGTTTAGAGATTCTGGTGCTTTTTTCTCAGGAACTACTTAAGTTACACGTCTGATCTTTTGTAATGTGTTGGTAACCATGTACACACATCAAAAAAAGTTTTGCATCACCTCGGTTCCAAGAGTTCCGGAACCGTTAAATACAAAGGGAATAGAGATCAACACAAACAACATTTCAGCTCGTTTTATTGCTCATGAGACCCACACATTGCATGTTGTACATCATACAGCTAGACTTTCAGCATTTGTGGTCCAGATTGCAGTACACACCACTACCTCTAATACCCAGTAGCACGTCCTCTTGCATTGATGCATGCCTGTATTCGCCGTGGCATACTATCCACAAGTTCATCAAGACACTGTTGGTCCAAATTGTCCCACTCCTCAACGACAATTCGGCGTAAATCTCTCAGAGTGGTTGGTGGGTCAAGACGTCCATAAACAGCCCTTTTCAACATATCCCAGGCATGTTCGATAGGGTTCATGTCTGGCGAACATGCTGGCCACTGTAGTCGAGCGATGTCGTTATCTTGAAGGAACGCATTCACAAGATGTGCACGATGAGGTCGAGAATTGTCGTCCATGAAGACAAATGCCTCTCCAATATTCTGCCGATATGGTTGCACTATGGGTCGGAGGATGTCATTCAGGTATCGTAAAGCCGTTTCGGAGCCTTCCATGACCACCAGTGGCGTACGTCGGCCCCACATAATGCCACCCCAAAATATCAGGGAACCACCACCTTGCTGCACTCGCTGGACAGTGTGTCTAAGACGTTCAGCCTGACCAGGGTGCCTCCAAACACGTCTCCGACGATTGTCTGGTTGAAGGCATATGCGACACTCATCGGTGAAGAGAACTTGATGCCAATTCCGTGGGGTCCATTCAGCATGTTGTTGGGCCCATCTGTACCGCGCTGCATGGTGTCGGGGTTGCAAAGCTGGACCTCGCCATGGACGTCGGGAGTGAAGTTGCGCATCATGCAGCCTATTGCGCACAGTTTGAGTTGAAACACGACGTCCTGTGGCTGAACGAAACGCATTATTCAACATGGTGGCATTGCTGTCAGGGTTCCTCCGAGCGGCAATCCGTAAGTAGCGGTCATCCACTACAGTAGTAGCCCTTGGGCGGCCTGAGCGAGGCCTGTCATCGACAGTTCCTGTATCTCTGTACCTCCTCCGTGTCCGAACAACATCGCTTTGGTTCACTCTGAGACGCCTGGAAACTTCCCTTGTTGAGAGCCCTTCTTGACACAAAGTAACAATGCGGACGCGATCGAACTGCGGTATTGACCTTCTAGGCATGGTAGAACTACAGACAACATGAGCAGCGTACCTTCGTCCTGGTGGAATGACTGGAACTGATCGGCTGTCGTACCCCCTCCGTCTAATAGGCCCTGCTCATGCATGGTTGTTTACATCTTTGAGCAGTTTTAGTGACATCTATGAACAGTCAAAGGGACTGTATCTTGGATACAATATACACAGTCAACGTCTATATACCGGAGATCTGGGAACCGAGGTGATGCAAAACTTTTTTTGATGTGTGTAGTTTTATAGAATGAACCGAATGATATTTAAAATAATCTTTATCTTTTCAATTTATAAATTAAACAAGTAGTTCTATGACGAACTAAAGAGCCCACTTTTCTTAAAATTATAGAGACCATATATCAACAGTTGGCAGACATGGCAACTCCAAATATATTCTTAGTTCCATCTCTCATGGTCCACAATGCAAATGCTAAATTTGGTTGAGGTCCAATAGATAGTATGCACGTTACATGTATTTATTTAATTTATCAGATACGTAAATTCAGGTTGACGACACTGAAATAAATGGGATGATTAAACTTAAATTGAAATATTATGATCTATATATGTGCCAATTTTGAAAGAACTTCATTTATTAGTATGGAAGTTACGTGTGATTCAATATTAAACCAATCAGTACGCGTAGAAACATATTGGCAGCACTGATGTATATCGTTTACTGAAGATTAACCTACATTGTCAGGTACTATTACCATCATAATCATCATCATCATCTCCATTTCCCCTTTTCCAGCTGACACTGGGTGGGGACAAATATGGTTCCTCTCCACTCTGTTCTGTCGTTCCACCATTCCTCTTCCGACACGGTGTTCCAAGCCAGGTTCCGTTTACTAATGCTATTCTTCACCGATTCCTTACAATGCATTCTTGGTCTTCCTCGTCCTCTCTTCCCTGTCATCCGTCGTTCCAGCGCTCGTCTTGGTAGCCTTACTGCATTCATCCGCTTGACATGTCTAAACCATCTCAATCTGTTTTGCTCCAGTTTGTCATTTAGTTTCTGTACTCCCAGTTCTCTCCGTATATCTTCATTTCTCACTCCGTCTCTCCTCGTTTTCTGGACCATACTTCTCAGGAATCTCATCTCAGCTGCCTGTACTCTGCTCTCATCCCTCTTAGTCATTGTCCAAGTTTCTGCTGCATATGTCATTATAGGAACATAATATGCTTTGTACATAACTTCTTTAGCCTTAATTGGTATGTCCTTGTTCCATACTAGTCCCCGTACCTGTTGGTAGAAAGCACTCCCGAGTTATATTCTTCTGCTAATTTCCAAATCTAGTCTTCCATCTTCAGTCAGTTCACTTCCCAAGTATTTGAAGTGTTTCACCACTTCCAATTCCATATCTTTTACTTTGATTACTCCTTTTTCTTCTTTCTTACCTCTACTCACCACCACTGTTTTACTCTTCTCCAAGGTGCAGATGACCTCGTAGTTCCGCCCCTTAAAACAACAATAACTAACTAACTAACTTACTCTTCTCCACATTTATCTTCAATCCCCATTGCTCAATCTCTTCATTTATTACGTCTAACTGTTCTTGTACCTCCATCTCATCCTCGCCCAAGATCACAACATCGTATGCAAACAACATTACCTTCATCTTTGCCCTTCTATAGTTTTTCATTGCTGCCTTCATGATGTCATCCATCACCATTAAGAACAATAATGGTGACAACATACTTCCTTGCTTTAGTCCAGTGACAATTTTAAACCATTCTGATGTCCCGACTCTAGTCTTCACACTACTGTAACAATCCATGCACATTCCTTTTATCATGTCTCTCAGTTCCTTGCCTATCCCCCTATTTGTTAAGCTTTCCCAAACTTTTGTTCTAGGGATGCTATCATAGGCCTTTCTAGATCAATAAAAGTCATTACCATATCCTTCCCAAATTCCCAATTATTTTCAATGTTCTGTCTCAGAATGAAAATGGGTTCCACTGTTGACCTGCCCCCTCTAAATCCAAACTGCTCCTCCTCTACTCAGGTACTATATGTATGCAAAGTTTAGTACTGTTGGCCTGCATACTTTCTGATATATTGAGATTAGGATAAAAAAAGTATAGATTGCTTTTTTCAACAGTTGGCAGCCCTGTTGACACTAAAAAGATTGCATATTCATATCTGCTCCAGTGAGCAAATAACATACCAAATTTGGTTGAAATCCAATAGATAGTATGGACGTTACTTGCATTTAAAGATTGGAACTATCAGCAGGCATAGAATCATGTTGGCAACACTCATGTATGGGCTCCTGTAAATTAGTCTGATGTAATATTATCTATATGTGTATCAGTTTTGGAACAATTCCTATGCATATCTTCCGAGATATCCAACATAGACCTCAACTTTCAATTGCCTTTTTTCAGCAGTTGATAGAACTGACGTCATTTTCAAATATGGCCATGATATATTCAGTCATAGGTCTTTACTCATTCCAAATTTAGTTTCAATATCTGCATCCGTTTAGGAGTTGATAGGGGGTGACACACACACACAGACAGACAGACAGACAGACAGACAGACAGACACACTGACAGACAGAAGGACGGGCGGACACACAGTTGTCCGAATCGATCTAATAAGTCTATTTTTCCTCAATTTTACAAAATGGGAAATGTAGGCTAAAAATCATACATTTTAAGAGGCAAAAATATGTTTTGAGTTATTAATTTTTAAACAGCTCAAAATAATTGTTCTATAAAAAACCAATCCGTTCAGTCAAGCCACATGTTCTTTACATTCCAGGAAAAAAAAATAAGTATCTTACATGAAAGTTTCAAGAAAAGTGTACCAAACTTGAGAAATGTGCATACTAGAATTGTTTTCTGTGACCTTTTTTTTTTTTTTTGAACACCCTGTACACAATCAGGCAATAATGACGTATCATCCACCTGAGTCAGCCATCAAAAAAAAAACGCATATCAAAGTACATGGGGCTGAAATGAATACGATGCCCAAACCCCTAAATGAAACAACTACAACCACCTTATTGCCTCACCACGCAGCGAGTTTAAATCGAGTTAATTCGGGCGTGGAGTTTTAAGGGTTAATACATTCACTATTCCGTGATGCAGTACAATGCCCAAGAGGATTAAGAGGCTACTTTAGAATAGTTATGGGTAAGATGTTAATGAGTGTGATGCTGAGAGATCTGCGACACGATGTAGTGACAGGTACTACTATCGATTGCACCCTGGCGTGTAACACAGACCTGTACAGGAGTGGCGCCATAAAGCAGACAATGCATTCTTCGTGTCGTCTTGCTGTGATTCACAACGATCCAAAGATGGTGGTGATGAGGCTGATTATTGGTTACAATTGAATGAAATCTCGAAATTCTAAACCAACAGAGCCAATTGTTAAAAATTATTATATTTCTTATTAATGGTGATATACTGTACGTAGACAGTATAACAAAATGATACTGATATAGCTTTAGTTGTTTCGATTGAATGAATCATCGTATGGCCTCCGGAGAGGCCGAGTGCAGGTCTTTCTAGTTGACGACCGTGGGCGACCTGCGCGTCGTGATGAGGATGAAGTGATGATGGAGACGGTACATACACCCAGTCCCCGAGCCACGAGAATTAACCCCAGGAGATTAAAATCCCTGATGGCTCGGCCGGGAATCGAACCCGGGAACTTCAGGCCAAAGCCTAGCGCGCTAACCATTTAGCCACAGAGCCTGACATTGTTTCGATGTTAGGAGTAAATTAATGGCCTTCGATTTAAAAACAAAAAGTCCCTTACGTTGTAAATTTTATGTTTTTGTCTCATGCTTTATCAGCATGTTCTTCACACACACACAGGTACTGAAATTGCTCTCGGTTATAATGTAGCCATGCTATTTACATCTCTAGATTTTAAAAAACGGTGATAATGTTCGTACATTTCAATACCGGATTTTTTATTTAGTTTTGAAAAGTAAAATAGCATCCTGAGCTTTTATGTCCAAGATCCCGGGTTCAACCTCGGCCGAAGTCATCGGATTTTTAATAGCGTTAAAATCCCTCAGTATGCCTTCCTTCGGAGGGGAAGTAAAGTCGGCGGTCCCATGTAATAGATTTATGGCATGTAAAAGAACCTTCCGCTAACTACAATTGTGTGAAGCTAAATTTGTAGGTTAGATTTGATTAACGCTACATTAAGTTCCAACGTTCGGCGCCAGGCGCCAGTTGCGGTGGCATCTTGTAGACAAGTTCACAGATATGTATCGTTGACGGTAGCATTTTGTAGCAAAAGTAGGAACTACTTGAAATTGATCGTGTGCAATTCTTAACTGAATTACAGATAACTCACACTAGTACAGCCATCACAATTAACACCGGTTATCAGACAGATTCTACACACACCCAAAGTACACGGGGCTACATGACCGCGTTGTCGCAGCCCCTAATCTAAGGAACCAACCAACCAATCGTTTGCAGGATTTGGTTTCAGTGCATGAGGAACCAACCAAACGGTACAATAAATTGCCGAAATTCTACTCATAATAAATTCCAGGGCAATTTTTATTTACCGTATTTCTATAAACTACTATAGTCATCACATAAATACAGGTTATCAGAAAACGTCAACAGTCCGCCTCGTTGTGTAGTGCCTAGCATTCTTGGCTGTCACCGCGAAGACCCGGGGTTGATTTCCAGATCTGCCAAGAAATGTAATTCAGGTATGAAGACCTGAACGGGGTACACAAAGCCTCGTGAGGCACAACTAAGAAGAGGCGGGTTTGATTCCTACCTCAGTCATCCTGGAAGTGGATTTCCATAGTTTCCCACCTCCACTCCAGGCATATACCAGAATGGTACCTAACTTAAGGCCACGGCCGCTTCCTACACAATTCCTACCTCAAATACAAATACACACACACTGGTACAGACATCACAGTGATTAAGGTCATCAGACAAATTCGACACACACCCAAGTACACGGGGATACATGACCACTATGGTGCAAAGCCCCTAAAAGAATCAACATCAACAACAAAATTCTACTGATGTAGCTTTAATTGTTTGTATGTTAGGGGTAAATTTATGACTTTGTTTACGCCTTTAATAAAATATTCTATTATTTAAATTACTCATGATGGTTCCGTATTGATGTACTTAAATAGTTTTAATAAGAATTATATAACCGCCTTAATACATACATGAAAAGAATTATTATTAAAGTAATTTCTGGTACATGTTTCAGAGATTAATCAATAACATTTTTTAGCCCCTTCATCAGCCAATTGAAAAGCATAATGCTACGCTACATCATAATGTTCACCCAGAGGCCCCGGATTTGATTCCTGGCTTCCCCAGGGGGTCTCATCTAATGGGACGTGGGTTGGTGACCACGGGACCTCAGCTGAGTCCGGCATTGCTTCCACTTACTTGTGCCGGGCTCCTCTCCGTCTTCTTTCCTGTCGACCTCCCTTGGTCAACTCTTGTTCTTTTCCGACCCCGACGGTATTAGGGTATCCGAGGCCTAGGGAGTCTTTCACTTTCCCGCCTTAATTGGCCCTTGTCTCATCTCTCCTGATCCCTCCTTCTTCGAGCGGTCAGACCTCTTGTTTTCTTTTCATTATATTTCCTTTTCTCTTTAAGATTCCCGCACTGTTCTTGTTAATTGGCTCCCCGTGTATCTAAATTACCTTTAGCGATATTTTTTTTTGCATATACACTACATTTTGTAGGTATTTTTAATCTACGTTGCATTTTGTAAGTTTTTTCTATCTAAATTCCATTTTGCGAGTGTTTTCAATCTCAATTGCATTTAGTAAAGATTGTCAATCTAAATCGCTTTTCAGTAAGTCCTTCAATGTAGGAGCAGGACATTTTAATGAGTATTTTGAATTTCAATTGCATTTTGTAAGTGTTTTTTTTTAACCTAAACCGCATTTCGCAAGAATTTTAAATCTAAATTGCATTTTGTGGGTATTTTGCAAGTATTTTAATTTTCAATTGGATTTTGTGGGTATTTTGAATCTAAATTACATTTTGTAAGTATTGTCAATCCAAATGGGTAGTTTGAATCTACCGTACATTTTGTAAGCATTTTCAATTTTAATTGCATTTTGTAAGTATTTTGAAATTCAATTGCACTTGGTGAGTATTTTGAATCTGACCGGCCTTTTTCAATCTAAATTGCATTGTGTATTTTCAATGTCAATGGTATTTTGTAAGTTTTTGAACCTCAATTGCATTTTGTACGTATTTTCAATCTAATTTGTATTTTGTAAATGTTTTGAATTTCACTCGCATTTTGTCAGTATTTCGACTCTACATTGCATTTTGTACGTATTTTGAACGTAAACTAGATTTCGTGCGTATTTTTCAATCGTTTCCTTTTGTAAGTATTTTCCTTCAAAATTCCCTTTTGTAAGTATTACCGCTCTCCATTTTGTGAGTTGTTTCAATCTGAGTTCCATTTTGTAAGTATTTTCAATCTCACTTAATTTTCGTTCTGGTTTCCATTTCATTGTCATTTTGGTTATCAGCCAGACCATTTGGGGCGATAACCTAGATGTTAGGCCCCTTAAAACAACATCATCGATTCCCGGCTCTGTCAGGGATTTTAGAAACTGACGTGAGGGCTGGAACGGGGTGCACTCAGCCTCGTGAGGATAATTGAGTACCTATCTGACAGTGAGGCAGCGCCCCGATCACGAAAACCAAGATTAACGGCCGAGGGGACCCGATGTGCTTATAACGCGTCACCCCAATATCTGCAGGCCGAATGGCTGGGCAGTGGTCGCTTGGTAAACCTAGGCCCTTCACGGGCTTAGTACCAGGGGTTATTATTATTGAAGGTCTTCAGGATTTTTTGGAAAATCTGGCAGCAACATTTTTGAAAGCTAAAAAAATAATCGGGTAATACAAATTCCGTCTTTGATCTTTTAAAATAAACGTTTAAGAATTATGTACATTTGGGTCTAAATTTGAAAACATCCTTTCAATTATTGCTAAGATATTGGATTTTTTCTAGAATGTGTGCTCTTAATTGCAGGAAATCCCTTATAAAGATTACACTTTCTTGTGTCTTTTTATGAATCATTCTAAAGAGTAATTTGAACTTCAATGCGTAACTTACAGAATACCGAATCGATATCTACTGGCATCTCCAAATCGTATTATCTGATTATAATAGAACAATTCCCTCCACAGTTGAGGTCACTGAACATTATACTTAGTATATTTATACCAGTCTTGCCTGATTACATTCCAACTTGCCATTAGACCGGCAGAGCGCACAGTCGTCTACTGTTGTATTGGATTAGTTGAACTCAATCATATAACATGAGTAAAATGGAGACTACCAAGTCTACGGGGTCAAATAATGTGGAAGTTTCAAGACCTTCAGTGTCGAATAAAGTAGAAATTTCAAAGACTTCAGTGTCGAATATAGAAGAAATTTCAAAGCCTTCAGTGCCAAATAAAATGGAAGTTTCAAAGACTTCAGTGTCGAATAAGATGGAGATTTCAAAGTCAACAGTGACGAATAAAGTAGAGGTTCCAAAGCCAACGTTCAGGCGCATATGGTTATCGAAAAAAAGACCAACGATTACAAAATCTTTTTCTACCAATTTGGTGATACCGGATGCGATGCAAAATGTGGTAAGTTGTGTTCTACTTTATCTTTGTTGAAAGTATTGATTTGATGGAAACCAATCAAATTTCACAGTAATTTATCGCAATACCAAATATTAGGTTAAACATAATTTGTTAAAGTAATTGTCTATTTAAGGCTATACAAATTTTGAAAGGATAGCGTTAAAGATGAAGTTAGTGTCCTGGAGAAGTTTTGAATTGTTCATTCGTTTTGTTATTTTCATCTCATAGTTCGTTTTGTTTTTGCATGTGTTGTTTGAATCTTCGGTCTTTTGACTAGCTTGATGCAACTTTCCATGGCTCCCTGTCCTAACCTAATCGTTCCATCTCTACATAGCTACCACACCCCAAACTGTTTATTCTAGCTTAAGTCTAGCCCTACAGTTCTTGTCCTTGACCCTTCCTTCTATAACTAAGTTTGCTATTCCTGGGTGGCATAGTTATGTCCTACCAACCTATCTCTTCTCTTCATTAGCAGTTGCCAGACACATCTCTCCTCTCCCACCCGTCTTAATACCTCTTCATTTGTTACCGATCTTCATCATTCTCCTGTAACACCACATTTCAAACTCTTCTATTCTCCTATTTTCTGCTGCACCAACCGTCCAAGTTTCACTTCCATGAAGTGCTACGCTCCAAACAAAGGCTTTCAAAAATGACTTCCTAACAGTCTACCTAAAACTATATTTGAACAGACTCCTTTTCTGTAGAAATGCTAGGGGAGTGGGGATGCTGCGGTCAAGCTGTTGGCCTCCCACCACGGTGGACCGGGTTTGATTCCAGTCAAATTCATGTGAGATTTTCAAAGTGAAATGCCTTGTCCTGTGGTTCAAATTTCTTGTACAAAGGAGATCCCGTGGCTCATGATCGCGAGATTATCGGTCACGTAAAATTACAAACTGCCTTCCTCCTGTAGAAATGCCTTTCTTGTCTGAGCCAACCTTCTTTTTATATCCTCTTTGCTTCGTCCATCACCGGTTATTTTGCTTCCTAAGTAGCAGACGTCGCCTACTTCCTTTAGCTTTTCACCTGCCAATTTGATGTCCATAGATATCTGATTTTTTCGGCTGCATTGCAATATTTTGTTTTATTTGTTAATTTTCATCATGAATTCTTTCCTCAAGATAGAGTCCAATACCATTTAAAAACTCATTCAGATAAACATTTTGAAATCTCTCTATATATAAGAATGAAAGTTTGTCTGTTTTTTTCTGAATTTCTACGGAAATTTGCGTTATTTACGCGTTTCAGACTGTTTTATGACGGATGCGCGCGAAAATAATTTTTTTGTCTGTCTGTCTGTCGGTCTGTATGTCTGTCTGTTTGTCTGTGGACAAGTATGTTCCCTTTTAACTCGAGAACGGCTGGGTGGATCAACGTAAAATTTGGTAGAGATATCCTTCAGAGGCACGACACTAATCATTGATGTAACTCTTCTCTCTAGCTCCAATAAAAGGGGGCCTATCCCCTTAAGACACTTGCTGAATAGGCGTAGACGGGCGAGACAAAGCTCATTGTCAGCCCCTCAATGTGAGAAACGAAACTCGGGGCCCCTAAAGGGACCCCAAAAACCACATTTTAAGGCCCTAAAACCAACAGTTTTTGAGATATTTCCAGAAAACTAATTTCATTTAATACAATAACGAAAGAATGCAAGCCGGTTACCATGGCAACGGAATCTCACAGGTCCATCTATTGCTGTAAGACGCAATACAATTCCATTTATTACATTACTGAGATAGTTTGCAAACGGCTATAAGGTTATAACGGAACCAAATTAAGCTGTAAAATTCATCAATGTCATATAATGCGCTTAAAGGGGTCAAGGTGTACTCTAGATTTTTTTCACGCGAATTACACGTGCGGGTGTGGTACGGAAGGTCTATTATATCCCTATCCATATATTTTCATATTATTATTATTATTATTATAATTATTATTATTATACTACGGCCTACAACGACGAGACAAAGCTTATTGTCAGCCCTTTGGTGTCAGAAACAAAACTCGGTGCCCCTAAATAGCAGTAAAGGGTCCCCGAAAAGTACATTTTAAGGCTCTAAAACCAACAGTTTCTGAGATATTCCCAGAAAACTAATTTCATTTAATAAACTAATGAAGGAATGCAAGCCAGTAACCATGACAATAATATCTGAAAAGGTGACATCCAACTTTCCATCTATTTCTGCAAGAAGTAAAGCCACTCCAATTATTAAAATTCTGTGAATGTTTGCAAATGGCTATAAGGTTATTACGGAATCAACTAAAACTGTAAAATTCATCACTGCGTTTAAGGGGGTCAAGGGGTACCCTAGATTTTTTTCACACGACTTAAATGTGCGTTATGTCGTACAGAAGGTCTATTATATCTCCAAACAGAAACATTATTTTCAAAAATTCCTGAATTGAAATACAGTAGTTATTTTTTCCTTTTTTCTTTTAGGAATTTGGGCCATTGGAGTCTAAAAAACCTGAATTTTCATGCACCACAAGCCTTATACATTATTAAAGGGGTCTTCCTCTAGATGGGGACTTGACACAACAGTGAAGGTCAGTTTTATTTGACGTGTATTGCGTTTCGTCTACGAGGTTTTCATTTTTTTTTCACGTCCGGAAGTACACGTTAGGTAAATTTAGTTTCAGTGCATATTTAAACTAATCACTTTTCTTTGTCGAGAAACAGGTTCCAAGTCTCTAACCATTGCAACAGTAGCTCAATTGATTACGTCTGGTTATTAATACCGAAGACCGTTCGAAGAATGGGTACTTCTGCTAGTCTATATATATAAAAATCAATGTTACGTGATAGTTTGTCTGTGGGTGTGTATGTCTCCTATGCGTTCATATACCATTCATCCGATTGTGATGAAACTTGGCTGAGATGTTGAGTGCACTCCAAGGAAGGTTTCTGACTTAGTAAATCCATTTTACAATAGGTAGCGCACGCGTAGATTCAACAAATGAGTGACGATGCGCGAAGCGTTTCAAACAAGTCCCGTATGTGTTCATATACCATTCGTCCGATAGCAATGAAACTTGGGGGAGATGTTGTATACACTTACGTGAAGGTTTCAAAATTAGTGAATACATTTCACAGTAGATAGCGCACGAGTAGATTCAACAAATGAGCGACGACACGCAAAGTGTTTCAACAAAGTCCCATATGCATTCATATACCATTCGTCCGATAGCTATGAAACTTGCGTAAAATGTTGTGTACACTTCAGGGAAATTTTCTGGCTTAGTAAATCCACTTTACAATAGGCAGCGCACGAGTAGATTCAACAAATGAGCGACGATGCGCGAAGCATTTCAACAAAGTCCCGTATGTGTTCATATACCATTCGTCCGATAGCGATGAAACTTGGGTGAGATGTTGTGTACACTTACGTGAAGGTTTAAAAATTAGTGAATACATTTCACAGTAGATAGCGCACGAGTAGATTCAACAAATGAGCGACGACACGCAAAGCGTTTCAACAAAGTCCCGTATGCATTCATATACCATTCGTCCGATAGCTATGAAACTTGCGTAAAATGTTGTGAACACTGCAGGGAAATTTTTTGGCTTAGTACATCCACTTTATAATAGGCAGCGCACGAGTAGATTCAACAAATGAGCTACGACGCGCGAAGCATTTCAACAAAGTCACGTTTGCGTTCATATACCATTCGTCCGATAGCGATGAAACTAGGCTGGGATTTTGTGTGCACTCCAGGGAACGTTTCTAGCTTAGTAAATCCCTTTAAAAATAGGTAGAGCACGAGTAGAATCAACAAATGAGCGATGACGCGCGAAGCATTTCAACAAAGTCCCATATAATTTCATATACCATTCATCCGATAGCGATGAAACTTGGGTGAGATGTTGTGTACACTCCAGATAAGGTTTCTGGCTTAGTACATACATTTTACAATAGTTAGCGCACCAGTAGATTCAACAAATGAGCGATGACACGCGAAGCGTTTCAACAAAGTCCCGTATAATAACATATACCATTCGTCTGATTGTGATAAATGTTTGGTGAATTGTTGTGTACACTCCAGGAAAGGTTTCTGGCTAAGTAAATCCATTTTACAATACGAAGCGCCCGCTTATATTCAACAAATGAGTGACTACGCGCGAAGCGTTTCGACAACGTCCCGTATACATTCACATACCATTCATCCGATTGCGATGAAACTTGGGTGAGATGTTGTGTGCACTCCAGGGAAGGTTTCTGGCTGAGTACATCCATATTACAATATGTAGCGCAAGAGTAGAATCAACAAATGAGCGACGACACGCGAAAGTTTCAACCAAGTCCCGTATGCATTCATGTACCATTCGTCCGTAGCTATGAAACTTGGGTGAGATGTTGTGTACACGTCATGGAAAATTTCTGGCTTAGTAAATCCACTATACCATATGCAGCGCACAAGTTGATTCAACAAATGAGGGACGACGCGCGAAGCGTTTCAACAAAGTCCCGTATAAGGTCATATACCATTCTGCCGTTAGCGGTGAAACTTGGGTGAAATATGGTGGACACTCCAAGGAAGGTTTCTGGCTTAGTAAATACATTTCACAGTAGGTAGCACACGAGTAGATTCGACAAATGAACGACGACACGCGGAGCGTTTCAATACAGTCCCCTATGTCTTCATATCCCATTAGTCCAATAGCGATGAAACTTGGGTGAGATGTTGTGGACACTTACGTGACGGTTTCTAACTTAGTAAATACATTTTGCAGTAGGTAGCGCACGAGTAGATTCAACAAATGAGTGACGGAGCGCGAATCGTTTAAACAAAATCAGGTATGCGTTCATATACTATTCATCCGATTGCGATGAAACATTGATCAGTTATTGTGTACCCGCCAGGGAAGGGGACTTAGTAAATCCATTTCACAATAAGTAGCGCAAGAGTAGATGCAACAAATGGGTGACGACGTGCGAAGCGTTTCAACAAAATCCCCTATTGCGTTCATATAACATTCTTCGATTGCGATGAAACCTTGATGAGTTATTGTGTACACGCCGGGGAAGGGCTTCGACATTTCTCAATAGGTAGCGCACGAGTAGATTCAACAAATGAGTGACAACGCACTAATCGTTTAAACAAATCCCGTATACGTGCATATACCATTCATCCGATTGCGATGAATCATAGATGAGTTATTGTGTACACGCCAGGGAAGGGTTTCGACTTAGTAAATCCATTTCACAACAGGTAGCGTACGAGTAGATTCAACAAATGTGTGACAGCGATGAAACTTTTGAAAGTTGTTGTGCACGCTTCCACGAATGGTTCTAAATTAGAAAATCCATTTTACGATAGCTTAGAGGCAGTTAACATGTTGTGTATCCAAAAGCACTTCAAGAAACATAATTTCAACGCCAACACTTTCTTTGATTGGCATTGCAACGCATGCCGGGTACAGCTTGTCCATTATATAATTATGTTCGAAAGTGCAGAATCGATAGTTGGTAACATATACAAGACTCTGGGACATCCTACCCTGAGTAATATTTTTCTTTTTCTTTATATAAGTACTCTGACCTGTCGAAACAGACTAGAGTAAAATGTGACTTTTCACAAATTTTTCTGCCTCATTTATGGCTGTAATTATATGGAAGCTAGTGAGGTATGGATTATGTTGAGTAATGACATTAAGGGGACAGTCAGTGCCTATAGATGTTGAGAAATGTTCTGTTCTTACGGTTATTACTGTTGTACTAACTTAGTGAGGAAAGCAATGGCAAACTACCTCATTCCTCATTACAGAGCTTCCCTGGGTTTTTGTAAGTTTTTACCCACATAATCTACGGCCGCGCATTTTGAGGCTCCAAGTACCCTCCGTGTTGACGATCTAACAGACAGATATAAGTACTTATGAGGGTTGTTTGCTAAGAGGAGCCTAATCTGTCTACGTTAATTTTCAACTTTTAATTTACCATTTTTTACGAATGTATTAACAGGAACTAATCGCATTTTTTTAGGGGTTTTCCTTAATACTCTCGTCTTACTTTAACATAGGCTCTTTTAAAAAATGTTTATTTTTGTGGACATTTTAAAAATGGCGTAATTTTAAGAGCATTTTCATGAACATTTCCATCAGGTAAAATTAAACTTCAGTAAATATTGAAAAGAAAAGTTTGGTTAGAATATAACACAGATAAGGAGAAATTGCTTCCGAAACTTTAAGCTTTACATGTTGATAAAATGCGGGGCAACAGGAATTTTTATATTAAGAAACTAATTATTCTGGCAAGAAACTGGAATCAAAGTTTTGGTTCTAAGACGAGGTGTGCTCCCACTCCGTAATACCTGCTTTACTTTCTTAAAATGTGCTTTCTCTTACATTCTACATAAGATTTTTTTATTTTATTTTTAAAATTTTTACATTTTTTTAATTTTTTTCATTTGACATTTTACTTTTTAAGTTTTACATTTAAAATTTACAGTTTACATTTGGAGGTTGGGGGGTTGGGGGGGTTGGGGGGTTGGGGTTAGGTTTGGGGTTGGGGTTTTGGAATTTTCGAATATTCGAATTTTTCGAAATTTTTAATTATGAAATTTTTGAATTTTGAAATTTGGTATTATTTCTATAATAAAGGAAGTTACGGAGTTCTGCATCAAACCAGTCCAAAAGGTGAAGACTCGAACACTCAAAATGAATAACTATAGCTCTATTTTCACAGTGCTTGCAGAAATTTTAGGGACAGGTTTAAATTTCGTTTTATGCACATTTGACCCTAAAGTAACAGCATTATTCAGTCATAGTTTTGCATGATGTTATTAAACATCAATATGAGGGGTTTTCATTTAAAATTTCGATTCTCTAGCTCTAATACGTTTGGCAATGGTATGTTTTACCATTTTAAACGGGAATAAAATAACCCGTTTTTAGCCTACTTTCGATTTTTGTAAAAAATGAAAGTAGATATGAGATCTACACTTGGCCAAAAATTGTGTGTCTGTGTGTGTGTGTATGTGTGTGTGTCTGTGTGTGTGTGTGTGTGTGTGTGTGTGTGTGAGTGTGTGTACTCCCCCCTCCCTATCAATTCGAACACGGTGAAACCGAATTGAACGAAATTTGTTACATAGGTAAAACAAGCAAAGGGCACCTCAGTGTCATGTCTTATATCGCCGCCATCTTGACAGAAACGTAATGGCGGCCACCCAAATGTAAAAAGCTTAAATCCAATTACGACCAATTTAATCATCTGATTTCTACCAAATTTTGTAACAACATACCTTGATGTGAGAAGCGTTTTTTGACCAAGCTACAAGGGCATCAGTCCAATAGTTTGCATATGGCGTCCATGAATGTGTGCAAATCGATTCCCCCTATTAATTCAAACACGGTAAAACCTGATTGAATGAAATTTTGTACAGAGATAGCACTAGCAAAGGGCACCTCAGTGTCATGTTTTATATCGCCGCCATCTGGACGGAAACGGAATGGCGGCCACCCAAATGTTAAAAGCTTAAATCAAAGTACGACCAACCTAATCATTTGATCTCTACCAAATTTTGCAGCAACATACCTTTTTGTGGGAAGCATGTTTTGACTGGACTACAAGGTCATCAGGCCAATAGTTTGCATATAGCGCCCTTGTATTTATGTGCAAATCGATTCCCCACATCAATTCAAACACGGTGAAACCGAATTGAATGACATTTTTTTTTACAGAGATAGCACTAGCAAAGGGCACCTCATATTCATGTTTCATATCCGTATAACACGTTGTATTTCAACGAGCTACTACAACCAACATTCGGGGGCGTGGTGGCTCAGCGGTCTAGCTGTGTGCCTCTCACCAAGGCGGTCCGGGTTCGATTCCCGGTCAATGCATGTGAGATTTTCGAAGTGAAATGCCATGTCCTGTGGTTCGGATTCCACGTATAAAAGAGGTCCCGTGGCTCATAATCACAAGATTCATGGTCACGTAAAACTACAATCTTCCTTCCTTCCTTTACACCCAACATTCAATTATACTCCTTGAAAAGGAAAGAGTTGTAACAATACCCATGCATTTAGGAGAAAGTAGGCTATATGTTCTTTACTGAACATCTTGTTTCTACAAAAATGTTTCATTTCTCAAAAACTGCTAGTCCTACAGCTATGAAATTTCTACTGCTGTTATACTACAACATATCAAAGATAAAAATAACAAGTAGTTCCGTGAAGAACTATACAGCCTATTTTCATATATCCTGCTCATGTTAATTGCCTCTATCAACACACAAAATTTCAGTTTAATTGCTGTAACAGATTCGTAGATATTGAGAACCGTCTAAATATTTCAGATGGTCGCCAGCTTGGATTTTTCGTTTTGTACTATTACATTAAGATTATTGTGTACGTGTGCTATTCAAACTTCAATCGCATGATTAGAACACAAGAAGTCAAAACGAGATTTTAAAATTACGCACAGCAGCCATCTTGTAATTATGCAAACAATTGAAATAAATTAGATGCCAGTGGATCAACATTTGTATAATCATTTAAATGCAAAGTTTCACGGCACTCGGATAGTTAATTCGCGAGAAACGTCCATTTAAATATTTATACTTCGCGTCGCCGCCATGTTGGATTTGTGCTCACCAGGTTACTGAAAGTCCTATAGGTGAACATATGTTGATAGCCTCTATGAACATAAAATAATCAGTTTGATTGTTGTAAAAGATTCATAGATATTGAGAACCTTACAATATTTCGGATGCTCGCCATTTTGGATTGTTATATGTATAGGCCATAGAGTTATGTAGGCCTACCATTCAAGGACAATTATTGCCGAGGTTCATTATTCAAACTTTCACTTCGATCGCATGATTACGACACAAGAAATAAAAACTTAATTTTTAAATTTCGCACAGCCGCCATCTTGAGGTTATTTAAACAATTGAATTAAATTAGATGGCAGTGCATTACAATCTGCAAAATCATTTACTGTACCACATTTCACTGCACTCAGAGAGTTAAATCACGAGAAAAGTCTATTAAAATATTTCAAATTCGCTTGGTCGCCATGTTCGTTTTGTACTTGACAGGTTTATGAAATATACATAGGTAAACTTGTATCAGTACCCTTTATCACCGTACAAAATTGCAGGGTGATATCTGTAATAGTTTCTGAGATATAGAATGTCAGTGAAATATTTCGCACAGCCGCCATTTTGAGGTTATGTAAACAATTGAACTAAATTAGACTCCAGTGCATTGCAATGTGTATAAATATTTGCTGTACCAAGTTCCATTACGTTTGGATATTTAAATCGCGAGAAGAGTCTATTTAAAAGTCTCAACTTTGCTTTGCCGCCATGTTGCTTTTGTAGTCACCAGGTTTTTGAAAGTCTCATATGTGAACTTCTAGTAGTTCCCTTTATCACCGTACACAATTTCAGGGCGATATCGGTAATAGTTTCGGAGATATTGAATGCTAGTGAAATATTTCGCACAGCCGTCATTTTGGATTGGTGAGACGTAACAAGATTTGAAGGGCACGGTCGAGGTCGCCGGGAATAGTGCTATGAACTTACCGAGTTTCACTGAAATCGCTCCAGCCGTTGAGATTTTATTAGGGGGATACACACACACGCGCGGACAAAAGGTGATCTCATAAGCCTATTTTTTCAAAATTGAAAATAGGCTAAAATTACAACCTGGGGAAAAAAATACTACTCATTTGGTCGCCTTTCAAACAAACTTTCTACCCCGGTAACTTTGGCGGCAAAATTAGTCAATTCCGTTGTGCGATAACTTCCGATTGGCAACATAACCAGTAATGGACGAAGCAAAGACGATATAAAAAGTAGGTTGGCCCAGGCAAGGGAAGGATTTTTACAGAAAAAGAAGCTGTTGAGGTCGGATATTGATTTAGATATTAGGAAGTCATTTTTGAAAGCCTTTGTATGGAGGGTGGCGCTCTATGGTCGTGAAACTTGGAATGTTGGCGCAGCAGAAAAGAGAGAAATAAAAGGTGGTGTTGGAGGAGAATGATGAAGATCAGATGGGTAGATAGAGTAACATATGAAGAGGTATTAAGACGAGTGGGAGAGGAGAGATGTTTCTGGCGATTGCTAATGAAGAGAAGAGATAGGTTGGTAGGACACATACTAAGACACCCAGGAATAGCAAATTAAGTTATGGAAGGAAGGGTCGAGTACAAGAAATGTTGGGGTATACCAAGGTTATTGTTGTTTGAGTCTTCAGTTTTTTGTCTGGTTCGATGCAGCCCTCCATGGCTCCCTGTCCTGAGCTAATCGTTTCATCTCTACATAGCTACCACACTCTACATCCAAGGCAATCTATTTAACATATTCTAACATTGGTCTACCCCTACAGTTCTTGTCCTCGACCCTTCCTTCCATAGCTAAGCTTGCTATTCCTGGGTGTCTTAGTATGTGTCCTACTAACCTACTCTTCTCTTCATTAGCAGTCACCAGATACATATCTCCTCTCCCACTCGTCTTAATACCTCTTCATTTGTAGCCCTATCTGATCTTCACCATTCTCTTGTAACACCTCATTTCAAACGCTTCAATTCTCCTCTTTTCTGCTGCACCTATAGTCAAAGTTTCACTTCCATAGAGCGCCACGCTCTAGACAAAGGCCTTCAAAAATGACTTTCTAATACCAAGGTTAGAATATGTTAAAGAGATTGTGTCGGGTGAAAGGTGTGGTAGCTGTGTAGGGATGAAAAGATGAGCTCAGGAGAGGGAGGCATGGAGCGCTGCATCAAACCAGTCAAAAGACTGAAGACTCAAACACAAACTCACCTGGTATGGATATGATCTAAGCTTGAGCACGTTAAATTTGATTTGTCTGAAGATAAAAAAGTAATGCAGGATTTTGAATTTGCACTTAGATTAATAAATAATCATAACCGAAAAATGTAGTTTGCCACGATAGGTGAGTGGTCAACGTGTCGGTCTACTAACCCCAAGCTTGCAGGTTCGCTCCTGGCCGTAGTTAGTGATTTTTTTTTTTGAAAGGCGGAAAAAATTACGACACCATGTCATACGATGTTGACATGTCAAAGAATCCATTTGAATTCAGTAGGCCGTATTCATAATGGCAAAATTATTCTCGGGATTTACCGGCAACACAAAGTTGCTAATTTCTCTACTAGAAAGCGCTATAGTGTTCAAGGAGCTTAGATATCAAACCTCATTGACGTTCATAGTGCTTCAAGGAACAACGAAATTCGACATGTAAGCTTTCCTTTTGGGTCAAATAACAAAGCTTGCACCCGGCATCCGAGGCCATACGATATTATATATACCAAAAAATGTTAAGCCTATCACCCTTCAGATAATTTGAAAATTACAGCTGTATGTAGTGATATGAAATTAATCATATTTCAGAGCTTCTTTATTGATGTTTTAACTAAATGAAATACCAATATTTAATAAATTCATTACAACTTAGTCCATAAAATTGAATTAATATATACCAGTTTCGGCCATTTTATGGCCTTCCTCAGCAATCCCTCCCTATATTATTCTGCTAAGGTCCCATTCCAGTTTTGTACCGAAAATAAAGTCCCATTAACACCAACCTACACATATGGGGTACCTACAGGTTCAGCATAACCCAATGCGCAACCGAAACGCACTCACTTACTCTTTAAATGCCTCACAATTAAATAAATACCTTAAAACATGTATATTTACAATGAAATAATGAAAGAATGCAACACGGTAACTATGGTAACAGAATCTCACAGGTCCATCTATTTCTGTAAGACGCAATGCAATTCCAATTAATACATTACTGTGAAAGTTTCCAGACGGTTATAAGGCTATCACAGAACCAAATTAAGCTGTAAAATTCATCAATACATACAGTATAATGCGCTTAGGGTGGTCAAGGGGCACTCTAAATTTTTTTCACGCAATTTTGATGTGTGTGTGTGTGGTACGGAAGGTCTTTTTCATCCGACTATAAAGAGTCTCCGAAAACCACATTTAAAGGCCCTTAAATTAACAGTGTCTGTGATATTCCCAGAAAACTAACTTCGCTCTGATACACCTATGAAGGAATGACAAACCCCTAACCACTGCACCAGTAGCTGAATTGATAAAGTCAATTATTTATACCACGGATAAATCAGTCATAGCATCCAATTGAGATTTTGCTAAGTGTACTCTTTTCAACTAGAATATTCGCGGGCGAAGCCGCAACGGGTAATGCTAGTGTTTTATAAAATAACAGAAACTAATGTAATTACGAGCAAAACTTTGTAATAATAATATTTTCTTGGGTGTTTTATGAAAAATGTATTTAAAAAAATATTTGAAAACAGTTGACAATGTAGCCTATATTGGATCAACCATTGTAGTTACAATGCATAAACAAACTGGGCAATATTGCAAAAGAAATAGCACTGTACCTTAATATCCGCAACTCCAATTTCTACACATTCGTAAGATTTCACCGACAATTTAATGAATGCTGTTGTTGACATAAACACACCAGAACGTCATGAATGAAGCATGCGTATGACATTTGTTCCACGGAAATTATAATTCATCTCTCTGTTCGGTAAATGGATTTCTTATGTGAAACTTTTCCACCAGATGTCATTACTGTTCTATTTGGGACTCCATGATTTGCCTTCCGTTGACATTCTATACGCATCGAATTTGAAGAATAACTAGTTGATAATACGATACACTTTAATTTTAAAGCGTTTGTAACAGCCTATTTTGTGTTATTTGACCAAAATGATCCAACATAGTACCTGTGCGCAATCTGTTGGTGCTAATTCAGGATAGACAATGTTTCAGAGCTTTGGGATTCATTATTGGGTAGAAATCAAATGCTGAGCCCACACAATTCCCAAGAAGAAGAATTCAACCGACAGATATGTATGAATATTTATGTTAGAACATAATAAAGTTATAATTATCGTCAAACATAAACAGTCGTATGCTCGTCTATAATGGTAATTAAGACACTCGCATGGAAATTATAAAACTCGCTTCACCCCACACTCGTGTCTTAATTATTGCCATTATTGCCTGTTTCCAGTCGTCCGACCAGGTCAGGGAATGGAATAAATGAAGCCCTCCCTCTAGCGACGAGGATATGAACTGTGCCGACTGCCGAAGCCTGTTGCACTCCTCAGGGGCAATGATTAAATGAATGACAGATGAAATGAATTGATAGTGGAGAGTGTTGCTGGAATGAAAGTTTGACAGGGAAAACCGGAGTAGGCTACCCGGAGAAAAACCTGTCTGCCTCCGCACATGGAGTGACCGGGATTTGAACCACGGGCCCAGCGGTGAGAGGCCGGCGTGCTGCTGCCTAAGACACGGAGGCCTCGTTGCATAATGTACTATTATGAAAACAACACAAACAATCTACCAACTATTTAGATATATAGTATGTCATTTTCACAAAATGATTGTATGTATGTCTACCCCTTATTATTCCCGTTTTCAACGGGGTTAGGGATGAGATGCGATGAAAGTCTATGTGGCGGATGGTTTTTACGGCCAGATGCCCTTCCTTATGCCAACTTCATTACAGGAGTTAATGAGAGATGAAATGAATGAAGATGAATGAAACTGGGCAAGGATATGAAAGAAAGCGGTTGTGTTCTGCTAGAAAGTAGTCTACCGTCCCAGCATTTGCCTGTAAGTTAAAATGGGGAAACCACAGAAAACCATTTTGAGGATGGCTGATGGTGGGGCTCGAACCCACGTCTACAAAGTCCGCAGAGAGCTTGGTCCCTAGGCCTAGCTCTGCGCGTTAGCGAGCGTAGCTACCGCTGTCGGTCCACAAAATTATTTTATATTATCATCAAATTAAAGCCCACATTTATTAAAGATCTGTTTTAATTATTTTATAAATGTTGCATAAAAAACAAGTAAAATATTATTAACAAAGCTTTGCTCGTGATTACATTAGTTTCTTCTCTTCATTATTGTGTTTGAAGCCATTTTCAGTGTCACCTTAGTAAACGAATGTTTAATGCTTTTCAGTCGGTCAACACGTTTCTACCCAAATGGGATGGGTTATTCCCTAATCCCGCGAGAAAAAAAGAGAATCTCATTTGGGTAGAAACGTGTTGACCGACTGAAAAGAATCAAGCTTTCGCCCTTCTCTTTAAAAAGACATTGCTGAAGGTGGCCGAAACTGGAGGTGGCTGAAACTGGTGCATTGCAATAATTAATTGTATATTAATTCAATTTTATTGCCTAAGGTGCAATGAATATATTAAATACTTGGTCAATGTGTCGGGCTACCAACCCCAAGCTTGCAGGTTCGCTCCTGGCCGTGTAAGTGATTTTTGAAAGGCGGCAAAAATACGACACGCATGTCATACGATATTGGCATGTCAAAGAACCCATTTGAATTCAGTAAGCCGTGTTCATAATGGCAAAATTAATCTCGGGATTTTCTGCCAACACAAAGTTCCTCATTTCTATACTAGAAAGCACTATAGTGCCAAGTAGCTTAGATATCTAACCTCCTTGACTTTCATAGTGCTTCAAGGAACAACAAAAATCCACATGCAAGCTGCCCTCTGGGTGTCAAATAACAAAGTTTGCACCCGAGGCCATACGATATTAATATTATTATTATTATTATTATTATTATTATTATTATTATTATTATTATTATTATTTATTACAGATCTGCTTTTAATATTTTTTTATAAATTTTGCATAAAGAAATAAGTAAAATATTATTAACAAAGCTTTGCTCGTAATTACATTAATATTCTTCTCTTTAAAAAGAACATTGTTGAAGAAGGCCATCATTTTGCCGAAACTGGTACATTGCATTAATTAATGTATATT
Source organism: Meconema thalassinum (assembly GCA_946902985.2). Taxonomy (NCBI): domain Eukaryota; kingdom Metazoa; phylum Arthropoda; class Insecta; order Orthoptera; family Tettigoniidae; genus Meconema; species Meconema thalassinum. The sequence goes on from OX336399.1 coordinate 97,643,778, forward strand.
AATTCAATTGTATTGACTAAGGTGTAATGAATTGATTAAATACTTTGTATTTCATTTATTTTAATAACGGCTATTATAATATTTTACATGCGAATTAAAAGCTCCGCACCTAAAAGGTTAAGTAACATTGTGTAAGGTCTAATGGTATCACTTTAAACTTGTTTATTGGTTTGCATGGCGTGACCGATTATCTGGTAATCGTGTTCATCCTAACAGAGATGTTAAACGCGATACTTGTGGAACTATTAGCAGTTCGACAGTCATACTGGAGGGGTTTTATGTAATGCGTCAGTTTGTCATCTTGAAGAAGTAGCAAAAGAAGAAGAATACGATAAAAAAAAGAGGAAAACATTACGGAAACGTTTTACTAGTGAAGCTCGTAACATGCGCAGCTCCCAAAAAGGTGGTAGGAGGGTGGCGGTGGGGGAGGAGTAAACGGTGGGGGGTGGAACGGAAACTAAGAGACATGCAGTGGGATTGTACGAATCGATGTTGAAGCCATCACAGTTCCTGTTAAGATAGCATATGGTCCGTGACTCCGGGAAGTTTCATCTGTTTTTACCACCACTACGACGATTTCAGTTTTAACGTGAATTCTCTCAATTTCCGTTTTCTATCTGTATTCAAATAAAAGAGAACATGGAAGAGATCTAACTTCTGTCTGTGATGGTGGTAGTGGGGCTCTAAAATGGGTTGTGTCATACAATGATCGAAAACTGCTCAGCCAATCGAGTTTCTGCATAGGCGTGTCTACACAAGGAAATATTTCCGTTTCGCTGATTCTTCTTCTTTCCAAAGTTCCCACGGTTATTTTTTTATTTTATTATGCCGCAATTCTTATGTCAAGAATATCAATGTAGAAGAACTCAACTTGAGCATTGTAAGGCAGCAGTTGCTTGGCTGTATTCGCAGTGTCCATGCGCACGTGTTTCGGATGGGATCAACGGAATTATTTTTGCCTTTTTCATCTCTGTATTTTTGTGCAAATATATATTTCATTACAGTTATTCATTATGTGAATAGATAAAGTGTTGACAATAGAATATTGGAGTTGAGTGGTAGTTTTCAGGAATGCTGTAGTCAAAAATTACCTGCAATCATTTCGAGTGATATCCATCATGAGTTCCATCACGTTTAATACCAATCTATTTGTGTATAATTGTGCTTTGCAGACTTGCGCAGCAGATCCATCAATATTGTTGCTATAATGGGTTAGTGATTGCCTTGGGATTTAACGGTTTCGTTAGTGAGTCAGTTGAGTGTTTGAATTCTCCAGTGTTTACAAGTGTTGTGATGTAGGGATGCATCATGTCGTCAAACTCAGGGGCTGGGGGTGGTTCCTCCTCCTCCTCCTCCTCTACTCCCATATTGAATCTCTTGAAGACGAAGGAGGCCACAGCGATCAGTGCAGCATTAACAAACAATTTTGTTTCCAAAAACAAATTATCGGCTGGAGTGGCCGGCAAAAAGAATCCATGGCATATGGTACTGAAGTCTGCTGTCACTACTTTCCAGAAAGGGAAGATCCCGCTGCTGTTGGCTGTGGAGGCTGGCAATCAGTCTATGTGCAGAGAGCTTCTTGGGCAACAAACTGCGGACCAGCTAAAGGCGACCACGGACAACGGCGACACTGCCCTCCACATCGCAGCCCGTCGCAGGGATGTCGATATGTGCCGCATACTTGTCGACTACGGCACCAACATCGATGTCCAAAACGTGAGTACCAATTTCTATATTTTTATAAAATTCATTAGTGCAGAAGTGTTCACATTATCAAACACAACACCAGATTGATATTGACGACTTACAGCCAACTGAGGTAAATGCAACAAAATGATTCCCTCAAAATGTCTTTATTTGAGTCCTTTACGTTTATCTTTCACTTAAATAAACTGATTCGCGAATTTTTATGCAGAATTTCCATGAATTCCTGTGAATTTGGACCAGAGAGATTAGAAGTCTTCTATCACCGATTATCCACTGTTAAACTATTCAAAGATTCGTGGGCAACGGATTGAAATCACCTGATTTAGAGAATACATTCCAAAGTCAATAAAAAGGAGAAAAAACGATCCCAGCTCAGGTGTCCCTCAGAATCTCAAATTTCGAATATTTCCACATGCAATTCCTTATGGGAAAAGGAAACCATTACTAAGCAGCGTAATAAAATAAAATAAAATAAAATGATTTTGAATAAGTATTTAGACTGATTCAAATTCTTTATTTGAGTATAAAAATGTGTACCCCTCTGTAGCTTGGTTAAGAAGTCCCTTGTGCTGGAAATTTAATTAATTTGCTCTCATACTTGGTCGGCATGTTCTTCTCATACAGATTCCCGGTCAATGCATGTGAGATTTTCGATGTGAAATGCCATGTCCTGTGGTTCGGATTCCACGTAAAACGGAGGTCCCGTGGCTTATGATCGCGAGATTAACGGTCACGTTAAACTACAAGCTTCTTTCTTCTCATACACATCTCCTGAAATCGGCATGGATTTCAATATTCCCACACTACTTAGGTCTCTACAGTTTTTGAACTTTAGTGATAAATTTCCTGAATTGAAATACTGCAACCTTGTTTTAAAAAAAGTTAAATTTCTTCTCACAAAACTTCTAGGGCAATTTTTATTTACGATAATTGAACTTGGATACAACGTTTTATCAGTCCATTATAGTTACTGCTCTGTAATGAGCATTTCATAGAAAGAAAAATACAAGAAAAATAGAGAGAAATTAGTAAGGTGAAAAATTGGACGCATAAATTAAAAATTAAAACTTCGTGGTTCATACGCGGAACCTCAGTTGGGGTCTTCTTCCTCTCCCCTGCTCTTCTTTTCTCCCCCTTCGTCATATTCTCTTGCTTCTTTTTCTTTTCAACAGTAAAATTCGAATCAGTAAAAGATTTTCAAAGCCATGAAAAAGAGGCGTACAGGAATTTTCAAGATCTGAGGGATATATAAACACGCCTTCCAGTCTTAGAAAAGTGTGCCTGAATGAATATGATGGGCGTTTTAAACAAAGAAAAGTCATGGTTATGTTTAAACAGTAAAACTAAAGAAAACCAAGTATTTTTCCATATTTCTGTAACTTCTCTTAAGATCCAAAACATGCAACTAAACCCATTTTAATTCTTTTGTATTAATACTGTAGGGCTGGTTTGCCGACCAAGCAATTTCATATAAAATTTTCACTATCACCAACAGTGTAAACCAGGGGCTCTTAACCTGTGAGGTGTGCCTCTCCTGGGGAGGTGTGATTGTACAGTGTATTGCTTTTCAGAATTTACACCAGTCTGAACGTAAAACATAACGTTCTAAAACTTTGCTAAAACAAAATTTCTTCAGTCAAGACATTGGTGAATTTTGATGCTCACAAATGGACGTATACCCAGTTTTGGCAACAACAAAAAAGTCTCTTTCAATCTTTCAATCTTGATCCCGTTTCCAACGACATACCTATCTGAATCAGGATTCTCAACTTTGGTGTCCGTGAAAACAAAGGCAAGAAAGCTGTTGGATTGCGGGCAGGACATACAACGGCTCGCATTATCTAAGACTGTATCCCAAATTTGTGATCTCATTGACAAGAAGCAACAACAAGTCTCTCATTAAATAGCATTGTGTGCTTTAAGTGACTCGATAATAACACTCAAAACAAAAAGTATTCCTTAAAAATAACATTCCCTTGAGTATTTTGTGTACCATCTGTGAAGGTGATGAATGTTAAACTAGGGCTCGGATTTTTAAGTGCTTTTAGCACGGGAAAATAATTATTTTTATGTATTAAAAATACCTGAAATATGTGACCAAAGGTAGATATATTTAATTATAATTTAGTTTATTAATGTGAATATAAACAATATGCAGCACTCTCGAATGCAATTTATGCTATGCCTCACTGACTGCTGAAGCATTACAATACACAACGAGATGCATCTTCAGGTTGTCCTCACAAATGACCGACGATTATCGCGAAACACTTATTCTGAAGGCGCGAAACTGCGGCAATATGTTTCTTCCCCTTGAGGTGTTGTGTAACTTGAGATCGTGTTCAGCCTTGATTGCTTTCCCACATGGTTGGCAGAACAGAACGCCCCCATCAGAAGTAAAATTGTCCTTGAATTCTGCAACATACTGCTGCAGAAGTTAACTTGTAGTTGCTTTTACTTTAGGCATCGTAGAACTGACTTACACTTCACAGTGCCAGAAATGAACTGCATGTGAGTGAAATTGGTTCCAGGTAGCTGCGGGAAGGTGTAGCACATGGTGCTACGGACAAGGAAATCCCCGGCTTCCACAGTGAGTGGGACGGGGCGACAAGATAAGAAAAACACAGCTGTAAGCTGATATACGCTTTGCAAGAAGATTAGATAGCTCACAGGTTCTTCCCCGTTGAAGTAACACAGAACAAAAAGGCAATAAACTGAAACATCTAGCATACCGGGTACTGATTTTTTTAAATGTAAATATTATGCCTTTTTATGTGCTAATAAGTGAAAAGCAGGAATTTATGTAATTATAGACAAAATTATTTAAGATATGTATTTACATTTAAAAAAATATTTATTTACCTAAAAATCGAAGCCCTATTAATTACATAATTGATCCATTATTAATTACTCTGTGAAAGTGGGGGTGGGGGAGGGGGTGAATTTCTAAGTTTACTTTTAGGGGAGGTGTGAGAGTAAGAAGGTTAAGAACTCCTGGTGTAAACCAAACAGTCATTAATCCCTGTGAGTCAATATTTAAGCCTTGTGGATTAAAAACAAGAAGTTCCGTGACGAACTAAAGAGACTACTTTTCTTTAAATTTAAGATTAATCTATATGGATCTATCTAGAATAATGACGAAATTAAGTTGGTAATATCGAAATGTCTAATTAGTTCGAAATACTGTATACCTGGCATAATGCAGCCTAATAGAGAACTACAGTTGGCAGCCCTGGTGACTGAATATATTCTTAGTTCCATGTCTTAAGGTACAGAATACAAAATTTGGTTGAAGTCCAATGGATAGCATGGACGTTACATGCAGTTAAACATTGGATCTAACAGCGTGCGTAAAATCATATTGGCAACAATGACTTACATGTATTGGTCAGAAATAATCTGAAATAATATGATCTATTGTTGTGTCAATTTTGAATGAAATCCAGTAGTAAGCATAGAAGTTACATGCATTTTAAAATTGGACCTATCAGCAGGCTTAGAATCATGTTGGCAGCACTGGCGTAGGCCTATATTAGTTACCCCAAATTAATCTAGAATGCCAGGTACTATACGTGTGTAAACTTAGAGCTATTGGCTTGCATACTTTCTGATATATTGATATTAGGGTAACAAAAATAGCGACAGTATTTATTAACGGTTGGCAGCCCGGGTTACTCTTAGGAATCGGCATAGTCATATGTGTTATGGTACACATAGCACACACGAAATTTGGTTGAAATCCAAATGATAGTATAGAAGTTACATGTATTTAAATTTGGATCTCTAAGCAGGCTTAGAATCATGTTGTTAGCACTGACGTATGTAAGTTACTCCAAATTAATACAGAATGTCAGGTACTATACGTGTGCATAGTTTAAAGCTGTCGGCTTGCATACTTTATGATATATGAGTATTTGGATTTTTAAAAATCAGAGCATTTATTAACAGTTGGCAGCCCTGGTGGCTCTTACGAATACGCTCAGTCATATCTGTTTATGTACACATAGCACATACGAAATTTGGTTGAAATCCAATTGATAGTGTAGAAGTTATATGCTTCTAAAATGTGGACCTATCAGCAGGCTTTTAATCATTTTGGCAACACTGCCATGTATGGCCTCCTGGAAATTAAACTACAATATTATTGTCTATACGTGTGCCAATTTTGAAGTAGCTCCCATTCATACCTTCCAAGGTATCCAACGTGGAGCTCAAGTTTCAATTGCGATCTTTCAGCAGTTGGTAGCACTGACATCATTTTCAAATATGGCCGTGAGATATTCAGGTATAGATCTTTACTCCTACCAAATTTTGTTTCGATTCCTGCAGCCGTTTAGGAGTTGATAGGGGGGGGGCACACACAGCCAGCCAGACAGACAGACAGACAGACAGAAGGACAGACAGACAGACACGCATTTGCCCGATCTCATAAGTCTACTTTTTCCTCATTTTTGCAAAATGTGAAAAGTAGGCTAATAATGCTAAGTATGATATCAAAAGCACAAACACCTGTGTACATAAAAGGGCTTTATAAAAACAAGGTGTGACTATTTAAAGTCTCTTCGTTCAGTCTAATAATTTACTCACTTTTGTGCTGATTCTAGAGACTAAATTTCTATATATATATTAACTTCCTTGTTCAATATATTTCCAGTGCAACAGCAAAGATGTACACATAAATGTTATTAGGATGCACACTTCCATTTATTGATTAAAATTACCTAATTGCAATACTTCATTACTTGAAGGCATGTAAAGACCCTAAGAGATAATAATAGGTATCTTCAAGTATTTTAGCAATTAAAACATTTTTCACAGAAGTATTAGCATAAACTATGTGACAATATACATTCCAACTTCAATAGGAAACTGCTTCATAGGTCAAAATTAAAAGAAAGGAAGCTTGTAGTTTAACGTGACCGTTAATCTCGCGATCATGAGCCACGGGACGTCCTTTTTACGTGGAATCCGAACCACAGGACATGGCATTTCACTTCGAAAATCTCACATGCATTGACCGGGAATCGACCCGGTCCGCCTTGGTGAGAGGCCAACAGCTTGATCGCTGCGCCACCACGCCCCCCAGAAGGCATATTACCGTATTAATTAAAAATGCGCACAAATTGTGCAAATTGCAAAAGATACAATAACCTGTGTATTTATCAGTTAGTGCAGTAGTCAATAAGCGGCTTCGGTGGCGTAGTCGGTAGCATGCTGAGCTGCTGTGCCCAAGATAGCGGGTTCAAACCCAGCCAAAGTCGTCGGGTATTTTAAGAGCGTTAATATCCTTCAGTGTGCCTTCCTTCGGAGGGGAAGTAAAGCCGGCGGTCCCATGTTATAGATTTATGGCATGTAAAAGATCCTTCCACTGAAATATGTGGTATGTAGCAAAATTTGTAGGTTATATTTGACTGGTTGGGAAACGCTCCGAAGGAAGGCATACTGAAGGCTTTTATCGCTCTTAAAACATCCGACGAATTCGGCCGGGTTTGAACCCGCAATCTTAGGCATAGCAGTTCAGCATGCTACAGACTACGCCACCGAAACTGCATTTGTCATCCATTTCTTCTCAGGAATTTCATATTCGCTCAAAGCAAATTAAACATTACTGAAACTGAATATGACACTGGTTCTTAACTTTAGAAGCAAATCACCTACTACAAACCGATTCAGTCCATAGAAACAGAGAAACTGCAAACCCAAACATTTAGAAGTAGACTATTAATTTCTTTAATCATGTTCCTTTGTATAATTCTTTGTTTTTTATCTTTTATGGCACGTATTGGTATTCCAAATCCAGAAGTCTAGCGTTCAATTCCCGGTTCTGCTAAGGAATGTAATTCTGCTCTAAAGGCAGGAATGGGTCTACACTCAGCCACGTGATGCAAACATAGACGTTGTTATGTTGCTGTTGTTTAAGGGGCGGAACAGCGAGGTCATCTGTCCCGCAAAAAGAGATGATTTGATTCCCACCTCAGTGGTTTTCCTACTTTTGACTTAGGCAAATACTGGGATAGTTGTACCTTAAGGTACGGTCACCTCCTCCTCAATCCTTGCACCAATCACAAACACACACAGGGGTGGCTGCACACCTTATGTGCTGAAGTGCTGCAGCACAGTGTTTTTTTGTTTGAAAATTAATTACTTAAACAATAGTAGCCACGGTCAAATACAGCGCATTAAAACAGACGTCAGCCAAAGAATAGAAAATATTTCAACTCCCAAGATCGTGGGTTCAAACACGGTCAAATTCGTCGGATTTCAAGAGCGTGAAAATCCTTCAGTATGCCTTCCTTCGGAGGGTAAGTGAAGCCATGTCATAGATTTATGGCAGGTAATACAACCTACCACTACGATTGGTAGTGTGTAGCTAAAATTGTAGGTTATTTGGTTAGAAACGCTCTATCAATTTCCAACGTTCGCCGCTACAGCTTATAATTTAGACACAAAAATGTTTAGTTTGTTATTGAACACAATGTCTGATTCAATAAATATCAGACAAATTCCACATTCAGTTCATCCAAGTACACGGGGCAACATGACAACAATGTCGAAAATCCTCAACAACAACATTTAGCTGGATTTCAAAATGTGGAACCACGGAAAATTATTAATGGCGACTGATGATGGGGTTCGAACCCGCTCATCTACAAGAGTCCGAATATAGCTTGGCACCATGGCCTAGCGTAGCCACCACGGTCGGAAATATGGCATCTCTGATGTGGAGCAGAATATCGGGCAAGGTTACGGTCAAGGTGCAATTGAGTTGGAACTCTACCCTTCAATATCCCTTGCTATTCCGGGGATTCATACGATCTTCCATTTTCGTGTATCCATAATGTCGTTGCGATAAGGCTCCCCATATAGCCTAGAGTAATTTCCAAATGATTGACGTCAATGTTTGTTTCGTCTGAGGTACATCATTACCGTAAAGCACAGTGCATAGTCATTTATTCTCATTATAACAGCAAAGCTGATTAAATCACGCTTGGCAATATTATAGAAACTTTATGTATCTATGCATATTTGGTGCATGAAGCCAAAAATAATATGATGCCATTTGATTTAGCCTTGGATTTGGATTGAAGCATATGAAATAAACACGGAATTTTCAGACCAAACGACATTGACAAGATATTAAAAACATTAAGACAGTTTCAAAATATTCGACCAAGCATTCTAGTGAAAATCCACAGACTGCTTTCAGTCCACCGACCGGGTCAGTGAATGGAATGAATGAAGTCCCCATCTAGTGGCGAGGATATTGACTGTGCCGGCTGCCGTAGTCTGTCGCACTCCCCTGGGAAAATGATTAAATGAATGACAGATGAAATGAAATGATAGTGGAGAGTGTTGCTGGAATGAAATTGTGACAAGGAAAACCGGAGTACCCGGAGAAAAACCTGTCTGCCTCCTCTTTGTCCAGCACAAACCTCACATGGAGTGACCGGGATTTGAACCACGGACCCAGTGGTGAGAGGCCGGCGTGCTGCATAAAATAAAGTTATGATTATCCTCGAAACAGTCGTATGCAACTCTCTTATAATGGTAATTAAGACATTCGTTTGGAAATTATAAAACTCACTTCGCTCATTTTAAAACATATTCGTGTCTTAATTTTTGCTATTATAGACTTGCTTGCTTGAAGGGCTAGAACTCTGTAGTTTTTGTTATTATACAACTCATTTGAAATAAATACAAAGTAGGAGCTGAAAATTCAAAATGTTGTGACAAAACGCGTTCTCTATTTATATAGATCGGTCACTGCTGATGACAGTGTGTCGGTTGAGAGAGTGTTCTAGCTATTAACGGAAGAGTTATGAACCCCGCACAATGGCTGTCTCTAAGTAGGTTACACCGCAGTAAGCATGACATTTCCGTAGAACTGGAGACGCGGTACCGGGCGTGAGTTATTAAACTGTTACGGTTAGAAACTAGCCTACGTATCCCCTCCCTCGACTGCCAAGTCTTTGACTGACGTCGCAACATGAGGGCAAGGGATTTGATGATTTTTCTGCTAAGCCAAAAACATTGTTCTTTAATATTTAAGTCATTTTTCAGTGATTGGATTATTGCATATTGATATTGCAAATGTTGAGTCTGTCAATGCAATATGATCCTAATTACTGAGTCATATAAAAAGTAACATGAAAAAAATTCTTGTGATTCAAATAATTTTGTACGGTGATAAAGGGTACTACTAGAAGTTTATCTATTTGGCATTGGTTGGTTGGTTCCTTAGTTTAGGGGCTGCGACAACGCAGTCATGCAGCCCCGTGTACTTTGGGTGTGTGTAGAATGTGTCTGATAACCGGTGTTAATTGTGATTGCTGTATTAGTGTGTGTTATCTGTTTTTAATTCAATTAAGGACTGCAAACATTCGATTTTCAAGCAGCTCCAACTTTTGCTACCAAACGCCACCGTCAACGACCAACTATTTCTGAACTTTGTTACTAGATGCCACCGCAGTCAGCTCCTGGCGACAAACGTTGAAACCTAAGAGCGTTAGTCAAATATAACCTATAATTTGGCTTCACACAGGTGTAATTAGTGGACGGTTCTTTATCTCCCTATAGCCTATATAACAATTAAAGTTTGTCTGTCTTTTCTGAATTTCCACGTAAATTTGAGTTTTTAACGCGTTTCAGACTTGTTTATGACGGTTGAGCGCAAAAACAATATTTTTGTTTGTCTGTCTGTCTGTCTGTCTGTGTACAACTTTGGCTACATGACCGTGTTGTCGCAGCCCCTAAACTGAGGAACCAATCAAATTGGAACAGATGGAACATTTTAAATACTTGGGCTGTGTATTCTCGCAGTGAGTCCGGGAATGTTCTCCGCAGCGCCTACATGCGTCTGCGAGAGCTAGCTACAGCAGTTACATTGGTAGCACGGGTGCCGCTTGCATCATAACAAATAAACAGTAAACTCTGTACTCACCACAGCCATTCATAACAGATGCTGGAACCATTCACAGTACATCACTCTTTTTCCGTAATCAGTTTGTTTTAATTCATGAACCACGGTAACTTTATAAGGGAACAACTGAAGCTTGTCTCTTACAGCTTTATGTGCTGTCGACTTAGAGATTCCTGTTTGTTGAGCTAATTTTCGTGTTGATTTACTTAGTCTACGCAGCATTATATCGGAGATTTCATCAAGTTTTTCGTCCGTTAAAAGCGTAGGCCTGCCTGTTGCCGGCACATCGTGAACTGAGCCAGTCACACGAAATTCACTTATCAAATCCCGAATGGTATCACGGTTTGGACACTTTGAGTTAGGAAAGCGCGCCTGAAATCTTAATTTTATATTTTCTGTAAACCGATCGCCTTCGCGAAAAACGTATTTCACCAAAAACTCTCTCTTCAGTAGTAAACATTACCGCCTGTATACTGTTGCACTCTTCCAATAATAATCTATCTGAACGCTCGCTGACTCTAATACTCACTGAAGACATGCAGGCTCACTCGCTTATCGCAATACACACTGACAGCCCACACGGGGTAAACCCGCTTTCAAGGACACAGTGCAGCCAACTAAACTCATGACTCAATCACTCACAGCTGCACGTACCCACTGCGGAGAACATTCTCGGGCGCGGAGAAGGAAATTGAGTTGAGTTGTGGAAAAGCAAATGCAGTGAGTTCTCAGTTGCGATGTAAAGTATTTTGTAAGAAAGAAGTTAGTGTGGTCACGAAACTCTCCCTACATCGCTTAGTATTTAGACCGACCTAATATCTGATACATATGCTAGAGGTAACTGATATGATGGTAGCACGAATGCTTGATGGGACAAATACATGGAAGCAACTGCAGGAAGGTACTCGTAATGAAGAGACAAAGGCTAAGTTAGAAATGAACACGCTAGATGAAGCTGTTCGTATGAGCCGACTTAGATGGTGGGGTCATGTGAAGAAAATGGGGGAAGAGAAATTACCTAAGAGGTTAATGAATTCGGCTGTAGAGGGTAAGAAAAGTAGAGGTAGACTTAGGAGGTGATGGTTAAATTCAGTGTTTAACAATTTCAAAGTGAGAGGTGTAGATGCAGAGGATGCAATGCTAACTGCTAATAGGGGATCATGGAGGCGACTAGTCCGCAAACAGAGGCTTGCAGACTTGACTGGATGGAGAAAGGCAAAACAGTCTCAAATTAAAATGCATGTATGTACAGCGTGTTCCGATTCAACACGGAACTGTAAAATGGGTTGCCTACCCACCTGCAATTGGCTTAAAATCTTCTCGCAACGCGCTAGCGACGGGGCTGAGTTCGATTTCACTGATTGCCTCCTTCTTATGCAGCATTGCAAAGAGTTTTGCTCTTTCAAAATATATTTACACAGGCTTCGCAATAAGTTTGAAGGATTTCTGTTTCAGAACTTGTTATTTTACGCTTCTGTTAGTGGCTTTTGCAGACCATTTCTATGAAATAAAATGTTGTCATTTAGACTTTCACGGCCCGTGTTACTATTCATAATGTTGAATTTTGGGCTTATGCCGTGTTTTATTATATTAATATTCGACGCGTTTCGAAAGAAACCATGTCTTTCTTCGTCAGGAATAATCTGGAATACGACAATGTTGCTAAGAGAAAGCAACGAAGAACATATAGAAGGTGCCCAAAGATGGACGCCATTATAGCCCCATGTTAGGGACAACGAAAAGCAGCAGTGAATTACTTTCTCAGGGTTCTGATAATAGGTAGCCAGGATTCACTGAGATTGTAGCCGGTGTCGTGGTTGAAATTATCTGGGTGTTTGCGTATTTCAACCGCCTCCCTGATGATTCTAGGACGATATTGCTTTATACGGGCAAGAACATCCACTCCTTGGAACATGACATCATGGCCAGGTGTTAAAGCATGATCGTCACCAAGAAAGAGGATGGATCTTTAGGACACAGCGTTTTTCGTAAGCCAACACACACCAATAGATATCTCCACGCAAGTTCTCACCATCACCCTGCCCAGAAACATGGTATCCTTACAACTCTAACTACCATGGCTAGGAGGATTTGTGAAGTGTCTTCTTTACAAGAAGAAATTAACACCCTGCGAACCACCTTTGAGAGCAACGGTTATAGCAAGGCTTTGATTTCTACGGTTCTGAAACCAACAAATAATAATAGGACGTCAGTTGAGAAAAGAGATGTAAGAGGAACTGCTTACCTTCCGTACATACATAACACGACGGATCGTATTGCTAAAATCCTACGTCGGTACAACATACGGACTGTATTTGGAACTTCTGTTAAGATTAGGCAACTCCTGCGACCAACTAAGGACAGTTTGCCTAAATTGCAACAACCGGGTATCTACAGAGTTCCCTGTACTTGTGGCAAGGTTTACATCGGGCAGACTTCGAGAACAATATGCACTCGCATTAAGGAACATAATAGATGTATCAGGCTCATTCAACCTGATAAATCAGCTGTTGCCGATCATGCTTTAACACCTGGCCATGATGTCATGTTCCAAGGAGTGGATGTTCTTGCCCGTATAAAGCAATATCGTCCCAGAATCATCAGGGAGGCGGTTGAAATACGCAGACACCCAGATAATTTCAACCGCGACACCGGCCACAATCTCAGTGAATCCTGGCTACCTATTATCAGAAGCCTGAGAAAGTAATTCACTGCTGCTTTCCGTTGTCCCTAACATGGGGCTATAATGGCGTCCATCTTTGGGCACCTTCTATATGTTCTTCGTTGCTTTCTCTTAGCAACATTGTCGTATTCCAGATTATTCCTGACGAAGAAAAACATGGTTTCTTTCGAAACGCGTCGAATATTAATATAATAAAACATGGCATAAGCCCAAAATTCAACATTATGAATAAATAAAATGTTATTTTACAACATAGTTTATTACAACACAATGTATTTTGTGTTGTATTTTATTTACAACACAATTTATTGCTTTTTAGCCCAATACCACAAAACGAGATACAATTTGGAAAGGATTTGTTACAAAATTGTAATCAGTCTTCGATGCGACTAAAAAAGAATTTATCACAGACGTTACATCTCTCATGCGTTCGACAACATCTGAGAAGTAATTTCCGCAAAGGCTTCAGTAATGACGAGCTCCATTTCTTCGGGTGTTTGTGGTGATCTTAAAAATGCTCTCGACCTGACGTAGCCCCAAATGAAGAAATCCAGGACGGTCAGATCAGGGGCCTGTTCCACGAATGAACTTTGCAACTTTTCACTTTGCACTTTGCACTTTTCAGTTCAGATTTTGTTCCACCATCACTTTTCAGATTTGTCTTGCAAAGTGAAAAGTGAAAAGTGAAAAGTTAGGAATCTTTTCACTTTAGAAGACTGTTTGTTATGTTCCTCCATTGGTGCAGAAATGCAAAGTGCAAAGGAATGATTGAAAAGTTTTCAGAAATCTTTGCAAAGAGACGATTCCCTTTTCAGCTGTTAATGAACAAGTCTCTACACTAGTTTCTCGGCGCAGAATTTGGTTTAGTGTTATAAATATGTTACGCAGGAGCTTTTTTTAATCATCAAGTGAGGATAGTGATGAAGAATCCAACAAGAAGACGTACAAAGACAAGATGAATTTTCATAACCTCACTTTAGTATAGACAGGTTAAAAGTTCCACCTTGATCAATACTTTCATTAATTAAGATCACTGTGTGGTCATTAGTGGGACATGTTTCACCATGAAAAATAAAGCATTAAATCATGGAATAAATATACAGTTTGTTCATGGAATAAACATGATCGGATCATTCCTATGCAAAGACTTTTCACTTTGCAAAGAAATTGAAAAGTAATACATAGATCATGGTGGAACAGAAAGACTTTGCACTTTGCAAGAATTGAAAAGTGCAAAGTGAAAAGTGAAAAGTTGCAAAGTGTATTCGTGGAACAGGCCCCAGGTGAACGTGGTGGGAATTCTATAAAGCCGCCAATTCCCATTCACCGGCCAGGAAAAAAAACGGTTTAAAACGTCTCCCGCCAGACTGGAGGAGTGGGCTGGATGACCATCTTGTTGAAAAAGCCTGTTGTAATTGTGTTGTAATAAACTATGTTGTAAAATAAAATGTTATTTCATAGAAATGCTCTGCAAAATCCATTAACAGAAGCGTAAAATTACAAGTTCTGAAACAGAAATCGTTCAAACTTATTGTGAAGCCTGTGTAAATATATTTTCAAAGAGCAAAATACTTTGCAATGCTGCATAAGAAGGCGGCAATCAGTGAAATCGAACTTAGCCCCGTCGCTAGCGCGCTGCCAGCAGATTTCAAGCCAATTACGGGTGGGTAGGCAACCCATTTTACAGTTCCGTGTTGAATCGGAACACGCTGTGTGTATGTTATAATGTGTCGTGTTTTTTTTTTTTTTCTTTAATAACGCTAAACGTAATATTTACAGGACATTCATAAAGCTAACGGAACGCGTAAGAGGAAAACCTATAACCACTAAAGCGTTGTAGGAAATTGCTAATAAAAGGTTTATCCTAGAGCACGTCGTATTTTTTCACGTAACAGACTTTATTGCTTGAGAGAAATAAATGCCAAGTGCGTGCTATAAAGGTGCAATGAATTTAAATGCCCACATTTACGTGAAGGTCCTCCAATGTCAAGGTGAGTGCGTGACAAAATGCACACGATGCATAAAGCATACCAGCATATCACTTCAACTATCAAGAGAATTCATTATGAAAATCAATAAATAGCCTATAAATCAAAAATATTGGGATGCAGCCGAAATTAATCAGAAACGCATATTGACATCGGATTGGCCGGTTAAAAGCTAACGGAAGTAGCAGACTTCAGCTAATCAGGAAGCCAAATAACCAGTGATCGACGAAACAAAGAGGATATAAAAAGTACGTTGGCTCAGGCACGGAAAGCATTTCTATAGAAAACAAATCTGTTGACATCAAATATAGATTTAGGAATTAGGAAGTCAGTTTTGAAAGTCTTTGTCTGGAGCGTGGCGCTCTATGGAAGTGAAACTCGAACTGTTGTCGCAGCAGAAAAGACGAGAAAAGAAACATTTGAAATGTGGTGTTACAGGAGAATGATGAAGATCAAGTGGGTAGATGAGTAATAAATGAAGAGAGATTAAGACGAGTGAGAGAAGAGAGATGTTTCTGGCGACTGCTAATGAAGAGAAGAGATAGGTTGGTAGGACATATATTAAGACACCCAGGAATAGCAAACTTATTTATGGAATGAAGGGTCGAGGACAAGAACTATAGGTTAGAATATGTTAAACAGATTGCCTCGGATGTGCGATGTGTTTGCTGTGTAAATATGAAACGTTTAGCTCAGGACAGGGAGACATGGAGAGCTGCATTCAACCAGTCAAAGGATTGAAGATTCAAACAGCAACAGAGGAGATCAGTTACATTTTAAACTAGGAAAATCAGTTAGATACTTTTGCTGGAACGGTGCCGGTGACCGGCTGCCGGGCGCGCGCACCTTCCGCCAGCCAACCGAGCTCGGTCCGTGGATAGCGCGCAGCCGAGATAACCAGGTCATTAAGGTCATAAAGTCACTAAACTTTCATCATCGAGGGTGTGTAATGTCAGCGCATATATAAGAAGGTAACATAAACAACAGCTTCCTGCAAGATTTAATTAAAGAAGTACTCGTGTTTTCTTTTATTTCTTGGGAATCTGGATGACCGTACGTCACCAGTTAAAGGTTAGAACTTATCTTTTCACAGAAGATGCTGAAAATGTTCTCCTTCAGCTGACAGACAGTAACTTTGGAAGCTACATCATTACAGTATGTAGCTACTCCTTTTCCCCTCTGCGTGTTTACTGTGATTAATCGAAGCGATCCACTGCAATCCACTGATCGACTCGTACCACCGAAGTGATACGAAATATAGGAATGGCGTCTGCCGACCTAGTAGGTCTCTGGAGTCACACGACAAGAGGTGTTTCGCAACGGCTTAGTAGGCAAATCAATTGAACGCATTTGTCTATCCCACACATAATATGACATATGTTCAGTGCAGCATGTTATCTTAACAAAAATTAAAATACACTCAAAAATACACAAAAATATAAAATTATACGATAATAACAGAAATACCAGCTAGCACTAATTAAGCCACTAGTACACTAGAAATATTAAAAAGTAAACATGGGACTATAAATGCCATAGGTACGAGTCACGATAAAATAAACTAAGAGAACGTTGGACACAACATAAACATTTCATGGATTAAAAAGAATTTGATAGAATGGTTAAAATTTTAATTTACATGTTAAAACATAACTATGCGCCTAAGGGGCTGAGTCAAATTCACTAAATTATATGTTATTCAGTGGCTTAATTATGAAATAAAATGTTTTTGGGGTTCTTATATTTGTGGATTTGTTGTCCTCCCAGTGTCACTCTACTATGGAATCTGGCGGCTGTTGAAATAATGGATTCGTTAATTGTTTTAACTTTACACATGTTATGAGTAGTGGTATTTCTAGTAAAACTAGGCACGTTAGGTATCATTTTCAATGCCTTGTTTTGAAAAATCTGCAGTTTTTCTATATAAGTCTTATAGATTGCTTCCCAAGCAGGGGCCGCATATAGGATTATTGTGGACACCATGGCCTTATAAATAATACTTTTATTCACAATATTTAACTTTGATCTTCTGTTTAATAAATAATGGAGGCTAGATACCCCTTTGGCAGCCTTTTTCTAATGTTAAATCAATATGGTGCTTAAAAAAACGTTTGTTGTCTAGTACAACGCCTAAGTATTTAACTTGATTAGGCCATTAGTCCGTAAAACACAGGCCCATCCTTGATGGTTCTACTAGTTCTCCTTGTGAAGAATATTGCTTGTGTTTTAGCTGCATTGATCTTAATACGCCATTTTTGGCACCATTCTTCAATGTCTCTGAGCGAAGCACGGACCTAAGCCCGCTTTATGTTTAATTGTGGGGTAATTTAAAATCAGATCAATTACCCGTACTCTAGAGGAGCTGGAAAACAATATACAGCAGCAGATATCCCTCACAACAGAAGGGAATTAGGCTACAACGTGTAAACGCTACTACTCTCAGACTGTGATAGCAAAGCACCTGAAAGGTGCAATGCAGGGTGAAAATTAAGAGTCTGGTGCCCGTGAACCGGGCTCCTTTCACTCTAGTTTGTTGGTATGAAGTGTGAAAATAATGATAATAATACTATTAGATCTGGACGCTACCTCTGGCTTTAGTCTAATGAGTGACTTATGGCCAGAGTATTTGCAGTGAATGACGTGAGTTTTGCTAGGATAAAAATATTGTTGTTTTAATTGACTAAATACAGGAGTAATTAATCAATTATTAGGGGCAGTGCAAGATGAAATAGAGAGTAGCAGATCCGTTCCAGCTTAGGTTCGGAGCAGGATGTGCCTGTTGGCCATTGTGGGCCGGTGCACACTCCTGCCGATGCTGTAGTTGTAAAAAAAAAATCGCTTCGCTCGCCATGGTTAAAATGTATGTGATATTGCGGTGTGTGTAATAGGTTTTAAGCTGTGCAGCAGCTTCTTGAAATTAAGGAAATGTGCAGACCTTTAGAAGGTAAAGTTAGGTAGTGATTTTGGAGAGTGAAAGAAATAGACCTGAAGAAGGTTTGGTATTACTTTGTAGCATTAAATTGCTACTAGAAATGTGCCAAGACTGTCACTGGAGCGGGGAGTTTGAATTTAGAAATGCTGTGCTCTGATTGGCTGTTGCTGTGCTCTGATTGGCTGTGTGCTGAATGGTGTTTAATAGTGTTTCTATGTTAAAATAAAGCTGTATAGTGAATAATTAAGTTAAATTAGGATTATTAATTGTGTACTGTGATGGGAGTGCGTCAGGCTTCGGCAGCCGGCACAGTTCATATCCTCGCCGCTAGATGGGGGCTTCATTCATTCCATTCCCTGACCCGGTCGGACGACTGGAAGCAGGCTGTGGATTTTCAATTGTGTACTGTGATGGTTTGGAAATGTATTGAGGTGTGGAGGCCAGTGTAATATATGCCAAACGTTGAGGTTGGTCATTGTAACTGTGCCTCCTAGTGTGTACTAAGTTCGAGTCTCGTAATACGCTCCAGTGCAGTCTTGTGAACTTATGATTTACCGCCCGCAGTCCGCACCCCGGAAGGAGTCGGCCGCGGCCGACGTCCCCCCAAGGGTAGGCCCGCTAGGCAGGAAGTGTATAGTGTGTAGTTAATGAGTGTATTGGTCAAGAGTGCCAGGGAAAGGGAGGGCTTAAATAAGGAGATTGAATTATTAAATATTTAAAAGGTAAAGATTATAAAATTTAAAAAAATTAAAATATTGAGAAGTTAAAAAATTTAAAAATTTAAGAATTTGAAAAAAGAAGTGAATAGTTAAATAAATGGGTCTCGGCGGGTGTGCAAAAATATCGACCCTTCTCCGTGGTAATAGAACGCATGTCGCACCATCCCGGGCGGAGTCGGCCGTGGCCTTCCCCCGAGCAGGGACGACATACTGCTCTGGTATCAATTTTAGTTAGTTCCTTCGGAGTTCAGGGCTTTGTATGTGGTAGGGAGTTGTGAATGAATCGAGTAATGAGTTGGCTTGGATGATTTATCCAAGTTAAGTAGGTTTGAATGTTTGTTTTAAATTGGTTAATAATGTTTATGGGTTAGATGTCTGGGTTTTCTAGTAGTCTTCGTATGATGAGGATGTACTTCGGTCTGCGTTTAATACGTTGTAGTGGGTTTACTTGGTATGTACCTAGTTGTCTAATGAGGTCGTTAGGATGTGTGGCAGTTTTCTGGTAAAATTTAGTGGTTAATTGAGTAAGATGATCGAGTAGGTATTGGGTTTTTGTTTTTGTATGGATGAAGTGCGTTGATTTGCGTCGTTCATCTTTTTTAGGTTTGGTGGCAAGTCTTAATAGCCAGTTTTGAACTGTTTGAAGTTTCTTGAGATTAGTGATTGATTGGAAACCTATAGCGGGATACGCATACGTGAGTATGGGTCGTATAAGCACTTTATAGATTAAGGTGACAGGTGTGACGACGGGTGAACTAGTGGGTAGAGTGTTTTAATTTGTGTTTTAGCTTTATGTACTGTATTGACTGTATGTCTTTGGAGAATTAATTTAGGATCCAGTGTTATTCCTAGGTATTTATAATTATTTGTGAATGTGATGTCTGTATTGAATAATTGTAGCGGAAGGTTAGGTTGTCTGTGTCTCCATGTGAAGTGGATGGCTTTGGTTTTAGCAAGGTTGACTTGAATTTTATTTTGTACTAGCCATGGTTCTAACTGCGTTATATGGTTTTGCAGGTCTCTCCTAGCTATTTCTGGATCTCTTGATTTGGCCATAATGGCCGTATCATCCGCGAAGATTGCAGTCAAGGTGTTAAGCGGTTGTGGGATGTCATTGATATAAATTAAGAACAGGATCGGGCCAATAATGCTGCCTTGGGGCACGCCCGCCTGTATTTGTCTGACTGATGATTTAATGTTGTTGATGCTGATATAGAATTTACGATTGGAAAGGTATTGATTTATTAACTTAATATAAGTGGCTGGAATGTTGAAGTTTATGAGTTTATGTATTAATATGCTGTGAATTACCCTGTCGAAGGCTTGTTGATAGTCAAGGAATAGTGCTAACGTGCCCTGATTATGGTTGTAACCATGCGTTATGTATTCAGTGACTCGCAACAGCTGGTGAGTGGTGGAGTGTCCGGTTCTGAAGCCAAATTGTTGCCTGATGAGGCGTTCATTTACTTGGGTGATTATTTGTTTGTACAGTATTTTTTCAAATAGTTTTGATATGATGCTTAAAAGGCTTATTGGTCTGTAGTTTTCAGGGTCTCTTCGATTTTTGCCTGCTTTGGGGAAGACTATAATTTTAGCCATTTTCCATTGTTGTGGGAAATATTCTAATTTAATTATTGAATTTAGTATGAGTGCAAGATGTGCGAATGCTTTGGCTGTTAGGTTTTTAAGCATTACTGAATGTATGTCGTCGTCTCCTGGGGCCTTGTCTGGCATTTTTTTAATTAGGTTGGCGATGAGATTGTTGGAGATAAGAGGTGATTCGGTGGTGTTAGGAATATGCAGGTAATTTTGAACAGTAATATTGGTGTAATTATCATAATTGACATCACGCAGGTTGTTGTTTGGCTGAAAGTGATGTTCTAGCGTTTCGGCTAGTAGTTCGGCTTTATCTTTGGTGCACGTAATTATTTGTCTGTTACTATGAAGAGGGGGGATAGTGGTGTTTTGCCTGGTTAATATTTTAGTTGTTTTCCATAGGTTGAGGTTAGTATTGTCAGCATTGATGCTTTGTAGTTTTTTTGTCCAGCGTTCGTTGGAGTACTTATTCAGTTCTTTTTTGACTTTTGCATGGAGTCTGTTGTACTCTATTTTTGCTTGGATGGTAAGAGTTCTTTTGAATATTTTATTTGCATTGTTTTTCTCTTGTATTAGTAGTTTAATGTTTTCAGGAATGGAGTAATGCGTTTGATTTAGGGGTACTGTGCTAATTTTGGCGGCAGTAATTAGGGTTTCAGTGAATAATTTTAAATGTTCGTCTAGTTGCGCTGTGTTAGATATAATTGGAAGTTCTTGGAGGAATAATATGTCAAGTTGTTCTTTATATTTAGCGAAATTAATTCTTTTGGGGTTTATAATTTTGTGGCTATTTAAGTAAGGTAGTTTAGTTCCTACGTCAAGAATGACTGGTAGGTGATCTGAAGAGAGAGAATGTATTACATCAAGTTGTGTGTTATGTGGAATGTTTTTTATTAGGGCGATATCCAATACGTCACCACTGAGTCTTCCATTTCTGAAGCAGTAGTGCGTTGGTTCAGTTGGGGCGGTGATGAAATAGGGTTTGTTTAGACTATGTTTTAGTAAATGTCTACCGTTGTTATTGGTAGCTATGCTATGCCAATTTGAGTGTTTGGAATTAAGGTCGCCAAATACAATGGTCTTGGAATGGGCCAGAACAATGTCGAGATCGTGATCTAGGATGCGTTTTTGTGGAGGGTTGTAGGCTGAAATTATGCGATAAGAGGTATTGTTAATTGTTATAATTATGGCGGTGGTCTCCATGTGTATCAGTGGTTGTAGTTCGTCTTCATAGTGAGGTATGTTATTTTTTATTGCTATAAGAGTGCCACCTCCTGGGTCAGGACGATCGTTCCTGTAGATTCTGTAATTAGGTATGTTAAAGCGGGTTTCATTATTTAATTTTGTTTCCTGAATTAATAAAATGTCGATGTTGTGTTCTTTTAGGAAGTGAGTGAGTTCAATTTTTTTATATCGGAAATACGCACCATCTGCGTTCCAGGCGCATAGTCGAAGATGCTTTAGACGCATTGTAGTTGTTGATTACCCATGGTATTAGTTAATTGAGTGAGGCTATTACTTAATTGTTGAATGCCTTTGAAGAGGTATTCTACGAGGCTATTTAGTGCGGTTTGAAGGTTGCGAATGATGAGTTTGACTGTTTCTGGAAGGGTTTCTGGTATGTTCATACGATTGAAGAATGGTATATTTGAGGTTGCGGAGCCACTGTTACGGTCATTACTTGGAGTTGGGTTTAAGGGTGGATTAATTATTGGGTTTTGTGAAGCAGTGTTTGGATGGTTAACGACCCTTTGGGTATGGGTGTTATTTGCTTTTGCATATGAGGGTTGAAGAGGAGGGGCATTGGATTCTGGGGCGAAATCGTCGCTGTGGTTTGTATGTGATGGGCGAAGCAAGGAAGAGCCTATTTGTGTGTTGTCGAGACGGCGTCTGGCTCTCTGTGGATTTGTGTTACTGTGATCCACCGAGGTGTCAGAGCTGTAGTCGTATTGGTTGAATGCCGTGCGTTTGCGATTTTGGGCTGGCCGTCTAGGCGCATTTTTTTGTCTGTGATTGTTGGTAGTGGGATTGTTGGCTTCGAATGGAGGGAAGTCTTCTTCTTGTTCTTCTTCTGATAAGGCTTGGAACCTATTTTGAGTTGTGGGCGATTGTGGTTCGGGTAAAAAATGGCTGCGTTCTATTTTTGGAAGAGGATTGCGTCTTTCCAACTGTCTGGGTTCGGGCCTCGTGGATAACTTGTTAGCTAAAGCTTGTTTAAATTTGGGGCAGCTTCTTGAGGATGCTACGTGGTCCCCTTGACAGTTGGCGCAATGTCTGGGTTCGTTTGGAGTTATTGGACATTCAGAGGGCTTGTGAGGGCCTGCACATTTAACGCATTTAGGGGGTAGTGAACAGTATCCCCTGGAGTGGCCGAATTGTTGGCAGTTAAAGCACTGTGTTACTGTGGCTCTTGAAGAGTCCCTGTAGTCTTCGATTTTGATGCGTTGGCAGATTAAGTAGTCTAGGTTATGGAGATTTGCATTATTGGGTGTGAGTTGATATGTGACTAGAAACAGTGGCATTGTTGTGACCTTGTTAGTATTGGTACTACGAGGGTTGAATTTAGTTAGTTGCTTGATGAATTGAACTGTAAAATTTTTCGTGGTGAGGTCCTCGGTTATTTCCCCTATTGTGGTATCCTGTGGAAGTCCACGGATGACGACTTGCCTTGTGGGACGCTTGGCTATTGGATGGGTAAAGTAATTTATCCTGGCTCCTTTGAGGTGTTCAATGACTTTGTCGTGATCTGTCAGATTGGTGAGAATAAGTGTGGCTCCGTCTGGAGTGGGCTTTAAGTCGTATCTGCGATCAGTAGTTACAGCGTCTAGCATTTGACGTAGGTCCCTCCACTTTTTGGAAGTTCGAATGTTGATAGGAGGGAGTCTGGTTGGAGCTGTGTTAGAGCTTGAGGTTGAGGGCATAGACGCTAGATTTGCAGTGTTTGAACCTGAGGTTGAGGGCATAGACGCTAGATTTGTGGTGTTAATTCTAGGTGTGGATGCATTTGGTGCGCTAGAAGTGGAGGCTAATGTTATGTTGGAGACAGGTTGGTTTGAGTTTGTAGGTGCTGTATTCCCACTGGAGTTGGTGTTTGTAGCTATTGTAGTATATACCTGTGCAGAAGTGGAAGTAGTTTGTTGCTCGGTTGCAACAATGGGTTGGTTAGTGTTGGATGAGGGCTGTGCCGGGAGAGATATTATTGATTCGCTAGTGCTTGGTGTGCTCATGATGGATTGCGATTGCCGCGTATTTACCATTGTGAATAATTAGGTGATTGTTGTTTTGTAGAGAGTGGAAGACGTTATTATGAATTAGATGTTGGTCTATTAAGGCTTATGTCACTAATGTTTCCCCCCGGGGGGGAAAGAATGTATTGTTGTGTTGTAACCTAACTGTGTAAAGTTAAATTCAAACACTTAAGTGGAATAAAAAAATAAAAATAACTGCCGGTGGTGAAAACAGGTCGCTACAGGCTACAGTTTTAGCAAGGTGTCTCCTTGGCAGGTAGCGATTGCTGTTTCAGCCGATAGTTATGTGTATTTAATGCAGAATTTCGGTTCCGGCTCAGGCGCGCCGCGAGCGCGACTTTCGAAGTGCCCGCAACAAGCAGCCGACCACTAGTCGTCTCCTCAGTGATGGGCAGAATATTACGAGGTCACAAGTGTGACCCTGATTAATTTCTCGAAGCACCCGAAGGCCGCCTGCGCGCAGATTATGGTCCAGACCTTGGGATATGCCCAGCCGTTGTCCCGTGGTTCAGCTGCCAAGCGGTTATGATGCGACGAAGGAAGGCCTAGTGGAAAACGGCAGCGTGGTAATATGTATGCACTCAGAAGAAGTGGTCCCCCTTTCGGGGAACACCCTGGCGCCTACCGCTTCCACTCAAGCCTCTGCACCCTCCCAGACCAATCCGACGAAGAAATGAACAACACAATATTCCTGCCAATAATACCTAACTGCCGCCCTGCCCTTCAAACCAGTTCGTCAAAACAATGCTGGCCTCCTTGTCCAACAATGCTCGGCGAGACTGGAGTAGCCGCTGAGCCAGTGACGCGTATGGTCGCGGCCGCCCGTTAGGGCTGGCACTGAGAAGTCACGGCTAGTTCTTCTCTCTATTCGGCTATAATAAACTGAAAGCCCAGTCTCCAACTAAATAATAGCTACCGTGCCGGTAGCAGTTTCCCAGCTAATCGGCTAATCAAGGTGGGATCCCACGGAAAACCTAAGCATCAATTGTGGCTGATCGAGGAGCTGAGGACTCACACGACCGACCTGGCGAGCTCCTAAGCGCAGAATGACTGTAAACGCTAATTTATTTACACGGTACAACACCTGTCTGTCAGCTGAAGAGAACATTTTCAGCATCTTCTGTGAAAAGGTAAGTTCTTTAATCATGATTTTCTGGTGAATTTCCCATTAATTAATGTACTTTGTTACGGTTTCCACCTGCGCGCTATCCGCGGACAGAGCTCGGTTGGCTGGCGGAAGGCGCGCGCCCAGCCCCACTCCAGCAAAAGAATATCCCTGTATAAACCTAATGGCCCAACCATTCATTTACGAGATCAACACGCGCTGTAGTATGACATCAGTTTCCAGGACGAGACAAGTAACAAGTAGTTCCGTGAAGAACTATACAGCCTATTTTCATATATCCTACTCATGTTAATTGCCTCTATCAACATACAACATTTCAGTTAGATTGTTGTGATAGATTCGTAGATATTGAGAACCATCTAAATATTTCAGATGGCCGCCATGTTGGATTTTTATTTATGTACTGTTACATGAAGATTAGTGTGTACGTGTGATATTCAAACTTCAATCGCATGATTA
Organism: Meconema thalassinum; assembly: GCA_946902985.2. NCBI lineage: Eukaryota > Metazoa > Arthropoda > Insecta > Orthoptera > Tettigoniidae > Meconema > Meconema thalassinum. The sequence continues at coordinate 97,669,156 of OX336399.1, forward strand.
GGACACAAGAAGTAAAAACGAGGTTTCAAAATTTCACCAGCTGCCATCTTGTGGTTATGAAAACAATTGAAATAAATTAGATGCCAGTGGATTAACATTTGTAAAAGCCTTTAACGTGCAAAGTTTCAGTGCACTCAGATGGTTAAATCACGAGAAACGTCCATTTAAATATTTATACTTTGCAATGTTGGATTTGTGCTCACCAGGTTATTTAAAAAACGTTCAGTTTGATTGCTGTAAAAGATTCGTAGGTATAGAGAACCCTCAAAATATTTCGGATGCTCGCCATTTTGGATTGTTATAGACTATGCATAGGCCAAAGAGTTATGTACCATTAAAGGAAAATTATTGCGTAGCTTCATTATTCAAACTTTCACTTCGATCGCATGAGTACGACACAAGAAATAAAAACTTATTTTTAAAATTTCGCACAGCCACCATCTTGAGGTTACGTAAAAAATTGAACTAAATTAGATTTCAGTGCATTACAATGTGTATAAACATTTGCTGTACCATTTTTCATTACGTTTGGATGTTTAAATCGCGAGATAAATCTATTTAAAAGTCTCAACTTTGCTTAGCCGCCATGTTACTTTTGTAGTTACCAGGTTTTTGAAAATCTCAGAGGTGAACTTCTAGTAGTGCTCTTTACCACCGTACAAAATTCCAGGGTGATATCGGTAATAGTTTCGGAGATACTGAATGCTGGTGAAATATTTCGCACAGCCGCCATGCTGGATTGGTGAGGCACAATAAAATTTGAAGGGCACGATCAGGGTCGGCCGGAATGGTGCTACGATCTTACCGAGTTTCATTGAAATCGCTCCAGCCGTTTAGATTTTATTAGAGGGACACACAACACACACAAATCACACATACACGCACACACAGACACACGGACAAAAAGTGATCTCATAAGCCTATTTTTCATAAAATGAAAATAGGCTAAAAATGCAATTAGATATTGAAGTATTGCGATGGGATGGTGCATCTTTTGTTCTCATCCCCGTGAACTTGGATGTGTGTTGAATTTGTTCGATAACCTGTGGTGACTGTAGTAGTGTGTGTAGCTCTAAATGTTAGTGCCAGGAATGGGGTAGGTGCCCTAGGACATAAAATAAGTTACTATTCCGACATTGGCCTGGAAGGAGTGTGGATTATTATTTAGCTTATGGCAACACATTGTAAAACACAACAATATTCAGAATACATACCAGCAAAAACACTAGGACATTATTACAATAAAAGCAAAACAGAGAATATTAGTGTAACCTACAGTCACGATTGGCACTTATAATGTAAAATTTAAATTGTCTGTCCAGTTAAACAGCATTTGAAGTCAACACGAGAAAATCCCTTAAATCCCCTGAGTATGACGTAATACTACACTACTGCACAATGTGTTGTATGGTCCGGGGTGTGAAAAAAAAGTCCTCTCGGCACGCCGGAAGGCGGAGGTAGATTTCACCGGACAAACTTGGGGATAGGCGAAAATAGGCAGAATATGCAGATTTTCGTAGAAGGATCAGACCTCATTTAATGCGAGAAGGTATTTTATAATTGGAGCTTAATTAACTTTTTTTTTCGTCATTTTATGCTTATTTTAAACATTTTATTGTCTTATGGGAACGGTAACCTTCTTGTCATTTGGGGTCCATTTTTATACTTGTGGTCACACTGTCCTTATGCTAGGTTTCGACACTGATGTGCAACTATGTAACGGTCTGTTACTTCTTCACGCAAAATTATATCTACCGCAGAGATTTTGGTTGGTTCCTCAGTTTAGGGGCTGCGACAACGCGGTCATGTAACCCCGTGTACTTTGGGATGGCTGTATTAGTCTGTAATTCAGGTAAGGACTGCAGACGGTCAATTTCAAGCAATAGTTACTAATGTTGCTACCAGGTACTACCGTCAACGACACCTAGCTGTGAACTTGGCTACTAGATGCCACCGCAACCAGCAACTCGCAACGAACGTTGGAACTTCCCCTCCAAAGGAAAGCATACTGAGGGATTTTTGGCGCTCTTAGAAAATCCGACGACTTCGGCCGGCTTTGAACTCGCGACCTTGGGCATAAACATTCAGCATGCTACCAGTTACGTCACCGAAGCCGCTTCACACTTAGATGGAAATCTGAATCTGATCTCGTGCAAGTGCGTTATCTTGGCAACGTCTGATGGCTCATCCCTCATCAATTTAGTAGTGTTGCCATGGCAACCACTGATAGGTCTTGGCATTTTCTTATAATTCCGAAATTATTTTTCTCATCCCTTGGCATAATGGTGGGTTATATCAAAAATTCTTTCAGACAAAAGTTTTAGGTAATTATTATGGGAATATTGTCCATTTTGTACGGTTTTGATATTGTGCCTATTAAGAGAGATATGATTAATGTTTCCCGAAAAACCCACTTTTTCCCACCCCTTTGGTCAATGGTTGGTGCTATAAAAAAAACTCTTCAAACATACATTTTTGGGCTTTATCCGACACATAGTATGAATGTTGAACGGATTCGATATTTCACATATTAAGAGAGTTATAGCAATATTTCACTTTTTCGAAAAAAAAAAGCCCCCCATTTTCACCCCCCAACGACCGATTTAGCCCAGTAACGAACTCGACCGAGATTTTATAGGTATACGTATTCGGTAAAAAATTCAAAGTGATTGGTACAAAATTACGGCAGTTATCGTGTCCACAATAAACTGATATACATATACATACATAAATTATATATAACTTTTGAACTGACGGTGGTTTTGGGGCCTGGGGATGTGAAACGCGAAGATATGTCGAAATTTTCCGGAAGTCGAAACATGGTACCCATTGCAATAGTTAGCTTTCTAACGAAATCTACCTCTGGTTGGTTCCTCAGTTTAGGGGCTGCGACAACGCGGTCATCTAACCCCGTGTACTTTGGGTGAGTGTAGAATCTGTCTGATACACGGTGTGAATTGTAATGGCTGTATTAGTCTTAATTCATGTAAGTACTGCAGACGGTCAATTTCAAGCAGTAGTTCCTAATGTTGCTACCAGGTACAACCGTCAACGACACCTAGCTGTGAACTTGGCTACTAGATGCCACCCCAACCATCAACTCGCAACGAACGTTGGAACTTCCCCTCCAAAGGAAAGCATAATGAGGGATTCTAGTGCTCTTAGAAAATCCGACGACTTCGGCCGGCTTTGAAACCGCGACATTGGGCATAGACATTCAGCATGCTACCAGTTACGTCACCGAAGCCGCTTCCCACTTTATCAGGCGGCTTTGGTGGCGTAGTCGGTAACATGCTGAGCTTCTATGCCCAAGATACCGGGTTCAAACCCGGCCGAAGCCGTCGGATTTTTTAAGAGCGTTAAATATCCCTCAGTATGCCTTCCTTCGGAGGGGAAGTAAAGCCGGCGGTCCCATGTCATAGATTTATGGCATGTTAAAGATCCTTCCACTAATTGCACCTGTGTGAAGCTAAATTGGATAGGTTAAGAATGTATACAACGCTCTTAGGTTTCTATGTTCGTTGCCAAGAGCCGACTGCGGCGGCGTCTAGTAGCTCAGTTCTGAACTTGGCCTCGTAGTCGTTGACAGTGGCGCTTGGCGGCAAAAGTAGGAACTATCTGAAAAATTGTTAGTTGCAGTACTTAAATTAACAAACAGATAACACACACTAATACAGTCATCACAATTAACACCGGTTATCAGACAGATTCTACACACACCCAAAGTACACGGGGCTACATGACCGCGTTGTCGCAGCCCCTAAACTTAAGAACCAACCAACCAACCACTTAATCAGATGGAAATACTGAATCTGATCTCGTGCAAGTGCGTTGTCATGGCAACGTCTGATGGTCCATGCCTCATCAATTTAGTAGTGTTGCCATGGCAACCACTGATAGCTCTTGGCATTTTCTTATAATTCCGAAATCATTTTTCTCGTCCCTTGGCGTAATGGTGGGTCATATCAAAAATTCTTTCAGACAAAAGTTTTAGGTAATTATTAGGGGAATATTGTCCATTTTGTACGGTTTTGATATTGTGCCTATTAAGAGAGATATGATTAATGTTTCCCGAAAAACCCACTTTTTTCCACCCCTTTGGTCAATGGTTGGTGCTATCAAAAATCTTATTTGACATAAATTTTTGGCACTTATCCGACACATATTATGAACTTTGAATGGATTCGATATTGCACGTATTAAGAGAGTTATAGCGAAATTTCACTTTTTCGAAAAAAGCCCCCCCATTTTCACCCCCTTCGACCGATTTAGCCCAGTAACGAACTCGACCGAGATTTTATAGGTATACATCTTCGGTAAAAAATTCGAAGTAATCGGTGCAAAATTACGGCAGTTATCGTGTCCACAAGAAACTGATATACATATATATATACATATATATATATATATATATACATAAATTATATATAAACTTTTGAACTGACGGTGGTTTTGGGGTCTGGGGGATGTGAAACGCGAAGATATGTCGAAATTTTCCGGAAGTCGAAACATGGGACCCATTGCAATAGTTAGCTTTCTAATGAAATCTACCTAATACGGGGAATGCACATAGCAAAGATAGCCACTGTTACCACCGGGAGTCAAACCTCCGACCTCCGGACTTGCTCGAGCTGCCAATCGCGCTGCGACGTTAAACAAGAAGTTCCGTGACGAACTAAAGAGCCTACTTTCCTTAAAATTTACGATTCATGCCAATGATTATTCTATATGGACCTATCTAGAATAATGACGAAATAAAGTTGCTAATATAGAAATTTCTAATTAGTTCAAAATATACCTGACATAATGTAGCCTAGTAGAGCAGTACAGTTGGCATCCCTGGTGACTGAATATATTCTTAGTTCCATCTCTTAATGTACAGAATACAAAATTTGGTTGAAGTCCAATGGATAGCATGGACGTTATATGCAGTTAGACATTCGATCTATCAGTGCGCGTAAAAACATGTTGGCAACAATGTAATGAATGTCTTGGTCAGAAATAATCTGAAATATTATGATCTATTGTTGTGCCAATTTTGGATGAAATCCATTTGTTAGTATAGAACTTACATGTATTTTAAAATTGGACCTATCAGCAGGCTTAGAATCATGTTGGCAGCACTGACGTATATTAGTTACACCAAATTAATCTAGAATGTCAGGTACTGCACGTGCGCAAAGTTTAGAGCTGTTGGCTTGCATACTTTCTGATAATGTATATTGATATTAGGGTAAAATATATAAACAGCATTTACAACAGTTGGCAGCTCTGATTGCACTTAAGAATACGCATAGTCATATCTGTTATGGTACACATAGCACATACGAAATTTGGTTGAAATCCAATTGATAGTGTCGGAGTTATATGCATTTAAAAATGGGACCTATCAGTAGGCTTAGAATCATTTTGGCAACACTGTCATGTATGAACTCCTGAAAATTAAACTGAAGTATTATTCTCTATATGTGTGTCAATTTTGGAATAGTTTCCATCTATACATTCCAGGATATCCAACATGGAGCTCAAATTTCAATTGCAGTATTTCAGCAGTTGGTAGCACTGAGATCATTTTCAAGTGTGACATTGAGATGTTTCGGTATAGATCTTTACTCATACTAAATTTTGTTTCGATTTCTGCAGCCGTTTAGGAGTTGATAGGGTGGACACACAGACAGACATACAGACAGACTGAAGGACAGACAGACATTTTCCCGGATCGATCTCATAAGTCTACTTTTTCCTCATTTTTGCAAAATGTGAAAACTAGCCTAAAAATTGACCCCTAATGACGAGAAGGTTACCGTCCCCATAAGACAATAATATGTTAAAAATATGCATAAAAAGACGAAAAACAAAGTTAATTAAGCTCCAATTGTAAAATACTTTCTCGCAACAAATGAGGCCTGATCCTTCTAATTACGAAAACCTGCATATTCTGCCTATTTTCGCCTATCCCCTAGTTTGACCGGTGAAATCTACCTCCGCCTTCCAGCGTGCCGAGAGAAGTTTTTTGTACAGGCAGAGGTGTGTGCTTTCTGGGCTGGAGTTGGACATCGCATGAAAGTAATGAAGTGATTAACGTATGATTTACAAATGACGTGGGACTTGTCATTATAACTGAATATCAACTGTAGGCTATAAATGTTTCCATTTAATTTATGAACATTATTCCCAAACTGTATGCATAGTTACATTTATACAAACAAATAGATTTATGAGGCATTCCATTTACTATCGCCAAAGTGAACTAGTTAGAGGAGTATCCTGTAGAATTGTCTGCTACATTTAGCACAATAAATACTATTCACAGAAGATAATCATCGCCATCGGAAGAAATGTAACATCATTTACGACATCCATATATGGACATGAAAGTTCTACTTATTATGTCAGTGTGGTTAAATTCAGAACTGAGAGGAAATGAATTGTGATTTTCAACAGTTTGCACACATAATCACGTGGTTTTGTTTCAAAGTAATGAAAGAAACTTTGTCACCAGATTGTAGCTTGGGAACGCTTATTGTGTCGTGTGATAGATCTACTCAATGCTTGGAGACTGTTTTATGTTGTTCTTTGTTGTTTCTATCGACCTGTCTGGAGACTGGCCTCAATTATTAGAGAATTCTATTCCGCACGTGTAAGAAAATACACTCAAAAGAACGAGCCCTTCAAGATCAGGAAGAAGGAAATGGCATTTGTTCGTTCCAGGCCAATAATACGAAGGGACGATTTGTTTGCAGATTACAACCCAAGAGAACACAGATCAAAGCGGTACCAATAAGATTGCTGTACTAGACTGTCAAATGGCCCCTTGCATGTCAAGGCCACGCGGACTGAAATGTGGATTGCAGACAGCCCTTTGGATTATAACTTGTTAATGTTTAGAACTGAACAATAATATACGTAACAAAGCTTTTCCATAAGATACGTAATAAGAAGTGCATCCCTCATCTCATAGAATAGTATCCAACACAACTACGAGTGGATGGCTTCTGGCATGGGCGTTATTTGGACGTGAATACTTTCAGCGTACTTCCACACTTGTATCTGCAGATGCATCGGAGCATGTATATTTTGAGCATCATCTGACGAATCGTCAGTGAAGTGGCTATGGATCTATACACAGCTCTTAAACCCCTGTACATTGCTTCCAGAGTGGTCGGTACAGCCACCTTCAAGTGCGTTACAGATGGTATCAATAATCCAGAGGCTGTAACATTGCTGCGTTCTATTCCTGCTTGTCTTTATTCTGCAACACTACTCTTAACAACATTATTACTTCTTGTAAGCAACATATATTTATCAATCCTCATTTGTGATGAATGGCCACTATCCGTTCTTTTACCATTAATTTGTACTACTGTTTGTACGTGTGGGGCAGCCATTGTTGTATATTTTCTACATATACGAACAAAAATAATCGAGAATTTTAATACCATTTTGGTAGTATTCGGCGATGTTGATCACATGTTGAGATGTCGAAGAGATCCTATGCTTAGGAGAATCCGTGTATCCTCATATCTCGCTCTTGTGCTGGGGTTAATCGTCCACGTGATTCTTGGCTATTTAATGTTGGTGGAATTTCAATACATTTCAGATGTAGTACTTTACCTACCACATTATGTGTCATATACTGTTCCACTACAGTACATAGCATGTGTTTATCTGATAAAAATCAGATTAATTGCAATAAACCGTGATCTTATTCGAATATTTCCGGAAGTACGAACAATATCACATAGGGATTCACTCTTTAGACTATTCAGGGCATTAGATGAGAATCATACAATAGGGATAAATATGACAGTACAAGATTTGCGGAATGAAGACAGTATCTTTAAACATGATTCCCAATATTTTAAGGAGCTTCATAACATTTATTTAAAAGGAAGCTTGTAGTTTAACGTGACCGTTAATCTCGCGATCATAAGCCGCGGGACCTCCGTTTTACGTGGAATCCGAACCACAGGACATGGCATTTCACATCGAAAATCTCACATGCATTGACCGGGAATCGAACCCGGTCCGCCTTGGTGAGAGGCATAACATTTATTTAGCTCATATGAAACTCTGCCACATTGCACGTATCTTGAATAATTCCTTCGGTTCCATATTAGTGTTTATGTTCGACCCTTACTATTATATGTCAGAAAACGGTGCCATAATGATGGTCATTATAACACTTATTTTCATTATGATACAGTTTCTCCAGCCAATCAGAGCTCGTTCATTGACCAATTAGGTAACGATACCTTCGCGCATGCGCTCAAAATCCAACATGTCGGACATAAACACAACATCGAACTATAATAAATTATCGACATGGAATACGCACCGTCCATATGTTCGCGTAAATAAACTGGCGAATATGAAACAAGAAATAGCACTGTACCTTAAAATCACCAACACTAATTTCTACACAGCGCATTCAAACGACTCCGGTGACAATATTACTGAGGGACGGCAGATGTAAACATATGGCTTGCATATCTCGTTGCAAGGACACAGAGCGCATGCGTCAAAGATCTTGAAAGACAGAGAGATGTCTCGCGCTCGCTCTCCGATAACAAAATTCTTGTGGCTGACTCTCAACAGATATTTATGAATATTTATGTTAAAACATATAATAAAATTATAATTATCGTCGAACATAAACAGTCGTATGCAACTCGCCTATAATGGTAATTAAGACACTCGTATGGAAATTATAAAACTCGCATACGCTCGTTTTATAAAAAATACTCGTGTCTTAATTATAGCCATTATAGGCTCGTTGCATAATGTACTATATTAATATTCCGAGTATTCTTAAAGATCGTGTGCTATACATTCTGTCGTTTGGTCTGTGTTGCGGGACAATATTTTAAGTTGACAACAAGATCATTTTTGTTGATGGTGTTGTCAATTGTTCTATCGATTGCTGAAACAGTGATGATAATCGAGCCGTGTTACAGCGCTGCTGAGACAGCCACAGAAACAATTGAACTTGTCAATCAGCTGCTACTGAGTCATCCTAGGAACAGACATCTGAGACACTTAGCTTCACAACTTAGCAGTATTAAACTTAACTTTCATGCTTGCTCGTATTTTTCTCTCGACCGATCGCAATTTTTAACAATAATCAGTGCATCTGCTACATATATTGTAATTCTAATGCAATTTGTTTCAACTGAAATCTAATACTTTCAATGTCATGCAAAATTTCAGTGATTGTTTGACGATGCATCACTTATAAACATACATTAATCGTCTGTGTGTCTATCTGCAATTAGCGCAATCATTTTCCTGACACCATGGCTACCGGTGTTCGTTATCTAGGCTATTATGGCTATCAACACGATGCTATAACAACGCAAGCTCTTCGTTACGTGTTATTTGTTCATCCATGCACACAAGGCCAGTAGAGACCCTTATACGTTGCTATAAGAAAAAGGCTCATATTTACTGTCGACCAAAATATTATGTGTACTCGAGTTTGAAGGTTGTTTGTGAAGTAACCAATAGACTTACATAAAATCCAATAACATCATCATTTTTGTCGTTCTATTTTACGTTAGTTCATGTAGGTTTGGAATTTTTATATTGTATTTTAATATTTGTTATCGTAGTTGGAACACAAAAAGTGCCCGTTTTTAACCGTGTTTCAACCATGCGTCACATTTAAGAATTATTATCTCACAAACCAGTCATCAGATCGAATCCAAATTTTAACACAATATACATTGGAATATTGTATAACTGGTTTATTAATTGTATTTTTTTGTATCCAAGAAACAAAGTTGTTATCATTTTTGTAAGGTAACTTTTTCTCGGCTCGGGGTGGTTTGAAGATGTAGTTCTTGGTCGCGTTGTAATCCTTATACATCAAAATGTATGCTGTATGATTGTGAAATACGTAAATTAATTCACTTATTTTATATCAGTTTGTCCAGAGGAGTGCGTCAGGCCTCGGCAGCCGGCACAGTTCATATCCTCGCCGCTAGATAGGGGCTTCCTTCATTCCATTCCTGACCCGGTCGGAGACTGGAAGCAGGCTGTGGATTTTCATTTTTCATATCGGTTTGTATTTGTACGAGGAATTAAGACATGTTTCACCAGTTAGCCGCTCCGTTGAAAGCTGTACAGCGTTGCCAAGATAGGCTCCATCACGCGTCATGGCGCACCTCACTCGGAAGTGATGGGCTCCATATCAGCATCGCTGTACAGTATTTCCCGGAGCGGCTAGCTGGTGAACCATGTCTTAATTCCCCGTACAAATACAAACCGATATTAAATAAGTGAATTAATTTACAGTCATACAGCATAACTTTTTGATGTATAAGGATTACAACGTAACCAAGAACTACATTTTCCAACGACCCCGAGCCGAGGAAAAGTTATCTTACAAAAATGATAACTTTCGTTCTTGAACACACAACATTTTGAAATTAATAAATCAGATATACAACATTCCAATGTATATTGTGTTAAAATTTGGATTCGATCTGATGACGGGTTTGTGAGATAATAATTCTTAAATGTGACGCATGCTTGAAACACGCTTAAAAACGGGCACTTTTTGTGTTTCAACTGCGATAACAAATATTAAAATACAATATAAAAATTCCAAACCTACATGAACTAACGTAAAATAGAACGACGAAAATGATGATGTTATTGGATTTTATGTAAGTCTATTGGTTACTTCATGGCGGCTGTGCGAAATATTTCACCAGCATTCAGTATCTCCGAAACTATTACCGATATCGCCCTAAAATTGTGTATGGTGATAAAGGGCACTACTAGAAGTTCACCTACGAGGCTTTCAAAACCCTGGTGACTACAAAACCAACATGGTGGCCAAGCGAAGTTGAGACATTTAAATAGACTTTTCTCGCGATTTAACTATCCAAACGTAATGAAACTTGGTACAGCAAATATTTATACACATTGTCATGCACTGGAGTCTAATTTAGTTCAATTGTTTACATAACCTCAAAATGGCGGCTGTGCGAAATATTTCACTGACATTCTATATCTCCGAAACTATTACAGATATCACCCTGAAATTTTGTACGGTGATAAAGTGTACTGATACAAGTTTATCTGTGTAACTTTCATAAACCTGTAAAGTACAAAACTAACATGGCGGCCAAGCGAATTTGAAACATTTTAATAGACTTTTCTCGTGATTTAACTCTCTGAGCGCAGTGAAATGTGGTGCAGTAAATGATTTACTTATTGTAATGCACCGGCATCTAATTTAGTTCAATTGTTTACATAACCTCAAGATGGCGACTGTGCGAAATTTTTAAATTAAATTTTTATTTCTTGTGTCGTAATCATGCGATCGAAGTGAAAGTTTGAATAATGAACCTACGCAATAATTGTCCTTGAATGGTACATAACTCTATGACCTATACATATAACAATCCAAAATGGCGAGCATCCGAAATATTTAGACGGTTCTCAATATCTATGAATTTTTACAGTAATCAAACTGATTTTTTTATGTTCATAGAGGCTATGAACATATGTTCACCTATTGGACTTTCAGTAACCTGGTGAGCGCAAATCCAACATGGCGGCGACGCGAAGTATAAATATCTAATGGACGTTTCTCGCGAATTAACTATCCGAGTATAGTGAAACGTTGCACGTTAAATGCTTATACAAATGTTAATCCACTGGCATCTAATTTATTTCAATTGTTTGCATAATCACAAGATGGCAGCTGTGCGAAATTTTTAAAACTCGTTTTTACTTCTTGTGTTCTAATCATGCGATTGAAATTTGAATACCACACGTACACAATAATCTGAATGTAATAGTACAAAAATAAAAATCCAACCTGGCGACCATCTGAAATATTTAGACGGTTCTCAATATCTACGGATCTATCACAACCTTCAAACTGAAATTATGTATGTTGATAGAGGCAATTAACATGAGTAGGATATATGAAAATAGGCTGTATAGTTCTTCACGGAACTACTTGTTAATATTTGGTCACATAATGTAAAACTAGATTCATATTTTTACGTACTAATACAATAGCAATGAAAGATGGTAAGAAAGGGAAACCTACAGCTAATAAGAGCTAAATTTAATATCATTGATATAGTGAATCATTTGACATCTAAAACTAAGTGTAATTCTCTTCTATAACTTAGTAAGGACATTCCAAAATCCAAATTGTTGTCAGCTGAGAGCCTGTTTTAAGTACAGCACATATTCAATATAGGTGAATTTTTATGGAAAATTGTATTTGATTTCTTAACTATTAAGTGTTCTCGTTTTCTGAGACAGTTCTTTCTCGCGTTGAAATTTATTTGACCTAAAGTTTCACTCGTGTCTGAGATGCCATTGATAATGTTATACAAATATATCTGCTGAGCAATAATCCTGCGTGTTGTAGGCCTAAGTTTAGTCGTTTGGAATTCTGACATGTTAGAGTAAGGAATTCTACGACGGATGGCAGATACTGTGTACTTCTTGTAAAATAGGAAGCGTTACAGTTTCTTTTGCAGTCTTTCTATGTGATTTATATGTGACTCGTACGTTGGAGACCAGACTACCGCATTAAACTACAGTTTACTTCTCACATATACAATGAAGAGCGTAATGATTGTCCTTGCATTCGTCAACTCCTTGGAATTTCTAAAAACAAAGCCTAGAGTTCTTAGTGCATCATTCACTACCTTATCAATATGATATTTGAAACTCAAATCATGATTTATATACTGTACAACCCTATATCCTTGACCGTATTCAGTCTAGTTAGAAGAGTTCCATCCATTCTGTAGCTCGATTTCAAACCTTTTTTTTTTCCAACTGAAGGTGACGAAATTACTTTTTTTATCTTTAACAAGAAATCATTGTCTAGCCTACATTTGTGAATGTTATCTATATCACTTTGCATTTTCTGGACATCCTGCTCATTTATAATAACCCTGAACACCTTTAGATCATCAGCATATAGGATACATTTTGATTCTTTGATAGAAATGGGAAGATCATAGTAAAAAATAACAAAAAGAACGGCCCCAAATTTGAGCCTTGTGGCACGCCAGACTTAGCAATGTAGGTATAGGAATTAGCTTCACTACAGGACACATACTGTTTTCTGTTTGACAAGTAAGATGCCACTAATTCTAACATTTGATTCGAGAATCCTAAGGCTGATAATTCCCGTAATAATGTACCATGATATTGTCAAAGGCTTTTGAAAAATCAGTGTAGGTGGTATCAACTTGATATCGAGAATCTAATGCATTCTAGACAAACTGTACAAATTTACACAAGTCTGTAGTTGTAGATCGATTTGGAACGAAGCCATGTTGAAAATTACTTATAGATAGTAGGCTATATGGCTTTACATGATTGAGAATTCTATAATAAATAATTTGGTCGAAAACCTTGGCAGGTACGGAGATGATCGTTATTTGTCTGTAATTCTCAATTTGAGAGGAGTCACCGGATTTAAAAAATGGGACATATCTGGATAATTACCATATTGCTGGAAATGCGCTATGTCTCAGAAGAAAAAGTGGATATTTTATGACATCAACACAGGCCTTTATAATACGAGTATATGGAGGTATATTATCCGGACCACTGCACTTTTTATGCTTCAACTTCTTGATGGCAGTTTCAACTCCTTTTATGGTTATGGCTTTTATGAATAGTGAATGAGGCGTGATAGTTGGGAACATTGTTATATGTTTATCGAGTGCATAAGATGTTGTTTTACCTTCATATACTGCTTTAAAAAATCTGCACATCCATCCGAAATTTCCTTATTCATTTTTAACAAGTTTTGGCCAAGTTTTATCTGTTGATAATTCGCCCTAGTTTTTACCTTTCTAATATAATTCCAGAATTGTTTGGGATCATCCTGCATTCAATTTTCAGAGTCATTTATATCTTTCTTATATTCAGTGTCAATCAAAGCCTTTGTTATCTTTCTTAACCTGATAAAATTTTCCTTGTGGAATGGAGATGATTTAATTTTCTTTCGATGATATTCCTTCAATTTCAAATTTTTGATGATATCTAAATTAAACCAACTAGGGTATGAACGTTTTCTATGCGTTTTTATTAAAGGTACAGTGTCATTAAATACTGCATAAATTTTGTCATAGAAATACTCAACTGCCCTATCAATTTCATGAAATGTATCAAGATATTCCATTTTATTAGTCTGCTCGTTTAAAATTATAAATCATAGTACCGTTACCATCTCGCCTAACCAATGTGGATTCATGAAAGGTCGCGGAACAACTGATGCTATCCATGCAATGCGGCTTCTGATAGAAAAGTATATGGAGAAAAGAAGGACAATTCACATGGCTTTTCTGGATCTGGAGAAAGCATTCGACCGGGTTCCCCATCAGCTTATATGGTATTCTCTTCGATCTCATGGCATACCAGAAGCTTATGTGCGTTGGGTCCAACTCCTCTACAATAATACAACTAGCTCTGTACGCAGTGCTGCTGGACTCACCAAACAGTTCGATATTCGAGTTGGGGTTCACCAGGGATCTGCACTATCTCCACTCTTGTTTATCCTATGCATGGATACAGTGACTGCAGAGGCAACCACCATGGACATTACTGTACGCCGATGATGTCATGCTTGCAAGCGAGACCCGTAATGATCTAGAGCAATTGGTCAACCTCTGGAATGCGAGGCTCTGTGAATTTGGACTACGGCTCAACCTCACTAAGACTGAGTATCTTGAATGTGGTTCCCAGACAGATGGGACCATCATAGTGGATGGCACCCCACTACCAAAAGCTTCACATCTCCGATACCTTGGCTCCGTTGTGAGACCTGATGGTGATACAGTCTCGGATGCCCGTGCAAGAGTGAATGCTGCATGGATGAAGTGGCGCCAGGTCACAGGCGTTCTCTGTGACCGCAAGATCCCTTTGCGCCTCAAAACTAAGATCTATCAATCAGTCGTCCGCCCTGTTGCTTTGTATGGAGCTGAATGCTGGCCTAATACAAAGAAACATGAACAAGCTTTGCACTCAATGGAGATGCGGATGCTAAGATGGTCCTTGGGAATTACACGGCTGGATCATATTAAGAACGAAGACGTCCGCAATACTCTTGGAATTGCCCCTATTCCAGCCAAAATGAGGGAGACTCGGTTGTGTTGGTACGGACCTGTAGCCCGAGCAAATACAGAGTCCATTGTAAGCAAGTCACTTGCTCTCGAGCCTGATGGACAAAGACCTCCAGGACGACCAAAAAGGCGTTGGATGGATACCCTACACGACGATATGCGCATCGTAGGTCTTCGTCCTACAGATGCAGCAAACCGCAACAAATGGAGAGCGAGGTGCAGAGTGGCGGACCCCAAAAAATAATTGGGAACAACGCCAGGAAGAAGAAGAAGAAGAAGAAGAAGAAGAAGAAGAAGAAGAAGAAGAGTACCGTAGAAGTAGCCTTACTAGAACCAATGCGTACATTAGTTCGACTTAGCTCAATAGACAATGTGGGATGGCGGTTATCCTCTCCTACTAAGGGGATGCATCCCCTACTGACCGACACGATCTTGGGTAAGAGTTCTGGAATGTATGTTCTGGATATCATGTAGAGAATGTAGGTTATGTAGTGACATACAGTTGGGATTAACACCCCTCACTGTGGGAATATTAAAGTCACTTGCGATTATAATATTGCTACCAATAACATTGTAATGTTCTCCTTGATTATAGGTATCAAGACAAGAATTTGGTGGAAAATAATCATTAAAAATATAATAAGCCTTATTATTCATCAGAACTCTAATACCTAACGCTTCATAATTTCCATACTCAGAGTAAAATTCATTATCTTTTATGTCATGTATAGAGGTTATAAACATAAGGTCACTATGGGACGTTCAATAACCTGGTGAGCACAAATCAAACATGGCGACGACGCGAAATTTAAATATTCTCACGATTTAACCATCCGAGTGCAGTGAAACTTGGTAAATTTTAATCCACTGGCATCAAATTCATTTAAATTATTTCCTTAACCACAAGATGGCGGCTGAGCGAAATGTTAAAATCTCGCTATTATTTCTCGTGTCTTAATCATGCGATTGAAGTTTGAATAAATCACCTATACATTAATCTTCATGTAATAGCGCATTACTCTAAGGCCTGGATATAAAAATCCAACATGGGGACCATCCGAAATATTTAGACGGTTCTCAATATCTACGAATCTATTACAGCAATCAAACTGAAAATTTGTATGTTGATAGAGACTTAATATATGAAAATAGGCTGTTTAGTTCTTCATGGAACTACTTGTTTTATCTTTCAACTCACATATGTTGAAATAAAAACAAAATAAAAACGTTTTTAAGAGTGCTTATAACAATGTAAGTATAAGAGATTACTACTTTGTAAACTTGTACATTCTGTCAAAGAGACTGAAACATTTACTACTAATAGTGTGTAAGTGTAAAAGAATTGTATTGAAAATTGGTAAAGATCGAACATATTCCTGTTCTCATTCATTCTTTCTACATGTCCCAACCAACGCATCTATTAATCTTTATTTCCAATCCACTGCACTACCAAATTTAAATAATCAGTTTAATAATATATATCATTGATAGTTTATTGAGGTACTGATTTTTAATTTATATTTTAGTTGAATAAACCATTAGTTCGCATTTTAAATTCGAAACAAATATTAACAAGAAGTTCCGTGACGAACAAAGAACCTACTTTTCATGCCAATGATTATTCTACAGTATATGAACCTATCTAGAATAATGACAAAATTAAGTTGGTAATATCGAAATATCAAATTAGTTCAAAATATACCTGGTATAATGTAGCCTGATAGAGCACTATAGTTGGCAGCCCTGGAGACTGAATATATTCTTAGTTCCATCTCTTAAGGTACAGAATACAAAATTTGGTTGAAGTCCAATGGACGTTGCATGCAGTTAGACACTGGATCTATCTAAAAGCATGTTGCCAACAATACCATGCGTGTGCTGGTCAGAAATAATAATCTGAAATATTTTTATATCTTGTTGTGCCAATTTTGGATGAAATCCATTTGTTAGTATTGAAGTCACATGTATTTTAAAATTGGACATATCAGCAGGCATAGAATCATGTTCGAAACAAATATTAACAAGAAGTTCCGTGACGAACCTACTTTTCATGTTGAAGTGGAGCTTCCTTTGCAGAAGGAAAATAGAATAGAAAAAGAAAGATGATAGAAAAGGGCAATAGGAAAGGAAGTTAGTTATTCATTTATTTATTTATTTATTTATTTATTTATTTATTTCAATGAAAGGAAGAAGAAGAAGAGAGAATAGGTAAAGAGAGCTGATGAATAGCACAATGATGAATATTCTAGAGGATGATATAAGAAGGAAAATGTGGAGGTGATCAGTGATGATAAAATGAGAATAACAAGTATTGTGATCATTAACAAAATAAAAACAAGAAGTTCCGTGAAGAACTATACAGCCTACTTTTCATGCCAATGATTATTCTACAGTATATGAACCTATCTAGAATAATGACGAAATTAAGTTGGTAATATCGAAATGTCTAATTAGTTCGAAATATTCCTGGTGTAATGTAGCCTAACAGAGCACTACAGTTGGCAGCCCTGGTGACTGAATATATTCTTAGTTCCATCTCTTAAGGTACAGAATACAAAATTTGATTGAAGTCCAATGGACGTTACTTGCAGTTAGACATTGGATCTATCAGCACCCGTAAAAGCATGTTGGCAACAATGCCATGCGTGTGCTGGTTAGAAATAATCGGAATATTATGATATCTTGTTGTGCCAATTTTGGATGAAATCCATTTGTTAGTATAGAAGTTACATGTATTTTAAAATTGGACCTATCAGCAAGCATAGAATCATGTTGGCAGCACTGACTTATATTAATTACTCCAAATTAATCTGGAGTGTCAGGTGCTATACCTGTGCAAAGTATAGAGCTGTTGGCTTGTATACTTTCTGATATATTGATATTAGGGTAAAAAAATATAGACAGCATTTATTAACTGTTGGCAGCCCTGATTGCTTTTAAGAATTGTTATAGTCATATCTGTTATGTTACACATAGCACATACGAAATTTGGTTGAAATACAACTGATAGTATAGAAGTTACATGTATTTAAAAATTGGTCCTATCAGCAGGCTTAGAATCATGTTGGTAGAACTGAAGTATATAAGTTACTCCAAATTAATCTAAAATGTCAGGTACTATACGTGTGCATAGTTTAAAGCTGTCGGCTTGCATACTTTCAGATATATTGGTATTTGGATGAAGAAAATAGAGAGAGCAATTATTAACAGTTGGCAGCCCTGGTGGCTCTTGAGAATACTCTCCGTCATATCTGTTTATGTACACATATTACATACAAAATGTGGTTGAAATCCAATTAATAGTGTAGAAGTTATATGCATTTAAAAATTGGACCTATCAGAAGGCTTAAAATTATTTTAGTAGCACTGTCATGTATGGCCTCCGGGAAATTAAACTGAAATGGTATTATCTACATGTGTGCCAATTTTGGAATAGCTCCCATGCATAACTTACCTTCCATGATATCCAACATGGAGCTCAAATTTCTATTGCGTTTTTTCAGCAGGTGGTAGCACTGACATCATTTTCAAATATGGGCTTGAGATATTCCGGTCTACATCTTTACTCATACTAAATTTGGTTTCGATTTCTGCAGCCGTTTAGGAGTTGATAGGGACACACACACACACACACATCCAGACAGACAGAAGGACAGATAGACAAGACAGACACACACACATTTTCCCGGATCGATCTCATAAGTCTACTTTTTCCTCATTTTTGCAAAATGTGAAAAGTAGGCTAAAAATTGGAATTACACAAAGTACTTACGGAGTGTTATTATTCGAGCACATATCGCGAAGACACCCTGTTATGTACAAACGGTAGAGCAAGACAAAGAAGAAGGAAGGCGACCACGAAGTAGATGTCCGAGCAGATGGACTGGCCAAATAAAGATCTTGGTAGGTAAATATCTCCATGAGATGACACACCTGGTGCAGGACTGGAGAAAATAGCGTTTATTCCCCACTAACACATCACATGCCACCACACTCTGTCAAGGGTATACGGATAGAAGATAAAACAAGTAGTTCCGTGACGAACCAAAGAGCCTACTTTCTTAAAATTTAAGATTCATGCCAATCTTTATAGACCTATCTAGAATAATGACGATATCAAGCTGGTAATACCAACATTTCTATGTACTGCAGTTTGAAATACACCTAAAATAGTGTAGCCTAATACAATAACTTACTACAGTTGGCAGCCCTGGTGACTCTGAATTTATTCTTAGTTCCATCTCTTACGGTATAGAATGCACATACAAAATTTGGTTGATGTCTAATGGATAGTATGGACGTTACATGCTGTTTGATATTGGATGTATCAGTGCGCATAAAATCATGTTGGGAACAATAGCATGAATGTGATGCTCAGAATTAATCTGACATATTACGATCTATTAGTGCCAATTGGTAATAATTGTTGGTATAGAAGTTACATGTAATTAAAAATTGAAACTATCCGAAAGCTTCAAATCATGTTGGCAGCACTGATGTATATTAGATATTCCAAATTAATCTAGAAAGTCAGGTACTATACGTGTGCAAAGTTTAGAGATGATGGCTTGCATACATTTCTGATATATTGATATTAGGACTAAACAAATAGAGAGAGCATTTATTAACAGTAGGCAGCCCTGGTGGTTCTTGCGAATACGCATAGTCATAAATGTTATGGTACACAAAGCACATACGAAATTTGGTTGAGATCCATTTGTTAGTATAGAATTTATATGCATTTAAAACTTGACCTACCAGCAGGCTTAGAATCGTGTTGGCAGCACGGATGTATATGAGTTACACCGCACTACGGTAGAATGTCAGGTACTATACGTGTGCAAAGTTTACAGCTGATGGCTTGCATACTTTCTGATATATTGACATTAGGGTTAAAATATAGTGAGAGCATTTATTAACAGTTGGAAGCCTGGTGGCTCTTTATAATACGCACAGAATTAAGTGTTGTAGTACACATAGTACATACGAAATTTGGTTGAAATCCAATCGATAATATAGAAGTTACATGCATTTAGAAATTGGACTTAACGGCAGGCTTAGAATCATGTTGGCAACACTGGCTTGTATGGACTTCAGAAAATTAATTTGGAATGCTATTATCTATATGTGTGCCAATTTTGGAATCGTTCGCATGCATAACTTCTGAGATATCCAACATAGAGCTCAAATTTCAATTGTGATTTTTCAGCAGTTGGTAGCACTGGCGTCAATTTCAAATATGGCCGTGAGATATTCAGATATAGATCTTTATTCTTACCAAATTGGCTTTCGATAGCTGCAGCCGTTTAGGAGTTTATAGGGGGACACACACACACAGCCCGACAGACAGACAGGCACACATTTTCCCGGATCGATCTCATAAGTCTACTTTTTCCTCATTTTTGCAAAATGTGAAAAGTAGGCTAAAAATTGCTGTTGGTGTTGTTGAACACACATCTGTCAATAATATTATGGAGTTCTATCATATGCTGCTTTTAATCCCGTGCAAATGTGAGGGAGCCGTGTCAGTAGATTTACTGGCACGTTAAAGATCCCCTTCGGGGCAAAATTCCGCCACCCCGGCGTCTCTAAAGGCCAGAGTAGTTAAAAGGGACCAGAAAAGCAATAACATAATTATTCTTATTATCAAGGAAGCAAGGAAGTGTTATACAGAAGCTACTATATCCCGATACTGACCTATGCATCAGAAACGTGGATAATGAAGAAAAGAGAAATAAGCAGAATACAGGCAAGTGAAATGAAGTTCCTACGAAGTAGGATCGGAGTAACAAGAAGAGACAGGGTGAGGAATGAAAAGGTCGGGGAAATAGTGAAAGAGGAGCCCTAGCAGGGTAGGATTGAGACATCAAGACTGAGGTGGTATGGACACTTAAAGAGAATGGAAGAGAAGAAGATTCCCAAGAGGATACATGAGATGCAGGTGCAGAAGAAACGACCAAGGGGAAGACCAAGAGATGATGGCTGAAAGGAGTGGAGGAATGTGTCAAGAAGAGAGGCGAGGACTGGACTAGAGTGACAGCGGAGAGGTGGTGGGAAGAAAGGACTAAGTGGCGAGGCTTATGTTCCAAACAGACCCAGCCTGGGGCTGGAAACTGTACAAGATGATGATGATGATGATCTCTCTGTCGTTTGTATTTCTCTTTTCTCTCTTTCTTTTTTTTTTTTCAAATTAGATACATATATTTTGTTAATGCCGGCCCCGTGGTGTTGGGGTAGCGCACCTGCCTCTCACCCGGAGTCCCCGGGTTCGATCCCCGGCTCCGTCAGGGATTTTAAAACTGACGTGAGGGTTGGAACGGGGTGCACTCAGCCTTGTGAGGACAATTGAGTAGCTGTCTGACAGTGAGACAGCGCCCCGATCACGAATACCAAGATTAACGACCGAGGGGACCCGATGCGCTGATCACGCGTCACCCCAATATCTGCAGGCCAAATGGCTGGGCAGCGGTCGCTTGGTCGGCCTTAGCCCGTCATGGGCTGGATAGTGCCAGGGGTTGACTTTTTTATTAGCCTACTTTTCACATTTTGCAAAAATGAGGAAAAAGTAGACTTATGAGATCGATCCGGGAAAATGTCTGTCTGTCTGTCTGTCTGTCTGTCTGTCCTTCTGTCTGTCGGTCTGTCTGGCTGTGTGTGTGTGTCCTCCTATCAACTCCTAAACAGCTGCAGCAATCAAAACCAAATTTAGTATGAGTAAAGATGTGCACCGGAATATCTCACGTCCATATTTGAAAATGATGTCACTGCTGAAAAAACGCACTAGAAATTTGAGCTCCATGTTGGATATCTTGCAAGGTATGCATGGGAGCTATTCCAAAATAGGCACACATGTAGATAATACTATTTCAGTATAATTTCCAGGAGGTCAACTATGACAGTGTTGCCAAAATAATTTTAAGCCTTCTGATAGGTCCAATGTTTAGATGCATATAACTTCTACACTATCAATTGGATTTCAAACAAATTTTGTATGTAATATCTGTACATAAACAGATATGACTGAGCGTATTCTTAAGAGCCACCAGGGCTGCCAACTGTTAATAATTGCTCTCTTTATTTGTTTTTATCCAAATACCAATATATCAGAAAGTATGCAAGCCAACAGCTTTAAACTATGCAGACGTATATTCTGACATTTTTGATTAATTTGGAGTAACTTATATACGTCAGTTCTACCAACATGATTATAAGCCTGCTGATACGACCAATTATTAATACATGTAACTTCTATACTATCAGTTGGATTTCAACCAAATTTCGTATGTGCTATGTGTACCATAACAGATATGACTATAAGTATTGTTAAGAGCAATCAGGGCTGCCAACTGTTAATAAATGCTGTCTATATTTATTTTACACTAATATCAATATACCAGAACGTATGCAAGCCAACAGCTCTATACTTTGCACACGTATAGCACCTGACATTCTAGATTAATTTGGAGTAATTAATACAAGGCAGTGCTGCCAACATGATTCTATGCCTGCCGATATGACCAATTTTAAAATGCATGTAACTTCTATACTAACAAATGGATTTCATAATATTTCAGATTATTTCTGACCAGCACACGCATGGTATTGTTGGCAACATGCGTTTACGCGTGCTGATAGATCCAATGTCTAACTGCATGTAACGTCCATTGGACTTCAACCAAATTTTGTATTCTGTACCTTAAGAGATTGAACTAAGAATATATTCAGTCGCCAGAGCTGCCAACTGTAGTGCTCTATTAGGCTACATTATACCAGGTATATTTTGAACTAATTAGATATTTCGATATTACCAACTTAATTTCGTCATTATTCTAGATAGGTTCATATACTGTAGAATAATCATTGGCATGAAAAGTAGGCTGTATAGTTCTTCACGGAACTTCTTGTTTTTATTTTGTTAATGATTACAATACTTGTTATTCTCATTTTATCATCACTGATCACCTCCACATTTTCCTTCTTATATCATCCTCTAGAATATTCATCATTGTGCTATTCATCAGCTCTCTTTACCTATTCTCTCTTCTTCTTCTTCTTCTTCTCCTTCCTTTCATTGAAATAAATATATAAATAAATAAATAAATAAATGAATAACTAACTTCCTTTCCTATTGCCCTTTTCTATCATCTTTCTTTTTCTATTCTATTTTCCTTCTGCAAAGAAAGCTCCACTTCAACATGCCCTCCTCCCTTTTGTCACTTGCACCAACCTTCACCCCACCTATCTTCTCGGTGTGTAAACTCCTCTTCTCCACCCTTCCTTCATATTCTGCAATTCACTCCATTACACCTTTCTTTCATTCTCTTTGTTCAGAAGTGATTCTCTTTATTTTAACGCATCCCCGCCCCTATCATTTTTTTCTTTTTGTTTTCAATCACTACTCCCCCCAGGGGCTCACATCTAGTGGTATGTGGGTAGGCGACCACGGGGCCCCAGCTGAGTCCGGCATTGCTTCCACTTACTTGTGCCGGGCTCCTCTCCGTCTTCTTTCCTGTCGACCTCACTTGGTCAACTCTTGTTCTCTTCCAACCCCGACGGTATAAGGGTATCCGAGGCCTAGGGAGCCTCATCCTTTCCCGCCTTAATTGGCCCTTGTCTCATCTTTTCTGATACCCTCCTTCTGCGAGGGGTCAGCCTTCTTTTTCTTTTCCTCAAGGAGGCAGGGTGTATGTAGCCCCACCACTTCTGGTGCACCCTGGATATTGCTATGCCCTCAGGGGCTCACGGCTGGTGAGTTCGGGAGTTGGCGCCCCCGAGGGATTCCTGAGCTGGGTCCGGTTTTTCCCCTTTTATCCATTACCTGTGGTGCGAACCCTCTCCTCTTTCACTTTCCTATCTGCCTTTCATGGCTATCCTTCCTTCCAAGTCCCTCAATCCGCATTCTTAAAGGGTTGAGGGCACTTCTTTTCCTCCTGTCCTCTATTTGCCTTATTCTCCTTTTGTTTTTCCATTTCTTCTTCTAGTATATAAGTTAGTAGTTAGTTTTAGTTATAGTTTACATTTCATCATCATCACTATCACCCAAACCATTAGGGGCCGATAACCTAGATGTTAGGCCCCTTAAAACAACAATTATCATCATCATCATCATCAATCAGTACTACCCTCAATTATTTACTGCGAATTTGACCATCTCCTCACTAGCTTAGGTCTTTTTCAATTTTCCATCTGTCGCTGGAATAGACTGCGAAACTGTTTAAGAGGGCCCGTCGGTGGATTGAATCGACTTTTGCGTGGTGGCTAGCATTATTGGCCGTCACTGCGTAAGCCCGGGTTTGATCATCGGCTCTGTCAAAAATTTGATTCTGGTCTCAGCCTCGTGGGGAAAAACTGGTTTGGTTCCCACCTCAGCCATCCTAGAAGTGGTTTCACGAGGTTTTCCCACCTCTACTCCTAGCAAATGCTGGGATGGTTCCTAACTTAAGGCCACGATCGCTACCTCAATTACAAATGCACACTCTAGTACAGACATCACAGCCCCTAAAGATTTAAGAGTTAGTCATGTAAAAAGCCGCAGGAAGCTAGTTAATAACGACCTCTGACGTCTGAGCTCGCTTCATTGAAGACTCAAAAGAATGTTGGCACGTTGCCGTTTAACTTTATGGTCTGAATTCCTTTTATAACAGTGGCCGTCTTTATAAGTGGCTGGAACTAATATTATTACGAATGAATTGTGTCCTTACTTACCATTCTTTAGTGCATTCTTTCTTAAATTTGAGTTTAATTATTGATTTCCCATTTATCGTCCAAATGATTGAAGCAATATTATTTGGTTCATATCAATCTTGTTTTAAGGGGCTCCAAAACCTTCAACATTTAAACATTCAGAATGTCAAAATTTCATAATTTTTAGAATTATGTTTTATCACCATATTAATCTACGGAAGTAGGAGACTTCTGTTACTTGGGAAGTATAAGGTGCGTTCAAAAAGTAACGAGCCGGAGGCTGGAATGCTCAAACCGGTGACTACATCGGCTAATCGTGGCGTGTGTAACGAGGTGTGGTACCGACCAGAGCGTGGAAGGTCACAGCCCGTCGCTAGAGGGCACGCATGCACGTCACGTGACAATACAAAGCGAACAGCAGCATGCATCAATCGTGGAACGCTGCCAGTCACATTGCAAACAGTGACATGGAGGCGTCAACCGAAGAGCAAAGAGGTGTTGTTCGGTTTCTGACAGCGGAAGGAGTAGGGGGAACGGACATTTATCGCCGAATGTCACAATTGTACGGCGAAAACTGCATGTCCCGTGCAAGGGTCAAGGCGTGGCACAAGCGCCTCAGGGAAGGGCGGGTATCGTTAGCCGATGATGCTCGGTCTGGGGCACCCCCCTGCATTACCGATGACAACGTCCAGCTGGTTGAAGCACTCATTGCCCAGGACCGCCGAGTGACAGTGAACGCCATAGCTGCCGTGGTCGCTCCACGACACTGCACGACCTCATACGGCCAACACAGTCGCGGCACTCCTGCAGAAATTAAAATGGGAGGTTCTCGGTCGCCCTCCATAGAGTCCAGACCTCTCTCCCTGTGATTACGCCATGTTTGGTCCCCTGAAAAGGGCTCTGCGGGGCCAACGATTCACCTCAGACGCCGACGTCCAGCTGTACGTGCGGAACTGGTTCATATCGCAGCCCAGGGAATTGTATGAGACAGCCATTCACCGCCTCGTGTCACAGTGGGGCAAGTGTCTCAACAGCCAGGGCCAATACTTCCAACATACAGGTACTGGTTTCTGTAATTATGCCTCCAGCTCGTTACTATTTGAACGCACCTTATATTAAAACGATTTATTCGCAACACAATCTTTCAGGATTAGATTAGGACGTTAGTTCCAAGGGATGACAATTATGACCATTATATGGAACCCTAGTAGTTAATCATCATAAACTAATAATTAATTATAAATAACATCTTGAGTGCAAATTGTTTTGAAATAATTTATGATAGGAAATTCGTAAGTAAACGAGTGCCACATACTTTGAAAAGTTTGAAGCAGACAACTCATTTTAACTCTCACGCATTCAAGTTGAAGACATGCAATTACCTTTCTCTCTGCAAAGTCATCAGACTAGTAGGCTATAAGGCTTCTCGTCTTCAACCTGCCACTTCGTGAAAACTAGAGAGCAGGATGGATGTCTCAGAACACTTTCATACGCCATCGCTCTAAATATCGATCATATTCTTCTTCTTCTTCTTCCTAGTATTAATCCCTTGCGGGGTCTGCCATTTTGCTATATCTCCTCCACTTCTTTCGGTCGTTGACATCTTCAGGTGTTAGACAAACAGCGTGCATGTCAGCCCTGATGTTGTCTGTCCACCGCTTTGCAGGTCTTCCACGTTGTCTTGTTCCACCTGGGTTGTTATGGAGTGCTGTTTTGGCAACTGAGTTGTTCGGTCTTCTCATGACGTGACCGTACCAGCGTAGACGAGCCTCCCTCACCTTCTCGACAATTGGTGCAACACCAAATCTTCGCCGGACGTCTGTGTTCCTTGCGTGGTCAAATCGGGTCAGCCCCATCGACCATCGGAGCATCTTCATTTGCATTGTATTCAAAATTTGCTCATGTTGTTTGGTCATAGGGCGACATTTAGTCCCATAGATGGCTGCTGGGCGTACCACAGACTTATAGACCTTTGCCTTTAAATGTAGAGGCATCTTTTTTTTTATCACAGAGAACTCCAGTGACTTGTCTCCACTTGAGCCAGGCTGCGTTTACCCTCATCCGAGTATCAGGAGTGGCGTCACAATTTGAAGTGACAGTGTAACCTAAGTACTTAAAATGCATGGTCTTCTGCACATTTTCTGTTCTGATACTGATGGTACCTCTAGTTTGGGGGCCACATTCCAGGTATTCTGCCTTCTGGATATTGAGGTGTAGTCCATTATCAGCCAGTCTGTCGTTCCACGTTTGAACTCTTTGCTGGAGTTCAGGGCGGTTTTTTTGGGCAAGTACCACGTCATCCGCATAAAGAAGGGTCCAGGGATGTGAGGTCTGTATGTCTGCAGTTGCTGTATCCATGGAGAGGATGAATAACAGTGGTCATAGTGCAGAACCCTGATGAACACCCACAGTGATTTCAAAAGGTGGGGAGACTCCAGCTGGACTCCATATTCTTATTTTATTTGTCTCGGGACCAATTACAATCAAAAACACAAAAATGCAAAATTATAATTATATTTTTGTTGTTGTTGCTGTTGTTGTTTCGGCTAAATAAGGACAACGTCATTTCAACTGTTTCCTTTGAGCTTTAATGTTGGTCTAGTATTTCTTCATTTCTAGAGGGTGTTGTTCCTTTCTATCATTTGTCCACACCTTTCCAGTTTTAGCGTCGGCTTTGGTTGGAAAAACTGATGTTCTTCGATTTTTAAGTTGAAACATTAGGTTGGCAAGGAAAGCATTTCTACAAACAAGGGAAATGAAATGCCATGTCCTGTGGTTCGGATTCCACGTTAAAAAGAGGTTCCGTGGCTCATGATCGCAAGATTAACGGTCACGTTAAACTACAAGCTTCTTTTCTACAAACAAGGAATCTGTTGACATTGAATATAGATTTAGGTATTAGGAAGTCATTTTTGAATGTCATTGTCTGGAAGGGAAACTAGGACTATTGGTGCAGCAGAAAAGAGGAGAATTGAAGCGTTTGAAATGTGGTGTTACGGGAGAATGATGAAGATCAGATGGGTATATAGAGTAACAAATGAAGAGGTATTAAGACGAGTGGGAGAGGAGAGATGTTTCTGGCGACTGCTAATGAAGAGAAGAGATAGGTTGGTGGGGCACATACTAATACACCCAGGAATAGCAAGCTTAGTTATGAAAGGAACGATCGAGAACAAGAACTGTATGGGTAGACCAAGAATAGAATGTGTTAAACTGATTGCCTCGGATGTAGGGTGTGGTAAGTATATAGAGATGAAACGATTAGCTCAGGACAGGGAGACATGGAGTGCTGCATCAAGCCAGTCAAAAGACTGAAGATTCAAACAACAACAACAACAACATTTTTAAATAACACTATAGGAGTCCAGTTTAGCAAAAAAGTAAAGTTAAGCTATTTTGAAAATCGTGCCAAACGTTGATAAGCTAGAAGACACGGAAATGTGACAAAATGCGGGTTTTGTAAAGCTCAGTTTAGTGAGAGGCGTTTGGTTAACACACAAAGTATTCAAAAGTGGAATAATAAAATTAACAAGTAGTTCCGGACCCCCCCCCCCCCCCACAGAAGTAGCGAACTGCGCGCTACCTCCCTTTTTATGAAGCGCACCTGCGCCTCTCCACGGCGAGAACTAAAAGCTGAAGCAGCCTTAACCTCCCTATGAAGGCTTCCGGGCTACAGTGGGTCAAAATTGAAATCTAGGACGACAAAATTATTTATTTTCATAATTAAAAAATCAAAATGTATTACTTCTACAGCATCTATACAGTATATAAATATATAAAAATGAAGTTTGTCTGTTTTTTCTGAATTTCTACAGGAATTTGCGTTATTTACGCGTTTCAGACTGTTTTATGACAGATGCGCGCGAAAATAAATTTCTTGTCTGTCTGTCTGTCTGTCTGTCTGTCTGTCTGTCTGTCTGTTTGTTTGTCTGTCTGTCTGTAGACAACTATGTTACCTTACAACTTGAGAACGGCTGGGCGGATCAACATAAAAATTTGGTACAGATATCCTTCAGAGGCACGACACTAATCATTGATGTAACTCTTCTCTCTACCTCTCATAAAAGGGGGCCTACCCCCTTAAAACACTTGCTGAAATAGGCGTAGAAGGGAGAGACAAAGCTCATTTTCAGCCCCTCAATGTGAGAAACGAAACTCGGGGGCCCTAAAACCACCTTTTTAGGCCCCAAAACCAACCGTTTTTGAGATATTCCCAGAAAACAAATTTCATTTAATTCACTAATGAAAGAATGCAATCCGGTAACCATGGCAACAGAACCTCACAGGTCCATCTATTGCTGTAAGACGCATTACAATTTCATTTATTAGCCTATTTTCAATTTTGAAAAAAATAGGCTTATGAGATCACCATTTGTCCATGTGTGTACGCGCGCGCGTGTGTGTGTGTGTGTGTGTGTGTGTGTGTGTGAGGTGTGTGTGTGTCCCCATTATGACTTCTAAACGGCTGGAGCGATATCAATGAAACTCGGTAGGTTTATAGCACTATTCCGGGCGACCCCGACAAAGCCCTTCAAATTTTGTTACGTCTCACCAATCCAACATGGCGGCTATGCGAAATATTTCACCAGCATTCAATATCTCCGAAACTATTCCCGATATCACCCTGAAATTTATTACGGTGATAAAGGGAACTACTAGAAGTTCACCTATGTAACTTTTGAAAACCTGGTAACTTAAAAACCAACATGGCGGCCACGCGAACTTGCGACTTTTAAATAGACCTTTCTCACGATTTAACCAACAAAACGCAAGAAAACTTGGTACTGTATATGTTTATACACATTGTAATGCCCCGATATCTAACTTCGTTCAATTGTTTACATAACTACAAGATGGCGGATGTGCGAAATATTTCACCGGCATTCTATATCTCCGAAACTATTAGCAATATCACCCTGAAATTTTGTACGGAGATAAAGGGCACTGCTGTAAGTTCATCTATAAGACTTTCAAAAACCGGTTAAATTCAAAACGAACATGGCGGCCCAGCGAATTTGAAAATTTTAAATAGACCTTTTTCGCGATTTAATGTTCCAAACGCAATGAAATCTGGTACAGAAAATGTTTATACACATTGAAATGCACTGGTATCTAATTTAGTTCAATTGTTTACATTAGCTCAAGATGGCGGCTGTGCGAATTTTAATTTTTTTTATTTCTTGTGTCGTAATCGTGCGATCGAAGTGAAAGTTTGAATAATGAACCTACGCAATAATTTTCCTTTATTGGTACATGACTCTATGGCCTATACATTTAACAATCCAACATGGCTACCATCCGAAATATTTAGACGGCTCTGATTATCTACGAATCTATTATAGCAATCAAACTGAATTTTTTATGTTCATAGGGGCTATGAACTTAAGTTCACCTATAGGGCTTTAAATAACCCGGTGATCACAAATCCAACATGGTGGCGACGCGAAGTATAAATATGCACATGGACGTTTCTCGGAATTTAACCATCCGAGTGCAGTGAATCTTGGTACAGTAAATCCTTATACGAATGTTAATCCACTGGCATCTAATTTATTTCAATTGGTTCCATAACCACAAGATGGCAGCTGTGCGAAATTTTAAAATCTCCTTGTTACTTCTTGTGTCCTAATCATGCGATTGAAGTTTGAATGCTACATGTACACAATAATCTTCAGTAACAGTACATAACTCTAGGACCTACATATATAAAATCCAACATGGCGACCATCCGAAATATTTAGTCGGTTCTCAATATCTACGAATCTATTACAGCAATCAAACTGAAATTTTGTATGTTGATAGTGGCAGTTTACACAAGTAGTATATATGAAAATAGGCTGCATAGTTCTTCACGGAACTACTTGTTACATTACTGAGATAGTTTGCAAACGGCTATAAGGTTATAACGGAACCAAATCAAGCTGTAAAATACATCAATACATATAATGCGCTTAAGGGGTCAAGGGGTACTCTAGAATTTTTTCACGCCATTTACACGTGCGGGTATGGTACGGAAGGTCTATTACGTCCCTATCTCTATATTGTTATATGATTAATATTATTATTATTATTATACTACGGCCTACAACGACGGGACATAGCTTATTTTCTGCCCCTTGGTGTCAGAAACAAAACTCTGGGACCCTAAATAGCCGTAAAGGGTTCCCGAAAACTATATTTTAAGGCTCTAAAACCAACAGTTTCTGATATTCCCAGAAAACTAATTTCATTTAATAAACTAATGAAGGAATGCATGCCAGTAGCCATGACCAACGCATCTCAAAACGTGACATCCAACTTTCCATCTTTTTCTGCAAGAAGAAATGCCACTCCATTTATTAAATTTCTGTGAACGTTTGCAAATGTCTATAAGGTTATCACGGAACCAACTAAAACTGTAAAATTCATCAATGCACTTAAGGGGGCCAGGGGTTATCATGGATTTTTTTTCACACGACGTGCGATATATCGTACAGAAGGTCTATTATATCTTCAAACAGCAACATTATTTTCAAAAATTTCTGAATAGAAATAGTATTTTCTTCTTGCTTTTAGGAAATCGGGCCATTGGAGGCTAAGAAACCTGAATTTTCTCGCACCACAAGCCTTTATAATTTATTAAAGGGGTCTTCCTCTGGATGGGGACTTCACACAACAGTGAGGGTCAGTTTTTATGTGACGAGTATTGCGTTTCGTCTACGAGGTTTTCAATCTTAT
Organism: Meconema thalassinum; assembly: GCA_946902985.2. NCBI lineage: Eukaryota > Metazoa > Arthropoda > Insecta > Orthoptera > Tettigoniidae > Meconema > Meconema thalassinum. Next base: position 97,700,673 of record OX336399.1, read on the forward strand.
TTTCACGTCAGGAAGTACACGTTAGGTAAATTTAGTTTCAGAGCATATTTTAACTAATCATACTTCTTTGTCGACAAACAGATTCCAAGCCTCTAACCATTGCAACAGTAGCTCAATTGATTACGTCTGGCTATTAATACCGAAGACCGTTCGAAGAATGGGTACTTCTGCTAGTTCTCATATAAATGCCGCTCACTAATCTGGGATGTAAACGCATCTTAGTGTAAATCTGTCACCACTGTTCGAACAGTCTGAATTGGAGGGTGAATGTAAGTGGCTGTGGTTTGGTTGTCTTTGTGGTTAGTGTGATGCTTTAAGATGGAACATGCAGCTGAAGGTGTGATCTTTGAAACTTGTTTCAGTTATTAATGGACGTAATTGTTACGTAATTTTAGCTATATTTGCGTTATATAATATTTAAATATTATTTTAAAAATATATAATTTCACTTAGATTTTTAGTATGTCGCGTCACTCTGCGTCACTTTCTACTTAATGTTAAAATGTAGATAAAGTCTTGTAGTTTACGCCTGTTATAAGATTTTTTGCATCTTTTTGCAACTTACTTGGTTATTTTACGTTTTAGAAGATGCCGCGCAACCAGTTCTCACACGTTTACAACTGTTTGAAACACTGGGTTTGACGATTATGTCAAAAGTGGAACTTTGTGACTTTGTTAAAGTAAATTAGGGGTAGAAAATTGAGATAACTGAATGCTCTATCCCACTCTTAGTCATAGACTATTTCTTGCATGTGTAGACGTAGCTTAGAAAAGGTCTTAACTGATGTTTATTATGAAGTAAACAAAGTATAGACATTGCTTTCGCTCTAAATTCATGATTAAAAGGTAAAAATACTTTTGTCACCCTAGATTTCGATTTTGACCCACTGTACGGGCGGGGACACCAAGAGCCCGCTGATGAGCCAGCTTGGTGTCCTAGGCGAATTCCCACACAAGACGCGACACAACCCTAGAAAAAATTGCTGAGTTTTAATTCACGGACCGTGAAATCCAATATACCATCATTTATTTTCTCCACATGAGTGTACAACTCCTGATAGTGCTGTATTCTCACCAATGTACTCGCATTTGTTTGGCTCCAAGACTTTCCCGAAATTCTTTCTTTCTACGGTCTCTAATTTCTTTATCATGCCATTATTGTTCATAAAATAGTTATTAACAAGAAAAGTACATCCGCCTGAATCAATACTATAAAGAAAAAATTAATTATTAAACTAGTTTTCAGTACATGTTTCGAGGATTAATTACATTTTATCCCCTTCAGCTATTGAAAAACACAAAACAAAGCGTAGCACAGTAATAAGATACGTATTTAAATCTAATATGGTGCACCATTAAATTTAGGTTATAAGAAGAGAATAAAATGAAATGAAATAGAAGGTGACGGTGATCAGCTTGCAGGCGCTTGTGACAAATAACAGTTCCGTATTGAAGCTTGAAACGGTAGATATGGAACACCAATACATCACCAAACCGTGTAGGTCTATAATACATGAAGAGCCTGTATCCAATTTTAGCCTTTTCAAAACAAAGTGGCTTCAAGAAAATCGACGTGATGGAATGTGATATCTTGGCAAAGAGAGGTTAGTTGGAAGCATAAGGTGTATGAGGTTAGGACAATGTTACATTCAGAAAATCATTTGAAAAGGCTAAAATTGGATACAGGCTCTTCATGTATTATAGGCCTACACGGATTGGTGAAGTATCGGTGTTCCATATCTACCGTTTCATGCTTCAATACGGAACTATTATTTGTCACAAGCACCTGCAAGCTGATCACCGTCGCCTTCTATATCATTTCATTTTCTCCTCTTCTTATAACCTAAATTTTATGATGCACCATATTAGATTTAAATACGTATCTTATTACTGTGCTACGCTTTGTTTTGTGTTTCTCAATAGCTGATGAAGGGGATAAAATGTAATTAATCCTCGAAACATGTACTGAAAACTAGTTTAATAATTATTTTTTCTTTATAGTATTGATTCGGGCGGATGTACTTTCCTTGTTAATAACTATTCTAGCATATCAATACGGAACCACCATGAGTCATTTAAATAATGTAATTATTGTTCATGTCATTTGTCTAGAGTAGAAGTGGGAAACACGGACTACCACTTCCAGGATGGCTGAGGAGTAAATCGAACCCGTACCACCGGGGCAATAGGCAAGAATAATATCCGCTTCACCACGAAATGGACTTCAATTATAAGAAGGCGTTGCGATTGTTTTTGTTTCTCCACTGTAAACATGTTTTGCTTGCAACCGTTCAACATGCATGCAAAGTGTTAGTGAGATCGAGATGTTCACGTTCGCTATGTTTCACTTGTATCACCCACTTGTTGCGGGAAGATCACGTGCCCTGCAGTGCCAGACTCCCATCACAAAAACATTACTGTTTTAAAAATTGATTTCTCTCAAGGCTCTGTCAGTTTCTATCGACATTGATTGACCTTGTCAAAAGTACGATGCAGTTCCTGGCGCTATTTTCGTATAATGGTCATATAGACCGCTTCGTTCAACAAGTAGTCACAAAAAGAACTACCATCCCTACGATCATACCTTATGTCAGGCATGTGCAACTTGAAACAAAAGGTGGGCCAACACCAGATTACTTACTTACGTAGGCGTCGCGGGCCCTACTTAACAATCCCTCCCTATATTATTCTGCTAAGGTCCCATTCCAGTTTTGTACCGAAAATAAGGTCCTATTAACACCAACCTACACATATGGGGTACCTACAGGTTCAGCATAACCCAATGCATAAGCGAAACGCACTCACTTACTCTTTAAATGCCTCACAATTAAATAAATACCTTAAAACATGTATATTTACAATGAAATAATGAAAGAATGCAACACGGTAACCATGGTAACAGAATCTCAGAGGTCCATCTATTTCTGTAAGACGCAATGCAATTCCAATTATTACATTACTGTGAAAGTGTCCAGACGGGGAGCGTGATGGCGCAGTGGCTTAGCTGCTCGTCTTTCACCCGGACGGCTGGGGTTCGAATCCCGGTGACGGCGGGGTGGAATTTTCACCTGAGACATCACGTGGCGTCAGGAAGGGCATCCGGCCTTAAATCCCCGGCCAAAACCAAAATGAGCCTGGTTGGCTCCGGCGACCCCAATTAATTGGGAAAAGCCGAAGAAAGTTGTGAAAGTGTCCAGACGGTTATAAGGTTATCACTGAACCAAATTAAGCTGTAAAATTCATCAATACATACAGTATAATGCGCTTAAGGGGGTCGAGGGGCACTCTAGATTTTTTTCGCGCAATTTTCACGTGTGAGTGTGGTACGAAAGGTCTTTTTCACCCGACTATAAAGGGTCTCCGAAAACCACATTTAAAGGCCCTTAAATTAACAGTGTCTGTGATATTCCCAGAAAACTAACTTAGCTCTGATATACCTATGAAGGAACGACAAACCCCTAACCACTGCACCAGTAGCTGAATTGATAAAGTCTGATTATTCATACCAAGGATAAATCAGTCATAGCATTTACAACTACAACTCTTTACAACTAGAATATTCACGGGTGAAGCCGCTAGTGAATAATATGTTCATAATAACGCAGTAGCCATATTCAATTTAAAAACTCGTTCATCACAAATAAACATCACGAATGCACAAAGAAGAATATTATAACGGTTATTAATTAATTAATTGGAGTGAAACGTCTAATACAAGGAATCATTCATATAACAGTGGCTTCGATGGCGTAGTTGGTAGCATGCTGAGCGTTTATGACCAAGATCGCGAGGTCGTCGGATTTTTTAAGAGCGTTAAAAATTCCTCACTGTGCTTTCCTTCTGAGGGAAAGTAAAGCCAGCGGTCCCATGTCATAAATTTATGGCATGAAAAAGAACCTTCGACTAACTACACTTGTAAATTTAAAACTTGTAGGTTAGTTTGATAACGCGTTATTAGTACCAACGTTCGCCGCCAGGTGATGACTGCGATGGCATTTAGTAGCCACGTCCCCAGCTAGGTGTCGTGGATGGTAGCATTTGGTAGCAAAAGTAGGAACTACTTGAAGAAATTAATCGCTTGCAGTCCTTCTACCTGATTCACAGATAATACACACTAATACAGTCATCACAATTAACACCGGTTATCAGACAGATTCTACACACACCCAAAGTATACGGGGCTACATGACGCGTTGTCGCAGCCACTAAGCTAAGGAACCAACCAACCATTCATATAACCACACGGAATGAGTAAGTCATTGCGAAGACGATCCTTCTTCTTATTACTATTACGGAACGAATCTCTGCCCGAATATGAGTGGCGGATCCAGGCCCTGCGGGGCCTTGCGGGGCCCTGGGCGATATGATAAGGTGAGGCCCACGACAATAGGAAATTTAAACAAGTAGTTCCGTGAAGAACTATACAGCCTATTTTCATATATCCTACTCATGTTAATTGTCTCTATCAACATACAAAATTTCAGTTTAATTGCTATAACAGATTCGTAGATATTGAGAACCGTCTAAATATTTCAGATGGTCGCCAGGATGGATTTTTATTTTTGTACTATTACATTAAGATTATTGTGTACGTGTGGTATTCAAACTTCAATCGCATGATTAGAACACAAGAAGGAAAAATGAGATTTTAAAAGTACGCACACCAGCTATCTTGTGATTATGCAAACAATTGAAATAAATTACATGCCAGTGGATCAACATTTGTATAAGCATTTAACGTGCAACGTTTCACGGCACTCGGATAGTTAATTCGCGAGAAACGTCCATTTAAATATTTATACTTCGCGTCGCCGCCATGTTGGATTTGTGCTCACCAGGTTACTGAAAGTCCTATAGGTGAACATATGTTCATAGTCTCTATGAACATAAAAAAAACAGTTTGGTTGCTGTAAAAGTTTCATAGATATTGAGAACCGTCTAAATATTTCGGAAGCTCGCCATTTAGGATTGCTATATGTATAGGCCATAGAATTATGTACCACTCAAGAACAATTATTGCCTAGCTTCATTATTCAAACTTTCACTTCGATCGCATGATTACGACACAAAAATAAAAACATAATTTTAAAATTTCGCACAGCTGCCATCTTGAGGTTATGTAAACAATTGAATTAAATTAGATGGCAGTGCATTACAATCTGCAAAATCATTTACTGTACCACATTTCACTGCGCTCAGAGTGTTAAATCACGAGAAAAGTCTATTAAAATATTTCAAATTCGCTTGGTCGCCATGTTCGTTTTGTACATTACAGGTTTATGAAATATACATGGCTAAACTTGTATCAGTACCCTTTATCACCGTACAAAATTGCATGATGATATCTGTAATAGTTTCGGAGATATAGAATGTCAGTGAAATAATTCGCACAGCCGCCATTTTTAGGTTATGTAAACAATTGAATTAAATTAGACTCCAGTGCATTACAATGTGTATAAACATTTGCTGTACCAAGTTTCATTATGTTTGGATAGTTAAATCGCGAGAAATATCTATTTAAAAGTCTCAATTTCGCTTAACCGCCATGTTGGTTTTGTAGTCACCAGGTTTTTGAAATTCTCATAGGTGAACTTCTAGTAGAGCCCTTTATCACCGTACACAATTTCAGGGCGATATCGGTAATAGTTTCGGAGATATTGAATGCTAGTGAAATATTTCGCACAGCCGCCATGTTGGATTGGTGAGACGTAACAAAATTTGAAGGGCAGGGTCGAGGTCACCGGGAATAGTGCTATGAACTTACCCAGTTTCATTGAAATCGCTCCAGCCGTTTAGCTTTTATTAGGGGGGGGACACACACACCTCACACACACACACACACACACACGGACAAAAGGTGATCTCATAAGCCTATTTTTTTTTTCAAAATTGAAAATAGGCTAAAAAAGTAGTCAATTTTACATTCCCTACTTTCACAAACTACCACAATATAAAGTTCAAACTTTCTCCGAATCTCTTACTTACAAACCGCTTGCCACGGTGGGTGAGTGGTTATAGTGTCGGACTACCAACCCCAAGATTTCAGGTTCGCTCCTGGCCGTGATAAGTGATTTTTTTTTTGAAAGGCGACAAAAATCTCAACGCTCATGTCATACTTGGTTGGCATGTTAAAGAACCCATTTGAATTCAGTAGGCCGTGTTCAATGGCAAAATTAATCTCGGGATTTTCCGCCAACACAAAGTTCCTCCATTCTCTACTTGAAAGCGCTGTAGTGTCAAGGAGTTTAGATATCTAACCTCCTTGACTTGCATAGCATCAAAGGAACGACGAAAATCGACATGCAAGCTACCCTCTGGGTGTCAATTAACAAAGCTTGCACCAGGCACCCGAGGCCATACGATATGATTATTATTACTTAAAACCAATAAATTCATGAACCACAAAACTACAAACCTCCTAACTCAAAAATTTACAATAGTACAATGCACAAAAGAGCAATTTTCTCTAACTTAACAACTTTCAAAACTTAAATCTTAGCCAAGAGGTCAAACCATTTCTCCTTCTCCAATTTATTCAATTCACCGTAGGCCACACGAAAAAAAAACCCACCACCCTTCTCCTATAACTCTATAACTCCCAATACACTCCCCTCCTCTGGCCCAAGAGATGGTGCGGCCATCTATAGGGCCCGCGCGCCCTTTCCTGGGTGGGAATGAAATGGCCCAATATGTATATATATCATTGCGAAGTATATGAATATTGGTATTGAACCCATGTACCACTGGCTCAAAAGGGGTCGAATCCATGTATTTGGGGAAGGAATGAAAGAAACATACAGTTTCTAATGTAACATAGAGAAATTTCAAGACAGGATTCTAGCCTAACGTTGTGCAAGCAGCGGGGACCAGGTGTTCAGGAGATGAGATCATGCCTCTTGACTCCTTGAGAGGAGCGGGTCATGGATATTAATAGAACGAGTGGAAAATTTTCACTGTAAGACAGAGAAGCGTGACTCGGAAATCCAGCTTAGCTTGCAGGAAAACGGCAACAGCGCCGATGTGCCAGAAGAAGAATAATTAAATTTAACCCATTTGCGAGAATAAAAATAAGTAAATAAATACTGTACTGTGAATCATTTCGGATTAAGGATTTTTGTGTAAAGAAAAACCTTGTAATAATTGCATAGGAAAGAACTGCAAACGCAGTATACGTCATTGGGGATTCACTGATACCAGAGGAGTGGGGCATTTAAAAATGAACAGCAACACCCACGCAGCTGAAGACTACAAATTAATTAATATCTCAGAATTGCACGATCGATTCTTATGCGCAGTGATATCATTTGACGTTGAGAAGACGAGCTTTCTGAAGATATAAATTTTATAATTGTACGACAATTATTTCAAAAGTTGGTCACGAAAAGGACTAGAGTTTTATCTTTTTGTGACTAAATAGTATAAAAGTCCAGGCCAAGCCAGACCAATCATGCAGTTTCCGATAGCCCAGGGGGGCGTCACTACGCATCATGCAGTTTTACAACGAGCACTCCGTGAGCGGAGGTGCTGCATCAAAGTCTTCAAACGTATGAACCTCAGGGGAGGTCATACTGTGCAACAAGTATAAGCACCGAATGCAGTATTCCGACAGTCCGTGAGGGGGCGTCACGCTGAAACACACCGAAGACAGTATACCAGCTTTCCTTGAGGAAAAGAAACGCTGTATCACATCGCATAGAAAATATCCGACAGCCACGGGCGTCGCGGTATCAATAATTTACGTGCATCCGTAAAGGAGTTGCAAAGAAGTAATATTACAGTATCGCCGTGTTGAAAATTTAGGAAAATCCTAGTTACAGGATTTAGGTCCGACAGTATACAATTTACAGTGAAAAGTTCATAAAATACAGTCAAAGTAGGCTGCGAACTTAGGACTCAGGGCGATAGGTCTTTAAGTAAACGACAAAAAGTATCATAACGTACGGAAGTACCGTAACAGCGAGATAAACAGTTTATTTGATTTAAAGAACCCGAGCAGGGACAGAAAAATAAGGTTCGTAAGTATTCTATAAGATTAGAAGTGCGAGAACCGAATAAGCAAAGAAGAAGACAGGAAACTATAGACATCGTTTCAAGAAAGCAGACGAACTATTCAAAAGCACTAAGACGCAAGAAGTATTAGTTGCTAAAAATCCATAGGTCACCGATAAATTATCGAGGGGACCGTGAACAGAACAGACTTTCGCTAAGATCAATAAATAGAATCTAAAAGGGGAGCCGTTCGTGTCAGAGAAATAGCAGATCGTCAAGAACGGGATTCGAAGGAGTGCTATTGCAGGGAGGAAGCAGATGATTCGAGACTTTCATATTTAGAGAGGATAGGAAGCCGACATTACTAAATTTCACCCTTGGAGACGGGAGGTCAAGAGGTCACGTGTGATAGGCCTAATAGCGGTCTAGTGATCAAAATTCGTGAAGTGTAAATATATCAAGATTTTGTGTTAAAAGTAATATATTTTCAGTGTTTTTATTGTGTGTTCTAAACGGATACACCAGTGTATTTAAAATGTGATTAGTGTTAAATGTATACGTGTTAAATATGTGTCAAGATATGTCTGTACATGCAATGAATTTGTACACGATGGAGTAATTTAAAAAAAGTGGGCCAAAAATGACACATCGCACGAGGAGAAGGGTCAAGAAACGACCTTAAACATGTGAGTAAAGATTTTCATTATGTTTTGGTGTCGGGGAAATGATTGTGTACAAATCCACCGGAGTTTTTGAGTAAAAGGGATGTTTCTAAATAACTAAATACAGAATAAGAACGCGGTCTGAACAAAAATAGAATTTTGAGAAATTATAAATAATTATGTGAAAGAATAAATCCTGTAGAGGAAATGTATGAATAAAATGTCAGTGTATTTGACGAATGTTATTAAAGCAAGCGTATTAATAATAATAATAATAATAATAATAATATAAAGGAAATATAAATAAAGATTAAACTGAATGATATGAAAATAAGAGCGTTGGAGCCTTAATAGAAGTATAAGACATGATATTAATGCATGTTATTTAAAATAGAGCAATTATTGTCAAAGGAAAAGGTTAATATAAAAATTGAGATATGTATCAATTGTTAATATGGAATTTATCAGTTCTTTGGAAGACGCTAGGCTTAAAAATAATGTATAGCGCAATGGAGCGCAATTAAAATAAAATGTCACGCTAGGAATGCGTAAAAGTTAAAAGTACTTGGTAAATTACTTATGAGGGGTAGTTGATTGCGGAGAATTGAGATATGTTGTAAGTCCTCCAATAGTGACATAGATCACGAGGCCATGTGTGTGTTATTATATTGAAAAGGGAGCAAATGTATGGTATTATTGAGCGTAGGTCATGTAGGCTACGGCTGACCCTAAATCGCATTTTGTATAAGTCCTCCAATGTGGGAATGGTTCCCGAGGCATGTTAAGAGATTCGAACCTAGAATCCTCTTGTTGTTGAAGCCCCTAATTATTCGTCGTAAAATGTGTATTACTCTTCCCAATCAATGAGGACCCTTTATAATTAATAAATGCCAAGGTTACGAAAGTGGTTTATGAGCCAAATAATATTGTTGAAAGGAAATAAGTGAAGTTAAAAGCCAGGTCTCTCCATAGGACTGAAAAGAAAGGAAGATTTGTTTTAAAAGCATTGAAGAGAGCTCCAACCGTAGACTAGACAGGGAGTCACCCTACCAGTCATAAATCTCGCTCAAGTATAACGGTCTGACCCTCATAGCAGGAGGGTTGGGTGAAGGCCGTCTGTAAGAAGGAATGAATACACCGGGAGTGTTTAAAGTTGTTAATGACCCGGGCTTTGAACCGAGGTCCTTGTAGATGAAATTATCGCTTGCAAGTTCAGATCGTAGTTTTTTTATGTGAAAAGGGTCTTATAAGACAAATAAAATAAATAACAATCCCAATTGTAATGTTGTATGGAAGTAGGATTCCACGAGTTAAATGAAGGTAACTAGGTTCCGGGAGTAATCATAGTTTTTGACTTTGTCAAGTAATCTTTATAACTCTGGAGTACACAAGTGTTTTCCCGATCACTATGGTGAATTTGTAAAAACTTGAGAGGGATGATAAATGCTGAAAACATGTGAAGTGCCCAAATATTTAAGTAAAGAATTAACATGTACTTTAAATGTAATTATATATTGGTTTTGATGGTAAGAGAATATAAAAATAGTATTTGAGGTGTACAAGAAGAATGACACCATTATTATTGGAAAATATCGAGCCAAAGGAGCTCGTAGTTATATGGAACTTTAAGATAGATACTTTATGGAAGTAAAAATAATTATGAATTGTTGGTTTTAAAGGAAACCATGTGTTTTAATACAATATTTGTTTAATTCTTATATTATTCCTTGTTCACTTGGAACAAGTAGAAGGATATTGGTCAGTAGTTTAATTGTTTTATTGTTTGTAGCGCCATAATTTTGGTTAATTAAATGTTTTAAAATAGGAGTTGATTTTGTTGTTATTTTTGCAAGTGTATCCTCTATTTAATCCAAAAATGTGTAAGTCACAGAGTGGGAGAACATACTGCAACCCCAAAAATCCCGAATTGAGCAATGCTGGCATACTGTGATTTGCATATTTCTTGCTGAAAGGGCACAGTATATTGGCTTTCACGGCCAAGGAATTAAAACTCAGCAATTTTTCTAGGTTTATGTCGTGTCTTGTGTGGTGTTTCGCCTAAGAAGACAAAGCTGGCTCATCAGCGGACTCTTAGTGTCCATGCCCGTGGCCGTGAAAACCAATATACCATATTTTTTGGAAGTCTTTATAGGGAGGTGAGATGCTGCTTTAGCTTTATGCTATCGCAGTAATGAAGCGCAGGTGCGCTTCATAAGAAGAGAGTTAGTGCACAGTTCAATACTCCTGTAGGGGTCCAGGCACGGACACCGAGAGCCTGCTGATGAGCCCGCTTGGTGTTCCTAGGTGAAACCCCACACAAGACACGGTATTAAACCTAGAAAAATTGCTGAGTTTTATATGAATATTTTTGAAGCTATTTGAACAACTACAACGAGAATAAGCTAGCAAATAAGCCTTAGACTTTGGCAGATATTAAATAAATAAAGAAGATACTTCCCAAATTCATGTGAAACTTAGCGACACGCTTAATAATTTTCTAGCGCAATTAACAGTACAAGGTCGAGTAGGAGATGGGGTGAGGGACTGTCGTTATTTCAATTATTAATAATAATATTTTAAAACATCCTTGGCACCACAGCCCATGAAGAACTTAGGCCTACCAAGAAACCGCTGCCCACCCTTCCATTCGGCCTGCAGATTGTAGGGTGGCACGTGGTCAGCGCATCGATTTCTAAAATCCCTGACGGAGCCGGGAATCAACCCCGGGGCTTCCAGGATAGAAACAAGCGCGCTATACCCAACACCAATTCTTCTTTATACCTTAATAAAAATAATAACTATTCAATAAAAGTTGATTGGAGGATGGGTTGGCTGAGAGTTTTTGATACTTCAATTTCGAACCTGTTATATTGCTATATTTGAATCTTTCACGGTAAAAATAAAATGGGGAGGGAGTGGAGGGGAGGGAAGGTCAAAAATTGCATTGATTTTATACCAAAGGCGGCTTCGGTGGCGTAGTTTGTAGCATGCTAAGCTTCTATGCCCAAGGTCGTGGGTTCAAACCTGGCAGAAGTCGTCGGATTTTAAGAGCGTTAATAATCATTCAGTATGCCTTCCTTCGGAGGGGAAGTAAAGCCGGCGGTCCCATGTCATAGATTTATTGCATGTAAAAGATCCTACCACAGACTAAACTTGTGTGAAACTAAAATTGTTAGGTTAGATTTCGTCGAAACGCTCTAGCAAAGATCCAACGTTCACCACTAGGTATCATTGATATCTGGTAGTGAAAGTAGGAACTACTTGAAATTGAACGGAGCTTGTAGCTCACCCTAAGGGTGTCCGCTGGAAGCTGCTACAGACTCAGGCGAGCCGAACATGTCCTCGGACACTCCCGGCACTAAAAGCCATACGATAAATAAGAAATAAATACACGCATGTTAACGTGAGCAAAGTATAAATTCTTCCAAAATTCTTTCTGATAAAAGTTTAAGTTAATTTTTAGAGAACTCGGCCTATCTACCATTTTAAACGGTTTTGATATTGTGCGTATTAAGGAGGTATGTTTCTCTTTTCTCAAAACTCCAACCCCCCCCCCTTTTTTTTTTTTTAATTGTGTTCAATGGCTGATGCTATCTAAAAACTTTACTAAGGTAAGTGTTTGTCCCTTAAGCGAATAATAGCATGATGTTTGAATGAAATAAATTTTTCACATTACGTAAGAAAGTTGTAGCGAAATTTCACTTTTTTGAAAAAAGGTCCCTCATTTCCACCCCCTTTGTTCGTTTTTGCCCATTAACGAACTCGACCTAGGTTTTTTATGGTTATATTTTAAGTGATTGGTGTAAAATTACGGTAGTCATTGTGTCCACAAGACAGTGATACTGTATATAAAATTTTGAACTGACGGCGGTTTGGTGTCTGAGGGATGTAAAACGCGGAGATATGTCGAAATGTTTCGGAAGACGCAACATGGTGCCCATTGCAATAGTTAGCTTTCTGATGAAATCTACCTAAACCTACTGTATTTTGAGCGTATAAAAATCTAAATCATAGGCGTGTGGCCTAAAATAAGGTCAAAAATCTAGTGAAATACAGGTCAGGCACAAGATATCAGATGCCATCTTGTTTTGTAACTGAGACGGCTCAGCTTTTTAAAATCACTTCTGCCATATAATATTACAAAATAACTTTTAATTTCGAAGGTGCCACGTCATTTAGGACAGTTAAAACGATTCTCGGTTCGATAATCGGAACTGGCGAGTCCCATGTTATGGATTATTAAGTTTGCATAATTCACACAGCCACCATCCTTAAATGGTACGGTTGCTGACCTTGTAGGTATGTTGTTACCAAATTTGGTAGAGATCGGATGATTAGTTTAGTCCTTATTTGATTTTACGTTTTGAAACTTTTGAGTGGCCGCCATTCAGTTTTGGTAAAGATGGCGGCGGTATAAAACATGACACTGAGGTGCCCTTTGCTATTGCTACCTCTGTACCAAATTTCGTTCAATTCGGTTTCACCGTGTTTGAATTGATAGGGGCGACAGACATTCAGAGTACACACACTCACACACAAACAGACGCACAATTTTTGGCTAAAATTATTAGTGTTACGCCTAGTAATAATGATCCACAAAAAAGAAACTTAAAAAACCTATTTGAAGGGTATAAAATGCCTAAGACGGAGGCTAACAGGACCTATAATATCCGAGCCCTAGCTGTAAGTATTGATGTCGAGATTTTACTTATACTTATGGGTAATCTTATCTGACTTTAAGACCACCCTGTGGTGTTTACAATACTTATAGACCACCCTGTTAATAGACGCATGTTAACGTGAGCAAAATATAAATCCTTCAACTTCTCTTTTATCACTGACAGGGTAATGTTACCTTAATTAATATAGCCTTGAACATGCTTAAATGCTTCGTAACACTGACCCAATTTCAGCCAACATTTTGCGATTAATCTACTGTTTTGCGTTCCGGACCTATCAACATACGCAACACAAATGCCCATTAGTCCACTAACTAGCGTGTCGCTAGTTATCGCTTTACCGTCAACACGCAAGCTAAATGTTCACATGAGTACATGCACTACAACTGCGATAGGAGGCTGCAGGAAGCTCTGGTTTTTCCACCACCATTCCATGCAAATGCCTGTATGGTACTGAACCCGTATTCCTGGAATGATCCACCAAAATCCGCAGATGGAAAAGGATCGTAGCATCTTGAAGTCCCCGGCACTTTCAATAATTCGTGGATTATAATTACGCAATATTGTTTGCCGTAATTATCGATGCTTTGATATAATATTTCTCGTAATCATAATCTTCTGCGATGTACTAGCTGTATGATACAATTAATTACTGCAAATTGTTGCGTTGCCTGGAGACACATCCGTCCCCGATGAAATCTTCGATAACAAGAACCTCAAATCTAGTGGCTTCCTCCCCACTCCAATAAAAAGACAGCGTCCTATCTATAAAAAATACTCGTCTGAATTGCGCGTTTATTACATATACTCATTACACCGTAATTATGTATTCAATGTATGTCTTAATATTTTTCATATAGCATTTGACAACTTTTCTGGTGGTCAAAATTGTTTAAATAGCTCTCGTAATGAGAAATGCTAATTATGGTAATCACTGTACAATACTGTTTGTACTTTGTCTGGATATACCTCGGTCTCCATAATCCTTCATACGTTTACTGAGCTGCTTTGCTTTTCCTGTCTTTGTAATTCTTTCGAATTGAAACCCTTCTAACTTAAGAGCCTCCGGGATTTTAATTTTTCATTGTCTTTCCTAGCGTACTTAATCCACGTCAGAGTGATGTTTTGTTCCAGTTGTAGTCTAATATATGTTAGATTATTATTATTATTATTATTATTATTATTATTATTATTATTATTATTATTATTATTATTATCAGACAGAAGGCCGTGACTCAGCGTGTCTGGGAAGACTTTCGATCCTGTATTTTATGTATTTTATATGGACATTTCGTCTCTTTTATAATATTTTACAGTTTATATAGTGTTAATAGGTTGCTTATTCATAGTGCATTTTAAGTTATTGAGATAGCGAGGACTCACTTCGCAGTTTTTGGTAACGTTATAGTACACGGTCATTGTTCACTTACATAACCTCATGTTGGTAGGATATATTCTACAATTGGATGTATGTACACCTCTCTGAATGATCACACTGAATAGTGTTTGAAAGTGATATGCTTGATTTTAAGGCACCAAATCATAGTGAAATAACATGAATGTTAAAACAGCAAATAAGTGTATTGTTGCCTTACGTAAATTGCATGAGCGGAGTACAAGTTATGATCAGCTGTGACTAAACCAATGAGATGAATTCATGAAGATATCTCATTTCGCCTTCTGTGAGTATTCCTATTAATATTCTTTCTGTCAGTGAATACAATGCAGAATAGAAAGAATACTGAAGCATTATCAAATTCCCGGACGAAGACAGTTAAGTTTACATGATACAAACCGATAAATTGCTGTTAAGTAGTGTAACGACCTCTGTGGGTTGGGGCTGTAGAATAGACCCATGGTATTCCCTGCCTGTCGTAAAAGGCGACTAAAAGGGGACCGAGCAGCCGCCGGTAAAAGTGGCTCCCCTCTTTCGCAAATTGCAGATAGGGTCAGGGCACTCTTTTGTCCTTGGAGTGAGAAATCGCTCCTAAAGGTGGAAGAACCAGCAGGATTTGGTCAACAGCATAAGAATGGAGAAGGCAACGGGAAACCACTCCATTAAATACCTTTATGTGTATCCCAAGAAAACCTATGATGAGTCCAAAGACAAATGTTAGTGAAGTTGGCAACTGCGGGATCACACCTCAAAGGAATGATGTCGGGCCCGGCAGGAGAGGAAATGGGGCCTCTCAGGTCGTTATCCGGAGAAATCCCTATTTTAAAATTGGAACATGGAATTTTCGAACTATGTTACAAGCTGGGAAACTAGAGAACTTGAAAAGAGAAATAGACCGTCATAAACTAGATATTTTAGGATTAGCTGAAACACGTTGGAGAGAAGAAGGAGAGTTCACAAGAGGAGACTACAAAGTCTTGCACTCCGGAAGTGAGAATGGTCAAGGCGGTGTAGGTTTGGTATTAAATGCTAACTCTTCAAGAGCCCTACTGTATGCTGAAGCTATTGGAAACAGAATTATCATAGCATGTTTTCTGGCAACACCCGTAAATTTAGTTGTGGTGCTGGTATATATGCCTACGTCCAGCAGTGATGATGATGAGGTCGAAGATGTATGAGAAGCTGGAAGAATTACTGCGCAAGACAAAGGCTAGCGAGAACATTATTATAATGGGAGACTGGAATGCAGTGATTGGTGAGAGAAAAGAAGGATTTGCAGTAGGAGGGTATGGTCTTGGTAGAAGAAATTCACGTGGTCAACGTCTTCTCGAATTCTGTGAACAAGAGAGGTTCGTTATAAGTAACACTTGGTTTACCTCACCAAAGAGGCGGAGATATACTTGGAAAAAGCTAGGTAATGATCAACGTTACCAGATTGACTATATTCTTGTCAAGGAAAGATACAAAAATCAAGTGAAGAAATCCATGGCATATCCGGGCGCTGACATCTGTTCTGATCATTCTCTACTAGTAATGAGTACGGAACTGAAATTTAAACGCAGGATTCAGGGAAAACCAACAAAGAAGTGGAATCTTGAAGCATTTAAAAGCGAGCGGACTAAAAAGCAATATCAGGAAGCCACTGATGATAACATATCATCATATGCAAACAACTCACAAACTGTTGATCATTTATGGGCAATAGCCAAATTCTCCATCAAAAGGCTGCTGAAGACTATGTGGGATTTGTGGAAAGAGTGAATCGCAAACCATGGATCACACAGGACATTCTTTTAAAGATGGATGAAAGAAGAAAATTTAAAAACGACTCTTCAGAAGTAGGTAGAAATAACTACCGAATGTTAAAGAACCAGATTGATCGACTCTGTCGGGAGAAGAAAATGGAGTGGTGGCGGTCAAAATGCGAAGAGATCGAATTTCTGCAAAAACAAGGAAGAACAGATTTAGCCTACCAAAAGATCAGGGAAACTACTAAGAAACAAAAAGGATTCCGCACTAGTCAGTTCCGTGATACACATGGGAATCCTATATTAGACCTGAATTACAAGAAGGAACACTGGAGGATGTATGTTGAAGATCTATACGCAGAACCAATTTCATTCCTTTTGCCAACACGTGGCGAGGAAGACAGGTCAATTGCAGAAGATAGAATTATTAGATCAGAGTTCGATGAAGCTCTAAAATCAATATCCATGGATAAAAAAACACCAGGTATTGACAATGTTCCTGCCGAACTAATCAAGAATAGTGGGGATAGTACACTTGAATGGATATTCAAATTGGTAGCAAGAATTTTCGAAGAAGGTAAATGGCCTCAGGAGTTTTACACCAGCATCATCATTCCAATTCCAAAGAAGACTGTACCAGTTGAATGTAGTGACTATCGGACCATTAGTCTCATCCCTCATGCATCAAAGATACTTCTGCAGATTTTAAGGAAAAGGATGGAAATATACATCGAACAGTATCTAGACAACTCTCAATTTGGTTTTCGAAAGAATATGTCTACACGTGATGCTATCGGGTCCTTGCGATGTCTTGGAGAAAAGATGTTAAGTGTAAACAGAAACCTTTACGTGTGCTTTGTGGACTTCGAAAAAGCATTTGATAAAGTCAGCTGGCACAAGCTGTTTCCTCTTCTGAATCAAATAGGTTGTCCCCATCGATTAATCAGATTAAAATTTGATCTGTATATAAATCAAACTGCTGTTGTTTGGCTTGGAAATGACGTATCAGAACCCGCTAAGATCCGCAAAGGTGTGCGACAAGGTTGTTTGCTGTCCCCTGGACTGTTCAATGCCTTCGCTGAAGCTATAACTAAGTGGGCTTTTAAAGGTTCTAATATGGGAGTGAAAGTTGGTGGAAGACTTATCCAGAATATTAAATTTGCTGATGATCTGGCATTACTTGCAGTAAATCCGCATACATTAACAAACATGTTGCAATGTATAAATGATACAGCTACAGAATATGGAATGAAAATCAATTTTAAGAAGACCAAGATTCTGGTGATAAGTAAGCATCAACACGAACTAAATATTACCATAAATAAAGAACCAGTACAACAGGTCAATCGTTTTAAATACCTTGGTCAGATCTTCACAGAAGACCTACGATGTGAAGTTGAAATCAGGAGCCGTATAGCCATGGCCAAGCAGGCATTCCGTGAAAAGCATTCTCTAATTTGTCAACGCTTGATGTCCCTCAGCCTTAGAAAACAACTGGTTAAGACCTACATATGGCCAGTTGCAATGTACTGCAGTGAGACCTGGTCAATGAATAGAGGTGACATTAAACGACTAGAAGCGTTTGAGATGTGGTGTTGGCGCCGAATGGAAAAGATCACCTGCGTAGAGAAAATAACCAACATAACGGTGCTGGATCGAATAAAGGAACAAGATGTTCAGTAAAGAACATATAGCCTACTTTCTCCTAAATGTATGAGTATAGTTATAACTCGTTGTTATTATCAAAGAGTATAATAGAATCATTTCTTGGTTGAAGACCTTAGAAACTATTTACCTCTACCAAACGCCACAACCTAGAAAAAAAACTACTACCATCATTGAAGAAAGATAGATAAGAAGTATCTCAAGAATGTTATGGATCTGGAGACATAAACGACCGGACTGGTTGCATGGCTCTGCGGTAACGTTCTCGCTTGCTGGGCCCAAGGTTGCAGGTTCGTATCCTGGCGCAGTCAGCTGGCATTTGAGGGTGCACAAATGCGAGGGAGCCGTGTCAGTAGATTTACTGGCACGTTAAAGATCCCCTTCGGGCCAAAATACCGGCACCCTGGCGTATCTAAAAGTAGCAGTAGTTAAAAGGGTCGTAAAACAAATAATATTATTATTATTGTTATTATTACATAATTGACCTGCCGTGGGCAACATCCAATTTTGAGTTGAGGCATGTCTTTACACGTCTGGCTGCGTATGACTTTCACAACCCTAATTGAATTAACAAATCTTTCCATGACCCTACAGAGACGTGTGTATACAAACTATGTAGATATTTTCGATTGTTATTTGCCTGAAATAAAAGTATTAATAACCTGAACTAGTACCTGCGGCTAGAATTCAGTTACTATGTGAAATCGTTTTGTTCTTTACTTCAAATAACATTTTCAAATAACGCACAATAGGCTGTAACAAACCCTTTAAAATAAAAGTAAAAATGTATCATAGTATCATCCTGTCATTCTTCAAATTCGATGCGCATAGAATGCCAATGGTATACTATCAATGGAGTCCCATGTAGACCAGTCGTGAAATCTAGTGGAGAAATATCGAACAATATAATCCTAACAGGGCGAGTGCATTCTAGCGGTCATAAGAAGAAACTTTTCAATAAAATCTGGAAGTTAATAAGTAGGCCGGCGTGCAGTTACCTTATTGGCTGCTAGATGTCTCGAGCAAATCTGCTGGCGAATTATGTTTTAATTAAATATATGTTTTGCACCGTAATATGCACAATATAAGGCTTAATTTTAAAATGTCTGAGTCATTACAAAGCAACAAATATGTAAAATTTCAAGCAAAAAAACAAACACTGATGGGGTTTGAACCATAGGCATATGAATGACAGACTAACGCTTTACCACGGAGCCATTTGTGCCAACGAACATTGATCTATATAAAATGACTTACATAGAACTTGTTAGCAAATAATGATTTAGACCTAACGATTTCATCAGTGGAGTATATTATTTATGTATAAAGCATTTCATACTAAGTTTATTTATTTTGTATCAGTACGCTATATTGCATGCAATACTCAAATTAGTGAAATATAAGTCAGGCACAAGATATCCGCTGCCATCTTGTCTTCTTACCGAGACGGCTCAGCTTTTTTAAAATCACTTCTGCACTATAGTATTACAAAATAAACTTTTAATTTCGAACGTGCCTCTTCCTTTAGAACAGTTAAATCGATTCTCGGCTCGATAATCGGAACTGGTGGGTCCCATGATATGGATTATAAAGTTTGCATAATTCGCACGGCCGCCATCCTGAAATGGTACGGCGGATGACCTTGTAGTTTGGTCACAAGACGCGTCCTATATGAAGGTATGTTATTACCAAATTTGGTAGAGATCGGATAATTTGGTTAGTCGCTATTTGATTTTACGTTTTGAACGTTTGAGTGGCCTCCATTCAGATTTGGTAAAGACGGCGGCGATATAAAACATGACACTGAGGTGCCCTTTGCTTGTTCTACCTCTGTACCAAATTTCGTTCAATTCGGTTTCACCGTGTTCGAATTGATAGGGGGGGACAGACATTCAGAGTACACACACTCACACACACACACACACAGACTCACACACACACATACACACACACAGACAGACACACAATTTTTGGCCCTGTAGTGATCTCATCAGTCTACTTTCATTTTTTGCAAAAATCGAAAGTAGGCTAAAACCGGCAAATGATCCGCCAGATATATAGAAGGAGATCCACCTGGCTTGGCCACAGGTTACGACATGGTGGCCTGATGATCAACATACTAGAAGGTAAAATACCTGGAAAACGCCCTCGCGGGAGGCCACGGAACACTTTCATGAGATCTTTCCTACATAGCTCTGGCCTACGAAATTATGAAATGGTCAAAAGGACAGCACAAGACCGAACAACGTGGAGAAGACACATTGTTGGGGCAGACCAGTCGCTTGACTGAAAAACATGATGATGATTATTATTATTATTATTAATAATCATTTATTCATTTCGTATAGGCCATCTATGGACCGCGTCATTCCAACTGTCTCCTACTGGCTTTGATGTTTGCCCAGCACGCCCGCATTCGTTCTCGGTGGACTTTCTTCCGTTCCTGGGTCCAAATATTTCCCGTTTTCAGCTTCGATTTTTCTTGGAAACCTTTGCAAGCTTGAAGTTTCCTTTTGAGTGGGGCGCGCTCCTGAATGTCTGTTGTTGTAATCCCCACTTCCTTCAGATCTTGATCCAGTTCAATGAACCAGGCCCATTTTGTTTTCCTCTCCTGAAAGTAAGTTATGTTGAGGTTGGTCAGTCTCGCTGGGCTCATTCGTTTCACATGTCCAAAAAATGTTATCCTCTTCTTCCGGATGACGTCACTTATCTTCTCCACATGAGTATATAGTTCATGGTTATGCCGTCTTCTGTATTCCCCATTGTCTTTGATGCGACCCAATATCTTTCTCAAAATTTTCCTTTCTTTGGCCTCCAGTTTTTCGACCAGGCTTTTTTGTTCATCGTGAGGCATTCAGAAGAATACAAGACCTCCGGACGGATAACACTGCAGTAATGTTTTAGTTTTGCGTTGAAGGATATTGACCTTTTCGTATAGATGTCCTTAGTTAAATGGTAGGCCATTTCCATTTTGCTCATGCGTGATTATCTTATTACATAACTAGCAACCCGACCCGGCTTCGCCCGGAAGAATGCATTACGTGTTAAGCGCTTTTTTTTCTCCAGTGTCAATGAACAACGACCAATATCCGTTTTACGTCTCGGCATGATGGGTTAAAATCACTGACTGGACTATTAGTTATATTATCATGGAGATGCATGTGCAACAAATTCTTGTCAGACGTAATTTAAGAATGGCGAGGTGCATGAAACACAAATCCCCCTTCCGTCCAATCTTATCTTGACTGTGAATTTTGCGGAACGAAAAGTTCACAGACGAAATGAAGAAAACCCGAGTTGCACTTCCAGGGAAACTCCAAACACAACCACCCTTCTGAGAAGTCTTAACTCAACACGACTCAACGGTTTGCTGCTGGCTGTATCTGGGGCAATAGGTTCGCCCGCTAGCAAGGCTGTAACAGGGATGATAGATTCGCCCTTAGATAGCTCGTAAACTGTTGCCTCAGTATTTGAATGGACATGGTTGGAAGGAAGAAATTAAAACGTAAAAACACTCATAGTGGGCGATGTATTGAAGATAGACATATGCTCTCGCGGACTTTTTGTAAAACTTTTCATGCTGAACAATTGTTACACTCATAGTATTTAGATATTTTTAACAGTTTGCCCAGCGTAAGCTTACAAAGTGCTCGGACGCCAGATTTTTTTACTTTTCCACCGAAATCGTTACTGCTCGGCTTCCTTTGATCACAAATAAATTATTTTCTACAGAAATCATCCTCGAGATATCCTTTACAGTATGGTGAAAACCGCATGAAAATCCATCGAGTGGTTCTCGAGTTTACCCGTAACATCCAAGAATAGGAGACTTTGTTTTATACTAAGTAGAGATTATACGCCAGTCAGTATAATTTAATATAATATAATCCTCCTTCCGTCCAATCTAAATTGACTGTGAATTTTGGGGAACGAAATGAGAGTTGCACTTCCAGGGAATGGCGAGGTGAATGAAACTCAAATCCCCCTTCCGTCCAATCTTAACTTGACTGTGTTTCACAGGCGAAATGAAGAAAACCCGAGTTACACTTCCAGGGAAACTCCAAACACAACCACCCATCTCAGGAGTATTAACTCAACACGACTGGACGGTTTGCTGCTGGCTTCTATCTGGGGCAATAGGTTCGCCCGCTAGCTAGGCTGTAACAGAGATGATAGACTCGCCCTTAGCTAGCTCGTACTCTGTCGCCTCAGTAGTAGAATGGACATGTTTGGAAGAAATTAAAACGTAAAAACACTTATAGTGGGCGATGTATTGAAGATAGACATATGCTCTCCCCGACCTTTTTGTAGAACTTTTCATGCTGAACAATTCATACACTCATAGTATTGAGATATTTTTAATGGTTTGCCCAGCGTAAGCTTACAAAGTGCTCGGACGCCAGTTTTTTTTTTTTCGACTTTTCCGCTGAAATCGTTACTGCTCGGCTTCCTTTGATCATAAATAAATTATTTTCTACAGAAATAATCCTCGAGATATCCTTTACAGGTTGGTGGAAACCGCATCAAAATCCATCCAGTGGTTCTCGAGTTTACCCGTAACAAACACAAATCGGGGACTTAGTTTTATACTAAGTAGAGATACGCTAAGGTGTATGTCTCACAAAACTCAAGCTCCTAAACCAGGCTCCTAAAGGTGTGGTTTGTACCAAAATCTTCCAAATCGTCTCAATGGTACAGGAAATATCTTGCATTTCTTGAAAAGTAAAGTGCTCTTAAACAAATAAACAAGACGATAGCCCCTACCAGAACTGTGACGCGTACAGCCCGCATAGCACTACGGCCGGGCGGGTAGTCTGTACACAAGGGGCGCACACAACCCATTATGCGAGAGTTCTCGCACGGGTCCGCTAGTTATTATCAAAGTTCCTAGCTGCACTAGAAGTTCTAACCTCTAGTAACGTTACTTTATGGATGTCGCCCAGTTTTGCAGCTAGTCTCGTTTTTGGAATCTATAGCATTTTATCAAACTTCCAATCGCTGCCTTGATTTATAGCTCATATTAGCTGAGATTAACTGACAGGATATTATACTCCTACAGCTGATATAGAATACCTGTAACATCTCTTTACATACAATCAGCAATGGATCAATGAAGTCGTAACTTTTGTGTCAAACTTAGTTATCTTCTGGAATATCTATCACTGGCCCATATTAGAAGAAGCTAAAGGCACAAGTTAATGTTACAGTGAGTTGATTTTTTTCTCCTATTGTTCTATTCTAAGGGCGCCGTATTGGCTGCCAGTCCGTGGAAATCTATTATATTCACCCGTTCACAATCAATGAGCCAATGACTCATATGGAGACATCTTTGCAACAGTAGACATCTCCTTGTTCAGGGTATGGCCGAAAGGCAAATGAGAGCAGAAGGTTTCCTGGCACACGAAAGTACAAAGCTCATTGACAACATGGCGTTCAAACCATTGGACAGCACTGGAATGAAAATCGATCCTACCATTCGTTTCAAATCACACTGTAGTCAGCCTGATGAAGTGGGACGCTAGAAAGAAGGTACATTATCAAGAGAAGTAGGCCTATGCCCTATGGTCTTCAAGGCAGATGTAAAAGGGCTTGTGGTTATTATGGTTCAGAAACTGTTTCACCAACTCTAGATGAGTCAAGGCCTGGATTATAAGCTAATTGCATTATTAAGGGCTTGTTTCATCAATCTTCGTTAAAGATTTATTTACTATTATAAACAAAGCACAATGTGCACGTAAGGCGCCTGAATTTACAGATCTTTGGCGTAATTGGCGAGTGTAACAGTTCTTTCACAGCAGTTCTTCAGGTGGTACTGCGTACATTTTATTCTACACAGATAGCATTTGCAGTTCTCATTCAGTGTGTGGTGACCGTCGGTCGTGCTGATCTTCCAGTGAAAACCGCGGGTGTCGAATCTTGTGTAGGCATGTCCAAGTTCGAAGTTTGGTCCTTTCCATGTGTCTGCCTGCAGTGCTTCCATGGAGAGGATATCCGCTGGAACCTGTCGTGCTTTTTTCTTCTCTCTTCGAGGGCGAAGGTGGAGGCAGGCATGTCCTGAGGGTTGAAGGTGGACTTGATGTCATCCACGAAGAATTATTCGTTGGCTATTATGTATGCTATTCTCTTTTCCGTGGATTTGGAGATCTTGAGATCCAGCTGTTGTTAAAGATTTAACATCGTGTAAACGAAAGCTCCATTAGCAGAACTTTTAACGAAGGTTGATGGAACCGGCCCTAAGAGGATTAAAATCAAATCAAGGAGCCTATTAAATCATTTATAACTAACATCTCTACTTGGCGGCGTTGCTTCAGTTACGAATTTGAATTCTGGAGCAATAATGTTGCAGAATATACTGAAGTCAATTCAGTCAATTTTTAGATATATTCTGAGCTCCTCACAACCACACAGGCAGACCAAGGGACGAACACTCAAAAGTATTTATTTGAATATACTCTTCTTGATATTTTATAAACCAGAAATAACGATTGAAACTTAATAAAATTAGCAATATGAAGCTGTCAGATATCAAAATCACGTCTGTTTGTATGGTTATGGTTGGGAATTATACAACTGCCGGCGTCTTCTGTAAAGGCAATTAATAGTGACAACACAGGAATTCATTTCATTTACTCAAGTTTCGAGTGGATGTTTGATATAGGAAACTATTTGATATTCATGAATGACATACACGTGAAGACTGCTAACCTTGGCTCGAAAATCATTAGACTACAACGCCTTTGGAAGATATAATATTGTTCTCCCAGGGACGTGACGTTTACAGCTTAGAAACGTAATTCATTAAGACCAGGTTATCTTATTTCTTCTATTTCTTGGCCTTGTAAATAGTGAAAACAATACTTTGGTGCTATTCCCAGCAGTCATTTTACTCATAAGAGTATGGAAACAAAGTGTCTTAGCAGACAGTCGGTCAACACGAATGTACCCAAAATAGCTGCGTTATGTCCTAATCCTGAAATAAATTACATGAGATAAATAAATACACTAGGATGACCAGTTTCGGTCGTCAAGCGATCATCATCAGATCCATTACACTTAGACTATAAGATCTATGTTTGAAAATACAGGTGAAAATATTTACAATATGTACAATTATTTAGTTGCAGTATTGGTACTGCTACTGTCAGGGTATGCAAAATGCAGTATATATGAAGTTAGGTGAAATGCTAAATGGTGATAAATATCCGGAGTTTGTAATTTGGAGTGATTATATGGTTGTAAAAATCAACTTGGTTAAACTGTAATAGTACAGGCTACTACTTATCTGGTTGTCTTCCTTGCTGGAGCTACGCGCAGTTATCGTGTTCACTGTTACTCCAGGTGTGGTCAACTGAGATGGGCTGTTATCTCAACGACACTGGTTTTTCCCTTTTTCTTCCCCCCCCCCCCCCTCCCCCCTGTTCATATGTGCTGTGCGGAGTTAGTGCGATGTGTTTATGTGGGGTGTTGCCAACCTAGATAAGATGTATGTTATTGAATGAGGTGGGTCTACAACTATCAAAGACCGTGGAACATTCCTCGCCACGCATGGACCATAAGCCATTCAAACTAAGCGCTGCCCGGTCTTATGAGGACGTCCTGGCACCTTTAATAGGCCTACTGCCGCGAATACGGGCCTTTGTTTTATTGCAGAAGAAAAGTACATCGTACACCTGATCCAGATAACATTTACCTATTAAAACCCCCTAATGTCCCCCCTTTTTTATCTAGCTTGGCTCTATCGCTAAGTTGTGCCTTGTTTCCGACAGGGTGTGTTTTTAGTAGCGTGAAGAGGGGTGAGCTCTCCATGAACGTGTGTTCATTTAGATTCAAACCCCATAATGTCTTAGCAGATTAATTTTTAATGTTTTTAAAATTTTTAAAAGGCTCTCTCCTTGGCCTTGCATTTACTCACACACGTGACTACTCCGCCGTTTAAGTAGATTTCATTAGAAAGCTACCTATTGCAATGGGTAGCATGTTTCGACTTCCAGAAAATGTCGACATATCTTAGCGTTTCACATCCCCTAGACCCCAAAACCACCGTCAGTTCAAAAGTTTGTATATAATTTATATACAGTATATATTTTATATATCAATTTCTTGTGGACACTATAACTACAGTCTTTTTTTACCAATCTCTTTCAAACGTATACATTATTATTGATTTAAGGCCACTAAGGAGCGTTTATGACTAAAGTCTGTTCGCCGAGTCGAGATAGTGGAAGTAAACACAGTTGTACACGTGATTGCAGGGCTGCCCCCAAGGGGTGCATAGAGCTGTGCCTGTTGAACGTACAGTGCTGTGTATAGCCTACATGTGAAGCGGGCTGACTTATCGGTTACATGCTACAGCGTGGTTCATTTATTGTTCGTTTATGTATTTATTTAATGAATTAATTAATTAATTAGTTCTCAACTGCTTATGACAGGCAACAGTATACAGTGCAGCAAGTCTTGTCTTTTCTAGGGCTACGGCATGACTAATGATCTCGGAGCTTCTTGGCTACCCCTGTCCGGCAGAGCCGATGACAAGAACTGGGCGTGTTTCGCTGTCCAGGCAGTCAAGTAATCACGTGCAAGTATTTACACGCACTATCTCGACTCGGCGAACAGACTTTAGTTATTCTTCGATCTTCTTTTCCATTCCCAATATATCTTGAGCCCTGCACTAGGTTTTCCTTTCCTTCCTGTGAAAGGGGTTTCTACACTTAGACACTTTGGGAGTCGGGGACCAAGAGTTAACCATATCAGCAAATTTGGAGCGATGTTGGACATCAGGTTCAGAAATCCCAGCAGAATCCAAGTCTCTTTGGATTTCAGTGAGCCATAAGCTTCCAGTCTTGTAGCTTTTAATCAAGGACAAGATCCGCTTGGTAAGCCTGTAATTGCCCATTCACACAGAAGGTGCCCGTAGAACTCCATCCGCCTACGTCGCGTGCTGGTATTGGCGGTTTCCAACCGTCGATACAGTTCGGAATTTGCTTTCAGTCGGTAGGTTCCATCTGGAAGCAATCTCGGCCCATGAATTTTCCTGAGGATACGTCTTTCGGCTTTTTCCAGATCATCCATGGTACCTTTCCTGTTCATCAGGAGAATCTCTGCGGCGTACAAAAACTGTGGCCTAACAACAGTTTTGTAATGACAGATCTTAACATTCTTCGAAATGCACTTCTTGTTGTAACGGTTGCGAGACGGTTGGCTGTGTTGGGTCTGTTCCGTCTTTCTAAGATGGAGGTGCCGTCTCTACCATTGGGATGGACCATTCACCGAGATAACAGAAGAAATCTACTCTCTCGATCGTTCCATGTACTTATGCATATATTTTAACCAATCAAAAACTCGATCGAGTTCGTTAATGGAAACAATCGAACCAAGGGGGTGGAAATGGGGGTCTTTTTCGAAATGGCAAATATCACTATTACTTCCTCAATATGTGAAAAATTGAATCCATTCAAAATTCATACAATTCTTCGGATAAAGGCCAAAAACTTATCTCAGTAAAGTTTTTTGTTAGCACCAACCATTGAACAAAGCGGTGGGAAAAATGGAGTTTCTAGAGAGAAAATAAATCATACCTCCCTTAAAAGGTAGGATATAATAATTTAATGAGTGCAATCAATAGCCAAAATGTACAGTAGGTATATAAATTTAAGTCTCATTTCCACAAAATTTCGTCAGAGACACCTCTCTGCGCGTGCACGTCCTCACGTGGTATCTGTCGCATGGACATTACAAAGCTTGCAGACGCATAGTTCGTCTGGTTGGTGATAGACGTCTCTCATCCAGATCCGGTGTTGGAAACCATGGACCGCAAAGCGCGTCAAGATATGTCTCAGCTCGTATGATCCTTGCATCCAGTCCTGTGTAGTCATAGCGTCCGTCGTATAAAATTCATGCCAAAATGTAATTTCTCTTTGCAGTCATGAGACGTAAAAACTCCCCATATCCCAGGGTGTGCGGCAGGAGCATCTGCAATCTGACTTCTTCCATAGATTGCAGTTCCCCTGTCAGGACATACACAAGGCGCGAGTGCGTGAACTTGGATAGGCATGAGGCTCTTTTTAGATACATTGCCTTGATCCTTTCCAAATAGGTTATGAATATTCCCGAAATGGGAATATGATGTTATTTCCGTTTGAGCAGATAAATTATCAATTAATATGATAAAATTGGTCCGGTCAACTCAAACACAAAATGTCAGCGTTTCGCCCCAGCGTGCCGTTGGGCTCGTCAGTTGGTACAAACACACCTCACCAATAGCTTGCCACGGTGGGTGAGTGGATAGCGTGTCTGTCTACTAACCCCAAGATCGCAGGTTCACTCCTGGCCGTGGTAAGTGATTTTTGAAAGGCGGCAAAAATACGACTCGCATATCATACGATGTTTGCATGTCAAAGAACCCATTTGAATTCAGTTGGCCGTGTTCATAATGGCGAAATTAATCTCGGGAGTTTCCGCCAACACAAAGTTCCTCATTTCTCTACTAGAAAGCGCTATAGTGTTCAAGGAGCTTAGATATCTAATCTATCTAACCAATGTTTGTTTTATGAAAGGGAGCTTGACTTCCGTAGCGCATTGGCATCGCTCGTGACGTCAGTACTACTTGTATTTTGTGTCTTGCGATGGCCTTTCTAGTTTGTGCTAGCCACGCGTATTGCTGAGGTGTGTCTGTACCAACTGACGAGCCCAACGGCACACTGGGGCGAAACGCTGACATTTTATGTTTGAGTTGACCGGACCAATTTTATCATATTGATTGATAATTGATCCTTTCCAGCACGATATCAAAACCCTTTATTCAATGCATCATCATCATCATAATCTATTCTCCACTTCAGCAAGCCGGGTACGGGTATAAATTAGCCTCTTCCAATTTGTCCGATTCCTCCACATATTTTGCACCAATTCTTCTGCCAATCTTCAACCCTCTCGGCCAAGTCTCTCCAGATTTGCTTCTCCCAAATGTCTAGGTCCCTTACCTAGGATGACCTGGTCAAAATATAATTTTGGTGTTCTGTCAGGGGCCATTCTCTTTACATGCCCATACCATTTCAATCTACAGTAGATAGTTCTACAGTAGTGTGTCAAACAGACTTCTATTCAAATTGAGCTGTTGCCTAATTTCCTCATTTCGTATTTTATCTCTCCTGGTCGCATGCTGAGCTTCTATGCCCAAGATCGCGGGTTCAAACCCAGCCGAAGTCGTCGGATTTTTAAGAGCGTTAAAAATCCCTCAGTATGCCTTCCTTCGGAGGGGAAGTAAAGCTGGAGGTCTCATGTCATAGATTTATGTCATGTGAAGAACCTTCCACTAATTACACCTGGAATCATTCAGATAACAGCACAGAGTGATTAGATGCGTATGAAGTATATAAACATTTTATGAAGCATTCCAAACAGCTACAACGAGAATAGATCGACAATTATGGCTTTAAATTTGGTAGCTGTCGAGTGTGGAAATCTCAATTCCATCTGTCAGTTTTTTCATCTTCACAACCATCCATCACGGCTCCTTTGACCAGTTTGGTAATAGCATCTCCTCAGTGAAGTCGTCGGATTTTTAAGAGCGTTAAAAATCCCTCAGTATGCCTTCCTTCGGAGGGGAAGTAAAGCCGGCGGTCCCATGTCATAGATATATGGCATGTTAAAGAACCTTCCACTAATTACACCTGTGTGAAGCTAAATTATATATAGGTTAAACTTTCGACAACGCTCTTAGGTTTGGACGTTCGTCGCCAGGAGCCGACTGCGGTGGCATCTGGTAATCAAGTTCTAAACTAGTAGCCGTTGACGATGGTGTTTGGCGGCAAAAGTAGGAAATACCTGAAAAAATTCAATGTCAGCAGTCCTTACTTGAATTAAAAACAGATAACACACACACTAATACAGTCATCACAATTAACACCGGTTATCAGACAGATTCTACACACACCCAAAGTACAAGGGGCAACATGACCGCGTTGTCGCAGCCTCTAAACTTAGGAACCAAGCAACCTCTCCTGGTCTTCTGGAGGCAATAGTGGAGGAACTTAGTTTCAACTGCTTGAAGTCTGCTACTGTCAGGTGCTGTTAAAGTGGCTGATTCAAGTCCATAAGTCAATATTGGCATGAGATAGGTTTTGAAAATTGTGATTTGGATGTTAAAGGAAATGATTCATACCCACAGTAAATTGCAAACAGAAATGTAATGCCGTATGTATTCTATTCCTGATTTCATGCATCTTCTTCTTCTTCAGCTGCCTAGTCCTCCAAGAACATTGGCGACACTGGATTAAGTCCAAACCACTGGCTTAAGTTCTTTAGCCAGGATATTCGTCTGCGTCCTGGACCCCTAATGCCATCAATCTTCCCTTGGATAATTAAATGCAAGAGGCGGTATTTGTTGTTGCGCATGAAATTACCAAAGTATTCTAGTTTTCTCCTTTTGATGATACTGAGAATTTCCGAGTGTTTGTTCATACGCCGCATTACTTCCACATTTGTGACTTTAGCTGCCCATGATATCCTTAAAATCCTGCGATACGTCCACATTTCAAATGCTGTCCGTTTCTTACTTAAAACCTCGGTAAGTGTCCATGATTCAACTCCATAGAGCAGGACACTAAAAACGTAGCATCGAAGCAGTCGGGTGCGTAATGACAGACTTAAATCACGGCTGGTCAAAACTTTTCTCATTTTCATGAAAGAACTTCTGGCCGGCGCAATTCTACAGCGAATCTCTTAACTTAAGTCCCAGTTATCATTGATTTGACATCCTAAATATGTATGTGATGAAACCCTTTCAATTCTTTCATGCATAATGGTAGAAAATGTATTGGCGTTTTCAACAAGTATTTCAGGAAACGGCCTGGCACTAAAAGGGTAAAAATAAAGTTTATGAGATACCTTAATTAATTTAACCATACAGTAATAACGTTCATTATAAGATAATCATGTAAATGATGTACTCTGCCGTAAAACAACCTCTCGTGCCAGCATGAAATTGCTCTTTTTATATATAAATAAGACCTGTAGTCTCCAGGTCACATAGGACGCATTAAGCTAGCCTATTGTGGCTGAATAATGATATGCCGTACATGTGTAAATATACTTCTTTGAGACTCAGAGCAATAATTTGCGTTATCGCAAGGAGCAGAGGAAGTTGGTAGGGAAGGGGGAGGATAACTTTGTGCAACCCAAGAGGACTTTGAGTGTAGTGAAGAAGGTAGGTTCATAGTCATCGTGTGGTGCTGGGAGGGAAAAGTGACGCCATGTTAGTGGCGAGTTGTGCAGTGACAGGGTCTAGTATTACTGTGTGTGTTGTGTAAGTGATAATAGCGGGCGCGTATTCATGATTTCTTTACGGAGGCCACCCAGGGGCTCACACCTAGTGGGACGTAGATTGGTGACCACGGGACCCCAGATGAGTCCGGCATTGCTTCCACTTACTTCTGTCATAACCCAAGCTTGCAAGTTCGCTCCTGGCCGTGGTAAGTGAATTTTTTTTTGAAAGGCGGCAAAAATTACGACACACCTGTCATAAGATATTGGCATGTTAAAGAACCCCTTTGAATTCAGTAGGCCGTGTTCATAATGGCAAAATTAATCTCGGAAGTTTCCGCCAACACAAAGTTCCTCATTTCTCAACTAGAAAGCGCTATAGTGTTCAAGGAGCTTAGATATCTAACCTCCTTGACTTTCATAGGGGTTCAAGGAACAACGAAATTCGACATGCAAGCTACCCTCTGGGTGTCAAATAACAAAGCTTGCACCCGGCACCCGAGGCCATACGATATTATTATTAGCTTCGGTGGCGTAGGCGGTAGCATGATGAGCTTATGTGCCCAAGACTGCGTGTTCAAATCCGACCAAAGTCGTCGGATTTTTAAGAGCGTTAAAATCCTTCAGTATGCCTTCCTTCGGTGGGGAAATAAAGCCGGCGGTCCCATGTCATAGATTTATGGCATGTAAAAGAGCCTTCCACTAATTAAACTTGTGTGAAGCTAAATTTGCAGGTTAGATTTCTTTGAAACGCTCTATCAAATTTCCAACGTTCACCCCTAGATGTCAGTGACATCTGGTAGCGAAAGTTGGAACTACTTGAAATTGAACGGGATGTGTAGCTCTCCCCATGGGTGTCCGTATTGAAGCAGCTACAGCCTCTCGCGAGCCGGACATGTCCTTGGGCACTCTCGGCACTAAAAGCCATACGATAAATAAATAAATAAATAACTTCTGGCATCTTTCATGTCGACCACTCTTGGTCAACTCTTGTCCTCTCCCGTCCCCTTTGGCTGTCAGCGTGACTCAGCGGTAAAGTTCTCACCTGCTGTCCCAAGGTTTTAGGATCGAATCCTGGCACAGTCAGCAGCATTTGAGGGTGCGCAAATGTGAGTGAGCCGTGTCAGTAGATTTACTGCAAGGTCAAAGACCCCCTTCGGGGCTAAATTCCGGCACTCCGGTGTCTCTAAAAGCCGCAGTAGTTAAAAGAGATGTAAAACCAATAACATTTTATTTTATTTCCGTCCCCTTCGGTATTAAGGCATCCGAGGCCAAGGGAGTACTTCTCTTTCCCGCCTTAATTGGCCCTTGTGTCTTCTTTCCTGATTTCACATTCTTCGAGGAGTCGGATGTCTTCTTTTCTTTTCATGATATCTCCTGTCTTCTACTCAAGGCCCTAAATGAGGCTGTGCTCCCTGGATAGTGCTACACACTCTATATAGGGTTCATGGCTGGTGATCGCAGCAGACGGTAACCACGAGGGATTCCTAAGCTGGGTCCGGTTTCTCCCTTTTTTTCAATGCCTTTGGAGTGACCCTCGCCTCTTTCCCTTTCCTATCTGCCATTCATGGCTCTCCTTATTACCAAGTCCTTTGATTCTCATTCTTCTAGAATTAAGGGAATTTCCTTTCCTCTTGTATTTTATTTACCCTAATCCTCTTTTTATTTTCCATTTGTACATCAGTAGTTAACTTACGTATAGTTAGGCCTGCCATATTTTTGGCGAGTGAAACCGGGACACATTAATATGGGATAGCAAATTGGTGAGTTTTAAGCCTTTTTATAAGTCTCGCAAGTGACGGGAGGGGGAATTTGGCATCTCAAATTGTTAGTTCTACACAACTTTTAAAAATAAAAAAAGAATTTTTTGCTACATAAAAATATATAATTATTCCTTCTCAATGATAATATTTTCTGGTCTACCATCTAGAAACAAGTGCTAATAAATACAAATTAAAATACTTCATAAAATTGCTTAATTGAACAATTACTAAGTCTTATTATTTTTGAAAAACTACAACTTTTTGGCTAACTAAAAAGTCAATTACAAAAAAAACTTTTTTGTCAAACTAAAAAAAATGAATTAACAATGTTAATCTTTGCTTTCAAACCACCCATATTTTTGACTTGAATGTACTTTTTTCAAAATGTATTTCTTAAGCCTGACCTTTTCATAAAAATCATAGCAAGTAGTTTCAGCGTTCGCTCACAGATTACACTACCCTCGCAACGCACTGAATTAGCAGTTGAGCTATTGTTTTGTGTCATTTGTTTGAATACTTCCGACCTCTTTGACGCTGTGCGCGATAGTCAACAATGTTGATTGTTGAAAAGTAACCGATTCATAAAAGATTCTTAAACACATAAATTCATTACTTTTTACATCTTACAGCCGTTTTCCGGGACATTGATAAAACCGGGCGGGACACCGGGACATGAGCAAAATACCGGGACTGTCCCGGTGAAACCGGGACGTATGGCAAGCCTACGTATAGTGTCATTTCATATTCGTTTTCATGATCACCCAAACCATTAGGGGCCGATTACCCAAATGTTAGGCCCCTTAAAACAATTATTTTCATCATAATAATAATCTTTACAGAGTGCGCAGAAAACATCAGCATAAATCAGCAGCGCGTTCTTTTTTTAAATTGTAATATCCTCCTCCATCTTGAGCAGTCATGGGTAAAGTACGGCCCGCGTGCCAAGTCTGGCCCTTGAACTAGTCAAATCCGGCCCGCGACATGGTTTCGAATAATACTACCAACAATTACACATAGGTCATATTTCCTGTTCTGTGTACCTAGAAGTGAAAAACTATTTCAATCTCATTGTGTTTATGCGTTTTTAGCCTACTTTCGATATTTCCAAAAAAATGAAAGTAGACTTATGAGATCAACACAGGGTGAAAAATTGTGTCTGTGTGTGAGTGTGTGTACTCTAAATGTATGTCCCCACCCCTCTCCCCCCACCCTATCAATTCGAACACGGTGAAATCGAATTGAACGAAATTTGGTACAGAGGTAGCACTAGCAAAGGGCACCTCAGTGTCATGTTTTATATTGCCGCCATCTTGACAAAAACGTAATGGCGGGCACCCAAATGTTCAAAGCTTAAATCAAATTACGACTAGCCTAATCATCCGATCTCTACCAAATTTTTCAGCAACTTATATTTATATAGCGAGCGTCTTTTTACTTAACTACAAGCTCATCAACCCAATAGTTTGCAGAAGGCGGCCATGTACTGTATGTGTGCAAATCGATTTTCCCTATCAATTCTAAAACGGTGAAACCGAATTGAACGAAATTTGGTACAGAGGTAGCACTAGCAAAGGGAACATCAGTGTCATGTTTTATATCGCCACCATCTTGTCGGAAACGCAATGGCAGCCACCCAAATGTTAAAAGCTTAAATCAAATTACGACCAACATAATCATTTGATCTCTACCAAATTTTTTACAACATTCCTTTAAGTGGTAAGCATCTTTTGACCAAACGACAAAGTCATCAGCCCAACAGTTTGCAGATAGCGGCCATGTATGTGTGCAAATCGATTCCCTCTATCAATTCAAATACGGTGAAACTGAATTGAACGAAATTTGGTACAGAAGTATCACTAGCAAAAGGCACCTCATATTCATGTTAAATATCCGTATAACACGTTGTATTTCAACAAGCTACTACAACCAATATTCAATTATACTCATTTGAAAGGACGAAGAGTTATAACAATACCCATGCATTTAGGAGAAAGTAGGCTATATGTTATTTACTGAACATCTTGTTTGTAATATATTCTTGTGCGGTAAATCTCCACGACGAATTTGAATGAAGATTTCATTACTTCAAAGTTATTGAACAGGACTTGGACGTTTCCAGCATGCCATTTAATGTTGATTGTGAAACAGCAAAATCAGAGTAGCAGCTAGAACTGATTGATTTACAATGTAACAACGAATTAAAGCAACTATTCCTCAGCGTTTCGAAAATTGAGTTCTACAATGCCCTAACAAAATCAAGCTTTCCAAACTTGAAATATCATGCACAGGGAATAACTGGCATGTTCGCATCTTCCTATATCTGTGAACAGGTCTTTTCTACAATGAAGCTTCACAAAACTAGCGCCAGAAATAGATTGACAGACCACCATTTAGCTGCGCTACTAAGAATCACCTCATCCCAGATTGTGAAAAACTTTTAGAAGCACAGTCACAGTTTCACTTTTTTTTTCGCTATCGTTTTGCTCTCCAGGGTTGGCTTTTCCCACGTGCTAAGCGAGGGATCCCACCTCTACCGCCACTGAGGGCAGTGTCCTGGAGCTTGAGACTCTGAGTCAGGGATTCAACTGGGGTGTGTGACCAACACTACGCCCAGGCGGCCTCACCTGCAAAGCGAACAGGGGACCTGATGAAGGGATGGGAAGAGTGGGACGGTTAGGCAAAGAAATGGTAAGGAGGCGGCCGTGGCCTTGCAGTAGTAACCATCCCGGCATTTGCCCGAAGACGAATTGGGAAACCACGGAAAACCACTACGAGGATGGCTGAGGTGGGAATCGAACCCCCTCTACTCATTTTGGACACACGAGGCTGAGTAGACCCTGTTCCAGTCCTCACACCACTTTTCAAATTTCGTGGCAGAGCCGAGAATCGAACCCAGGACCTCCGGGGCGGCAGCTAAACATGCGGACCGCTACGCTACGGATGCGACCAGTTTCACTTGATCCGAACACCAAAAACTGGCAGTGCTTTTATTTGAAAGGGTAATATTGATTTGATCATTTGTGGCAATATGAGCCCACTGTAGTCTCGATTCCAGAAATTGGAATTTCATGACCCCATTAATGACCAAGGATGCGTCTAGCTATTACGCTACAATTATAGATTGACTGCGCTAGCACACGCAAACCCCACTGATGTCTTCTTGCCATGGGGATTAACGTGCCTGCCACATTAGCTCAATTAGTAGTGTTGTAGGGTTCGGAAGTTCATGACCTAAAGAAGTACAAAATATGCAACCAAATCTACCCTAAAAACTAGCTAAATATGACCTAATAACTATAAAATATGACCTAAAATCTATGAATATAACACGAATTTTTGGGATACCGGTAGGTAGACTATCACTAACATAAAGTAAATGCTAAATAACTTCCGTAGAGGAGCGCTTTTTTGGAATCAGGTCTTCTAAACCTGCTATCTGCCTGTTCAGGGAAAGAAAGAAAAATATATCCACTACACTATTCGGAAATCCTGTGTTTGAAACTCGACGCAGATAACACGTACGATACTTTGTTAGCGACGCCTCAATTTAAACAACAATGCTGAAATTATAACCAAATATGACCTTATATCACTAAAATATGACCAAAAACAATAAAAATTGCCGAAATATGCATTTATAGGCAACATCAAATTGCTTTAAACGTGGTCAGGAACCCGTCATTCAAACTTATTTTTCAGATTTCGGGTAAAATGAACTCGGGAAAAAGATATGACTTTTCCTTAACATCCGAACCTTAGTAGTGTATCTATGGCCAAAACCGAAAGTTGCAGGTTGAATTATTAAATACGTCATGACAATTTAATTCTCTCTATTACATCCTCGCGAGGCAAAACTGAGAAGAGGTGGCTTCGATTCCCAACTCATCCAATCTGGAAGTAGTTCTCCGTGGTTTCCCCCTATTTCTACTCCAGGCAAATGCTGGGATGGTTCCTAATTTAAGGCCATGGCCACCTCCTTCCCAATCCTATTTACAAACACTAGTACAGCCATCACAATAACGCAGACTATCACTCAATTCCACACACACACACACAAATACACGGGCCTACATGAACGCGATGTCGCAGCCTCTAACATAAGCAACAACAATAGCATACTTTGAGTCTTCGATGTCGTCATCATCATTATGCTTCGGTGGCGTAGTCGGTAGCATGCTGAACTGCTGTGCCCAAGTCGTCGGATTTTTTAAGAGCGTTGAAGATCCTTCAGTATGCCTTCCTTCGGAGGGGAAGTAAAGCCGGAGGTCCCATGTCACAGATTTATGGCATGTAAAAGATCCTACCACAGACTATACTTGTGTGAAGCTAAAATTGTTAGGTTAGATTTCGTCGAAACGCTCTATCAAAGTTCCAACGTTCACCACTAGGTATCATTGATATCTGGTAGCGAAAGTTGGAACTACTTGAAATCGAACGGAACTTGTAGCTCACCCTAAAGGTGTCCGCTGGAAGCAGCTACAGACTCAGGCGTGATGAACATGTCCTCGGACACTCCTGGCACTAAAATCCATACGATAAATAAATAAAAATCATTATTATTATTATTATTATTATTATTATCATCATTACTATTATTTTAATTATTATTACCAATAATAATAATAATAATAATACCGACAGTGGTGGCTACTCTCGCTAAAGCGCAGCGTTAGGTCATGGGACCAAGCTCTCTTCTGACTCGGAAGACGCGTGGATTCGAGCCCCATTGTCGGCCGTCCTTGAAATGGTTTTCCGTGGTTTCCCCATTTTCAACTCCAGGATAATGCTGGGATGGTATCTTCTGACAGGCCATGGCCGCTTCATTCATTTCATCTCTCATTAACTCTTCTCACATAAAACTTGCTGGCTTCAATCTGCCCAGACATACCTGGACTAGACTCAATCGTATTAGATGTGGCTTGGGAAGATGTGCTTCTGTTCTCCACAAATGGGGTTGGAAAGACTCACCGAATTGCGATTGCGCTGACATTCCACAGACAATGGAGCACTTAGTACTGGAATGTCCTCTCCGAGTTTTTCCAGGAAGTCTGGAGGACCTGCATTCTGCTACAACTGAGGCTGTCAAATGGATCAACGAGTTGGACGTTGATTTATAATTATTTTTTTTATCTGCTTTATAATTTATATAATTTGTTAGTATTATTGCTGTGTTATATGAATCTGTATTTATGTAGGTGATTGTGTTGTGTTAACATCATACGATAAATAAAATTAGGTTGGTGTCAGGAAGGGCATCCGGTCGTAAAAACCATCTGCCACAAAGACTTCCATCGCATCTCATCCCCGACCCCGTTGGAAAACGGGAATAATAAGGGGTAGACATACAATAAGAATAATAATAATAATAATAATAATAATAATAATAATCCACCCGTTGAGACCCGCTAAGAACCACGTGCCAATTTCAATTCCTCGTCCTTCATTGTTTTCTCTTCCTTTATTTCCATCATTGAACTGTTCTTTTCTTGGCCCACTCTTCACAAATTTTCATTAACCTTCTGCCTCGTAATCCTTCCATATTTAACACATTATTTCTAAAAATATCTCTTTCCATTGTTTTTCTTCACATATTATTACGTTCTAAATCTTTCTTAACTTTTTGAATCTCTTCCATATGTATTTGATTTTTTAAATCTGCTGTAATCCATTCTATAGATACAGTAGGTACAAATATCAATCTCATTATATTAATTATTATAATTATTATTATTATTATTATTATCATTAGCCTGTTATTGCAGTTTTTCTGCCATCTACGACCACTTCGATGGACCAGGGTCCCTTGGTTTTCTTGTTCACAAAGTAGGAAAAAATCTTGTTGGTCTCATACGAGCATTAGTATTATTATTATTATATGTTATTCTAGCAATCCGCCCCAGGTTCGCCCGGGAACAGTAATGAATGCAATACGTGATAAGCGCTTTTCTTTCGATGCCAATAAACTACGACCTATATCCGTTTTACGTCTCGGCATTATGGGTTGAAATCACTGACTGGACTATTAATTATATTATCATGGAGACGCAAATGCAACGAATTCTTGTCAGACGTAGTTTAAGAATGGCGAGGTGCATGAAACACAAATCCCCCTTCCGTCCAATCTAAAAACCACTTATAGTGGGCGATGTATTGAAGATATAGATATGCTCTCCTGGACTTTTTTTTGTTGATATATTCATGCTGAACAATTCTTACAGTCCTAGTATATTGCTATTTTTAACGGTTTGCCGAGCGTAAGCTTAAAAAGCACACGGATATCAGGTTTCTTTTTCGACGTTTTCACTGAAATAGTTACTGCTTGGCTTCCTTTGATCATAAATACATTATTTTCTACAGAAGCCATTCTCGATATATCCTTTACAGAATGGTGAAAACTGCATCAAAATTCAGCCAGTGGTTCTCGAGATTACCCGTGACATCCAAGAATTGGAGAATTTGTTTTATACTAAGTAGAGATGTGGTAAATTTTCCCTTTACTTCCTAATTTCCATAGTTCTACAGATCTCAATTGACCAATTCCTTTTGATCCTTCTTTCTATTTTTTAAGTTTATCCAATCTATAATCCTCTCCTAGTCTAGAGATAGAGGATTGACAAACTGAGCTATCCTGGTCAGTGCCGATACTGAAGTGCCTTGAGTATCAGAACACAGCGGAAGTTACATGATATAATGTTATATTGTATATTCTGGAATGACTTAAGGCTACTCGTCAACAAAGTAGTTGAGGTAATAGAGCACTAAATGAAGACGAATTGATGCAAATCTGTCGTTGGCAAGAAATAAAAAGTGATGAGTAACCATTCAAATAGACCAGTGAATGTTGACTTCAATTTGTTGATATGACAGAGATAGAATATAGATTTTAAAAGTAATGTAAGGTCAAGGTTACATACATCTTTTAGTATTACAACGTATACAAAGCAAATTTATATAATGATGACATAAATTTAGAAAACTTCCGGTAAGTATCCAAAAAAATGTCCACGTGGTGCTTGAGGGGGGGGGGGGGTGTACAACCAATGTTATATTGTATATTCTGGAAGGGCTTGCGGCCACTCGTTAACAAAGTAGTTGAGGTAATAGAGCACTAAATGAAGACAAATTGCTGGTTCTTGGTTCTTAGAAACATTCATACCACCACCGTATATACTAGAGCTGTTTACAGTTACCTTCCATCTCCAACGAGGATGAAATCTACAGTAGGAAGAGCTTCCTCCTTTCATTTGTCAACCTTGAATGGAAAGCAGAAGCTGCAAGAACCAGACTGTGGAAAGAAAAATCTGAACATCTCTCTAACTGGATGGAGCCAAAGGAAAGTCTCCCATGTGGCCACAAGGAAGACTGGTCAACATGGAAGGTCCTAATTAGACTTCTTACAGGAGTTCGAAGAACAAGGGTGAATCTGCAGAAGTGGAGTATATCAACCAACACATCTCTTTGTTATTTTTATTGTGGAGAGCAACAGACGACACAGCATCTTTGTCAGTGCCCCTTGTTCCCTTCAACTTGTACTATGGATGACCTAAGTGCAGCCACTCCCAATGCCATGGACGTCACCCGCTACTGGGCGGCTAATATCTAGCTGCTAGACTGCCAGCATTATATTGTTTATTTTTTTATTTTTTTAATACGAGTGTAAATATGTATATATGTCATGTAAAGAAGACGCCTCTGACACGAATAAAGAAAGAAAGAAAGAAAGAAAGAAAGATACAAAGAAAGAAAGAAAGAAAGAAAGAAAGAAAGAAAGAAAGAAAATCGATTAATCGAATAATTTGAAATTAATCGAGAAGGATAAATCGGCTAACCGAATAATAATTTTATCGGCTAGCCGAAGAATCGATTAATTGATTAGTAAACACGAGGAAAGAGAAGCAGTTCAAATGAGAGATCATCGCTCAATAAGAGTTACGCTTGTTTTTGGAATGATGTATAGAAATCTATGAAAGTTACCTTTTACCTAAATATGCAAAGTGTCCTTCCCTGTTTGTGTAACAATAACCAAATAAGAGTCAGTGACAGTTGAACGACAAACATCAATCAAATTGGGAAGGGTTTTGAAGAAATAAGAATTTTCAGCAAAGATTTTGAATTCATGTTTAATATTAACAATTTAAGATAGGAATATTTTTGTTTTACTTCGTTTTAGCCTAGTTTTCACAAAGAATGCACAGTATTTAAAAATATGATACAATATATTGTGCCCGTTTGGACCGAGATCCAAAGACCACATTTTGTACAATACCGAAATCAGATTAGCACGAGAAAATCTATCTCAGGGTCTATCTAGGTGAATATTAGGTCTATATCTGGCATCCCTGATCTCGGTAATTCACAAGTAAGTGTAATGGGTTGTTAGTTATTATTGGTTCTATTAATAATAAGAAAAGCGCTCCGCTAGTTGGGCGTCATTTGTAATGGGTTGTTATTCTTATTGAATATTATTAAGCAAAGTGCTCCACTCGTTGGGCGTTATTGTAATGGTTTATAGAGATATTTAAACTTGATTACTGTTAATAAGAATAAAGTTTAAAAAAAGGTTAATATTTAAATAATCGCCCACATTTGGGTGATCAAAATGAAACATTTAATTGTGTATTAATCTAATAGTGTATCTGTATTGTTGTCAGCTTCACTAAAAAAGTACATAATGTGTAATATATGTGTTGCCAGGGCGCCAGATCATTTATATATCATGATCAAAATAATATATTAAACCTCGGTTAAACAGAGGTAGAGCATCGAAATTCCTATCTCCAGCCGTAGTGAAACTTACGTAATCTAACCTTACGATAATTAGTTCAGGAGTATGGTGTTGCCTTATAGTAATTTCTAGCTACTAAAGGAAACCAGTCAAATATTTGAATTTAAAATGAATTTAATATATAAAAACAACAAGTGCAAAAAAAATATAAAATACTAAAGATAATAATAATAATAAATTTAAATTAAAGAATCTACTGAATTTACTTGTATTATGGTTCTTGATTGGAAATTGGAGTATACTGAGTTAGTTGAATAGAATATATTGAATTTAATAAGCATGATAGCCTTCTGATTTGACTGGAGTATAACTGTTTACATCGCTCACCGCATTGAAGATCTTTGTAGTTGGATTGTTGCGTAGAGAGTTCCAGATGGCCCTGATCATCCTCAAAGTAATTAATTTATATGTGGATGACGGAATAAATTCCAAAAATCATCCCTGTGACAATAGCCTCGTACACAACCATGTCACAGTTTGATGAGACAGAATGTCTTATCAAATTCACATGCTTAATAGTCAACTGTCTAGTTTAGAACTGCGTTATAGACTCCATCTCGCTACAAGTTCTTCTGCTCCACTCAGCATCTTCCCTCTTCTCCAGCAATTCAATAATAATAATCCATTTGGGCGGCCGTCATATATATAACGTTCCCAGGTAAAGCACGTGTCTGACCCCTCTTCAGAAGTCGCTAGGCGATATAAGCAGGCCTTTCACATATCAACAATGACAATACTTCTTTGTAGCAATTCTCGGGAGGTCTAGCCCACCTTTAGTATAAAGTTGCAAAGGACTCATTCATCGGCCCAGCATTGTTAGTGGTAAGTCTTCTTAGAATCTTTTCTTAGTATGATTTGTATATTGGTAGAATACTTGATGTGACAGACATAAGTGTCTATTTATGTCATTTCCGAGAAGCCGTGAATAAGCCGCCTTCTGTGAACACCCTCTTTTTCTCTTGTTCGAATTTTCTTCAGAAATAATATTCAGTCAAGCGTCAAACTAATTTCAAATATAATGTGTATCGCTCCAAATCCTTTCAATTGCCATAATATTCTACATTACCGCATAATAATAGATATAAATATATTAGTTAACATAATAACTAATAAAAGGTAAAATGTAAACTTAAAAAATATTGATAATAATAATAATAATAATAATAATAATAATAATAATAATAATATATAAAATTATTTCGTTCTGGTCTCAAATTGGGACCATCACATATTCGCCCCAGAGAATTATGGTATATGTCAACAATCATATCACCATACTTCTCTTCAACACTTGTACAAATATGAAATATTATACCCTACAAAGAAATTACCAACATCGACAATATTATACTCTTCAAATTTAATATATATATATATATATATTTTTAATGTCAGTCTTTCACTGTTCATAATGTCTTTTTCTTTCTTCTTTACATAATTAAAGCGACCTGTAAACAATGTACATCAAAATACCCTTCACTTTTATATTCTTGTTTTGGACATAAGTCATCGTTGCACTTATGTATATTTGGGTGGCATACAACTTTGCTTTATATCTTGAGGACGTTGAATGCAATTTTCAGCCTGGTGTCGAACTGAATACACTATGGCTAGTTGGTGGGACTGCCAACTGATTAATTCACTTTATCACTTCACAACACTTGGTATGTGATGCGAATCACCAGATCTACTCCAGTCTCTCAGGAATTATATTTATCTAGTAACACAGGCATATTATAGAAAAAATGAAACTTTATTAGCTTATATTACCTAAGGCAACATCGTTCAGTGCAAATGCAGTGCGCTAAATTACCCCACATATGTATATATATCACACTCAAATACACAAGCTTATAGCCGACAAAATACGCTTTATATTTCCTCTGTGCTCTTCAAGACACACAATATCATAGGTTGATGCAAACCCTCGCCATTACCTGCTCGTTCAGACCACAATCATTCACTTATTATTAAGCGACTTTCCTTACTTACCATCAACTTCACTTCTTATTACTCATGATACATATTTCCTTAAGGATCTCACATTATAGGTCCCGCATAATCGTTTTACTGTTTCGTCTAATTACTCACTTTTGACCTGAGTTACTCACCCTTTTTTAACCGTAGTTACTCACCTTTTTCTCAAAATTATACTTCTTTCTATTCTGGATTACACCTCTTTATCGCGGAATCCGTATTCACTTACTTTATTTCTCAAAATTGCACTTCTCTATACTTCAGATTACCATTCTTTCGCTAAATCCGTATGACCGATAAAATTTAATTTCTCCAGTACAAAAAATGACTTACCTTTAAATCCTTTTATTAACCATCCTATCTACTGAAATATTAACTGTTCACAAAAATCTGCCTAATTAAATTACGGGCATCAAAATATAGCTTTACTTTCCTTTCTGATTTGGGAACTACCCTTAACGAATTAATATATGGGCTAATTAATATAGGGTTCTATAATTTTATCCTGCAACATGCTTTCAATCTGCCTTCCCACAGCTTCCTGAAATTTGTGAGGCACGGGGTAGCGATGACCTATAAAAAATACTGCGATCATGTACATTTAATGAATGTTCGTAGCAATTAGCTAATCCAATACGGTTCTTAAATATATACTAATTCTCTTACAACACCTTCAACACTCGATCCACACGATCAACAATCGATCCACACGATCACACTCTAACGCACTCTGTAATGCAGCCTCACGCAAGGAATCCTCTAGATAATCCTTCGTCATCATACTGCCTAAAAATGTAAAAAACAAGGTTCCCTCTCACGAGATACCCCAACAATCTCACCAATAACCTCACTACAAATATCGACTCCTTTAGTCGTTAATAACTCCTCAATCATACATATCTTCTTAGAACCACCGTACAACTCACTTGAATTATTAAATGACATGATCACATCTTTATCCATCCATCTGAATTTAACATTACCCTCCTTATAACATAGTTGTGCAGAATGTTGCGACATCCAGTCCGAACCCATAATTAGTG
Source organism: Meconema thalassinum (assembly GCA_946902985.2). Classification (NCBI taxonomy): domain Eukaryota; kingdom Metazoa; phylum Arthropoda; class Insecta; order Orthoptera; family Tettigoniidae; genus Meconema; species Meconema thalassinum. The sequence goes on from OX336399.1 coordinate 97,745,640, forward strand.
AATATATCAGATTTGGAATCAAAAAAAAAACATACTTGTGTTCCAATCTTACTTTCTTATAAAATTTCTCCAACCACTTGTTTAGAAATTATTTGGAATATCTTTCCCATCGCAGTTAACACAATAGTAGTTCTAATTGGAATTTCCTATAATTTTTTATACCATGTTCCTTCCTATTATTATAAAATGCTGCACTGATGCAAGAAACCTGACAGCCACTATCAAAAAGTGTATCGATACACGCCCCTAACACTTGTAATTTTAACACTGAGTTAAAATTAATAACGGTAGGTTCCTTAGATACCTCCATAAATTCACTTAATAAATCATTACGGATAATTTAGGTCATACGGTTCGCTCAAAATAGTAATACCGACTTACATAACTACTCTATCTGGCATTTTTAAGTTCTTATCACCTTCTTCTTTGCTTCTATATTTATTTATAGTTACGCTCTCTTCTCTCCTCATAACAATAGTTTCTTCCTCCCCCGTATTATATTTATCAATAGTAACACTGTATTTCGCCTTTGCCCCTATTACTTCCCCTATTCTATCTTCTATGGCACGCCACTGCACTTCATAATCTTTCTCACTCTCTTTCATTATATTCTCTATTTCCTCTAACAACTTCATTTTCTCCCCTTTCATTTTACTTCTGGACTTACTAATTTCATGCCTTTCCTTCATTTCTCCACTACTATAGCTTAACGACCTTTCTAACTGTTGCTTTTTGCTTCTGCTTTCTTCTATATCCGTCCTTCTTTCGTCTTCTACACTATCTCTCTCCGCCATTTCCTCCACCATCGCGCTCTGCTTGTGCTTTTTCTTCCTATGCTTTGGATTACTTATCTCAGCTTTCTGCTTTCCTTGTTCAATAATTATGTCTTTCTGACTGTGCCTTAACGCACGCTTCTCTATCTCTGTTAACTTCATATTGACTTCCTTTATATAGGCTCTGACTTCTTCCCTTGTCTGCCTATTTTGTTCCTCTATAATTTTCTGCATTTTTATTTCTTGAGTGCTTATCACTTTCTTTATTTATCCTACTTCTATTCCTATCTTGTCTTTAACCTTCATCTCTTCTTTCTTGCTACGTTCCATAATCTCTACCTTCACGTCTTCTACTCTTTCCCTTACCTCTTGATTAATCTTTTCTACTTTCTTGCCTATAACTTCAAACTTTTCCCCCACTTCTATCCTAACTTCAGCTATGGTTTTCTTTAACTCACTTTGCAATTCCTTTCTTATTATTTCTTTGAATTCTGACATATTCTCCTTAATCCTCTCATACTTTTTATTTAACTCCTCATTCACCTTTTCCACCTTATCTAGCTTCAGATTAATTTCTTTATTATCTTTACATATCGCCTCTTTTATCTCCCTACTCCTCTCCTGATTTTGCATACTTATTTCCTCTCTCATCTCCCTACTCATCTCCTGATTTTGCTTACTTATTTCCTCTCTCATCTCCCTACTCATCTCCTGATTTTGCTTACTTATCTCCTCTCTCATCTCCCTACTCATCTCCTGATTTTGCTTACTTATCTCCTCTCTCATCTCCCTACTCATCTCCTGATTTTGCTTACTTATTTCCTCTCTCATCTCCCTACTCATCTCCTGATTTTGCTTACTTATCTCCTGATTTTGCTTACTTATCTCCCGAAACATTCCCATGATCTCATCTAATTTGTTTTCCGAAATATCCAAAGGCTTTTGTTTCTCCTTCCCTCCACTAGTCTCAGGATTTATTTCAGGATGTACCTCTATATTCGTCTCAGGGTTAACCTCGGGATTATCCTCAGGATTACTCTCAAGATTTACCTCCGACATCTTGGTATAATCCTCTACACTCTCAGCCTCAGTACCACTATCTACTTTCGTATAATTAGCTTTCTCGCCTTTACCCCTACTCCTCAATTTCCTTTGTTCCTCATCCGCCATCTCGAAGTACAACGTATAAAGTTTATCGTTCCAAAATTCACCTCACTTTCCCCCAAAATCAATCACTAATAATACACTAATTCACTTCACTTTCCCCCAAAATCACCGACAATTTGCACTGAATTAACACTCACTCCTTCCGTAAATATCGTTAGGTTTCCGTGCCACATAGTTGGGGGCCATTTGTAATGGGTTGATTAGATATTATGGGTTCTATTAATAATAAGAAAAGCGCTCCGCTAGTTGGGCGTCATTTGTAATGGGTTGTTATTCTTATTGAATATTATTAAGCAAAGTGCTCCACTCGTTGGGCGTTATTGTAATGGTTTATAGAGATATTTAAACTTGATTACTGTTAATAAGAATAAAGTTTAAAAAAAGGTTAATATTTAAATAATCGCCCACATTTGGGTGATCAAAATTAAACATTTAATTGTGTATTAATCTAATAGTGTATCTGTATTGTTGTCAGCTTCACTAAAAAAGTACATAATGTGTAATATATGTGTTGCCAGGGCGCCAGATCATTTATATATCATGATCAAAATAATATATTAAACCTCGGTTAAACAGAGGTAGAGCATCGAAATTCCTATCTCCAGCCGTAGTGAAACTTACGTAATCTAACCTTACGATAATTAGTTCAGGAGTATGGTGTTGCCTTATAGTAATTTCTAGCTACTAAAGGAAACCAGTCAAATATTTGAATTTAAAATGAATTTAATATATAAAAACAACAAGTGCAAAAAAAATATAAAATACTAAAGATAATAATAATAATAAATTTAAATTAAAGAATCTACTGAATTTACTTGTATTATGGTTCTTGATTGGAAATTGGAGTATACTGAGTTAATTGAATAGCATATATTGAATTTAATAAGCATGATAGCCTTCTGATTTGACTGGAGTATAACTGTTTACATCGCTCACCGCATTGAAGATCTTTGTAGTTGTATTGTTGCGTAGAGAGTTCCAGATGGCCCTGATCATCCTCAAAGTAATTAATTTATATGTGGATGACGGAATAAATTCCAAAAATCATCCCTGTGACAATAGCCTCGTACACAACCATGTCACAGTTTGATGAGACAGAATGTCTTATCAAATTCACATGCTTAATAGTCAACTGTCTAGTTTAGAACTGCGTTATAGACTCCATCTCGCTACAAGTTCTTCTGCTCCACTCAGCATCTTCCCTCTTCTCCAGCAATTCAATAATAATAATCCATTTGGGCGGCCGTCATATATATAACGTTCCCAGGTAAAGCACGTGTCTGACCCCTCTTCAGAAGTCGCTAGGCGATATAAGCAGGCCTTTCACATATCAACAATGACAATACTTCTTTGTAGCAATTCTCGGGAGGTCTAGCCCACCTTTAGTATAAAGTTGCAAAGGACTCATTCATCGGCCCAGCATTGTTAGTGGTAAGTCTTCTTAGAATCTTTTCTTAGTATGATTTGTATATTGGTAGAATACTTGATGTGACAGACATAAGTGTCTATGTCATTTCCGAGAAGCCGTGAATAAGCCGCCTTCTGTGAACACCCTCTTTTTCTCTTGTTCGAATTTTCTTCAGAAATAATATTCAGTCAAGCGTCAAACTAATTTCAAATATAATGTGTATCGCTCCAAATCCTTTCAATTGCCATAATATTCTACATTACCGCATAATAATAGATATAAATATATTAGTTAACATAATAACTAATAAAAGGTAAAATGTAAACTTAAAAAATATTGATAATAATAATAATAATAATAATATATAAAATTATTTCGTTCTGGTCTCAAATTGGGACCTTCACATAAGGTAAGGAAAGAAATTATTTTGAAAATAACACACTTCTTAAAAATCTCAATCTATTTATAATAAAAATGTTAAATTGACTGGCAATAACCTCAAAAACACAAAGAACACAATCACACATAAAATAAAAAATCAACAGTCCCTAAAAATACCCTTGAACCTCGCAGAATTGATATTCAGAAAATTAGTAGTCCATTCTGATATCAACGAAAACGAAAACTCCTAATTATTTACACTTGGGTAATCACTATTCAATGAAGAGTTCGAGTGTTCCCTCTATTTACATATTTGTAGTTTCACTTTCCTGAAGATTTGCATTGATTGTTCAAGTACACGTTGAATTGATATGTTGAAAAATTATCACTTGGTTAATTCGATGATGTTTCCAAAAAAAAAATATTGGAAAAAATTATTTCACTGTTTCATTGAAGTATAATAACAACCTCATATCAATATTCGGCTAACATAAAGTCGAATGTTAGTATTTTTGTGTTTGTAAAATTTTTGTTTCCAAGAACAAAAATTGTTTATACATTTTCCATTATCATAATTATTTGAAAAATAAATCTTTTTCTTTCTCATATTCATTTGTTTCAATATAAACAAAATTTAAATTTACTCATTTCAAAATTTGTTATAAACATTAGCATAAATTGTTGTTAACAATATAAATTGTTGTTATCCACTATCAGTGGATTAAATCATTATCTCTTTCATCAAAACTTTTCTCATTCAGAAAATTTACATAATATCTCACGCAAAATAAATGTTAATCATAGAATGTATTATTATTATTATTAATTTCAAAATTTATTGTCAATTTATTTACAACAAGTTTTCTCACCCTCTCATATTGTGAATATTTAATGCCCATTTCCACTGTTATTATTATTATTATTATTATTATTATTATTATTGCAAGCACAAAATAAAAATATCTTCAATTATTTATTTTATTTTTGCATTTGCAACTATTCATTTCCTTGATTTTTTTTCTCGGTCAGGTTCATCAAATCTAAACTCATGTTCTTCAATTATTTAGGCATACTATTGGAAATTCAAGTTGATCCAGAAAAAAAAATATGTGGTTTGACAGATCAATGGAATTTGACTAGAATATGGCGCGGTCTACTTGCCTAACCCTTCTTTTACAACTGAGAGCCCACATGCTCTTCTAATAACACACGGACAACCATGTGTGCCCATAACTACGGGAACAAATGCCCTCTTGGATGACCCCTCGGCCTCCAGACAACTTTAAGTGTCGACAATTCACGCACTAAAATCATCATATTATTTGACTTCAAATATTCCTCTCCTCAAAACATTTTTTAATTTTTTTTTTTTTTTTCTGTTTGTAATATTCTGTCTTACCACTGTACTGTGTGTTCTTCAATTCTATTTTTCCAATGAAATGATGTATTTAATTCTGGTCAATTTCTCCTTGCCTCCCATTTACATAACCCCACCCTAAATTTATACATTTAATACCTGCCGCTTTATTTTTCCTCCATTTAATATTTTTAGTGCTTTTGGAAAATGTTACTGAGCCCAAATTCTTACTATTTCACTTCATTCATAAAATCATTTAAATTTATTTATAAATCCAAACTTCCATTCCACAAATAAACATAGTTATTTTATTAAACTCTTCAAATTGTTTAATTTCTTCCACGAAATTATTATTATTATTATTATTATTATTACTGCTGGAAAAATATTATTTAGGCATCGTTGCTTCACTACAACATCAGAATGATTATTATTGCCCTATTTCATCCATAAATAAATGTTTAAATCCTCTTTGCAAATAATTATTAATAACATCTCACTTTCCGATTATTAATGCAGTAATTATTTAATCAGACTTAGCACCAATTTATAAATTAAATTTAATTGTTATCACCTCCCTAAATAAATTATTTATAACTTTTAAATGGTGTCTTCATAATTTTAATTATTATTAACTTATTTATTTCACCGACAGTAGTAGCTACGCTGGCTAAAGCTCAGCATTAGGTCATGGGGCCAAGCTCTCTGCTGACTCGGTAGACGCGTGGGTTCGAGCCCCACCGTTGGCCGTCCTTGAAATGGTTTTCCGTGGTTTCCCATTTTCAACACCAGGCAAATGCTGGGACGGTAACTTCTGACAGGCCACGGCCGCTTCCTTCCACATCCTTGCCCAGTTTCATTCACCATCATTCATTTCATCTCTCATTAACTCCTCTCATGAGGTTGGCGTCAGGAAGGGCATCCGGCCGTAAAAATCATCGCCACAAAGACTTCCATCGCATCTCATCCCCGACCCCGTTGGTAAACGGGAATAATAAGGGGTAGACATACATACATTACATTATTTATTTCACAGTCATTTATTATTATTAATAAATAAATCAAATTATTTAAATAATCCAAGTTATAATCGAGCCTCTTCTCTAAATAAGAGTTAAAGACAAAATATTCCTATCCCTTGGAAATAACTTAAACATTTCATGTCGAAACACATGAACTTGACTGTCGTCCTGACAAAGTAGTAAAATAGAATAATAAATTGTCGGACTACAATATCGCTCCATTTGTTATTCTGGACAAATATAATAGACGTTCTCATAACGATGATAAATACAGTATGTTGATTTCTTATAGTGGCAGTATAAAAATGGAATTCTCAAATACTACTATAGGCTAGTGGATAGTACAAGTATAGTTGGCTTACTTCATTCTTGATGCGATGGTAATACGTGTCCTACGGGGTTCACTATACCCATAGCGTCCTCCCATGGCCATCTGCAGTTCCATATTACTTCGTTCGCTTCCATATCACACCTACCCTCGAGTAGTTTTAACGGCACATGTCGGTGTTCAACATAACTCGTTCAAAAACACTCACGTTGTTCTCGGTACAATCTAACATGTTGAACTGTTGTATAATCTTATACTGTTGTAATACTCTTGAAAAGTTCGACTTAAGAACAAGTCCCATAACCAGAAAATGCGGTTTCATTCGCCTGCTATCACAGGAACACCTGTCAGCAGCGTAAAATTAACTATAAGTATAAAGTCTTCCTGGTATTATTGAAGTGCCTGATATACAGTTTCAACACAAGAAACATACTGTTATTTGTAGGCTAACTTCTGTGAATGGTATTACAAAAATCACCATCACTTGACCAGTTAGAGTAGTTGACCATAAAGTCATCCGATATTCTAAGTCCTTCGATGATACTGTAAATATTCGTTCACCTGACATAAACTAAGTCCACTGACAACTCGTCCAGCGACTAAGTTCCTTTCGGCGGTCAGAATTTCGGCGTAATCACTCGTTCCCGATGTATCGTAGATGCGCACTCGAGCAAGTCTTATTTATTTAGGCTATCACTCGTGATACGAGTATGATTGTCTTCCAAGTTACATTTATGTAAATCTTCGCTGTAAACCAACATTAGGCCTAATCATATTGCGTGAGTTCTTTGGTGACTGTACAGTCCGATCCGAGAACCACAGACTCTTCCACAATATTGGCACACAAGGTCTTGAGCAGCCAATGGATCTTGGGGGTTGATCATTCTGCGAATCGTGCGCTCTTTCCTGGCATTTCTTTTTTCAGCCAGAAGCCTTCTTCTATCTTGTTCGACGAACAAGTGGCCTTGATGGACGTTGCGGCGCCACTCTGATCGGTCGGATGCGACAGCATCCCAGTTACCTGTATCAATTTGACATTTCTTCAAGTTGGTCTTCAGAACATCTTTGTAGCGTTTTTGTTGCCCACCCTGCTTTCTCTGACCGACATTCAGCTGGCAATATAAGATTTGTTTTGGGAGGCGGGACTCAGGCATGCGAACTACATGTCCTGTCCATCGAAGTTGGTGTTTTATAATGAGAGCCTCTATACTAATAGTGCTAGCTTCCTCCAAAACACTTGTGTTAGTGCGCCGGTCTTGCCATTTAATACCAAGAATTCTTCTAAGGCATCGTAGATGATATTTTTCTAAAGATACGAGGTGCCTTCTGTAAGTAACCCAGGTTTCGCAGCCATAAAGCAAAGTGGGAACTACAACAGCTTGATAAACGTGTAATTTTGTTAGAATGCTAATGTCGTGGTTGTCAAACACGCGAACGAGCAAACGACCAAAGGCTGCACTGGCACATTGGAGGCGGTGTTGAATCTCAGCGTCAATGTTCGCATTTGTTGATAGGTGACTACCCAAATAGGGAAAATGATCTATAGTCTTTAGTTTATGTCCATCAATCATGATAGCAGGAGCAGTAGCCCTGTCATGTGATGTAGGCTGATGAAGAACCTGTGTTTTATTGGTGTTTATGTCCAGACCAATGCTTCTGTATGCCTCATTGAACACATTCAGGGTGTTTTGAAGATCTTCATCTGAATTTGCTAAGATGACATTGTCATCAGCATACTGGAGATCAAGAACGGATGTAGCTGACACTTTAGTTTTTGCACGTAATCTGTTGAGATTGAATAAACCTCCATCTGTCCTGGATATAATTTCTACACCCTTTGGAATCTTTTCTTGGACCAAATTTAGTACAACACTAACATATATTGAAAAGGGTGTGGGGGCAATCACACATCCCTGTTTGACACCCGTTGTAATCTTAAATGGCTCTCCAGGGCCATTGCTGTTAAGGACCGTGCCATTCATATCATCATGTAGTAATCGAAGAATCTGAATGAATTTGGGGGGGCAGCCAAGTGTGGCAAGAATCCTCCATAGCATTTCTCGATTGACCGAATCGAATGCTTTAACAATATCTATGAAAGCCATATATAGAGGGCGTCCTTGCTCTCTGGATTTCTCCTGCATCTGCCTAGCACAGAAGATCATATCAGTTGTGCTTCGATTAGGTCGAAAGCCACACTGAGTTTCAGGCAGTATTTCTTCGGCCAACGGCTTCAAACGGTTGGATAAGACGTTGGCCAGGATTTTACCAGCAACAGAAAGCAACGATATACCTCGATAATTACCACATTGTGCCCTATCAGCTTTCTTAAAGATGGTTATTATCAAGGCATCCCTTAGGTCTTTAGGTATGGTAATGGTAGTCCATATTATAAGTATGAGTTGGTGAATGTGATGAACTAGAGTAGTATTCCCTACTTTAAAGAGCTCAGCAGGAATCCCATCCATGCCTGATGCTTTATTGTTTTTGAGCTGATTGATGGCAGATTCAATTTCTGATAGAGGCGGAGGATCATCAAGGTGGTCTTTAGGAGGTCTCTGATGAAGTCGGGTGAAAATGTTATTATCAACCTGTGTGTCCCTGTTGAGTAGTTCTTCAAAATGTTCTTTCCAACGGGAATTAATGGAGTTTGTGTCTCTAAGAAGTTCCGTGCTATCTTTAGACTGCAGAGGATTCAAACCATGATAATGTGGTCCATATATAGTTCTTGTTGCTTTGAAGAAAGCATGAGTATTATTCTTTTCGGCTAGATGCTGCATTTCACGGGATTTGGAGATCCACCATTGATTTTTCAAGACCCGAGTTTTCCTTTGCACTTCAGCCTTTGCATCTTTATACAGTTGTTGTTTGGAGATAGAAGTTGGATTGGCTTGCCATGCATGGAATGCTTTCCTCTTCTTATCAATAAGATTCTGGATTTCTGCATCATTCTCATCAAACCAGTCAGCATGCCTCATCTTGACGAAACCAATCGATTCTTCACACGCTGAGAGTATAGCAGACTTGACTGTTTGCCAATGTTCCTCAACCTTTTCAGGGTAATTATCTGGTAACTTTTCATTCAGAAGTTCATGAAACTTCCTTTTAGCAGTAACGTTTTGTTAACGTTCGGTGTTCACCCTACGCCTGATGTGCTTTCTCTGTTTTCTGCGCTTTTGGAGAATTTGTAGAGTCATTACAGATCTTATTAATCGATGATCCGTCCAGCAGTCATCAGCACTTATCAGAGCCCTTGTGAGTAGTACGTCACGCTTGTCTCTTGCTCGCACAATAACGTAATCAAGTAGGTGCCAGTGTTTTGATCTAGGATGCTGCCATGAAGTCTTAAATTTGTCCTTCTGTCGGAATAGTGTGTTTGTGATTACGAGGCTATGTTCAGAACACTTGGATAAAAGGAGTGTCCCATTAGAATTGCATTTCCCAACACCATCTTTTCCAATAACATCAGCCCATAATGCTGCGTCTCTTCCAACGCGAGCATTGAAGTCTCCTAGGAGGAGGATTTTATCAGATTGTGGTATATCCTTCAAGATCACATCAAGTTGAGAGTAAAATACTTCCTTCTGTTCATCATCAGAGGTGAGAGTTGGAGCATATGCACTAATTACAGTCGCTCGTCGGCTGTTTTTTAACTTTAGTCGTAGTGTCATAAGCCTTTCATTTATACCATGTGGAAGTTCATCGAGAAGGTTGACAAGCTCGTTCTCAATGGCAAAGCCAACTCCATGAATACGTTGATCTTCAGTGTATTTCCCTTTCCAGAAGAAAGTGTAGCCACGTCCATGTTCCTTCAGTTGTCCTTCATTGACTAACCTTGTTTCGCTGAGTGCGGCAATATGAATGTTGAATATTTTCAGCTCACGGGCAACAATTGCCGTTCGCCTTTGTGGTCGATTATGTGTGTCATTGTCCATCAAAGTGCGGACATTCCATGTAGCAAAATTAATTTTCATTGTGGTTCGACCGCTTGTGGTGTACCCTCTGAACGCGGTTATCCAGTCGGGTGATATTAGGCTGACTATTTTAGGGCACCTTTTTTAGCCCCCTCCCCATTCAGGGTAAGCAGAGTGGATCCTAAACAGGCCTGCTTAGTCACGAATGCAGCATACGAATTGCTCTACAGCCCATCCTCAAGCAAAGCGAAGATCACACATTCGTCGCCTACGTGCCGGTTCATCACTAGGAGCTCCCAGACAACACAATCCTGCTCCCGTCACAACTCCCCGATCGCCACAGGACTTGTGATTAATTGGCGAATAGATTTTGTATCCTTCCTTCGTTGTTTAGAAGACGCCTGTGCGTGACATCTTTTAATGTGGGCATGTTGTTGCACATCAACAGACACACAGTACTTGACAGATACAGGGCCTTTATCCAGTGGCATAGAAGCTATGACGACTGGTGGTCCTGGACTGTTGCAGCCTTCATCCGCCTTCCCAACCGTTCGGGCAATACTAGTTGCTCATGCGCTTGGTCCACCGTTGAGGTCTTCTATGCCGTTGACCAGAGCAAGTGCTCTGATGGAATACATAACTGTCTCGATTCTCTGGCTCTTTATATAGACCTAGCGGTATACCTTATAGAAAGTTCCATTCCGTATCTCGGCTTCTACTGAACGGATTTTCATGCTTGATAGCTCTAATTTCTTCTAATTCAATTGCCAGTAAATTGTGCTACTTTTCTAGGTTCCATTCCTCCGTCTAAAGGAAATTCTAGAAAACTTGTTTTCATTCGTAGGCAAGCTCTCACGTCACAGTTCCACGTCACTTGCTCCTACGTTGCATGCTTCCCTCAACACTCGGAGTCTCCTAGCGCGCTATTCAAATATCAGCCGCTTCATCTCTCAAATAAACCAACGTCTCTGCTTCATAATAATGACGTCGACATGTCACGGACGTGTGAACGATCCGGGTACAATATGTTAATTAATTAAATGTCTGTTTTGCTTCTGTGCGAGCGTAGTGAAAGGAGTGAAGTACATCGATTAATTGACAAAACAATTAATCGATTATTCGAACAATCTTTTAATCAATTAAATACACAATTGATCAATCTTTTTGTTATAGTTAATCGATATATCTGCTTTGATTAATCGATTATTCGATAATTGAAATTAATCGATTAATAGTATCAGCACTGATACTGTATATACGTTATACGTCCAGAAGGTATATTCCGTTTGGTAATAAAAACAAACATTACTAAGAGCAAAATAATGAGAGTAGGAAAAGAAGAAGACACATGTAATATTATAATAGATGGAATGGCACTATCAAACAGTGGTCAGACCTGAAACTCTGTATGCGGCAGGAACACTTAAATTAACAAGATTTCGAGATTTAGACAAATTAGAGAAGACTGAAAAACGAATTCTGAGGGGAAAAAAATACTGGAAGCTAAACGAAATAATAACGCAGAATATAGGTTACGACCAAATAGAGAGTTATATTTGAAATGTGAAAAATTAACTGATGTAATGAGAAAGAGAAGATTACAGTTTTTTGGGAACATTTATTGAATGGGAAATAATAGACTAACTAAACAGATCTTCAACTTACTGACTAGTTACATTTCAAACCCACATGGTTCATTGGAATTGACAAAGATTTGACAAACACCAGAATTCAGACTGACACAATAGCAAACAGATCACTCTTCAGAGAAGATATTCAAAAGGCAAAATTTCAAGAAAGGAAGAAACAAACAACTCGCAGAAAGTGGACTCAAGAGAAGAAAGATCGTCACTCTAGAAGGATGAAAGAAATTTGGAAACAAAAGAAATTGAATACAATGGACAATAGCCATCGTTGATTCATCGTGCCCAAGGTTGCAGGTTCGAAACCTGGCGCAGTCAGCTGGCATTTGAGGGTGCGCAAATGCGAGGGAGCCGTGTCAGTACATTTACTGGCACGTTAAAGATCCCCTTCGGGGCAAAATTCCGGCACCCCAGCGTCTCTAAAAGCCAGGGTAGTTAAAAGGGACGTAAAACCAATAACAGTATTATTATTATGATTCATCGTACCCTCCGAATGGGTTGTTCGAAAGAAGGAGATGGACTGGTATTAGAACAGGTATAATCATTCCAGTATTTAAGAAGCTTGGTAACCTCCAGCGGAAGTTGTGCGGAAGAAGTAAGACGCAGAATCTCCATGCGGAAGAAAGGTTTCGGGAGAGTGAAAGGTTTATTAACAGCCAGAAGCATACCGATCAAACTTAGGAAGAGGTTTGCAAAATGTTTTGTGTGGAGTGTGGTGTCTTATGGTTCGGAAACATGGACAGTCAGATAGAAAGAACAAACATATTTTTGAAACTTTTGAAATTTGGTTATGGGGAAGAATGGAGAATGTGAAATGGACTGATAGAATGAGAATTGAGGAGGTGCTAAGAAGGGTAAGAGAGGAGTTTCATGAGGATTATACAGAAGAGGAAGAAATCTTGGATGAGTCACATACTACGTAGGAATCGTCTACTACAAAGAAACATGGATGGAAAAATTGAAGGAAAAAGAGGGAGAGGAAGAAGAAGGTTTGGAATGTTAACAGATGTAAAGAGGGGAAGAAGTTACAAACAAACGAAAGAGGATGTTCAGGATACAGAGAAATGATGGACGTCCAGTTGAAACCTGTCTGCCGACAGATATACTGAAGGAAAAAGAAGAAGAATCAAAACAAACTGAGCACAGGTACAGACAAACTATTTATTGCAAAATAAAATACAAATCATTAACTTTTTTCCACATACAGTGGCAGGTGACCTATCTGTTTCTCCCCCTAATACTCCAATAACTAACCAACTCTTTCCACATAGCACCCACCATTTTGAAGGCACTTGTCATAGGATGGCACAAGTTTTTGTATGGCAACTACATAAAACTTTGCCGCCTGTCTTGTCAATCCTATTCGTTGTAACATGTCAAAAAGTCAAGTGCTCTGTCCTTTTTTTCCTTTCTTGACGCCGTTTTTTGTGTTGCACTGTAAGAATGTTTGGCGCCCAACTAGCACTGAGTTTTCGAAATGTCACTTATTCAGAAACAATTTCATGAAGAAGTGATCTTGAAATTTGCGGAAAGTTCGTAGAAAGATCACATAGTGTAGTTTGTTTGTTGGTTCCTCAGTTTAGGGTCTGCGACAACGCGGTCATGTAGCCCCGTGTAGTTTGAATGTGTGTCGAATCTCTCTGATAACCGGTGTAAATTGTGATGACTGTATTAGTGTGTGTTTTCTGTAATTCAGGTAAGGTTGTTGAGGATCAATTTCAAGTAGTTCCTACTTTTGCTACCAAATGCTACCGACAACGACACCTAGCTGTGAACTTGGCTACTAGATGCCACTGCAACCAGCACCTTGCGGCGACCGTTGGAACTTAGAGCGCTAATCAAATCTAACCTAGAAACTCAGCAATTTTTCTAAGTTTGTGCCGTGTATTGTGTGGGGTTTTGCCTAGGACACCAAGCTGGCTGGGTCCGGGCGGGGACACCAAGAGCCCGCTGATGAGCCAGCTTGGTGTCCTAGGCAAAACCCCACACAAGACACGGCACAAACCTAGAAAAATTGCAGAGTTTAAATTCACTGGCCGTAAAAGCCAATATACTAGCCTACAAATTTAGCTTCACACAATTGTAGTTATTGGAAGGTTCTTTTACATGCCATAAATCTACTACATGGGCCCGCTGGCTTTACTTACCCTCCAAAGGAAGCCATACTGAGGGATTTTTAACGTTCTTAAAAAAACGGCTTCGCCCGGGTTTGAACCCGCGATCTTGGCCGTAGTAGCTCAGCATGATACCAACGGCCGCTAGAGCAACTGCAGCACGACTGGAGTCTCCGGTTCGAATCCCGGCTCTGACTACAGCTATCCTGAGTGTGGTTTTACCCATAGTTTTTCCTCATTCCCTCCAGCAAACTACCAGGATAGTACTTTACTTCAAACTACACACACTACTACAGTCATCACATAATAATATAAATACAGGTTATCAGAAACGTTCAACACACACCCAACCACACAGGGCTGATTACCAAGATGTACCAATCCCCACAAATTAACAATATGATAGTAATAGTAAGTCGCCTCCGTGGTGTAGTGGTCAGCGTGCTTAGATGCCACCCCGGAGGTCGGAGGTTCGATTCCCGGCTCTGCCACGAAATTTGAAAAGTGGTATGAGGACTGGAACGGGGTCTACTCAGCCTTGGGTGGTCCAAATGAGTAGAGTGGGTTAGATTCCCACCCCAACCGTCCTCGAAGTGGTTTTCTATGGTTTCCCACTTCCTCTCCTGGCAAATGGTACCTAACGTAAGGCCACGGCTGCCTCCTTCCCTCTTCCTTTCCTATCCCACCCAATCTGCGCATCCCTTCCCATCCCTCACAAGGCCCCTGTTCGCTTTGCAGGTGAGGCTGTCTGGGCGAGGTGCTTGTCCCACCTCCCCAGTTGTATCCCTCGACCCAATGTTTCAAGCTCCTGGCGGCGGTAAGGGTGAGATCCCTCGCTGAGTCCGAGGGAAAAGCCAACCCTGCAGGGTAAACCGACTAAAAAATACGAAATAAAAAAATTAAATAATAATGTTATTGGTTTCACGACCCTTTCAACTACTGTGGCTTTTAGAGACGCTGGGGTGCCATAATTTTGTCCCGATAGGAATCTTTAATGTGCCAGTAAATCTACTAACACGGCTCCTTCACATTCACGCACCCTCAAAATGCCAACTGACTGCACCAGGATTCGATCCTGCAACCTTGGGAACAGCAGGGGAGAACGTTACCGCTCAGTCACGCAGCCAGTCCCAATTGAATTAACAAAAGATACAGTCAGTCTGAGAGACTAGACTTTATATCATTTCAAATGACGCATGCTACAAATGCTACACATGTTAGAAAGGCTCAGGAGGGCTTCTCCAGAACTCTTTGCACTCTGCTGCATGACGTCACGCACTCGCCGTCTCCGTATCGCATAACGCCAGACCCCAGGAGTAAACTCAGACTCAACAGACTCCATTACCCTTTAACTTAGGCTTCCCGCGCGGGCTGCATGACGTCACGCACTCGCCGTCGCCGTTCGCATAACGCCAGACCCCAGCAGTAAACTCAGTCTCAGTGCACATGCACTGAACAACATGATGACGTCATACACGTCATAACAGTGACGCATAACGGTAGCACTCAACAAGTGGGGTCTGTGTTCTCGTCATGGCAACGTTGACCTTTTCGTCCGTCTGTATTATGTATATCTCCAGAACATAACCTATAATCTCGTTTATGTTTCTACTTCCCTTTGATGTACCTCCTCCTTTATGTTGCCTGCAGATATAATTAACTCCAATCTCGCTTTAATCAGAACACTATACACTACCGCATCTGCAAGTCTAATAAGCGCGGCTACAAATATGCTAACTACATCACACTTCGTAGTAAGGTGTGGTCTTTGTGTAGACAACCCTTGAGGTGAGCCAAGGTTTATATGGTCATAGCAGCATTCTGGGATCTTGAAGCACGTATTGAGACTCTAATCCCAAAAGAACTGTTTTAGATTCTCAACTCGGCCAAGAAATGTATTTCTGGACTGGACTGAAGCTTTGCCTCTTGAGGCAGAACTGAGAATATATGGGTTCGATTCCCTACTCAATTGTCTTAGAAGTAATTTCCGTGGTTTCCCACTTCTATTTCAGCTAAATTCCAGGGCGGTTCCTAACTTAAGGCCACGCCTGCCTCCTGACAAATCCTAGCCTCAATTGCAAAAAATACACACACACAACTACAGCCACCACAATGTCAAAGGTTATCAGACATATTCGAAGCCTCCGTGGCTAAGGCGGCAGCACGCCGGCCTCTCACCGCTGGGTCCGTGGTTCAAATCCCGGTCACTCTGTGCTGGACAAAACGGAGGCTGACAGCTTTTTCTCCGGGTACTCCGGTTTTCCCTGTCAACATTTCATTCCATCAACACTCTCCACTATCATATCATTTCATCTGTCATTCATTTACTAAGTGCCCCCAGAGGAGTGCGTCAGGCCTCGGCAGCCGGCACAGTTCATATCCTCGCCGCTAGATAGGGGCTTCATTCATTCCATTCCTGACCCGGTCGGAGACCGGAAGCAGGCTGTGGATTTTCATTTTTTTCATCAGACATATTCCACACGCACCTAAGTACACGGGGCAACATGACCACGATATCTCAAAGCCTCGAGATAAATCAACAACAACTCGTTGAGCTAAGAAACAGCTTATCTTCTTTAGTATTTCTGATGTCACTACTACACATTTCTATTACACATTATCTCAGTGGTGATGAAAATCCACAGCCTGCTTCCAGTCTCCGACCGGGTCAGGAATGGAATGAATGAAGCCCCCATCTAGCGGCGAGGATATGGACTGTGCCGGCTGCCGAGGCCTGACGCACTCCTCTGGGGCAATGATTAAATGAATGACAGATGAAATGATAGTGGAGAGTGTTGCTGGAATGAAATTTTTGACAGGGAAAACCGGAGTACCCGGAGAAAAACCTGTCTGCCTCCGTTTTGTTCAGTGGTGATAATGCTGTTAATTCATTATAGGGGCTTGGAATATCTTGATAATAAGCCCCGTGCAGTTGCGTGTGTGTTGAACTTGTATTTATGTGATGACTGTAGTAATGTGTGAGTAATAGGGACAGGGATAAGGTAGGTACCCTGGAACTTGAAGTACGGCATTTTACTGGAGATACCACCTCCTGGTGTAGTGGCTAGCATTCTTGGCTGTCGCCCCAGAGGTCCGGGTTCGATTCCCGGCTCTGCCAAGAAATTTAAATTTTGGTCTGAGAGCTGGAACATGACACAATCAGCGTCATGAGACGAAACTCAGAAGAGGAGGGTTTTATTCTCATCTCAGCCATCCTGCAAGTGGTGGTATTCCGTGGTTTCCTACTTCTACTCCTGGCAAATACCGGGATGGTTCCTAATTAAAGGCCACAGCTGCCTCCTTCCCAATCTTCACCTGAATTACAAATGCACACACTACTGCAGACATGTCTAATCAAGGTCTTGTAAATTTTGAGTTTTGTTTTATGCGACAACAACTGCGACTTAATGAGTTTCAGATTGGCAAAATAGGCTCTGTTTCCATTAATAATTCTCCTATTTATTTATTCACTCATTTTGTTTTTATAATTAACTAGAACACCCAAATAATAAAAATTTACAACATTTTCAAATGTGCAGTAGGTAGTCTATTATTAATTCTTTTCTTCTTCTTTCAACAGATGTTAGGTGCATGAACTTTGATTTGGCCGCGTTCACATTTAGACCCTTAAATAATAAATAGCCTACTTCATATAAAAAGACCACGAGGGCGACCAAAGAATAGCTGGCTTGACACACTGCGGGAGGATATGCATGTGGCTAAAGTCTCTCCTGAAGATGCACAAGATCGCATCAAGTGGAAAGGAAAGTGCAGAACAGCAGAGCCTGCAATTCAGCGGGATAAATGCTAAGAAGAAGAAGAAGAAGAAGAAGAAGAAGAAGAAGAAGAAGAAGAAGACTGCATATAAAAAGTATATTTTGGAATTGAGTCGTTCAGTTGCAAAACTCGTTTAATCCACTTGTGAATAACGATAGTCGCCTCCGTAGCGTAGCGGTCAGCATGGTTAGCTGCCGCCCCGGAGGTCCTGGGTTCGATTCCCGGCTCTGCCACGAAATTTGAAAAGTGGTATGAGGACTGGAACGGGGTCTACTCAGCCTCGGGTGTTCCAAATGAGTAGAGGGGGTTCGATTCCCACCTCAGCCATCCTCGAAGTGGTTTTCCGTGGTTTCCCACTTCGTCTTCAGGCAAATGCCCGGATGGTACCTTCTTCAAGGCCACGGACGCCTCCTTCCCCTCTTCCTTGCCTATCCATCCTGACCATCCATTACCTTCCCTCATGAGGCCCCTGTTCGCTTTGCAGGTGAGGCCGCCTGGGCGAGGTGCCAATCACACCTCGCCAGTTGTATCCTCTCCGATTAGATGTTCCAAGCTCTAGGACACTGCCCGTAGAGGCGATAGTGGTGAGTTCCCTCGCTGAGTCCGTGGGTTCCACCAACCTGGAGGGTAAACGACTAAGAAGAAGAAAGAGAGAAGAATAACGATCATGTCATAAAATTAATTATTTAATTATTTTGTTTTATTTTATTTTATTTTGTTTTGTTTTACTTTATTTCGTTTTATTTTGTTTAAAATTGTTTTGTTTTATTTTTTGTTTTGTCTTTTTTGTTTTGTTTTATTTCGTTTTTGTTTTTATTTTGTTTTGTTTATTTTGTTTTATTTTTATTTTGTTTTGTTTATTTTGTTTTGTTTTATTTTGATTTTCCAGAAAACAAACACACAACCAAAAACAAAAACACGAAGCAAAAAGCAAAATTCAAGCAGGAAACAAACAAAGAAAAGAAACACAGAGTAAAAAGCAAATTTCAAAAACAGCAAAAGCATAAAACAAACACAAAACCAAAACAAAAAAGACAAAGCAAAAAGAAAAATTCAAAAACAATAAACATAAAGCAAAAAGCAACATATAAAAAAGCAAAAGCAGAAAACACCAAACCAAGAAAGAAAAGCAAAATGTAAAATTCAAAAGCACAAAGCAAACACAAAACCAAAAACCAAAAACACAAAGCAAAAAGTAGAAAACAACAAACATAAAAGATTCGTGAGGCAAACTCCAGAGAAACGTTTCCCATGAAAATGATTCTTATTCACAAGTGGATTAAACGAGTTTTGTAACTTGACGACTCAATTCAACTCTTCGTTTGTTCATTTGAGTGAAAATAATCATTTCAAAGATGATCATCTGTCGGAGAGTTGTCTGCGAATGGTAGCGCTCCCCGTAGAAGATAGAAGGAATTTGCGAGCTCCACACTTACATATTAGTCTTGTGAGCTTACAACATGCATAGCAGCGCCGACCGGAACGTGTTAAGATACACAGGAGACAGGAAGCTCCCGGGTCAGACATGCGAGCACGGTTGGACACTCGGCCACCGGATTGCTGTGTTGTGTGGTGCCGTGTGTGGTGTGTTAGCCAGTGCAGTGATGTGATATAATGGGGGTAAACTGTAAAGGTAATTGTTTTATTTACTTTTAAATTGCAATTATGGCACCCAACCAATTCGAAATGTCACCGTAATTAAAGGAACTTAAAACTCACAATAACAAAAAATATTATTATTATTAGACTATTATTTTAAATTTGAATCGAGCCTCTATGGACTGCATATGAACAATCAATTTCATTTCTATTCAAATAATTCATGGTTTAGGGGCCAATGCATTGTTTAATTAAATTAAATACCACCAGACGTTTCGAAGGAACCTTGCCTCCTTTTTCAATGGAATTAAACTATGTGGCCAAAGAAAGTATATCAATGAGATTACAAAACAAACAAAAAACAAAAAACCTAGATAAATTCCTCTGTTCGTCACCAGAGAAGAGCTGCCAGAAATTACTGTATGGATCATGGTAGAAAAACGCGCCATATTAATAACAATAATAATAATATTAATAATCCTTCGAAACGTCTGGTGGTATTTAATTTAATTTAATTTCACACGGCATTAGCCTAAAAACCATGAATTATTTGAATAGTAATCTGGGCCGTGAAAGCCTTAATCTACATATAATTTTATTTCTGTCTAGATCGTATTCTTCTACCGGCCTTGATATCCTCCCAGTATTTCTTGAGTCCATCGATCAGTGCCTCCTTTCGTGCTTCTGGTAGAAGCCCTCTCCGTCTCCTGAGCTCAGATTCCACTTTCAAATTTTGATAGTTTTTAACTATTTGTCGAAATTCAAATCCCTCGTGGATTTTTAGCCTATTTTCAATTTTGAAAAAATAGGCTTATGAGATCACCTTTTGTCCGTGTGTGTGTGTGTGTGTGTGTGTGTGTGTCCCTAATAAAATCTAAACGGCTGGAGCGATTTCAATGAAACTCGGTAAGTTCATAGCGCTATTCCCGGCAACCTCGACCATGCCCTTCAAATTTTGTTACGTCTCACCAATCCAACATGGCGGCTGTGCGAAATATTTCACTAGCATTCAATATCTCCGAAACTATTGCCGATATCGCCCTGAAATTGTATACGGTGATAAAGGGTACTACTAGAAGTTCACCTATGAGACTTTCAAAAACCTGGTGACTACAAAACCAACATGGCGGCCAAGCGAATTTGAGACTTTTAAATAGACTTTTCTCGCGATTTAACTATCCAAACACAATGAAACTTGGTACAGCAATTGTTTATACACATTGGAATGCACTGGAGTCTAATTTAGTTCAATTGTTTACATAACCTCAAAATGGCGGCTGTGCGAAATATTTCACTGACATTCTATATCTCCGAAACTATTACAGATATCACCCTGCAATTTTGTACGGTGATAAAGGGTACTGATACAAGTTTACCTATGTATATTTCATAAGCCTGTAAAGTAGAAAACGAACATGGCGACCAAGCGAATTTGAAATAATTCAATAGACTTCTCTCGTGTAACGGCTACCTTTGTCGTTGGATATCGCTCTACAAGTTGGGCGATCATTTATAACGTTTCTACAGATATTACACTCAAGACTCCTTAAAACCACCTCATCGTTCTTATTTAGCATTGGCCTGTCTAGACAGACGACATACACTTTATTAATTTAGATTTACTGGGCGCCAGTTATCGTAGAGATAACACATTAAAATTTTATTTAGCCACGGCCGCTCCCTTCCTTGAGCCAAGATCTATCATCGGAGCGTAGGGCAATAAACTTGCTCCATGAGATACTCTTTGCATTCCAACTATCCTATATATTCAACTCCCAATGAACAAGACATTTTAACTAATACGGGTTTATTTACAACAAAATTATTAATAACATTTGATCTGAGGTTTCGAGCTGTGTACAATATGTGCATTAATATTCCCTAATTGCTAGGCAATATTGACTGTCTTCTCGCTAGCACTGATCTTCTGTGTTGATAATAACTCGGTCCACATACCTGGTGCCTTGTGGTTCAAAGTCCATCTCGTTGGTCTGCTTGTAGGCTAATTTGAGATCTTACGCCAACACGCGTTTATTGACCTTTGAAAACATATGTTTTCACTTTGCTAACTGTACTTTGTCTAGTTGTTGTGGTTGTTGTTGTTGCTGCTGCTTCTTGTTTCTGAGTTTGATCACCATGGTAAGCAAATTTGAACAAACCAGGCTAATTGAATTCACTAAGTCCCATCTTACTGAGGGACTGACAGAGTCTACGACTCACAAAGTCAATGAGTGAGTGCGTGATCGAATAAGTGAATGACAGAATAGAATCTATAGAATTGAATAGCCAGTGCTGAAGTCGCGCTGGGCTTTTATACACTCTGAATGGTCCCGATAAATTTGCCCGCGACCCATCAGACCAATTATAGCAAAGCATTTCTCAGTCCTCAAGCGACGCTGAAACTTCTCCGAGCGGGAATACAGGCCCGCGTACTTCAAATATTCCACTCAGAACCCGCTATTCCTCTCGTTGCCCTTGTCTCCAGTCAGCGTGGCTTCGTTCCAGAAATACATTTTCTTGCAATATGTTGCTTCACCGTCCGTAACTTCTTCCAACCATGCCCGTCCTGTCTTTACAATTTAACTAATAAAACAGCCCTAGACCTCTATAAAAACCCTGTTTCTTAATCTAAGCACTTGACAATATTATATATATGATTATGGTAATGACGTGAATATGGTATGGCCCCTCCCTTGATATTAATGGGTGAATAAAACGATATAACTTTGATATTTCAATAATAATAATAATAATAATAATAATAATAATAATAATAATTACACAATGACTTTAAAAATAATAATAATAATAATTTGTGCCGTAATCAAGATTACGTTACAAAACGTCCCCATGGTTTCATAAAGAATGTAATGTATGATGAAATCACAAATCTTCCCTTTAAAACTTAACAGGAAATACACTGAATATACATATATGACCCTTCAAATTACATACATAATGATTATACCCTTTTCATTTTCCTTGATTGATCTGCACTCTTCTTGCAATGTTACATAAACATTCTGATTGTCCTGTGCAGTCATACAGGATTTACATGCTACATTTGTTCTTGTAGTCCCTTACAATAACAGAACGCAATATATTGCTTCTTGTTTCACGCAACACAAGTGATTTATCTCACTTCCACCAATTCCTTAGAACCACGACACGACTCTAATTATAAACACACGGCAGTCTGCCCTTCTTGCAGCACTTGCTCTTTTCTATGATATTTCCTCAGATTGTAAATGTTATATGTACCTATGACACAGTTTTCCTGATCTTTCAATAAGTAGGCATTTTTTCCTATCCTCTTCGAAACGACATAAGGTCCAGTAAACAATAAAAACAGCTTTGACATTTTCCCTTCCAATGCACAAGATGGCAACGGCTTACGTAACAATCGTTGCTACAAACTTCCATGTACTTCCTACCTCTCAACAAAACACTGACTAGTCTCGATAACATCACATGAGTCAACAATAATTACCTGAAATAACTACTTAGTGTCCTAACTAATTTCCTAACTAACGATGAGCAACTACTACTAAAATCTACTGTTGAGAACCACTTCCGCCCCTGAAAACGTTGAACTAAATCCTCCACTGCTTCAGTTCTCAGCTGGTCGCTTTCGACCCTAGTATTTAACATTCTGCCGTCTATGCATAGTCTCACTGAATTGTCTTTCTTGGCTACTACAACTAATGGATTTAAACAATGGCTAGCTGAAGGCTCAATTATGTCGTTTTCCAACATTAATTCTATCTGTTCTTCGACGACTTTCATATATTTAGTTGCGACAGGATACCTAGGCCCTACGAAACTACTTGTGTCTTTAACGACAAAACTATGCTCATATAAGGTGTTGCTCCGGGTTTTGTGCTGAAAATTTCCTTATATTTTATTAATACCTCATGTAACTGATGACCTTGCACCTCATCCAGCTTACATTGTGACAATGCATCATGGATCTTACTCTTAAGTTCAGACTCCATTGCAACCTGACACACCTTAAAAACTTTGCTCTCACTAGCATCTCCGCGGTCTACCTCATTTACTTCAGGAAACTCATCACTCACAACCACGTTGCTTTCTTCCTCAAACATACACACTTTCATCTGTTTGTCAGTCTTAGACACCTTATACGTAACCTGAACTTCTTTATCCTGCCAAAATAAACATATCCTGCCAAAATGAAAATCTAATTTAACTTGATGTAATGATAACCATTCTGCACCAATAATCACCGGATATAATAAATTTGGAACTGCCAAACAGGGCTGAAATTTAACTAACTCACTAATGTTAATTGGAACTGCGACTTGCTTACATATTTTCTGAGACCTACTACCTACAGCTGTGACAATGAAAGTGGACTTAACTGGAATTATATCAACATGAATACCTTCTCTCATTACATCTTCCAAAAATCTTAAATTTATACAAGAGTTTTCGCTTCCACTGTCCAATAAAACATCAACTTCTTTACCCCACACATTAAGTTTAATTACTGGTGACATAATCTCATTCTCAATATTGTCTAAATTTCCACCATTTAGGTCATAAAGCAGTTCTTCTCTAACATCTATATTAAAATCTCCTAAATACTCAATATTCCTAGGACATTGAACTGCAATCACTTCGGGCTGTCTGTTGACCTCACTGCAACCCGTTATTCGTTTAAATTAGGCCTACCTGCCCCTGGTGTAGATTGTTGTTGTTGTTGACCTGTACGTCTGTCTGGCCTAGTACCTTCCCCTACTCTGTTCAAATTCTCGTTCCTCGTATTTGCTGTGCGTCCCCCATTGTCAAGTCGTCTTTCGTAATTCGCATTCCTGCCTTGTTCTCTTCCCCTCTCTCTCTCACCCTGCCCGAAATTATCTCCTCTACTTATTGGCTTGCGTTCGGTCCTACTATTTTCAAGAGAGTCAAAGTTTTCCAATAGCTTCTCGAACCCGTCAATAGTAGTAATATTCTGCATGAAGAATGCTTCTTTAATTATATCAGGAAAATGCCTTAATAATGTTTTAATTACCTGTGATTCAGTCTCTAAACCTTCTAAATTCTGGCATATAAGTACATGCGCTAAGAAATACTCTGTGTACGAAACACCATCTCTCCTTTGGTACTTTCCAAAAATAATGTTACATCTTTCTCTTTCTTGCACATTTTCATTCCAGTACTTGGCTATGAACTTCTCTTTAAATTTTCTAAAACTAGTCATCTGGTATTAATACACTCTGAACCATGACCTTGAATCCCTAACAAAAGATTTATCTAGCATCTCAAGTACTTGTTCCCATTGAACGATCCCCTCTTCTAAATCTTTAGCGAACTTCTTTTCTACTGTTTTTAAGAATTCCATTGGGTTATATGCCTTGCCTGTGAATACTGGCAAATCTGCCTCTTTAGTTAGAAATCTACTTAAATTTCTTATTTTTACATTACCGCTATTTGTTGCTATTTGCTTCTGACATCTCTGCAATTTCTCCTCCATTTTATCTGTTTTACTCGCTACTTCTTCACTGATACTGTTAAATTTACTGTTAACCTCTTCCCTAATTTCTTGATTATCGCTCTCTAGTTTATTTTCTAAATTACCTATTTTAGCAATATTATTATCACACTTGACCTTCATACTGTTGACTTCTCCTTCTAAGTCAACCCTAACCTTACTACATTTAATTTTCACTTCCTCGTCAATTTTGTCAACTCGCTCCGACACTTGTTGCATTCTGGCATCAACCTTAAGTGACCATGATTCCTCCACCTCAGTAATCCTGTTTTCTAACTTATTGTGAAATTCCCGGCCTACTTCTTTAATTTGTCTATTGAAGTTCTCTGTAGCTTCGTCAAACTTCTTACCTTGTTCATCTAGCTTCTTACTATGCTCAGTGAACTTAAGATCTATTGATTTCTCTAATTGATCACTACGCACGTCAAATTTCTTACTTTGTTCCTCTTGCTTCTTACTCTGATCAGCTAGCTTCTTACTCTGTTCCTCTAACTTAATACCTATGTTTCTGTTCTGTTCCTCCTGCTTCTTACTCTGTTCAGCTAGCTTCTTACTCTGTTCCTCTAACTTAATACCTATGTTTCAGTTCTGTTTCTCCTGCTTCTTACTCTGTTCTGTTATCAGCATCGTCAGGTTTCGAAGCCAGGAAGGATTCTCCCCCTCATTACTCTGGATGTTTGTAGCCCCGTTTTGTTTATTTTCCTCAGTTTCCTGATTTTCGCTTACTTTTGACATCTCATCATTGGTACCCTGCACATCTAATTTCGACATTTTAACTGATCTTATAATACTATGGTTTCTCAAATTTATGTTCCCCAAATTATCCCTGTTACTCATTACCCAAAAAAACAACTCATCAAAAGAACACTACTAATTTATAACCGTAGTTCCCTAACTTGATATATGCCTCTTTATTGAAAAACTCGGAATGAATGCAAAGAGTACTCGTTTATATCGTACATGAAAACAACTTTAAACTTTAACATACTTGAAATAAACTGGATTTATACATAATATCCATTCACTACAGTACGATATTTCGTAGCCCCACATTGGTTGTGCCATTTGTAACGGCTACCTTTGTCGTTGGATATCGCTCTACAAGTTGGGCGATCATTTATAACGTTTCTACAGATATTACACTCAAGACTCCTTAAAACCACCTCATCGTTCTTATTTAGCATTGGCCTGTCTAGACAGACGACATACACTTTATTAATTTAGATTTACTGGGCGCCAGTTATCGTAGAGATAACACATTAAAATTTTATTTAGCCACGGCCGCTCCCTTCCTTGAGCCAAGATCTATCATCGGAGCGTAGGGCAATAAACTTGCTCCATGAGATACTCTTTGCATTCCAACTATCCTATATATTCAACTCCCAATGAACAAGACATTTTAACTAATACGGGTTTATTTACAACAAAATTATTAATAACATTTGATCTGAGGTTTCGAGCTGTGTACAATATGTGCATTAATATTCCCTAATTGCTAGGCAATATTGACTGTCTTCTCGCTAGCACTGATCTTCTGTGTTGATAATAACTCGGTCCACATACCTGGTGCCTTGTGGTTCAAAGTCCATCTCATTGGTCTGCTTGTAGGCTAATTTGAGATCTTACGCCAACACGCGTTTATTGACCTTTGAAAACATATGTTTTCACTTTGCTAACTGTACTTTGTCTAGTTGTTGTGGTTGTTGTTGTTGCTGCTGCTTCTTGTTTCTGAGTTTGATCACCATGGTAAGCAAATTTGAACAAACCAGGCTAATTGAATTCACTAAGTCCCATCTTACTGAGGGACTGACAGAGTCTACGACTCACAAAGTCAATGAGTGAGTGCGTGATCGAATAAGTGAATGACAGAATAGAATCTATAGAATTGAATAGCCAGTGCTGAAGTCGCGCTGGGCTTTTATACACTCTGAATGGTCCCGATGTTTCGCGGCATAGATTTGCCCGCGACCCATCAGACCAATTATAGCAAAGCATTTCTCAGTCCTCAAGCGACGCTGAAACTTCTCCGAGCGGGAATACAGGCCCGCGTACTTCAAATATTCCACTCAGAACCCGCTATTCCTCTCGTTGCCCTTGTCTCCAGTCAGCGTGGCTTCGTTCCAGAAATACATTTTCTTGCAATATGTTGCTTCACCGTCCGTAACTTCTTCCAACCATGCCCGTCCTGTCATTACAATTTAACTAATAAAACAGCCCTAGACCTCTATAAAAAACCCTGTTTCTTAATCTAAGCACTTGACAATATTATATATGACTATGGTAATGACGTGAATATGGTATGGCCCCTCCCTTGATATTAATGGGTGAATAAAACGATATAACTTTGATATTTCAATAATAATAATAATAATAATAATTACACAATGACTTTAAAAATAATAATAATAATAATAATAATTTGTACCGTAATCAAGATTACGTTACACTCGTGATTTAACTCTTAGAGCGCAGTGAAATGTGGTACAGTAAATGATTTTGCAGATTGTAATGCACTGCCATCTAATTTAATTCAATTGTTTACATAACCTCAAGATGGCGGCTGTGCGAAATTTTAAAATTAAGTTTTTATTTCTTGTGTCGTAATCATGCGATCGAAGTGAAAGTTTGAATAATGAACCTAGGCAATAATTGTCCTTGAATGGTACATAACTCTATGGCCTATACATATAACAATCCTAAATGGCGAGCTTCCGAAATATTTAGACGGTTCTCAATATCTATGAATCTTTTACAGCAACCAAACTGAAAATATTTATGTTCATAGAGACTATGAACATATGTTCACCTATAGGACTTTCAGTAACCTGGTGAGCACAAATCCAACATGGCGGCGACGCGAAGTATAAATATTTAAATGGACGTTTCTCGCGAATTAACTATCCGAGTGCCGTGAAACGTTGCACGTTAAATGCTTATATAAATGTTGATCCACTGGCATCTAGTTTATTTCAATTGTTTGCATAATCACAAGATGGCTGGTGTGCGTAATTTTAAAATCTCGTTTTTACTTCTTCTGTTCTAATCATGCGATTGAAGTTTGAATACCACACGTACACAAAAATCTTAATGTAATAGTACAAAAATAAAAATCCAACCTGGCGACCATCTGAAATATTTAGACGGTTCTCAATATCTACGAATCTGTTACAGCAATTAAACTGAAATTTTGTATGTTGATAGAGGCAATTAACATGAGCAGGATATATGAAAATAGGCTGTATAGTTCTTCACGGAACTACTTGTTGTTTCTGAAATACCAATTTCCATCAGGTCTTTCTCACATTCTTTGAACCATTTAGTTGCCTTTGGCTTTGTGAAATTCCAGATCTTCTTAGTCAGTCGGTCATCAGTAAGGCCCGGATAGTTATGTGTTTAAATATTTTTTATTTAATTAAATATTTTCTATTTATTTACATATTTTTACCGTTTCTATAAATAAAGACATATTTTGGCGTGTTTATTCATAAGCACATATTTCCTATATTTGGTGGTATGTTGTACTTCTTGGATGACTGCTGCCCACATTTTCGACCCTATGAAATTCCAGTAATTGGCTTCTCTATTTCGTCAGTCTCCATACTGTAATAGTATTTCAAGACAGGGATTTCCCGGTTATTAAGTACAGCAGGGGGCTGGAGTTAACAAGCTCATTAAGCCTACACTAGTCCTTATCTAGACGGGAAATTTTTGTTGAAATCACAGTGGTCTGCGAAGCTTGGGAGTATACTGACAGTGGCGTTCTCGTTTCAACGAATACGATGAGTCCCAAAAGTGCGAAATGTGTTACTTTGAATCGTTTAGTGCGAGAGTTCGGAGACGTTTTTAGAACTGATAGAACTGTTTTATTTTGCAACATTTGTGAGAAACCCATAGCGGCAGACATGCGTTCACAAGTTAGGCATGTTAGGATAGCGAAACATGTCAAATGTACATCATTAAAGAAGTCGACACAACGTTTGCTTCCCGAAATGCAGGATGTGAGATCTGGTCCAGCAAACTGCCAGTTCTCACGAGACATTTGTCATGCATTTCTTGCGGCTGATATACCACTGAACAAACTGCAGAATCCAGTGCTACGTGGCACGTTAGAAAAGTACGTCAAAATTCCTCTCCCTTACGAGTCAACACTGCGTAAAAACTATTTACCTGAACTTTACTCTGAGGCAGTGCACAGAATTCGTAGTGAAATTGGCGACAAAGCTGTGTGGATTACAGTGGACGAGACTACCGACGATACTGGCCGTTACGTAGCCCACATCATAGTTGGTGAAATACGTACAACTATTTTTAGAGTAACTGGGGGACATAAATATGGTACAAATTTAAGAACATATTTTGGAAACTTTATCACATATTTTCCCACTTTTAAGCACATAAATAAATACATATTTCTGAAATGTTAAGCACATAACTAACTATCCGGGCCCTACTCATCAGTTACACGGAAGTTTTTTTTAGAGTATGGCTTTTAGTGCCGGGGGTGTCCGAGGACATGTTCGGCTCGCCAGAGTTTGTAGCTGCTTCTATGTGGACACCCATGGGGTGAGCTACAAGTACCGTCGCGTGTGGAGTGTTATCTGGGGAGGAAAGTGTGATTGTAAGGACGAGGAATTGGAAGGTAGCGGTTGTGGCCTATAGTTAGGGACCAACCCCGGCATTTGCCTGGAAGGTAGATGGGAAACCACAGAAGACCATCTTCAAGGTTACCGGCGGGAGGATTCGAACCTCCTCGCCTCCCGGATGTGAGCGACTGCCTACAACACGCCGTAATGACCACGGTTAACTCACCCGGTATACGGAAGATGAGCCCGTAGAACAGCAATCTTTTCTTTCAGATGGACGACGCTATTGGTTCTATCTTGGTGTATATTTTTTCATCGGATCTCAATCGTGCCTGCCATCAGCCCATCTGTTACCTAAAATCTTCTGTAATATCCGTCGTTCTCGTCAATTATTTATCGATTCGTCCTTGTCTAGACAAAGTCAAAGTCTCCAAAGCCTATAGCTCTTCCGCTTTAAGTACCGTGTTATAGTGCCTAAGCTATACTCAACGCCTTCTTATTATAGACGTTTTGCGTTAGATGGAACTCACGGTCTATTTTCCATATCCTGTCATTGATGGCTTATTATTATTATTTATTTATTCATTTATTTATTATTCGCTAATAGGCCAATGAGGGGCCACGATAAGTTCCACTATTCATTCTGGCGTTTATTCAATTTAAGATTGATCCGGTAGGTTTTCCTTAGCTTGCTGTGTCGAGCACGGCGTTCATCCGACTACTTTGCACCGGTTGTCCATTTCTTATCTCGGAAAGTCCCAAAAGTCACGATGCTTGTTCGGAAAAAGTCTCGTTTGTGCGTGTCATCTGGTCGTAGGCCCATTTCTTGGAGATCTTTCTTGACGTTAACGTACCAGGGAACTGCTGTTTTTGGTTTTGAGTCAAAATTGTTAAATATACGCTTTGTCCATCTAGAGTCGTCCATCCGTCGCAAGTGACCGTAGAAGCGAACCCTGCGTTTGCGCATTGTGTCTGCGATCTTTTCTAACTTAGAATAGATTTCTTTCCTGGATTTTCTTACGTAGATCCTATTTTTGTAGTTTGTACCAAGTATGTTGTGGAGAAATCCCTCCCTATATTATTCTACTAAGGTCCCATTCCAGTTTTGTACCGAAAATAAGGTCCCATTAACACCAACCTACACATATGGGGTACCTACAGGTTCACCATAACCCAATGCGTAAGAGAAACGCACTCACTTACTCTTTAAATGCCTCACAATTAAATAAATACCTTAAAACATGTATATTTACAATGAAATAATGAAAGAATGCAACACGGTAACCATGGTAACAGAATCTCACAGGTCCACTATTTCTGTAAGTCGCAATGCAATTCAAATTATTACATTACTGTGAAAGTTTCCAGACGGTTATAAGGTTATCACTGAACCAAATTAAGCTGTAAAATTCATCAATACATACAGTATAATGCGCTTAAGGGGTTCAAGGGTCAATCTAGAATTTTTCCCCTCAATTTTCACGTGTGAGTGTGGTACGAAAGGTCTTTTTCACCCGACTATAAAGGGTCTCCGAAAACCACATTTAAAGGCCCTTAAATTAACAGTGTCTGTGATTTTCCCAGAAAACTAACTTCGCTTTGAAATACCTATGAAGGAATGACAAACCCCTAACCACTGCACCAGTAGCTGAATTGATAAAGTCTGATTATTCATACCAAGGATAAATCAGTCATAGCATTCATGATTGAGATTTTGCTAAATGTACTCTTTACAACTAGAATATTCGCGGGCGAAGCCGCGACGGGTAATGTTAGTTATTATTATTATTATTATTATTATTATTATTATTATTATTATTATTTACGTCGTTATGCCCATATAAGGAGCGCGATTGAACCTATCTTGCAGATCGTGCTTTCTTGTCTTCCCAAACTCTCTTCATCTTCTCGCTAAGGCTTTTTTTTTGTACTCCTCCGTTCAGGTTCTGTTGGATGTAATGTTTGGGTGGTCTGAAAATTGATGATTGTCAACTGTAGTTGCCTGCATTTAGACCTGCCCAGTACCAAATCACTTCAGATGTCTAATTCCTGAAGGTCTTTTTCAACTTCAAGCAGCCAGTTGCTCTTAGCTTTCATTGAGCGAGTAAGATTTAGGGTGTCTTCCTGATTGCGGTCATTCCAGATTCCGTTCACCTCATTAGTAGTCCAGGTTGCGGTCACTTTCATTTTAAGGAAGAACTATGAACATTCCAGCGTCCAGATTGCGATCACCCCTCTTGCCAATGTTATTTACTTTTACAAGACGAATTTCTCGAGGTAATGAAAAGAAAGTTTCTCACGATATACAGTACCTATTATAAAAATAGATATCTCGCGCCTCGAATGGGAGAGGAGGGGTAGAAATTAAAAATTATACCCTGTTAAGTATTGTTACGGCTGTGAGTTTGTGTCATCACTCGCCGCATGAGTCACAACTGCCCCAGGGCTGGGCTGTGGCCTGCCTCCTGTATTGCGTGTGCCTTATGCAACAGGGCTACTAGGACAAAGGGGTAGTCCAGAATATTCGTGACTGAACCAGCGATGGAAACCTCGAGAAGCCGTGAACCCTGGATGGATCTAGAAGCATTTATTGAGTCACCGGCCTGCTATATAAGTGCGACCTGTCTAGCAGTTGTTGTTGTTGTTGTGTTTTACGAGCTAGTGCGAGCGATTATCTTGTGCGACAGAAGTGTGGTGACGAAGTGCTGTGCGAGTTACGAAATCCAGTGACATTGTTTCTCCGGCTTGTGGACAGCGAAATAGCCTGCAGCAAGTGATCGTAAGTAATTGTGGTCGGTGAACATAAAGGAGAGGAGCAGGTAGTTTCTGTCAAGGCCACCGTACTCATTAGGACGGATTAACTTCTGTGATCTGTTGACAAGTGGAAGGGCCAAGAGCGCTCAAGGAAGAGACTTGAGGAAACTGGAGTAAGGCTCCTAATTGCTTGTATTTGCTGATTAGTGAAATTTTCTGTCCACAATAAAGTTAATTATTTCTGTAAGCAGTAATTGGTGTTGTGCTTTGTACCCCCACCGTAATCCAGTTAACAAAAGTGCCACTAGGGGGTGGCACGTAACAGTATAAAATTTCCCGTTACAACAATTTTATTGAAAGTGAAGGTCGTTGATTCCGATCCTAAAAAGTTTCTATTCTTAAGACTGAAAATGTTATAATCATTGCTTTACGAGGTGCTGTCAGATTGGGAGGGGACTTGTTTTTTTTAAGCGAAAATGGGGTGTGCTCAGCTGAACACTGAACTGTATTCTTTGGTTAGGTAGAGAAATATCAGTTTCCCCGTGTTATCCACAAAACTTACGGAATTTATGAGTCAGTCGGGAAGAACCAAGGACCGGTCTCTCAAGAAAAGTGATCGCAATCTGGACGCTGGAATGTTTATAGTTCTTCCCGAAAATGAAAGTGACCGCAATCTGGACTGATAATGAGGTGAACGCAATCTGGAATGACCGCAATCAGGACACAACCAGATTTAGAATTCTTTTAGTCAGCCCGTAGTCACTCATTCTGAGAATATGCCCATATTATTTCAAATGTATCTTCCTGAATGTGTCCGAGATTATTATTCTTATTATCTTTATTTCCTCATGGATACGGTGAGTCTCAACATACGACATATGGACTTATTTTTCTTAGGTACAACCATGAAAGGGTCATTTTACAATAAAAGTTTAACAAATTTTAAATAATCAATTTTACAATCAAGTGCCTTATAATTATTACAGGGATAATTAATTCCGTGAAGAACTAAAGCCTATTTTCATATATCCTAATTATGTTAATTCCCTCTATTAACATACAACATTTCAGTTTGATTGCTGTAATAGATTCGTAGATATTGAGAACCGTCTAAATACTTCGGATGGTCACCATGTTGGATTTTTATATGTATAGGCCATAAAATTATAAACCATTAAATGAATATTGTTGCGTTGGTTCATTATTCAAACTTTCACTTTGATCGCATGATTACAACACAAGAAAAGAAAACTTAATTTTGAAATTTCGCACAGCCGCCATTTTTTAGGCTATGTAAATAATTGAACTAAATTAGATGCCAGTGCATTGAAATGGGTATGAACATTTACTGTGCCATATTTTACTGCGCACAGATGGTAAAATCGCGAGAAACGTCTATTAAAATGTTTCAACTTCGCTTGGCCACCATGTTCGTTTTGTTCTTTACTGGTTTTTGAAAGTTATCACCGAGCAAACTTTCAGGGTGATATCAGTAATAGGTTCGGAGATAGAGAATGCTGGTGAAATATTTTACACAGCCGCCATCTTGAGGTTATATAAAGAATTGAACTAAATTAGATGCCAGTGCATTACAATATGTAGGTTGATGTAACAAGTTTCATTGCGTTTGGATGGTTAAATCGCGAGACAAGTCTATTTAAAAGTTTCAACTTCGCTTGGCCGCCATGTTGGTTTTGTAGTTGACAGGGTTTTGAAAATATCATAGGTGAACCTCTAGTGGTGCCCTTTATCATCGTATCAGCCATATTTTGTAAATATTGGGCAGAATGCGAGAATTTTGACGTGTATCGAGATCTTTACTAGACCTATTTAGGTCAAGTAAAGATCGCGATACATATCTCGTTTCCAAGGGTTATTATAAATTCCAATTTGTATGTATGTTTTTCCCACCCAGAACCTCCTATTCTCCGGCAGTTTCCCGTAAGCTTGCTAAATAAACATTGTGTCATTCATGATGTCGTCGATGGCGTCGTCAATGCCGCCATTTTGTTTTTAGGGGAATTTTATACGGAAATGTTTCGCGATCTATACTAGTCCCAAAATACACACATCAAAAAAAGTTTTGCATCACCTCGGTTCCAAGAGTTCCGGAACCGTTAAATACAAAGGGAATAGAGATCAACACAAACAACATTTCAGCTCGTTTTATTGCTCATGAGACCCACACATTGCATGTTGTACCATCATACAGCTAGACTTTCAGCATTTGTGGTCCAGATTGCAGTACACACCACTACCTCTAATACCCAGTAGCACGTCCTCTTGCATTGATGCATGCCTGTATTCGCCGTGGCATACTATCCACAAGTTCATCAAGACACTGTTGGTCCAAATTGTCCCACTCCTCAACGACAATTCGGCGTAAATCTCTCAGAGTGGTTGGTGGGTCAAGACGTCCATAAACAGCCCTTTTCAACATATCCCAGGCATGTTCGATAGGGTTCATGTCTGGCGAACATGCTGGCCACTGTAGTCGAGCGATGTCGTTATCTTGAAGGAACGCATTCACAAGATGTGCACGATGAGGTCGAGAATTGTCGTCCATGAAGACAAATGCCTCTCCAATATTCTGCCGATATGGTTGCACTATGGGTCGGAGGATGTCATTCAGGTATCGTAAAGCCGTTTCGGAGCCTTCCATGACCACCAGTGGCGTACGTCGGCCCCACATAATGCCACCCCAAAACATCAGGGAACCACCACCTTGCTGCACTCGCTGGACAGTGTGTCTAAGACGTTCAGCCTGACCAGGGTGCCTCCAAACACGTCTCCGACGATTGTCTGGTTGAAGGCATATGCGACACTCATCGGTGAAGAGAACGTGATGCCAATTCCGTGGGGTCCATTCAGCATGTTGTTGGGCCCATCTGTACCGCGCTGCATGGTGTCGGGGTTGCAAAGCTGGACCTCGCCATGGACGTCGGGAGTGAAGTTGCGCATCATGCAGCCTATTGCGCACAGTTTGAGTTGAAACACGACGTCCTGTGGCTGAACGAAACGCATTATTCAACATGGTGGCATTGCTGTCAGGGTTCCTCCGAGCGGCAATCCGTAAGTAGCGGTCATCCACTACAGTAGTAGCCCTTGGGCGGCCTGAGCGAGGCCTGTCATCGACAGTTCCTGTATCTCTGTACCTCCTCCATGTCCGAACAACATCGCTTTGGTTCACTCTGAGACGCCTGGAAACTTCCCTTGTTGAGAGCCCTTCTTGACACAAAGTAACAATGCGGACGCGATCGAACTGCGGTATTGACCTTCTAGGCATGGTAGAACTACAGACAACATGAGCAGCGTACCTTCGTCCTGGTGGAATGACTGGAACTGATCGGCTGTCGTACCCCCTCCGTCTAATAGGCCCTGCTCATGCATGGTTGTTTACATCTTTGAGCAGTTTTAGTGACATCTATGAACAGTCAAAGGGACTGTATCTTGGATACAATATACACAGTCAACGTCTATATGCCAGAGATCTGGGAACCGAGGTGATGCAAAACTTTTTTTGATGTGTGTATAAGACACTATTAGAAGAACACGATTGAAATTTTAAAGACATATTCTAAGAATGGACTTACTAAAAGGATATTGATTCACGACTCCCTACTAAAAGTCAAAAACAACTGAATAATCGAAATTGAAATTGAAATTGAAATGAACGTAACAGACGAAATTTTAAGGGGCAGTTCCTATGCTGTGGCAAACGACGTAAATGACATGCAATAGTAATGAAAATCTTGTTTTTAGCCTATTCTCATTTAATGAAAAAATAGGCTTATGAGATCACCTTTTGTCCATGTGTGCGTATGTGAGTGTGTGGGTGGGTGTGTATCCCCCCTAATAACTTCTAAATGGCTGGAGCGATTTCAATGAAACTCGGTGAGGTCATACAACTACTTTACGTATATACGTAGGTCTAGTAAAGATGAGGATACATATTTTATGAATATCAGCTAGAATGCCAAAATTTGGTTTTGTATTGGGACATTTACCAGACCTCTATAGATCAAGTAATAATGGGGATACATATTTCATAAATATAACGGACAATACGAAAATGTGGATGTTAGTATAATTGGCATTAATATATTATGGTTAAAACTTATTTCGTCAGAACTAACATCAAACCAAAGGATGTGTTGAGCTCTATTATAGGATGTCACCAAAAAACAAGAAGTTCCGTGACGAACTAAAGAGCCTACTTTTCTTAAAATTTAAGATTCATTCCAATGATTAATCTATATGAATCTATCTAGAATAATGGCGAAATTATGTTGTTAATATCGAAATTTCTAATTAGTTCGAAATACTGTATACCTGGCATAATCTAGCCTAATGGAGAACTACAGTTTGCAGCCCTGGTGACTGAATATATTCTTAGTTCCAGCTCTTAAAGTACAGAATACAAAATTTGGTTGAAGTCCAATGAATAGCATGGACGTTACATGCAGTTAAACATTGGATCTAACAGCATGCGTAAAATCATGTTGGCAACAATGCCATGCATGTAATGGTCAGAAATAATCTGTAATAATATGATCTATTGTTGTGCCAATTTTGAATGAAATCCATTAGTTAGTATAGAAGTTACATGCATTTTAAAATTGGACCTATCAGCAGGCTTAGAATCATGTTGGCAGCACTGGCGTAGGCCTATATTAGTTACTCCAAATTAATCTAGAATGCCAGGTACTATACGTGTGAAAAGTTTAGAGCTATTGGCTTGCATACTTCCTGATATATAGACATTAGGGTAACAAAAATAGAGACAGTATTTATTAACAGTTGGCAGCCCTGGGTACTCTTAAGAATCGGCATATTCATATATGTTATGGTACACATAGCACACACGAAATTGGGTTGAAATCCAAATGATAGTATGGAAGTTACATGTATTTAAAGTTGGACCTCTCAGCAGGCTTAGACTCATGTTGGTAGCACTGACTATATAAGTTACTCCAAATTAATATAGAATGTCAGGTACTATACGTGTGCATAGTTTAAAGCTGTCGGCTTGCATACTTTCTGATATATTGGTATTTGGATTTTTAAAAATGAGAGCATTTATTAACAGTTGGCAGCCCAGGTAGCTCTTACGAATAAGCTCAGTCATATCTGTGTATGTACACATAGCACACACGAAATTTGGTTGAAATCCAATTGATAGTGTAGAAGTTATATGCATTTAAAATTTGGACCTATCAGCAGGCTTATGATCATTTTGGCAACACTGCCATGTATGGCCTCCTGGAAATTAAACTGCAATATTATTATCTATTCGTGTGCCAATTTTCAAATAGCTCCCATTCATACCTTCCAAGATATCCAACATGGAGCTGAAATTTCAATTGCGATTTTTTAGCAGTTGGTAGCACTGACATAATTTTCAAATATGGCCGTGTGATATTCTGGTATAGATCTTTACTCCTACCAAATTTTGTTTCGATTGCTCCAGCCGTTTAGGAGTTGATAGGGGGGGGGGGACGACACACACAGCCAGACAGACAGACAGACAGACACACATTTGCCCGATCTCATAAGTCTACTTTTTCATCATTTTTGCAAAATGTCGGGTCCCCTTGGCCGTTAATCTTGGTTTTCGTGACCGGGGCACTAACTCACTGTCAGACAGCTACTCAATTGTCTTCACGAGGCTGAGTGTACCCTGTTCCAGCCCCTACGTTAGTTTCCAAAATCCCTGATGGAGCCGGGAATTGAACCCGGGGCCTCCGGGTGAGAGGCAGATACGCTACCCCAACACCACGGGGCCGGCGCTATTATCTGTCACGAGACTAAACTAATTAACAACTGTAAGTTATTGACGTTTGGATTTCTTCTTCTTCTACTTCTTCTTCTGCACAGTTCTGGAGGAAATGTACGGATTTGAAGCCATTCTTTCAGTGTTGCCTATACAAAATTGTCATTTGTGGCTCTTCAGTCGGTCAACACGATAGTCACCAACGAAAGGGCGGGGTACAAGATATAAATATGTAAATACACTCCTGGAAATTGTCACAATTAAATGGAGCAATTTCGGATTACACGTTTCGACCCTCAAGTGGTCATGATCAGATCTTGATCACTGAGTTGAGGTAAAAATTTACACTAAAAATAATTACGCTAATACTGTATTGTAGTAGCACGTGTCTTTGGTGTATTATTTACGATTCGCAATTGAATCTGGTTATAAATTAGTTTTGTTTTGTCTTAACGGTTTTATGAATTACATAAGTAAAAAGAAGTTCCGTGACGAACTAAAGAGCCTACTTTTCTTAAAATTTAAGATTCATGCCAATGATTAATCTATATGGATCTATCTAGAATAATGAAGAAATTAAGTTGGTATTATCGAAATGTCTAAGTTCGAAATACTGTATACCTGGCATAATCTAGCCTAATGGAGAACTACAGTTTGCAGCCCTGGTGACTGAATGTATTCTTAGTTCCATCTCTTGAGGTACAGAATACAAAATTTGGTTGAAGTCCAATGGATAGCATGGACGTTACATGCAGTTAAACATTGGATCTAACAGCGCATGTAAAATCATGTTGGCAACAATGACATACATGTATTGGTCAGAAATAATCTGAAATAATATGATCTATTGTTGTGTCAATTTTGAATGAAATCCATTAGTTAGTATAGAAGTTACATGCAATTTAAAATTGGACCTATCAGCAGGCTTAGAATCATATTGGCAGCACTGACGTATTATTAGTTACTCCAAATTAATCTAGAATGCCAGGTACTATACGTGTGCAAATTTTAGAGCTATTGGCTTGCATACTTTCTGATATATTGATATTAGAGTAACAACGATAGAGACAGCATTTATTAACAGTTGGCAGGCCTGGTTGCTCTTAGGAATACGCATAGTCATATCTGTTATAGTACACATAGCACATACGAAATTTGGTCGAAATCCAAATGATAGTATAGAAGTTACATGTATTTAAATTTGGACCTCTCAGCAGGCTTAGAATCATGTTGGTAGCACTGACGTATATAAGTTACTCCAATTTAATATAGAATGTCAGGTACTGTATGTGTGCACAGTTTAAAGCTGTCGGCTTGCATACTTTTTGATATATGGGTATTTGGATAAAAAACATTGAGAGCACTTATTCACAGTTGGCAGCCCTGGTGGCTCTTAAGAATACGCTCAGTCATATCTGTTTATATACACATAGCACATACGAAATTTGGTTGAAATCAAATTGATAGTGTAGAAGTTATATGCATTTAAAATTTGGACCTATCAGCAGGCTTATAATCATTTTGGCAACACTGCCATGTATGGCCTGGAAATTAAACTGCAATAGTATTATCTATACGTGTGCCAATTTTGAAATAGCTCCCATTCATACCTTCCAAGATATCCAACATGGAGCTCAAATTTCAATTGCGATTTTTCAGCACTTGGTAGCACTGACATCATTTTCAAATATGGCCGTGAGATATTCAGGTATAGATATTTACTCCTACCAAATATTGTTTCGATTGCTGCAGCCGTTTAGGAGTTGATAGGGGGGGGGGCACACACAGCCAGCCAGCCAGCCAGCCAGACAGACACACATTTGCCCGATCTCATAAGTCTACTTTTTCCTCATTTTTGCAAAATATGAAAAGTAGGCTAAAAATGTATATACACGTGTGTACAATTTAGAAAACACAATAAACAAACTAGAAATCAGCTTGCACTGTACACTTCTATTTGTAATGGTTACTTACTCAGTCGGGTGCCGTCGCACGGGTGTTGACTTATCGCTTGGCTAGTCATTAGCCTACTGATGAGTTGAGCATCCGGGTTTCGTTAGGTATGCATGACGTCATGTGCGATATATGTTATCGGAAGTAATAACTGAGGCTGGAAATAGTTATCGTTGCGACTGAACTGACCAACTGAGGTTAGAATGACTTTCGAAAAAGTGTATGTTATGGATTCTTGGAACTGTTTTTATTAATATCGCAGGCCATCTACGCCGTCTGCCACAGCATAGGAACAGTCCCCTGGTTAAATGCGGTTATTTATTTGTTGAGAGTTACTTTTCCCTGGCCCGTGTCCTGTTGCTCCACAGTTTAGGGCACGAGCCGGGAAAAGGTGTTGATAAGGTGGACAAATATATAAATTTATAAGATTAATAAAAGACGCCAATACTGATCAACATGACAAGATTCACAGCTAGCCACTATTTGTTTTACTGAGGAATTATATGTTCAATGAACACAAAGAAAGAGCATACACTTTCAGTTGTATTTTATATTTAAAATGTATCCAAATATTGTTATACAGAGTCTTTATATTTGCTTGGCAAGGACATTCTCGCTCACGCGCTCCGCCAGTGACGGCTCAGTTACCGGCAGCTACGCGCGCATATGTACGGAAGAATACGGTGCTTAAAATCAGTACCAAGCATTTTTACTCACCATGCTTACAGTAGATGCTGAAAATGTTCCCCATCCGCTGCCAAACATAACCGGCATCTCCTTATGAAGTTTCCGGTTACTCCGGTAATTTAGCTTCAGTAAGGAATTAACGACCTTTACGTCTATTTTTATCGTTTACTGAACCTGTATGTTTGAATCTCTTAGCCAGTTGTTTTATTGTGATTGTGTAGGGCTGTGATGCCTTATGTGAAATATTCGTTACGTGAACGTGTATATCTGCACAATACGTACTGCTCGGGTTCAAGCTTTGTGAACCTGAAAGGGATGAGGATCGCGGACTATGAGGAATGGTGGTGACGAGTGATGAGGGTTCCGGTCCGTGCGTAGTAACAGAACCAAATACATTGGTCGATGACCCACTCGCTCATTCGCAACACCACAGTGGTTTGAGCATTGTCCCTATGTTAGCAGTGTTAGAATAGACATGTATTCCAGATGACACAGCGGGCTGTTGACAGGCCCTTCTCTTCCCGCCTGTCACTTCATCTCACCCCGCAAGTTCACAGAGCTTGGACCCGAGCAGTACATAAAGTGCAGGAAATCGTGCGCTAGAACAAAACAAAAGTTTCGAGTGAAATTTCCAGGGAGACCTATTCCTATAAATCGGACAATAAAACAACTGGCTAATTTGAGATTTAAACATACAGGTTCAGTAAACAATAAAAATAGACGTAAATGTCGTTATTTCCTTACTGAAGCTAAATTAACCGGAGTAACCGGAAACTTCATAAATAGATGCCGATTATGTTTGACAATGGATGGGGAACATTTTCAGCATCTACTGTAAGCATGGTGAGTATAAATGCATGATACTGATTTTAAGCACCGTATTGCTCCGAACATATGCGCGCGCGGCAGCCGGCAACTGAGCCGTCAATGGCGGAGCACGTGAGCGAGAATTTCCTAGCCAAGCAAATATAAAGACCCTGTACTGCGCCCCAAATAACGACGAAAAATAAAATTCAAGAAAACTTGATGTGATTGGCAGGAGTCACCCGTGGCGAGTATGAACACATGGCTCGTTGTGTATCCGTGTTGTCTGTGTTCCAGGGCGAAGGGCAATCAGCTCTTCATATCGCAGCAGCGGAGGGCGACGAGGCTCTAGTCAAGTACTTCTATGGCGTCCGAGCTAGTGCTTCCATTACAGACAACCAAGGTAAGATATCTCGCTACAACTATCATATTAAAACTCGGCAAATTTTGTAGGTGTTTGCCGTGTCTTTTGTGAGGTTTCCCCTAGATGCACCAAGTCAGGCTCGTCAGCGGGCTCTTGGTGACCATGCCCGGACCACCGTGGGGGTAGGGAACCAAGCACTACGCCCCCTTATTTGAAGCGCATTTATGCTTCTTTACTGCGAGAACTGCGAACTTTTCTCCTCCCTATAGAGGTTTCTTTACTGTGAGAGCTGAGAGCTCTTACAGCTTTTCTCCTCCCTGTAGAGGCTTCTTTACTGCGAGAGCTGAGAGCTCTTACAGCTTTTCTCCTCCCTGTAGAGGCTTCTTTACTGCGAGAGCTGAGAGATCTGAACTCTCACAGCATTTCTCGTCCCTGTAGAGGCTTCTTTACTGCGAGAGCTGAGAGCTCTTACAGCTTTCCTCCTCCCTGTAGAGGCTTCTTTACTGCGAGAGCTGAGAGCTCTGAACTCTCGCAGCTTTTCTCGTCCCTGTAGAGGCTTCTTTACTGCGAGAGCTCAGAGCTCTTGCAGCTCTTCTCCTCCCTATAGATGCTTCTTCACTGCGAGAGCTGAGAGCTCTTATAGATTTTCTCCTCCCTATAGGGGCTTCTTTACTGTGAGAGCTGAGAGCACTTACAGATTTTCTCCTCCCTATAGGGGCTTCTTTACTGGGAGAACTGAGAGCACTTACAGATTTTCTCCTCTCTAGAGGCTTCTTTACTGCGAGAGCTGAGAACTCTTACAGCTTTTCTCCTCCCTATAGGGGCTTCTTTACTGTGAGAGCTGAGAGCACTTACAGATTTTCTCCTCCCTATAGGGGCTTCTTTACTGTGAGAGCTGAGAGCACTTACAGATTTTCTCCTCCCTATAGGGGCTTCTTTACTGGGAGAACTGAGAGCACTAACAGATTTTCCCCTCCCTATAGAGGCTTCTTTACTGGGAGAACTGAGAGCACTAACAGATTTGCTCCTCCCTATAGGGGCTTCTTTACTGTGTGAGCTGAGAGCGCTTACAGCTTTCCTCCTCCCTATAAAGGTTTCCCCAAAATAATAGGAGCAAAGATTGTAGATAAAGGAGATATGAACAGATTATAAAGTGAAAATGAATTTCACACTCTAATAAAATTACTAAATAGGGAATTGAGGAAGCTAGGTAAATTAGCGGAACTTCTTGATGTTATCAGGGGAATGTGGGATAGGAAGGCGACAGATGAGAAACACAACAAAGATGCAAGCAAAAAAAAAAGGTGAAGTGAAGACACTTTAGGTCTGTGGCAAAGAGATCTTCGTATTTGCACCGTCGATTACTTGTGCACAACACACGTTCTTGTCCACCTTCAATCCATCCGTATATGGAATTTCAGTCTGTTTTTAATTTTACTGGCACAGACAACAATTAATGTTAAAAGCTTAACTTTACAGTCAGAATATTTACAAATGTCAAAAAGTGACAACGACGATGTTCAATTGGAACACCTGCCAAATTTTAATCCTTGGAATGTGGTACTTTGTCTACAAAGATGCTTTGCTGAAAGTGATCGCTATGAAATCTGGTGGTCGCGAGCCATCGTGTGCTGCTTGGATTCAAGGTCAGCTTTACCTCTTCCCAACTTCTCGCTCATCCCGTAGCCCGGAATGGTTTCAGCGTTCAATATTGGCGTTCAAAATTGAAAGTGGCCCATGCGGTTTTCATTACGTCATTGTACAACTTTGAAGGAATATTGTGTACTAAATTTCAACCAGATTGGAATTTCACACCACAATCCGTTCCCATGTCAGTGTCCGCATCTTGGTCACATAGGCCTAATAATTGAACTATTTTCTCGTGTTCTTTAATTTTACTAGTATATAAGTTCTAACCGGCCACGGTGGCCGAGAGCATTAATGCAATAAAACGCGCCTCACTGGCATAGGTAGAGCATGGGTTCGAATCCCACCTTGGCTGTCCTAAAAATGGTTTTCGTGGTTTCCCATTTTCACCTCCAGTTAAAAGCTGGGACGATTCCTTTCAACTTCCTTCCCACTTCTATCCTTGACATTTCCTTAATTAGACCCAAGTTAGCGGTCGCCTGTCACCATCCCCAGTTGTATCTGCTGACAAAGTGTGTCCAGCTCCCAGACACCGCCCTTGCGACGGTAGAGGAATGATCCCTCGCAGAGTCCGTGGATAAAGCCGAGCTGGGAGTCTTCTTCATCTCGGTCGTAGTTAGATTTCGAACGTCGTGACTCTTCACGCAATTCTTTTAACAATTCCCCGCCATACGCCGCGGCCTTCTGCTGTGTGCATTAATTTCTGAAGTGGCAGATTAGTCTGACTCTTTATCTGGTCAACTTTACCCTGGATGATACACTCAATGCCATCTCGCCGGATGACACGGCCGAAATATTTCAACATTTATCTTTGAATGTTTAAGAGTAAGCGGACTTTAGGAGCAATCCTTAGCTCCTTCAGAATAGATTCATTTGTTCTTCTTGCTACCCACGATATTCGTAGCATTCTTCGATAACACGTCATCTCGAAGGCTTCGATTCTCCTACGGCATGCAGCATTTATGATCCAGGTCTCAGAGCCATACGTGACGATGTGTGTTTGAGTCTTCAGTCTTTTGACTGGTTTGATGCAGCCCTCCATGTCTCCCTGTCCTGAGCTAATCGTTTCACCTCTACATAGCTACCACACCCTACATCCGAGGCAATCTGTTTAACATATTCTAACCTTGGTCTTCCCCTACAGTTCTTATCCTCGACCCTTCCTTCCACAACTAAGCTTGCTATTCCGGGGTGTCTTAGTATGTGTCCTACCAACC
This sequence comes from Meconema thalassinum, assembly GCA_946902985.2. Taxonomy (NCBI): domain Eukaryota; kingdom Metazoa; phylum Arthropoda; class Insecta; order Orthoptera; family Tettigoniidae; genus Meconema; species Meconema thalassinum. Next base: position 97,790,420 of record OX336399.1, read on the forward strand.
TATCTCTTCTCTTCATTAGCACGGTGTGTGAGTGGTTAACGTGTCGGTATACTAACCCCAAGCTTGCTGGTTCGCTCCTGGCCGTGGTAAGTGATTTTTGAAAGGCGGAAAAAATTACGACACGCATGTCATACGATGTTGGCATTTCAAAGAACCTATTTGAATTCTGTAGGCCGTGTTCATAGTGGCAAAATTAATCTAGGGAGTTTCTGCCAACACAAAGTTCCTCATTTCTCTAGTAGAAAGCGCTATAGTGTTCAAGGAGCTTAGATATCTAACCTCCTTGACTTTCATAGTGCTTCAAGGAACAACGAAATTCTGCATGCAAGCTACCCTCTGGGGGTCAAATAACAAAGATTGCACCCGGCACCCGAGGCAATACGATATTATAATTATTATTATTATTATTATTATTATTAGCAGTCGCCAGAAACATCTCTCCTATCCCACTAGTCTTAATACCTCTTCGTTTGTAACCCTATCTACCCATCTGATCTTCATCATTCTCCTGTAATACCACATTTCAAACGCTTCAATTCTCCTCTTCTCTCCTGCACCAATAGTCCAAGTTTCACTTCCATAGAGCGCCACGCTCCAGACAAAGGCCTTCAAAAATGACTTCCTAATACCTAGGAAATACCAAAGCTGAGAATATAAGCAATCAAAAATATACATACAAGTTCTAAAATTTATCTGCAGAACATTGATGGCTTTCGTTAAAAGAGTTATCGGATGTTCAGAATTTTGAAATTGCTTTCAGATCTTGTTAGACCTAGGAAATGTTCACCCGTCTAAAATCACTCCACCAGTGAAAAGAAATCTCATCTCACTAACCTTGGAGCTATTACGTATCCCTTAAAAATAGTAGACTCCATTGAGTCCGTATATCCCACTCTAGAATCATTTTCCATCATGCGGCTTCGAATCATGGAAACATTACGAATGGAAAATATATCTATATTTCAAACGATAAATACATTAAGTGCCTGTTACAGTATTTCTATGTGCAGCACTCAAGAGAAAGGAGTTTGCATATCATTTCCCAGCCCGGTAAAGAGATTGCCAGCCTTCCTCTCTTATCGCATCACCTGAACAGCAGGATTCTCAAGATCATTCTGCCATACACCATGTTTCAAAAATTGATGCACAAGAATAAGGACGATAATAATAATAATAATATCGTTTGGCCTCGGATTCTGGGTGCAAGCTTTGTTATTTAACACCCAGAGGGTAGCTTGCATGTCGATTTCCGTTGTTCCTTGAAGCGCCGTGAAAATCAAGGAGTTTAGATATCTAAGCGCCTTGAACACTATAGCGCTTTCTAGTAGAGAAATGAGGAACTTCGTGTTGGCGGAAACTCCCGAGATTAATTTTGCCATTATGAACACGGCCTACTGAATTCAAATAGGTTCTTTGACATGCCAACATCGTACGTGTCGTAATTTTTGCCGCCTTTCAAAGACCACTTACCACAGCCAGGAGCGAACGTGCAAGCTTGGGGTTAGTAGACCGACACGTTATCCACTCACCCACCGAGGCAAGCAGAAGCAACTCCATACAGGCTTATGGAGCAGGAGAAGGTAGAGGTTTCCACTAGCACTAGATAGGACGGAGTTGTCAGTTCTATGTCCGGCCAACTTTGCTCCCAGGAATTACCCTGGTTCTCGTTTTAGACCATCTCTTGGTGTAGCGGCTAGCATTCTTGGCTGTCGCCCTGAAGGTCCGGGTATGATTCCCGGCTCTGCCAAGGAATTGTAATTCTTGGAATACTTGGACGGGGTACACTCAGCTTCGTGAGTCAAAACTGAGCAGATGAGGGTTCGATTTCCATCTCACCTATCTCTGAAGGGATTTTCCGTGGTTTCCCACGTCTACTCCAGCCAAATGCCGGCCGGGATGGCACCTAACTTAAAGCCACGGCCACCTCTTTCCACGGTGGGTGAGTGGTTATCGTGCCGGATTACCAACCCAAAGCTTGCAGGTTCGCTCCTGGCCATGGTAAGTAATTTTTGAAAAGGCGACAAATATCATGGCACGCATGTCATACGATGTTGGCATGTTAATGAACCCATTTGAATTCAGTAGGACGTGTTCATAATGGGAAAATTAATGAAGATTCTACTTTCTCTACTAGAAAGCGCTGTAGTGTCAAGGAGCTTTGATATCTAACCTCCTTGACTTTCATAGTGTTCCAAGGAACAACAAAATTCGACATGGAAGCTGCCCTTTGGGCGTCAAATAACAAAGCTTGCACCCGGCACTTGAGGCCATACGATACTATTATTATTATTATTATTATTATTATTATTATTATTATTATTATATATCTGATTTACAAATACACACAATAATACAGCCATCACAATAACACAGATTATCAGACAAATTCCACACACACAAGTACACGGGGCTACATGCCCATGATGTCACAAAGCCCCTCAATTAACAACAACAACAACAAATAATTTCTGTTGTAGGCTGAGTGAACCCCATTTCTAAAATCGGTAGTTTTGTTTCTAAAATTCACTTCCTGGGTGAGAATAGAACGCAATCCCCTTCAGTTAGAAGGTCAACGTCTCTATCGACTGGGCTACGCAGCCCCTCAATTAACAACAACAACAACAACAACAAATAATTTCTGTTGTAGGCTGAGTGAACCCCATTTCTAAAATCGGTAGTTTTGTTTCTAAAATTCACTTCCTGGGTGAGAATAGAACGCAATCCCCTTCAGTTAGAAGGTCAACGTCTCTATCGACTGGGCTACGCAGCCCCTCAATTAACAACAACAACAACAACAACAAATAATAATTTCTGTTGTAGGCTGAGTGAACCCCATTTCTAAAATCGGTAGTTTTGTTTCTAAAATTCACTTCCTGGGTGAGAATAGAACGCAATCCCCTTCAGTTAGAAGGTCAACGTCTCTATCGACTGGGCTACGCAGACCCTCAATTAACAACAACAACAACAACAACAACAAATAATTTCTGTTGTAGGCTGAGTGAACCCCATTTCTAAAATCGGTAGTTTTGTTTCTAAAATTCACTTCCTGGGTGAGAATAGAACGCAATCCCCTTCAGTTAGAAGGTCAACGTCTCTATCGACTGGGCTACGCAGCCCCTCAATTAACAACAACAACAACAACAACAACAACAAATAATTTCTGTTGTAGGCTGAGTGAACCCCATTTCTAAAATCGGTAGTTTTGTTTCTAAAATTCACTTCCTGGGTGAGAATAGAACGCAATCCCCTTCAGTTAGAAGGTCAACGTCTCTATCGACTGGGCTACGCAGCCCCTCAATTAACAACAACAACAACAACAACAAATAATTTCTGTTGTAGGCTGAGTGAACCCCATTTCTAAAATCGGTAGTTTTGTTTCTAAAATTCACTTCCTGGGTGAGAATAGAACGCAATCCCCTTCAGTTAGAAGGTCAACGTCTCTATCGACTGGGCTACGCAGCCCCTCAATTAACAACAACAACAACAAATAATAATAATAATTTCTGTTGTAGGCTGAGTAAACCCCATTTCTAAAATCGGTAGTTTTGTTTCTAAAATTCACTTCCTGGGTGAGAATAGAACGCAATCCCCTTCAGTTAGAAGGTCAACGTCTCTATCGACTGGGCTACGCAGACCCTCAATTAACAACAACAACAACAACTAATAATAATAATTTCTGTTGTAGGCTGAGTGAACCCCATTTCTAAAATCGGTAGTTTTGTTTCTAAAATTCACTTCCTGGGTGAGAATAGAACGCAATCCCCTTCAGTTAGAAGGTCAACGTCTCTATCGACTGGGCTACGCAGCCCCTCAATTAACAACAACAACAACAACAACAAATAATAATTTCTGTTGTAGGCTGAGTGAACCCCATTTCTAAAATCGGTAGTTTTGTTTCTAAAATTCACTTCCTGGGTGAGAATAGAACGCAATCCCCTTCAGTTAGAAGGTCAACGTCTCTATCGACTGGGCTACGCAGACCCTCAATTAACAACAACAACAACAACAACAACTAATAATAATTTCTGTTGTAGGCTGAGTGAACCCCATTTCTAAAATCGGTAGTTTTGTTTCTAAAATTCACTTCCTGGGTGAGAATAGAACGCAATCCCCTTCAGTTAGAAGGTCAACGTCTCTATCGACTGGGCTACGCAGCCCCTCCCCACTATGATAATAAGAGGGACAATAACATTAAAATGAATTGTCACCCATAGAGCTGTGTGTGGATGTTTTTGTTGTTAATGTAGTTTCAGTAGAGGGGTTTGGACATCGTGGTAATTTAACTCGAAAAATCGTGCACCACGGCCGCGAGGGCAACTGCAACAAATCCGAAGATCGTAGGTTTGAAACCCAGCGCTTACAAAGGCTATCCTGGGTATTTCCACATTTTCTCCAGCGAAATGCCGGGATAGTACCCCACATCAATTCCCAGGCCAACTGCCTCATCCCAGTCCATAATTCAGTTAAACAAACTACTATAAAAAAAACTCAGCAATTCTTCTAGGTTTGTGCCGTGTCTTAATTCACTGGCCGTGAAAACCAATATACCATCTTTATGGAAGCCTTCATAGGGAGATTGAGGCTGCTTGAGCTTTTGGTTCTCGCAGTCAAGAGGTGCAGTTGCACCTTATATAAAGGGAGGTGGCGCGCAGTTCGCTACTCCAGTGGGGATCCGGGCGGGGACACCAAGAGCCCGCCGATGAGCCAGCTTGGTGTCCTAAGCGAAACCCCACACAAGACACGGCACAAACCTAGAAGAATTGCTGAGTTTTTAATTCACTGGCCGTGAAAGCCAATATACCAAACTACTATAAGCTTAGTCATAGCAGGAATACAGGTTATAATAATAATAATAATAATAATAATAATAACGTATGGCCTTGGATGATGGGTTCAAGCTTTATTATTCGACACTCAGAGGGCAGCTTGCAAGTCGAATTTTTTCGTTCCCTGAAACGCTATGAAAGTCAAGGAGGTAAGATATCTATGCTCCTTGACACAAAACCGCTTTCTAGTATAGAATGAGGAACTTTGTGTTGGCGAAAAATCCCGAAATTAATTTTACCACTATGAACACGGCCTACTGAATTCAAATTGGTTATTTAGCATGCCAACAACGTATGGCATGCATGTCGTGATTTTTGTCGCCTTTCAAAAATCACTTACCACGGCCAGGAGCGAACCTGCAAGCTTGGGGGTTGGTAGTCCGTCACGATAACCTCTCACCCACCGTGGCAAGCAGGAATACACGTTACCAAACAAGTTCAACACACACCCAACTACACGGGGCTGATGACCAAGATGTCCCAAATAAATCATCATCATCAACAACAACAACAACTAATTAACAGACGTGAAGAATACAACAAGCTTATAGTCACCATTACTTTATTTTTCTCAATTTTGTTGCATCACTGCAGTAAATGTACGAAATGTCACCTTCTTAGCATAATTTGAGGTGTCTTTCAGAATTCCCAACACACTTCTTGTTCCCATTGCCAAAATTTCGATATTAAACACGATGACGCACATGAAAATAAATAGCATTCTCTTTGTATAAGATACCAACATGACAGTAAGTTATTCCACATTTAATCACACGCCATATCTACGAGTAGCATGAACGCAGTTGCAACTTGAATGTATTTTACATTTATCTAACGTTCAGGTCGACATGCTACTGTATTCCTAGTAGCTGTGACCGCGATATTTCCATATCAGTGTTGCTATTTATAACTCCGTTTTTCTATCTTCTGGCTCCAGCCATCAATCTTAATTAGTATTTCTCAGCACCTTTGGTTTACGCAAAGTTTGTATGCAGTGATTATTTTCATTTTCATTTTCATACTGAACATAGCGAGACATCCATTGTTCCAGTTTTAAACAATGTTGACAATGTATGGGTCCGCCTAGTCAATAAATTTTATATCTTCATGTAATTTGAAAAAAAAAATATCTTCATTAATTTTCAAAAATTATAATTTCATCTATTTTGAAAATTATGTTTTCATCCGTTATGAAAAGTTTATATTTTATATCTATTTTGAAACTTGTAGATGATCATTTAATTTGAAAATTATAAATGTTCATGTATTTTCAAAATTTTATGTTTTCATGTATTTTCAAATTTTATGCTTTCATCTATTTTGAAAATAATATTTTCTCATCTATTTTGAAAAATAATATTTTCTCATCTATTTTGAAAAAATAGATTTTCATCTACCGTATTTTGAAAAAAAAATATTGTTTATCTATTTTGAAAATTGTAGATTTCCATTAACTTATAAGGACAATTAAGATGTTTTCATCTGTTTTGTAAAATGTATATTTGATAGGCCTATCTACTGTATTTTGAAAATTGTAGATTAGCATTTACTTTGAAAATTATACTCGTACATTTTCATGTATTTTGATAACTCTTATGATTTCGCTTATTTTCAAAATGTTGCATTCATCTCTTTTGAAAAAATATGTTTCATCTATTTTGTAAATTATATATTTTCAGAATTTGTTTTCATGTATCTCGAAAATGTTATGTTTTCATTTATTTTGAAAATGTTGTATTTTCGTTCATTTTTAGCCTATTTTCATTTTATGAAAAAATAGGCTTATAAGATCACCTTTTGTCCGTGTGTCTGTGTGTGCGTGTGTGATTCGTGTGTGCGTGTGTGTGTCCCTAATAACTTCTAGTCAGCTGGAGAAATTTCAATGAAACTCGGTAAGATCATAGCACCATTCTGGCCGACCCCGACCGTGCCCTTAAAATTTTATTGTGTCTCATCAATCCAACATGGCGGCTGTGCGAAATATTTCTCCAGCATTCAGTATCTCCGAAACTATTACAGATAGCATCATGAACTTTTGTACGGTAATAAAGAGCACTACTAGAAGTTCACCTATGAGACTTTCAGAAACCTGGTAACTACAAAACCAACATGGCGGCCAAGCGAAATTGAGACTTTTAAATAGATTTTACTCGCGATTTAACCATACAAACGTAATGAAACTTGGTACAGCAAATGTTTATACACATTGTAATGCACTGGCGTCTAACTTATTTCAATTGTTTACATAACCTCAAAATGGTGGCTGTGCGAAATATTCCACTGGCATTCTATAGCTCCGAAACTATTACAGATATCACCGTGAAATATTGTACGGTGATAAAGAGCACTGTTACAAGATTATTTATGTAACTTTCAAAAACCTGTAAATTTCAAAACGAACATGGCGGCCAAGCGAAGTTGAAACATTTTAATAGACTTTCTTCGTGATTTAACCATCTGAGCGCAGTGAAATGTGGTACAGTAAATGGTTATACATATTGTAATGCAATGGCATCTAATTTAGTTCAATTGTTTACATAACCTCAAGATGGAGGCTGTGCGAAATTTTAAAATTAAGTTTTTATTTCTTGTGTCGTAATCATGCGATCGAAGTGAAAGTTTGAATAATGAAACTACGCAATAATTTTTCTTTAATGGTACATAACTCTATGGCCTATACATATATCAATCCAAAATGGCGAGCATCCGAAATATTTTGACGGTTCTCAATATCAACGAATCTTTTACAGCAATCAAACTGATTTTTATGGTCATAGAGGCTATGAACCTAAGTTTACCTATAGGACTTTCAGTAACCTGGTGAGCACAAATCCAACGTGGCGGCAAGGCGAAGTATAAATATTTAAATGGACGTTTCTCGCGATTTAACCATCCGAGTGCAGTGAAACGTTGCACGTTAAATGCTTACACAAATGTTAATCCACTGGCATTTAATTTATTTCAATCGTTTTTCATAACCACAAGATGGCAGCTGTGCGAAATTTTAAGATCTCGTGTCCTAATCATGCGATTGAAGTTTGAATACCACACGTACACAATAATCTTCATGTAATAGTACATAAAAAAAATCCAACCTGGCGACCATCTGAAATATTTAGACGGTTCTCAATATCTTCGAATCTAACACAGCAATCAAACTGAAATTTTGTATGTTGATAGAGGCAATTAACATGAGTAGGGTATATGAAAATAGGCTGTATAGTTCCTCACGGAACTACTTGTTTAAATATAAAATATTGAGTGAGTGGACTCTTTGCTATCCTTGTTTAAAAAAAGGGGTACACCTTCTCAATACATATCCACAAAATAAAAATAATTACTTTCAGATCGTATTATTGTTATTTAAAATACGTCATATTACAAAGTAATAATTCGAGTGAAATATCTTATCAAAATAGTCGAGATGTTATGTAATATCAGTAATAAAATACTTGAGAATTAAATTTACACACTTGAAATGCAAGTTACTAATTATAGCAAATGATTTGGAAATAATATATATATATATATTTATAAATTAATGAAAACTCCTCATATCTCCGGGTGAGTGCAGGGATCCTGAAAGGTACTTTCTCGTGCATAGGCCTTACTCAAATACAGTCTGTCATTCTCTTTAAATTCAAATGTAGTGATCGCCAATCACAGGCGTATTCATATCCTTTCAAAAACCACGTGACATCAGCATTGTCAAGTCTCTGTTCACAGTGAGTCATGGGGAGCTCCGTTGAGTCAAGCAAAAACTCCATTGATGACTTGCCCAATTTATAGAACTCAAGCTTGTTTTGCCAGACTCAGTACTTGCATTTGAAATACAGTAGAACCCCTCTCATCCGCCATCGGCTGGTCCGCCACTCCGGTTGATCCGACCGTGCTGGGGAGGGGATGAGTACTGAATAACGGGCGGGAAAGGGGGGCGGGAAGGGTTGGCACCCGCCCGCACGGCGTCATGTGGGAATCACAGAGCGCGCCATCCCAACCTTTTGTCTCAGTTGAACTGTAACTATTGCTGTTATCACTTGTGCTCCGTCATCTGTCTTGGTTGTTGTGTGTTTTTCATCATGTCAGGAGTGAAACGTTAACACATTACTCGTTCATTAAATGACAAATTAGCTGTGCTACAAAGACTGGACAAAGGGGAATCACGCCAAAAAATTGCCAAGGAACTCGATGTAGGCGTTACGACAATAAAAGATTGGCAAAAGAACACAGGAAAGATATTGAATCATATACAGTGTCGATAGATGGTGACAACGCACTTAAAAATCGCAAAACATTAAAAAAGCCTAAACTTGAAGTGCTTGACAACGTATTGTGGATGTGGTTCTGCCAAGAGAGAAGAAAAGGAACCCCGATATCTGGGCCCATTATAAAAGAAAAGGCAATAGCTTTACATAATAAACTAGAAACCGGAAGTGAGTTCGCAGCTAGTGAAGGCTGAATTGACCGCTGGAAAACCCATCATGGTGTCCGGTTTGTGTCAATTTCTGGTGAAAAACTATCTGCTGATGCCGAGGCAGCAAAAGAGTATTCTTTAAAGTTTAAACAAATTGTCGAAGAAAGAGAACTTTTACCCTGCCAAGTTTATAACATAGATGAGACAGGGCTGAACTATAAAATGCTGCAAAACAAAACGCTCGCTGCATCAAATGAAACCGTGTCAGGAACAAAACTTAAAAAAAGATAGGCTAACCTGTGCTCCTTGCAGCAACGCTGATGGTACACACAAGCTTCCCCTGTTTATTATTGGTAAATATAAGAAGCCGAGGGCATTCAAAAACATAAACCTATCTTCCTTGCCCGTTTATTACCGGAATCAAAAATCTGCTTGGATGGACAGCAATCTTTTTAAATCTTGGTTTTTCGACGAGTTCGTTCCATCTGTTGAAAAATACTTGGAAGAAAGAATGCTCCCGGTCCGTGCTCTATTGCTGTTGGATAACGCACCAACACATCCATCTGAGGAGGATTTAGTGAAAGGGGACATACGAGCCAGCTTCCTTCCCCCAAATGTCACATCACCTATCCAACCAATGGATCAGGGAGTGATAGAATGGTTAAAAAGGCGATATCGCAGAAAGTATATCAGCTCAATATTAGAGAAGTCTGAAGATGGTTGTAACTTATTTGAAGCTATGAAATCCCTCAACATAAAAGATGCTATCTATACGATTGCTGAGTCATGGCAGGAACTGAAACCTGACACACTGCAAAAATCTTGGCGTAAGCTTTGGCCGGAAGTTATGACCGAAAGTAACCAGATGGAAGATGAGCAAAACAACGACACACAGGAAATCGTGAAAGATCTACAAATTGTACAACCGAATGTCGATACCAGTGAAGTTGAGGAGTGGATTGCCCAATGTGACAAAGACTGTGAAACCAGTGAAGTGCTCGATGACAACCAAATTATTGCCGCTGTTTTGAAAAATAATGGCGAAGAAACTGAGAACGGGGACTCGGACGGTGATGATGACGAACCTCCTACTCGGATTTCACACACCGACGCCAAGAACGCTTTTGATGTTGCCTTTCAGTACATCGAGCAGAACTCAACCTCAACACCTATGAACATCTTGTGGATCAAGAAATGGAGGAACACAGCAGCTAAGTCTAGAATTTCATCTGCTAAACAAAAATCTCTAACTGACTTTTTCCAAATAACTTTGTACTACATACATATAGGATACATACCTTCAATTTTTACGTATGTACATAAATATTTATTATTATATGTATTGCTCTTTTTGAATATGTAATAATAATAGCTTTTATTTAATTTATTGCAATGTCTTAACTATGGAGAACAATACAGTAATGTTTTAGGTCAGAGGTTGTTAATGTTACTGTAAATCCGTACTTTTCTGAATTTCCTTTTAATCCGACCTTTTTTGCGATCCGACCATACCCCTAGTCCCAAAGATGACGGATTAGAGGGGTTCTACTGTATATACAAGTTTAATATCAAATATACAATAAAACGTAGAATGCAATCGTCAAATAAACTGCGACCTAGAATAATATTAATAATAATAATAATATAAAATGTAAAAGCTTTTCAGTCGGTCAAAACGACCGTACCCAATTTGTAATGGGGGTTGTTTCCTAATCCTTGATGAAATTACATGAGAAACAAGAAGTTCCGTGACGAACTAATGATTAATCTATATGGATCTCTCTAGAATAATGACGAAATTAAGTTGGTAATATAGAAATTTCTAATTAGTTCGAGATACTGTATACCTGGCATAATGTAGCCTAATAGAGAACTACAGTTGGCAGCCCTGGTGACTGAATATATTCTTAGTTCCATCTCTTAAAGTACAGAATACAAAATTTGGTTGAAGTCCAATGGATAGCATGGACGTTACATGCAGTTAAACATTGGATCTAACAGCGCATGTAAAATCATGTTGGCAACAATGACATACATGTATTGGTCAGAAATAATCTGAAATAATATGATCTATTGTTGTATCAATTTTGAATGAAATCCATTAGATAGTATAGAAGTAACATTTAATTAAATTTGGACCTCTCAGCAGGCATAGAGTCATGTTGGTAGCACTGACGTATATAAGTTACTCAAATTAATACAGAATGTCAGGTACTATACGTGTGCATAGTTTAAAGCTGTCGGCTTGTATACTTTCTGATATATGGGTATTTGGATTTTTTTTTAAATGAGAGAATTTGTTAACAGTTGGCAGCCTTTGTGGCTCTTAAGAACACACTCAGACATATCTGTTTATGTACACATAGCACATACGAAATTTGGTTGAAATATAATTGATAGTATAGAAGTTATATGCATTTAAAATTTGGACCTATCAGCAGGCTTATAATCATTATGGCAACACTGCCATGTATGGCCTCCTGGAAATTAAACTGCAATAGTATTATCTATATGTGTGTCAATTTTGAAATAGCTCCCTTTCATACCTTCCAGGATATCCAACATGGAGCTAAAATTTCAATTGCGATTTTTCAGCAGTTGGTAGCACTGACATCGTTTTCAAATATGACCGTGAGATATTCAGGTATAGATCTTTACTCCTACTAAATTTTGTTTCGATTGCTGTATCCATTTAGGAGTTGATAGGTGGGGACACACACACAGCCAGCCAGACGGACAGACAGACAGACAGACAGAAGGACAGACAGACACACATTTGCCCGATCTCATTAGTCTACTTTTTCCTCATTTTTGCAAAATGTGTAAAGTAGGCTAAAAGATTACACTTGGCTGACCAGTTTTGTCAAGCGATCATCATCAGATCCCTTACACTCAGGTTATTAATCTATATCTACGAATATGTGGGTTAAGATATATACACTATACCGTATACAATTTTTTAGTTACATAACTTTTTTGTAAAGTGTGTAGCTTGTCAGCAGTGAGCTGGCATTTGAGGGTGCGCAAATGCGAGGGAACCGTGTTAGTAGATTTACTGGCACGTTAAAGATCCCCTTCGGGGCAAAATTCCTGGACCCCGGCGTCTCTAAAATCCAGAGTAGTTAAAAGGGACGTAAAGCCAATATTATTATTATTATTATTATTATTATTATTATTATTATTATTATTATTATTATCTTCTAATATTTCGTTCTAAATTTGTCTTAGCCTTTTGAATACAGCATATAGTTTATTTTTTCTTCCAAATATTAGTTGCGTGGTGCAGCGGTTACGTTATTTCCTTCTGTGCCCAAGATTGCAGGATCGAATCCTGGCGCAGTCAGTTGATATTTGAGGGTGTGAGGGAGCCATGTCAGGAGAAATGCTGGCACGTTAAAGGTCCCCTTCCAGTCAAAATTCGCGGTAAAAGCAATATCAGTATTACTAATTAGTGAATTGAAATCCTCTTTTAAGCCGTAGACCTATATGTGACTGAGCCCAAAGGAATGTTACTGGTATTTTCGCCTTTTCTCAGCCACCATGTCCTGTAGGTTTTCATCGAGTTGAATTACATTACATTACATTATGCGAACCGGCCAAAACTAAGGACCACGCAAATATCATTTCATTTCCTTCTCATAGTTCTTTCTTCCTTTCTCTTCCTCCACACTTCCTTTGTTCTTTCAGAGTGTTGCGCCTTTCTCTCCGTTGTCCATCTTCCTCCCCTGCGTTCCAGGCGCGGATCTAGAGTTTGGCTTTGGGGGGGTCACAGAATCGAAATTGTTAAGAAAAATGGTATCACTAACAACGCAATCACAAAATAACCAAACGTACAAAACCAGACCAATTTTTTGCAAGCTACATGGATAGAAATTTGATGAGTTTAGCGCACCAAATATATTCGTACAAATTGCAACGGCGTATTTCGCGACTTTTACATCGAGCTTCGAGGAAAGTATCCAGGTACGTTACAGTTTCGGCAAGTCGAGTTGGTACCGACAAAGGGAGAAAGTCATAGCTTAAATTGCCAACCAAGCTTGCAGTTTGGACGTCGGCAAAATTCCTATCCGTGCATTGCTGCACATTCATCGTGACATCACTATAGATGATGATGATGATAATTGTTGTTTTAAGGGGCCTAACATCTAGGCTATCGGCCCCTGATGGTGTGGGTGATCGTGAAGATGAAAATGAAATGTAAACTTAAAACTAAAACTAAATAATAAGGAAAAGAGGAGAGGATTGGAGAGGAGAGGGGAGGGGAGAGAGGAGAGGGTCCGCCCCAAAGGGAAGGGACAAAAGGGGAAAACGGACCCAGCTCAGGAATCCCTCGGGGTCGCCAACTCCCGAACTCACCAGCCGTGAGCCCCTGAGGGTGTAGCATTATCGACGGTGCACCAGAAGTGGTGGGGCTACATACACCCTGCCTCCTTAAGGGCCTTGAGCACAAGGCAGGAGGTAAAGGGAAAAGAAAAGAAGGCTGACCCCTCACAGAAGGAGGGTGTCAGGAAAGATGAGACAAGGGCCAATTAAGGCGGGAAAGGAAGAGACTCCCTAGGCCTCGGATACCCTAATACCGTCGGGGTCGGAAGAGAACAAGAGTTGACCAAGTGAGGTCGACAGGAAAGAAGACGGAGAGGAGCCCGGCACAAGTAAGTGGAAGCAATGCTGGACTCAGCTGGGGCCCCGTGGTCGCCAACCCACGCCCACTAGAAGTGAGCCCCTGGGGGACATCACTATAGACATTGATTCGGTAATCACAAGGTTTGCTAAACAAAATAGACGAGTTGATTTTGTTATATAAATAATCGTTTTTATATAACAGGTATGAAGTTGTAAATATGTACAGTTGCAACAGAACATAATAATTGCAATAAAGATATTTTCAGTATTGAATAAAATGACAAAAAACTGTTTTTCAGTTAAAATTCGTTAAGTTTTATTTGTCTGGTTATTGTGTTTTCGTTTTTAGAGTTTGCAAAAAAAATTGGTCTCCGTTTGGGGGGGGTTCATGACCCCCCGTGACCCCCCCCCCCCCTTTTATCCGCGCCTGCTGCGTTCCCTCTTTTATCCCACAAGTACCTGTATGTTCGAAAGTATTTCCCTGAATTGTGTTCTGTCTCGACAGTCGTCATCTGTAATTCCTAGCCTCCGGAGTTCTTCCTTCATCTGCTTAGTGTAACCCCCTTGGCTCTTCAGATGATATATTTTATCAAAAAATTTGTTTATTTATTCTTGTTGGATCCATTCTAACCATATGTCCATAGAAACGTAAACGTCTTTTCCTAATTGTAGTTTCCAGACCTTCCACCCTTTCATATATCTCCTTGTTATCTTAGCCTGTAGATTCCGTGTACCACTTTTCGGCAGTAAATCCTCCTCAATATCCTCCTTTCAATCTTCAGAAGCTTCTCAAGTTCATCAAATTTGCCGTCTCCACACCTTATAAGATCACCGGTTTTATTATTATTATTATTATTATTATTATTATTATTATTCAAGTAGTTTGGCGAATCGTCCTGTTTTCTACGCTTCTGTATGTGTATCAATGTTATTCCTTCGCTCAGCTGTTCAACTCAGGGAGAGAGGAGTCTAGAAAAATACAGCGTCTATCACAGAGGAGGCAGTTTTCAGTTTTACTGCATTCTACTGACAAAAAGAAGAAGAAAGAATGAAGTCGAAACGTCGAGACCGAGGAGGAAATTCTCATCAAATTTATGCTCGACTCGCACGGAAGGCAGACAGTTTGATAGACTCCCTCAACCTCCTCCCTCCCCTTCTATCGTTCTTTCTCCTCCTCACTAACGCTCACTGCAATCTTGACCTTTTCTCCTCTCTTTGCTAAAAAAAAAAAAAAACACTGTCTGCGTGTGATATTTAACCTAAATTTTCACTTTCCGCAAGCATCAGCCGAGCTACATAAACATTGCTGTCTACCAACTGAGATCTGTGAAATTAATCTCGTAATCTTAATTATCTCAAGCAATGTACGATGAAAAATGAAATAAGATAATTGCACACAAGACTTGTATAAGGATGGCCATCATTTTCAAAATTAATTCTAAAAGTACAGGCTATGTAAGCATAGCGTCTTATTTAGAAGGCCACCGTCAGCAGTAGTACGCTACGGTAGGCCATGGGGCTAAGCTCTCTGCGGACTCGGTAGACGCGTGGGTTCGAGCCCCACCGCCGGCCGTCCTTGAAATGGTTTTCCGTGGTTTCCTATTTTCAACACCAGGCAAATGCTGGGACGGTCCCTTCTGACTGGCCACGGCCGCTTCCTAGCACATCCTTGCCCAGTTTCATTCATCTTCATCGTTTCCATCTGTCATCACGGCATGCAGGTCGCGCACGGGCGTCGACTAGAAAGACCTGCACTTGGTCTCTCCGGAGGCCACACGAAAAAACCTACCTTGATTCTGCTTGGATATATGAGTGCAGCCATGTTATTATGTATTTACTTTATTGATTTATTGTATTCTATTTTATTCTTATTTTTTATTTTTATTGATTTTTATTACTTATTTTTATTAGCCTACTTTTTTTATTTTATTTTAGTTCATATTTTTTTATTTTTTTATTTTAAAAATATATTTTTAATTTTATTTTTATTTGTTTATTTTACTTAAGTTTTACTTCTTACGCTTTTCATAAATTGTATTTTTAATTTCTATTTTATTTTTATTTTCTCATTTTATTTTTTAAATTTTTTACTCATTCCACTTTTTATTTTATTTTATTTTTTATTTCTTACTTTTTACTTGTCTTATTTTTGTATTTTTTCTTGTTATTTTTCACTTTAATTTTTTTATTTATTTTACTTATTTTCAAAAACTTAATTTACAACATATAGGCTACATAAGTATCAAGGCTATAGAGTGTCGCTGCGAGGTTTTACTTTCAATAGAACTAATATAACCTAAAATTAGCGGTATGAAATCCAGTAATTTTCAGCCACAATATTTACATATTGTTGAAAATAGAACTATAAAATTTACATTACAACGATTCCTGTGATTTTGACGTGTTATGCTTTGTTTATCTTTCAATAATAATAATAATAATAATGTTATTTGTTTTACGTCCCTTTTAACTACTCGGACTTTTGTTTATCTTCCAGATCGGACTCCTATGCACCTGGCTGCAGAGAATGGGCATGCCAACGTGATAGAGCTTCTAGCCGACAAGTTCAAAGCTTCCATCTATGAGCGAACCAAAGATGGCAGCACCTTGATGCACATAGCATCACTCAACGGCCATGCGGAATGTGCTATGATGCTATTCAAAAAAGGCGTCTATCTACACATGCCTAACAAAGTGAGTATCACTTTATTACTTACTTATCCTGGTAGAACTCCACCGGAAGGTGAATTTTAGATCTAAAATAAACCAGAATCATGTTTTCCATATTCATTGGATGAAATTAATTTTTCTCCTTTCCACTCAGGCTGTTTTATGAAACGCTATCACTCCAATGCATATATTCATGGCTTGTAAAAGAACGTTCCACTAACTTCAATTGTGTGAAGCAAACTTTGTAGGTTATATATGATTAATGCTATTAAGTTCCGACGTTCGTCGCCAGGCGCTGGTTGTGATGGCATCTAGTAGCCAAGTTTCCAGCTGGGTGTCGTGGACGGTAGCATTGGGTATAAAATGTAGGAACTAGGCCTACTTGAAATTATCGTCTGCAGTCCTTACTTGTATTAAAACAGATAACACACACTAATACAGCCATCACAATTAACACCGGTTATCAGACAGATTCTACACACACCCAAAGTACACGGGGCTACATGACCGTATTGTCGCAGCCCCTAAACTAAGGGAACAACCAACCATCACTCCAATGCAATCAATCAAATAGTTTGCCACGGTGGGTGAGTGGTTAACGTGTCGGTCTACTAACCCCAAGATTGCAGGTTCGCTCCTGGCCATGGTAAGTAATTTTTTTGAAAGGCGGCAAAAATTTACGACACGCATATCATACGATGTTGGCATGTCAAATAACCCATTTGAATTCAGTAGGCCGTGTTCATAATGGCAAAATTAATCTCGGGAGTTTCTGCCAACACAAAGTTCCTCATTTCTCTACTAGAAAGCGCTATTGTGTTCAAGGAGCTTAGATATCTCACCTCCTTGACTTTCATAGTGCTTCAAGGAACAACGAAATTCAACATGCAAGCTACCCTCTGGGTGCCAAATAACAAAGCTTGCACCCGGCACCCGAGGCCATACGATAAAAATTAAAAATAAAATAAAAACAAAAACAGAAAAATCAATCAAATTTGCCATAAACCTTCTCCAACCGTACAGTTCAAATAAACTTTCATCGAATTTCTTCAAGTTCGGATCGTACGTGCAGCAAACTTACTATTACCCACCCATTCAAACGTCGAGTCGTAAACGGGCGAATGGGTTTCACGTAAATCTCACATCATCATCATCATCATCATCACATTTACACCTCAAAATAACGGGCAATTACCCACACATGGTACCCTATGGTGAACTTATGTTGAATTTCGACATGACAAGTTTGGAGTCTCGAAGGCAAGTGAATGATATGAAATTCCTTTATAAAGTTATTATCGGTCAAATTGATAACTCATATCTCCTATCGCTCCTAAATTTCAACATCCCTCGCTTAACTACAAGATCAACTATAACATTCAAAAATGATATAACCAATACTACTTCACATAATAATTCACCTGCATGGAGGATTTGCAGTATTTACAACGATGCGGTTCGTGTAAACTGGAAACTAGATTTCTGTCTCTCAATTAGACCGTTCTTGGAAATTATAATCCAGCCACTCTAATTCATACTTGAGATAAAATTATCACACATAACAGAATCAACAATATATTTATGTGGATGGGCCTGTCCCGTAGTTATCAATGTTACCTTTTAGTTTACGATGTAATAATTTCAAAACTTGTTTTTTATATATTTGACATTAGGTCAAATTTAGATTTAGTTTTTATATTATCTTTAGATTAAGCTTTTTACTACTATGCATTTCAATCTGTGAGAACTTACTACTTTTAATAATTACATTTAGATATTAATGTGGGAATCTGAAAATAATGAACGTTCTTGGGTTTCCCGCCAGCTTCGACACTGCCCGGTGGCGCCGCGTAGAGGAGTCAAGTGGAAGTCGCGAGAAACTAAGACGATCAGTGTGTCAGTTTTGTGTCGAGTGAAGTCACGCTAAGTTTTGTGCAATCTTATCTGTTGTAATCTTATGTGTAAATACAGTTTTTATACTTAAAATTACTTAAAGACGTGTTCGGTTTGTTCGCTTGCCAAAATCATTTCCTACATTTGGGGGCTCGTCCGAAATACGAAGTATTTTGAGTGCGGAACGGCAATCTTGGTTAGGCTACAGCGATAAAACCAAGGCGTGAGGTGACGACATTTTTCTGGCAAGATCGACGACGACGTGGGTCCGTGGAATATAGAAGACGAGTAGCTGTTCAACTTCCAAAGACGTGGTGATTCGAGCAGGCTGCAAAGACGATTTCGAGGATCCTGAACCCTAAGACGACGACGAAAAGAAAAGTGATTAGTGCGAGTGCCGAAAGACAAAGAAAAATGGCGGACAATGTGGCGTGTTTACAAGATATTGAAAAAGTTAATAATAACATTAAGACGGCGCCTACGGCCGTGATTAAGACGTTACATAACCTCATTTTCGAAAAACTGCCACGTGATCGAAAGAACAGGCAGCGCTTCAGAGAATTCTCAGGATTCGAGTTTGAATGTGACTCACCAAAACACCTGGAGAAATTGAAGTTCATTGAGTGCGAATTCACCGAGGCTGATCTAATTACCGTTTTCACTGTGTTAAACATTCAATATACGGGAGAGAAAGCAGTGCTTGTGCAACGCATCTGTGACAACTTAATGGACCTTTCGTTGCTGGGGATGCCCAAAGACGAAGATGATGATGATGATGATGATGATGAAGAAGAAGAAGAAGAAGAAGAAGAAGAAGAATAAGAGACTGGTAAAACGAAAGATGTGATGAGCAAGATGAAAGAGGCAAACGAATTGCTGGCGGAAGAATTACGTGAGTTAAAGGAGAAAATGGCTGGTATGAAATCCATGAAACATTCAACCTCTAGCATGTCAGGATCATCATTGGATTCATCTAGCTCGTCCGAAGACCAGAAACTCTCCAAAGCAATAGGAGGTAGGCCTAACCATAAAAACATAACAAAGACCAAACACAAATCGAAGACTGTAGTAGAAAGCTCAAGTGAAGGGGAAGTCGACCGGGACGTGGTGGACTTGCGGCACACTGCAAACCGGGGAGTTGCACACAAGTTTGCGTTGACTTTCCGAGATGTAGAGGGCTCTGTCAGACCCTATGACGGCAGCGAGAACTATCCGGTGCGACGTTGGATTGAGGACTTTGAGGAAACGGCAACGTTGATGGGCTGGGACGAGATGCAAACATATGTTTTTGCAAAAACGTCACTGTCAGGCCTGGCTAAGTTGTTCGTGCAGAGTGAACGTGGCATCACATCCTGGCACAAGTTGAAGAAAGCCCTGAAGAAGGAATTCCGAGATGATGCCAGCGCAGCAGAGATTCATCGACTGCTAACCAACCGACGAAAAACAAAAGTTGAAACTCTTCACGAATATTTCCTGGTGATGCGAGAAATAGCCAGCAGGTCGACAATCGATGATGAATCACTGATACAATACGTCATCGATGGCATCGAGGATGACACTGGATCCAAGATGATTCTATATGGAGCAAAGGACATCAAGGAATTCAAGGACAAGTTGAAGATCTATAAGAGTGCTTACGCACGAAACTCCCAGGTGACGATAAATGAGAGGGCGACAAACAATCATACACCAAGAGAAGACAACAGGCAGAAGCAGACCTCGCCTGTAAAGAGATGTTACAATTGTGGTCAGAAGAACAGTCATGAGTCCAGAGAATGTCCACACAAGAGTCAGGGTCCAAAGTGCTTCAATTGCAGCAGTTTCGGACACATAGCTTCCAAGTGCCCAAACCCTGAGCAGAATGCCGAGAAGAAGACAGTGAACGTCGCTTTGGGAACCAAGTCGAATATAAAGATGAAAGAATTGTTGCTCCACGGATCAGATTGATTGGGCAGCCCGTGTCAACTAATGCAAGATCAATGCATTAGTTGACACGGGCTGCCCAATCAATCTGATCCGTGAAGACATCTACACAGAGATGGGCGATCTGGAGCTGAAGACTACCGCCATAGTACTCAAGGGTTTCGGAGATAGTGAGGTGCGTCCCCTAGGATATTTTCCAACTGACGTCCAGGTGGACGACGATACTTACTTGACTGATTTCTATGTGGTGTCTGGAGATGTACTAAAGTTGCCAGCTATCATGGGTAACGACTTGCTGGACCAAGCCATAACTACCATCAGCAAAACCGGTGTCAAGATGTCCAAGGACATATCAGAAGCGTACTTGTACCAAATCGACGTGGTAGCAGCCGATGAGATGGACATAGGAAAGGCATCGGAAGAGGCGAAGAGTACCAGCGTTGAGATGAGCATCACGATGAAACAAGGACTATTGCATCCCTTATTTAAAGAAAGCACACCATTGCACATTTACCATGCTGACCATCTTGAACCCTTAGATTCAATGAAAAAAGGATGCAAGCATATTCTCGCAGTAACGGATAGCTTCACAAAGTTTGTGTGGCTGTATCCCACTAAAACGACGATCACGAAAGAAACTACGGAGAAATTGGACGTGCAAAAAGGAGTATTTGGTAATCCTGCGCAGATCGTCACCGACCGTGGAACCGCGTATATTTCACATGAATTCGAAGAGTACTGCACTGCTAACAACATCACCCACTCGCTGATCACGACCAGACTCCCTCGTGCCAATGGCCAGATAGAAAGGATGAACCACGATCACTTCCGTGCTGGCCAAGTTGTCCATCGAAAACCCTGGAGATTGGAACGAGCACGTCGAACCTGATCGAAGAGCCATGAATTCCACTTACAACCGCAGTATCAAGCAGACGCCATTCGAACTTTTGACAGGAGCCAAAATGCGCTCTGAAAATGACCTGAGAATACTTGAGTTGATCAGTGAAGAGATGGTAGACGAGTTTGAGACCAGGAGAGATGAACACCGTGAAGAAGCAAGAGCACAAATCCAGAAAGTGCATCAAGAAAACAGTGTGTCGTTTGATCGAAGTCGACGGCCTGCTCGCCAGTACCAAGTTGGCGATATCAAAACCATCAAGAGGACCCAGTTTGAACCAGGCCTTAAATTGCAGAAAAAATACGTTCGGCCTTACAGAATCTCCAGTCAAGCTGAATGACACTTACGACCTCTGTCGTGAAGGGAATCACTTAGGCCCCAAACGAACAACTACTTGTGCTGAATTCCTCAAACCCTGGGCTGAAGACTTCTCATCATCCGAGGCGGATGATCTGCAGGATGGCCGATTGTGGGAATCTGAAAATAATGAACGTTCTTGGGTTTCCCGCCAGCTTCGACACTGCCCGGTGGCGCCGCGTAGAGGAGTCCAGTGGAAGTCGCGAGAAACTAAGACGATCAGTGTGTCAGTTTTGTGTCGAGTGAAGTCACGCTAAGTTTTGTGCAATCTTATCTGTTGTAATCTTATGTGTAAATACAGTTTTTATACTTAAAATTACTTAAAGACGTGTTCGGTTTGTTCGCTTGCCAAAATCCTTTCCTACATTAATACTTAATGTAGAAATATCAGGAAGTGTATTTTACTGTGTAGGTGCACTGTTATTGGGGCGCACACTGAGCCCTGTTGTGTACCGTCAACAAATAAATAAATAAACATCTTGTATGTTTAATTCAACTGGTGATGATAATTGTTGTTTTAAGGGGCCAAACTTCTAGGTTATAGACATCTAATGGTTTGGGTGATAAATGGATACTCCTGTATAACTAAAACTAACTATAGACATACACACTAGAAGAACAAATGGAAAACTAAAAGAAGCAAAAGAATAAATAAACGACAGGGTGAAAAGAAATGCCTTCAACCCTCGAAGAGTGAGAATTAGGAGACTTGGAAGAAAGGAGAGCCATAAAAGGCCGATAGGAAAGGGAAAGGAAAGAGAGTCCACCCCAAAGGCAATGGAAAAGGGAGAGACACCGAAACCATCTCAGAAATCCCTCGGGGTCACCAACTCCAGAACTCACCAGCCGCGAATCTTGAAGGGTGTAGCACTATTCAGGGTGCACCATAAATGTTGGGGCTACACACACCCTACCTCCTTGAGCAGAAGGCAGGAGATACCATGAAAAGAAGAACAAGAGGGAAAATGAGGAATCAGGAAAGATGAGACAAGGGCCAATTCAGACGGGAAATTGAAACACGCCCTGAGCCTCGGATACCCTCATACCGATGGGTTCGGAAGAAAACAAGACTTGATAAAGGACAGTCTACAGGAAAGTAGACAGAGAGGAGCCTCGCACGAGTAAGTGGGAGCAATGCAGGACTCAGCTGGGGTCCCGTGGTTGACAACCCACGCCCCACTAGTTGTGAGCCCCTGGGGAAAAAACAAAAAGAAAAAACCATGGAGATGCATCCAAGTGAAAAAGAATATTTTTAATCATCAATACAATAATTCTACTGTAGAACAAATTAGTTAGTTAGTTAGTTAATCATCTAGGCTTACAGAATTGATCCACATCGTATATCGGTGATTGTTACCCGACGTTTCGGCTGTCATTGCAGCAGCCTTAATCATGGGTAGTTAGGAGTTTGAGTACGGACACCAACTCGTACCTACCCATGATTAAGGCTGCTGCAATGACAGCCGAAACGTTGGGAAACAATCACCGATAAACGGCACGGCTCCATCCTGTAAGCCTAGATGATAAACTAGACACTGGCCGCGAAAGCCTACGATCTAAATAGTCAGTTATTGTTGTTTAAGGGGCGAAACAACGAGATCACCAAAGGAAGCAAAATATCAGTCAGACCACCTTGCAGTGTAGCGGCTAGTATGCTTGGCTGTAACCCCGGAGGTCGGGTTCGATTCCCTGCTCTGTCAAGAAATTTAATTCAGGTCTGAAGGCTGGAATGGGTAAACTCAGCCTCGTGAGAAAAAACTGTGAAGAGGCGAGTTCGATTCCCACCTTGGCCATCTTAGAAGTAGTTTTCCATGATTTCCTCCCCGCTTTTACTCCAAGCAAATCCTGGGATTGTACCTAATTAAGGCCGCGGCTGTCTTCTACCAACCCTAGCCCTAATTAAAAATACACCCACTAATGCAGCCAACACATTAAAACAAGTTATCAGAAATATTCTTAACATATCCAAGTACACGGGGCTACATGACCACGATGTCACAAAGCCGCTAATATATCACACCCCTGGTGGAAGACCGAACATGTCAATAAAATGCATATTTAGTTAGGTTGGTTCCTCAGTTTAGGGGCTGCTACAACGCGGTCATGTAGAACCCGTGTAAATTGTGTGTGTGTGGAATCTGTCTGATAACCGGTGTTAATTTTGATGGCTGTATTAGTGTGTGTTATCTGTGATTCAGGTAAGGACTGCAGACAATCAATTTTTTGAAGTAGTTCCTACTTTTACTACCAAATGCTACCATCCACGACACCTAGATGCGAACTTGGCTACTAGATGCCATCGCAGCCAGCACCTGTCAGCGAACGTTCGAACTAATATAGCGTTATCAAATAATCCAACCTACTAAATTTGGCTTCACACAAGTGTAGTTAGTGGAAGGTTCATTTTCATGCCATAAATCTATGACAGGGACCGCCGGCTTTACTTCCCCTCCGAAGGAACACATACAGTACTGAGGGATTTTAACGCTCTTAAAAATCCGACGACTTCGGCCGGGTTTGACACGCGACTTGGGCATAGAAGCTCAGCATTTTTAGCCTACTTTCGATTTTTGCAAAAAATGAAAGTAGACTTATGAGATCTACACAGGGCCAAAAATTGTGTGTCTGTGTGTCAGTGTGAGTGTGTGTGTGTAAGTGTGTGTACTCTGAATGTCTGCCCCCCCCCCTATCAATTCGAACACGGTGAAACCGAATTAAACGAAATTTGGTACAGAGGTAGAACTAGCAAAGGGCACCTCAGTGTCATGTTTTATATCGCCGCCATCTTGACGGAAACATAATGGTCGCCACCCAAATGTTTAAAGATTTAAAAAATTACGACCAACCTAATCATCGGATCTCTACCAAATTTTGCTACGCTGTACCATTATGTATGAAGAATATTGTGTCAAAGCTACAAGGTCATCAGCCCAATACTTTGCGTATGGCGGCCATGTATGTGTGCAAGTCGATCCCCCATATCAATTCAAATACGGTGAAACAGAATCGAACGAAGTTTGGTACAGAGGTAGCACTAGCAAATATCACCTCAGTGTCATGTTTATATCGCCACCATCTTGACGGAAACGTAATGGCGGCCACCCAAATGTTCAAAGCTTAAATCAAATTACGACTGACCTAATCATCCGATTTATACCAAATTTTTCAACAACATATATACGTATGGCGAGCGTCTTTTGACTAAACTACAAGGTCATCAGTCCAATTGTTTGCAGATGGCGGCCATTTATGTGTGCAAATCGATTACCCCTATCAATTCAACACGGTGAAACCGAATTGAACGAAATTTGGTATTGAGGTAGCATCAGTAAAGGGCACCTCAGTTTCATGTTTTATATCGCCGCCATCTTGACGGAAACGGAATCGCGGCCACCCAAATGTTAAATACTTAAATCTAATTACGACCAGACTTATCATTTGATCACTACCAAATTTTGCAACAACATACCTTTTTGTGGTAAGCATCTTTTGACTGAACTACAAGGTCATCAGCCCAATAGATTGCAGATAGCGACCATGTATGTGTGCAAATCGATTTCCTCTATCAATTCAAACACGGTGGAACCGAATTGAATGACATTTTTTTACAGAGGTAGCACTAGCATATTCATGTTTAATATCCGTATAGAACGTGGTATTTCAACAAGCTACTACAACCAACATTCAATTATACTCCTTGAAAAGGACAAAGAGTTATAACAATACCCATGCATTTAGGAGAAAGTAGGCTACGTGTTCTTTACTGAACATCTTGTTAATTACTGTATTTGTTGTACGTCCTGGAACTCATAGTAACGACAGTGATTCTACTGCACATAATTCAGATTTTATCAGGGACCAATAACCTACAAGTATCATCATCATCGAATTTCTTCTCACATCATCTGTACATTTCAAGTAGTAGAAAAATGACTTCTTAGTTGTGGCAGCTTACTTCTTATTTCTTCGTGTAAGTTATGCGATATTACTTATTTAAAAATTAAATGAATGAATGAATTAATTAATTAATTAATTAATAAGCATACAGTATTAATAAGTCACCAAACTGGTGAAAAATTGTGTTAATCGTACCTGCTATAGCTCAAAATCATTATTACATAATTCAAATAAATTAATAATTAAATTAATCTAATACATCACATGTCGTTGAATTTAATTGTATAACACTGAAGAATTTTCGAAGTTCATAATACATGAATTCCACTTTACCTAAGTAACATTTACTATGTTTTATAATGACTCAAGATCTTTAAATACTCCTGCTGAATGAAATGCTCTTATTGATTTGTGATAGTCTACCAGCGCAGCCGGGGTATGATGCAACCGAGCATGTGTTACCTACTCTTAGGCAGTGTAAATGCTATTGTTACAGGGAGGAGCACGCAGTATTCACACAGCGGCCCGGTATGGCCATGTGGGGATCATCAGTACTCTACTACAGAAAGGCGAGCGAGTGGATGTCACCACGCATGTGAGTATACAGTACTATACATTCACCCACCAACTATTACACAAATAGTATACCAACGTCCTTTAATGTAAATAACTCATGGAAAATCCAGTGGGAGCATTCTTCAGTAACCAACAAAAACCTACTTGGAACCCTTTTGAACGGTTACATGGATTTGATATTCCCAGATGCCAATGGAGGATCTTAAATCGGATGCGCACAGGACAAGGCAGATGTGCGCATTCACTGCATAAATGGGACTGGTGTAACTCAGCAGATTGTGACTGTGGTTGTGTGGTGTCTGTGATAATTTTAGCAATCTGATAAAGCTCCTGAGACTTACGTTTCATCCAGCTTCCCTCTGAGCAGACTGGACAAAGGGTTTTTTCTCAATATTTTCCTTTCTTACTTCTCTACGTCTTTAATAAGAGATCTGTCTCCAATGATGATCAAGGTTTCCGAGGCACATAGTGCTTCAGTTTGATTACTGTGGTGTAATGTCTTTATTTTGTGTTCCTTCAGGGCACTCCGGGAAGTGCTGATAGCATTGTCCCGGAAGCTGAAATTTGTCAACAAGTCTTTGGTGCAAGATTTTTAGTCACTGCGTAATGCCTTCGTTTCTATTCTGTGCCCGATAGCATTGTACATCCAAACGTAATATCGTGGATAGTCTCCGTCACTTGGCATTCATAGAGGCACTCATCATATCGCAGAGTTCTGCCTTTAACGACCAACATCAAATTATCACGGGTTGGAATGACCCGGTCTTGGATTGGCATCATAGACTCTTAAGTTTCGGAAAAGATCTGCCCAGCATTCAAAAGAAAGTTTGATGCTCCTATGTCGGCGTGGGTTTGACTTACTTCGTGTGGATGGTTTCCGTGCAGCTGTTTCGCTATCCACGCGTTCTGCGTATGGAGAGCATGGGTTATATGGTTATAAATCTGTTATTAGCTCAATTTTATCTTCTTCTTCCTGGCGTTGTTCCCAATTATCCTTTGGGGTCCACCACTCTGCACCTAGCTCTCCATTTGTTATGGTTTACTGCATCTATAGGACGAAGAACTACGATGCGCATATCGTCGTGTAGGGTATCCATCAACGCCTTTTTGGTCGTCCTGGAAGTCTTTGTCCATCAGGTTCGAGAGCAAGTGACTTCCTTACAATGGACTCTGTATTTGCTCGGGCTACATGTCCGTACCAACGCAACCGGGTCTCCCTCATTTTGGCTGGATAAGGGCAATATTAGCTCAATTTTATATTACATCAAATTTATGAAATGTGTAATATTATCATGTACTGTAGATGTAGTTAGCCTATATTTATTAAACGTAATTACATGATTTTATGTTATTTTTCAGGACAACTACACGGCGCTCCACATCGCGGTGGAGTCGGCCAAGCCTGCGGTCGTCGAAACACTTTTGGGGTTTGGAGCTGAGGTGCACGTACGAGGTACGAGTTCAACTAATTCATCTCAGAGTGTCCGGCCTCGTGGATAAATGACTAGCATGCTACGTTTTATCATTTTAAATGATCTTGTCGACTTCGTCGTTACGCTGAGGTCTGGCGTTACGTTACGGTGACGGGACGAAATGTACCCAGATGCACTGAAGTGTGTGACGTCATAGTACCGCTTGGTGCATGTGTTCCCCGACAATCTCTACTTCGTTAGTATAAGACAAAAATCTCCTATTCTTGGATGTCACGGGTAATCTCGAGAACCATTGGATGGATTTTGATGCGGTTTTCACCATTCTGTAAAGGATATCTCGAGGAAAGATTCTGTAGAAAATAATTTATGTGTGATCAAAGAAAGCCAAGCAGTAACGATTTCAGTGAAAATGTCGAAAACAAACTTGGCGTTCGTGCGCTTCTTAAGCTTACGCTGGGCAAACCGTTAAAAATATCAATATACTATGAGCGTAAGAATTGTTCAGCATGAAAAGTTCTACAAAAAAGTCCGCGAGAGCATATCTCTATCTTCAATACCTCGCCCACTATAAGTGTTTTTAGACTGGATGGAAGGGGCACGTCCCCGCGCGCTTTGCCCTTGGTTTGCACTTGCCGTTCGCGAGTAATTTGAAACAAGATAAGCAAGATAAGTATTATGCAGATAATTTTCTAACATGTCAAGAGTCTTTGGTTTCGAGCGAAGTGAGAAGCCTCCAGCCTTTCTTGCATTTTTCAGCATTTGTAGCATTTAAAATGATACAAAGTCTAGTCTTTCAGACTGACTGTCACTTTTTCTGCCCGAAGGGTCGCAGGTTCAATCCCCGGCCACTCTAGGACATGATGGCTTCATCACCACGTGCAGGTCGCCCACGAGCACCAACAGGAATGACCTGTATCAGGACAAGATGAATACACAAATAAAATTATATGAACTTTATTAATTTATTTAGGGTGTTCTTGTCATGTGATTCCGATTGATTAATCCAAATTTACCACATTATTATTATGATTATTATCATTATTATATTTATTTTTCATTTTATCAATTGTTCCCCTTCAGGAGAGCGATTGAACTTGAATTTACGATTCCCTCTTCGAGCGGTAATCTTATGTTTATAGCCTCTATCAACATACAAAATTTCAGTTTGATTAATAGATATTGAGAACCGTCTAAATATTTCCGATGGTCGCCATGTTGGATTTTAATATATGTAGGCCATAGAGCTCTGTACTATTAGAATTATTGCGTAGGTTCATTCAAACGTTGACCTTGATCGCATGATTAGGACACAAAAAAATAAAAACTTAATTTTAAAATTTCGCGCAGCCGCCATCTTGAGGTTATGTAAACAATTGAACTAAATTAGATGCCAGTGCATTACAATGTGTATAAACATTTGCTGTATCAAGTTTCACTGCGTTCGGATGGTTAAATCGCGAGAAAAATCTATTTAAATGTTTCAACTTTGCTTGGCCGCCATGTTCGTTTTGTAGTTAACAGGTTTTTGAAAAATACATAGGTGGACTACTAGTAGTGCCCTATATCACCGTAGAAAATGTCAGGGTGATATCAGTAATAGTTTCGGAGATATAGAATGCCGGTTATATATTTCGCAAGGCCGCCATGTCGGATTGGTGAGACGTAATAAAATTTGAAGGGCACGGTCGGGATCGGCCGTAATATAACTATGACCTTACTGAGTTTCACTGAAATTGCTCCATCCCTTTAGAAGTTATTAAGGGGGTGGTACACACACACATACGCACGCACACAGGGACAAAAGGTGATCTCATAAGCCTATTTTTTTTTCATAAATGAAAATAGACTAAAAAATAGATTTTAAAATTTCGCACAGCCGCCATCTTGTGGTTTTGAAAACAATTGAAACACACATACGCACGCACACACGGGCAAAAGGTGATCTCATAAGCCTAATTTTTCATAAATGAAAATAGACTAAAAACTAGATTTTAAAATTTCGCACAGCCACATCTTGTGGTTATGAAAACAATTGAAATAAATTCGATGGCAGTAGATTAAAATGTGTATAAGCAAATACCGTACCAAGATTCACTGCGCTCGGATGGTTAAATAGTGAGAAACGTCCATTTAAATGTTTAAATTTGACGTCGCCACCATGTTGGATTTGTGCTCACCAGGTTATTTTTCATAAATGAAAATAGGCTAACAATATAATGGTAAAACGGTTGTGTTCCAGGAGGACGACTTCGCGAGACGCCGTTGCACATAGCAGCCCGTGCCAAGGACGGTGAGAAGTGCGCATTGATGCTGCTCAAGTCCGGCGCCAACACCAACTTGACCACCGATGATGGTCAGACTCCAGTCCACGTAGCAGCCAAGCATGGTAACGTCAATACTCTGCTCTTGCTACTGGAGGATGGGGGAGATCCACTCTTCAAGTCCAAGGTACGCCTCGCCTCTCTTCCCTAATAGAGGTAGAATACGAGGGTTAGATTGGGTTGTATGGAACTGCGCCCAATCTTCACTAATGACCCTGGTCAATAGCATATACCTTTCAAAAGTGGCAGTGGAACTGCTCCCATTGAGAGCGGTCAGGTAGGTTCCCTCCCTCCACCCCTCTACCGAATTATGTTGTGTCGAGTGGTGTGAATTTGAAGTGACTAATTTCAAATCGGTTGTGTCTTGCTTGCGAACAAGTCAAAAACCGTCCAGATTGCGAACAACTAAATATACCCTGTCCAGATTGAGGACAAGAGATTAGTGTTGGCCTGGGATGCATACAGTAAAATAGATACAGTTTTCAAAACCGACTAATATTTAATTTTTGTTCTAGCAATATTAGCATTAACTAGTACATTGGGATGTTTTCGACAACCTAACCATATTTTAAAAATGGTTTTATTTCAAATGTTTAATAATCTTGTTTGAGGTAATCTTACCATTTAGAAGATTATTATATTTTTTTATTGTATAACAAAACTAGAGGGGTAGTTATTTATGGTGGATTAGAGAGAGTTGTATTATTATTATTATTATTATTATTAGTGTAGCCTCCGTGGCTTAGGCAGCAGCGCGCCGGCCTCTCACCGCTGGGTTCCGTTCTTCAAATCCTTCTCACTCCATGTGAGATTTGTGCTGGGCAAAGCGGAGGCGGGACAGGTTTTTCTCCGGGTACTCCGGTTTTTCCTGTCATCTTTCATTCCAGCAACACTATCCAATATCATTTCACTTCATCTCTCAATCATTAATCATTGTCCCAGAGGAGTGCGACAGGCTTCGGAAGCCGGCACAATGCCTATCCTCGCCGCTAGATGGGGGCTTCATTCATTCCAACCCTGACCCGGTCCAATGACTGGAAAAAGGCTGTGGATTTTCATTATTATTATTATCATTATTATTATTATTCGCCTCTGTGGTGTAGTGGTTAGTATGATTAGCTGCCACCCCTGGAGGCCCGTAGTACAGCTGCTTATCGGGACGGGGGACTATGTCTTATTCTCAGCAGAGCAGAAGCTAGTAGTGGGAGACAGTCCGTCACTTCCCCTTAAACCGACCTTGGGCTAACAGCCGACTTGACTATGGGCGCAGTTCAATCGGCCTAATTAAACGGATCTGGAAGTACCTCTGATTATGGGCGCAGTTCCATATCTCCCGTTAGATTAGGCTGAAGTTAGTTCAAATGACAAACGTAGTGGCGCGCAGTAGACTGTTAGACCTAGAGCAGGCCTGACCACCACGTGGTGTAGCGGCTAGCGTTCTTAGCTTTCGCCCTCGATGTCCGGGTCAGATTCTCAGCTCTGCCGAAAAGAAAAAATACTTCCAGTGTAAGGACTGGAATGGGGTACACTCAGCCTCGTGAGGCAAAACTCCAGGAAAATGCTGGGATGGTTCCTAACTTAAGGCTACGGCCACCTCCTTCCCAATCCTTGCTTGGTTCCTTAGTTAAGCGGCTGCGACAACGCGGTCATGTAGCTCTGTGTACTTTGGGTGTGTGTATAATCTGTCTGATAACCGGTGTTAATTGTGATGGCTGTATTACTGGGTGTTATCTGTAGGACTGCAGACGATCAATTTCAAGTAGTTCCTACTTTTGTTACCAAATGCTGCCGTCCACGACACCTAGTTGTGAACTTGGTTACTAGATGCCACCGCAACCAGCACCTGGTGGCAAACATTGCAACTAACGGAGCGTTAATCAAATCTAACCGACAATTGTAGTCAGTGGAAGGTTCTTCCACATGCCATAAATCTATGGCCCCGCTGGCTTTACTTCCCCTCCGAAGGAAAGCATACTGAGGGATTTTTAACGCTCTTAAAAAATCCGACGACATCAGCCGGGTTTGAACCCGCGATCTTGGGCATAGAAGCTCAGCATGCTACCAACTACGCCACCGAAGCCACCCCTTCCCAATCCTATCCCCAATTTACAAATACACACTCTAGTTTGTTGTTGCTTCACTGAGGGACATTTTTGTCGTATGGCCTCCTAAGAGGCCGAGTGCAGGTCTCTCTAATCGACGCCCGTGGGCGACCTGTGCGTCGAGATGAGAGATGGAATGATGTAGATGAATGAATATGGGGAAGGATGGGGAAGGATGGGGAAGGAAGCGGCCGTGGCCTGTCAGAAGGTACCGTCCCAGCATTTTCCTGGTGTTGAAGATGGGGAAACCACGGAAAACCATTTCAAGGACGGCCGACGGTGGGGCTCGAACCCACGCGTCTACCAAGTCAGCAGAGAGCTTGGCCCCATGACCTAACGCTGCGCTTTAGCCAGCGTAGCCACTGCTGTCGGCCTTGAGGTACTTAGACATCGTGACCATTTAGCCTCGTGTACTTTGGTGAGTGTGGAAATCTGTCTGATAACCTGTGTTATTGTGATGGCTGTATTAGTATGTGTATTTGTAATGCAGATGAGGATTGGGAAGGAGGCGGCTTTGGCCTTAAGTAAAAAACCATCCCGGCATTTGGCTGGAGTAGAAGTGGGAAACCACGGAAATCCACGTCCAGGATGAATAAGGTGGGAATCGAACCCGGGCCGCCACGGTGACAGCCAATAGACTAAAGCTAGCCACAACGCAACGAGGCGGACACACACTAGTACAGTCATCACAATAACACAGGTTATCACACACACCCAAATACGTGGGGATATTCCTCAGCCCCTAAAATAAGGAACAACTGTACTGTGCCTGTCCAATTTATTTCACTATTCCGTGGAGTAGCCTTGCGTGTTAAATCTCTCACCTTAACTTCGATGTGGAGCTGCAGCAAGTTCTGAGATTGGAGGTTCGAATTTCGGTGCTATCAGCGCCTGTACTGAGTGTGGTTTTTCACTGTTTTTTCTCTAGTTTTACCACACTCCCTCCAGGCAAATGCTGGGATAATACCTTATTTTAAAACCCGGGGCACCTACCTCACCCCCGACCCTAGTAATTACAGCTACACACCAGGGGCGTATATACATTTTTTCGGGGGGCGGGCTATCTTGGAAAATTCTCAGGGGATTATCACCGCAGAATACGCAAAAATATCAACCAATATTTTAGAGCATATAAATTGGTACAGTGGAACGTGGCTAATTCGAACTTCCATAATTCGAAATCATCTTTAATTCGAATTTTTCTCTTGGTCCCTAGCATTTTATATACAATCAATGGTAAAAAAATCGTGGTTAATTCGAATTATATTTTGGATAATTCAAAGTTTTTAGTGTAAAAAGCCGATCGGAAGCCAAACAGTTGGGACAATTCCCGAAAAAACTGTTCCGAGTTCAGCCCCAAGCAACAAACCACATCACAGAACTTACGCGGTTTGTTTAAAGTAGAAATAACTTAAGTGGTTCTGTTTTCCGTTCCTTAAATTTGTTAGATTCTTTTGTGAAGGCTGAGAGACTTAATTGTAGGAAACAGGTAAAAATCTCAAACAATAGATTTCTCTAAGACTTAACTCGATTGCTGGATTAATGAAAATCCACAGCCTGCTTCCAGTCTCCGACCGGGTCAGGAATGGAATGAATGAAGCCCCCATCTAGCGGCGAGGATATGGACTGTGCCGGCTGCCGAGGCCTGAAGCACTCCTCTGGGGCAATGATTAAATGAATGACAGATGAAATGAAATGGTAGTGGAGAGTGTTGCTGGAATGAAATGTTGACAGGGAAAACCGGAGTACCCGGAGAAAAACCTGTCAGCCTCCGTTTTGTCCAGCACAGATCTCACATGGAGTGACCGGGATTTGAACCACGGACCCAGCGGTGAGAGGCCGGCGTGCTGCCGCCTAAGCCACGGAGGCTTTGCTGGATTAATACTGTTGTTAAATAGGTGAATAGTACATTTTGGTTTTATTTTTCATTTGAAACTTTTGAGGATATTCACGATACAGTCTTTATAAATTTCCATTGTCTGTTAATCTGCATTGTTGAACGTAAATCATTATGTAAACGTAATACAATATATTTTCTCCACCCTTTTAAAAAAAACTTTTTTAATTCGAATTTTTGGATAATTCGATTTTTTTTACTGGTCCCTTCAGGTTCGAATTATCCAAGTTCCACTGTATAATTATTGTAGATAAGAGTTAATTGTAAAATTCAAAGTTTATATAGCCTACAATTAGTGACAATGTAAAACAAGTTGTAAAAGACAACACAACACAAAATGAAATTTTATACTTGTACTTGTACCCTGTAGCGCTACTTTGATATGGGAAACAAAACTTAACCATAGGCTGTGTTTGTGAGGTAGTTTGTAAATGTACTGCTTAGGTGGCATTGTATCATGATACAAACCTAGAGAGTTGCTTATTAGCTTCCCTACTATAAATTAGTGTAAGCATGGTATATTGGCTTTCACGGCCAGTGAATTAAAACTCAGCAATCTTTCTAGGTTTGTGCCGTGTCTTGTTTGGGGTTTCGCCTAGGACCCCAAGCTGGCTCATCAACGGACTCTTGGTTTCCCCACCCGGATCCCCACAGGAGTAGCGAACTGTGCGTTACCTCTCTTTTTATGAAACGCACCTGTGCCTCTTTACTGCGAGAAAGCTCAAGCAGTCATAACCTCCCTATGAAGGCTTCCAAAAAGATGGTATAACTTATTGGCTTTCACGGCCAGTGAATTAAAACTCAAAAAGGGAGGTACCGCTCATTTCGCTACTCCTGTGGGGGTCCGGGCGGAAAGCCCGCTGATGAGCTAGCTTGGTGTCCTAGGCGAAACCCCACACAAGACATGGCACAAACCTAGAAGAATTGCTGAATTTTTGTGTAAGCATATTTACATCTAACTAGCAGCGACTCATCCAAATGGGGTTGGGTGTTCAAGGACACATTAATATACAGTGATGCTCCGCAGCCAAGTTGTATTGACCACTCAGCACCGTGGTACAGTACTATGAAACCACGAGAATATTTTTGACTTCATCGTTATACATTGTGATAGGTTGTTCAAATCAATCATAGACTGATGTCAAGAAAAGAACATAAAAGAATGCATTGGACAAAATACAGGTACACTATATCACAACAACAGCATAAAGATGACAGTTCGAGGGAGTCTACAGATATTCACCTCCAATGTTCAAGCACATGACCCGACTTTGAACAAGTCTCCCTATACCCTCCACGAAAGCGGACGCTGTTGATACAAACTCTTTCACAGCATCACGAATTTCTTGGTTAAACACTTCTATAATGGATCAAACATGTGATGATAGTAACAAGGAGAGTGGAAGAGTGGTTTCACCAACAACCAGCGTCCTTCTTCGTGGAGGGTATAGGGAGACTTGTCCAGCGTTCAGACAGGTGCCTGAACACTGGAGGTGAATATCTGCAGACTCTACACGTGATGTCTCTGCTCTCGTTGTGATAGAGTGTATATTCTTCTCCTCCACCTCCTCCTTCTTCTTCTCCATCACCTCCTTCTCCATCTCCATCTCCTCATCTTTCTCCATCTCCTTCTCATCTTTCTCCATCTCCTTCTCGTTCTCCTTCACCTTCTCTTCCTTCTCCATCTCCTCCTTCTTCTCCATCTCCATCTCCTCCTCCTTCTCCTACATATCCATCGCCTTCTCCTCCTCCTCCTCCTCCTCCTCCTCCTTCTCCATCTCCATCTCCTTCTCCTACATATCCATCTCCTCCTCCTCCTTCTCCATCTCCTCCTCCTTCTTCTCCATCTCCATCTCCTCCTCCTTCTTCTCCATCTCCATCTCCTCCTCCTTCTCCTACATATCCATCGCCTTCTCCTCCTTCTCCTCCTCCTTCTCCATCTCCATCTCCTTCTCCTACATATCCATCTCCTTCTCCTCCTTCTCCATCTCCTCCTCCTTCTTCTCCATCTCCATCTCCTCCTCCTTCTTCTCCATCTCCATCTCCTCCTCCTTCTCCTACATATCCATCGCCTTCTCCTCCTCCTCCTCCTCCTTCTCCTCCTTCTCCATCTCCTCCCCCTCCTTCTCCATCTCCTCCTCCTTCTCCATCTCCATCTCTTTCTCGTTCTCCATCTCCTTCTTCTCTTTCTCCATCTCCTCCCGTTTATTCTCCTTCTCCTCCTTCTCGCATCTCCATCGCCTTCTCCTCCATCTCCATCGCCTTCTCCTCCTTCTACTCCTCCTCCTTCTTCTCCATCTCCATCGCCTTCTCCTCCTTCGACTCCTCCTCCTTCTTCTCCATCTCCATCGCCTTCTCATCCTTCTACTCCTCCTCCTTCTCCTCCATCTCCATCGCCTTCTCCTCCTTCTACTCCTCCCTCTTCTACTCCTCCTTCTCCTCCATCTCCATCGCCTTCTCCTCCTTCTTCTCCATCTCTTTCTCGTTCTCCATCCCCATCTCCTTCTCCTCTTTCTTCTCATTCTCCATCTCCTTCTTGTTCTCCATATCCTTCTCCTCCTTCTACATCTCCTTCTCCATCTCCTCTTTCTCCGTCTCATTCCTTCTCCTCCTTCTCCTTCTCCTCCTCCTTCGCCTCATCCTCCTTCTTCTTCTTCTTCTCCATCTCCATCTCCACCTCCTTCTTCTCCTTGTTCTCCTCCTCCTTCATCTCCTCCTCCTCCTCCTTCATCTCCTCCTCCTTCTTCTCTATCTCCAT
This sequence comes from Meconema thalassinum, assembly GCA_946902985.2. Taxonomy (NCBI): domain Eukaryota; kingdom Metazoa; phylum Arthropoda; class Insecta; order Orthoptera; family Tettigoniidae; genus Meconema; species Meconema thalassinum. Next base: position 97,827,008 of record OX336399.1, read on the forward strand.
CTCTTTCTCTTCCTTCTTCTCCATCTCCTCCATCTCCTTCTCCTCCTTCTTCTACTTCTCCTCCCTAAGTCATCAACCCTGAAGTTGGTTTTCAGCAGTTCTCCGACGATCCTGGTCTTGAGCTAATCTCGTTTTACAATCAGAATGATTTTCAGGTTAGAGTGTACAAATACTCGTTTTCCCGCCTAATGTAATTGGGCACAATTTGTGTTGACCAATTGGAAAGCTTTCTTTATTATAAATAGTAAACACTGAAAAATGGCTTCTATCACTTCAATCTCCTCCCTAAGTAAGTAAATTCTTAAATATTCCTAGCATGCCTTCCATGGAGAGTTCATCAATTCGAGTAACATACCTGCTTACCATAAGCACTTTTGTGTCCAAGTTGATTTTCATGTTGTACTCCTTTTCTTCCAACACTACCTTCAAATTCTCCTTACTCTAAGCTACTATGGCAATACCATCAGCAAACCCATTCAGATATATCTTCTCTCCTTAATTCCTCCTCTGTGGTCAATCATTTGAACAATCCTCGTACATATACTGAGCCCTCAGTCGCATTTGGATGAATTACCGCTGCATCAATTATTATTAGATTTTGTTTAAGTGATACTAACATATGCTGTTTAGAAATAGTTATTCAAGTGTATGATTATGCTATCGATGTATAGTTAATATATTAGCTTTGTTGTGCTTCTACTTATAGCAGATTCCCTGCTTAGTGCCAGACGTGCTTTGAGTGTACATATAGCGATTTCATTGTAGTTGAATACAGGAAGTATTGGAAGTGAAAGCTGATTTTTTGGAAAAATAAATTATCAACAACAAAACAAGAATTACGTATTTAAAAAATTAACTTCGTGTACACGAGATTCTGTACATCTCAAAAATCCCTCGCGGAGCAAAATCCGTTTATTCAATTAATTTATAAAAATTCTTAAGTATGACGGCGTCATTACGCTAGCTGCGGTGATTTTTCCAGCGTCACATAGATTCGTGCGCGTAGCGGTAAAATGGCCGTGTTCATCCGCACATATCGGAAATATCTTATTATTAAAGAATTTTATAGTTTCTAATATTATCATATCCTTTTCTTTTCATGGTGACGTTGTACTTATTAATTTATTATGCTTGGTTCTCGAGAAATCGGTAATTTAATTGTATCGAGGCTCCCCTCCATGCCACTCTCATTGGGTTTTCAGATTATTCAGCATCTCAATTGGGATTCCCTCTCTTGTAGCTGCGTGATCCATCTTATAAATAGTTCGCTCTTATCGTGACATTAATGTTATCTTGAATAACATAGCATTTTTGCCCATATCAAGTGAGAAATGCTTATTTAGCCTGTAATGAACAGTTCTATAATTCTATTAAAATTAGTCGTGTTTTTCGGATATATCCGTGTGAAAATAAAATTAAAAATTCTAAACGTTTAGGAAGGAACCTTGCCTCCTTTTTCAATAGAATTAAAACAATGTGGCCAAAAATGTGTATCAATGAGCTTACAAAAACTAGAGAAATTCCTCTGTTCGTCACCAGAGAGCAGTCAGAAGCTACAGTATGGACCTTGGTAGAAAACCCCGCCATTTTGATTATAACGGCGGACAGAGTAGTAAGGAAGGAGAAGGAAAAGGGGGCGGGGGGGGGGAAATTGATACTCCTCGGAGAATGCGGATGTCCAAATAAGGGGGGTGGGGGAGAGGGTTGGATGGATATAAGGAAACAGAAACAAAAGGGAAGTGTATCTGTACGGTACCCAACATCATACGGGCCTCGGCGAAAAAACATATGGAAACTCCCCCAGTGACGAAAGAAGATCAAATCATGGCCCTGAATCCATAGAGGCCACAATGTTTTAATTCTATTGAAAGAGGGTGATATGAGATATAGCCGGTGAAATATTTCGCACAGCCGCCTTGTTGGATTGGTGAGACATAATAAAATTTGAAGGGCACGGTCGGGGTTGGTCAAAATATTACTATGACCTTACTGAGTTTCATTGAAATCTCTATAGTCGTTTAGAAGTTATTAAGGGTGCACACACGGACGCACACACACACACACATACACACACGGACAAAAGGTGATCTCATAAGCCCATTCTTTCATAAATGAAAATAGGCTAAAAATGATTTTTTTAAAATAGTACGATTTGAATTTTGAACATCGTATAACGTTTCTTCTAATAGCAAGATGTGAGTGTTTCCTTGGAAGGGTATATAATAATTGTTGTAGAATATTTATGACAGACACCGTTATATTATTAAAATCGGTATTATTTCGGCTCCTTAAGCGGTATGCCTCCCCCCGTTATGTATATAGTAGTGTGATACTGTTTGTTTTCGTTGAAGAATCATCCGCTCCAAACTGTCCCTACATTAGAATATTTCCTTCATAAATCAGAACGTCCATAATTTCAATCTCTCTTCGCCCTTGGTTTCTCTAAGGGTGGATAACATCGGTGTTCTTCCCCGTGAATATTTAACTTTTTGATTTTTGCCAGCAGTTCATGCTATGCGGATGCTCTAATTTATATTTGCCCGTGAGAGGGCAGTCAGACTAAATAGTACTTCCTTACTTCTGATACAACCTGTATTCATCACAGTATTTTTCAAATAATCACAAGAACCTTTTTCATTACTTCAGTCAGTCTCAACAAGAGTGTCATTTTGTTCTGTGTTACACAGTATCAAGTTTTAAGTATATAATCAGAGATAATCAATATTTAGCCAGCTCTGAAATATATTGTGTACACATTGATTTAAGAAATCCCCCAGTATATAATAAAATATAGCATAAAATATAACATTCCCAAACGAAAGGTTCTATCTGATTCTTAGAATTATTGTAATGTATTTAAAACAAAGTATATTGAATTAAATACCCAAAGCTGGCTATGTATATAAGAGCTCTCCCCTTTACGATGTTGGCCTTGCATAAAATATAGCATACGTTGCGCTGTTTATAATGCAATAGTTTCCTAGAATATGTGTGTGTAGTTCTTTCCTTAGCCGCCATAGTATTTCAAAGTAGTAAAATGTTAATACTTGTATAATTAGAGTTTTAAAAATGTCTTCCAGGTAAGTATCGTTGGTTCACAATGGGATGGCCTTCCAAAAATCGTCTACGCTACTGTACATGTTTTCTGCGCTCGCGTATACTTAAAATTGTTTGACTTCACTAAATAAAATCACCAGTTTAATATGTTTAAATATATGAAAGTAATCGTGTTTAATAACTCACTCATCAAATTATCTACAACTTAGAGACGAATTGAAGAAATATGTCAACTGTACGAATACTCAAATATTTTGGAGTATTTCTGGCTAAAATCTTTTATTCCAGAAACATAGAAATGCCTATATGACATAACTCTCCTTGGAGCACTCATATCTACTGACAAGGAGAGGTCGCCATGTGGTTACAAGGAAAGCGTTCACATTTGGAGGGTTTGCTCTTCATAAAAACATATTTTGCCCCTGTTCAAGATTTTTTGCCAATGAACCTTAGTGTGTTCAAAATTGAACGTTTAAAATCAATCCTCAAACCAGGGTCATCCACACAGCACTCCCCGAGCGCTAGCGCTCCGGCCACGCTCTAAGCCAGTGCTCCGAGCGCTTTGGTGGAAGGTAGTTTCGATAGTGGTGGGAGGAGTTTGGTTGGTTGAGTGCGCGGTCTGCCCGCCGCGCCAAAGTGAGCAATATTTGGCTCAACGTACATTTGTGAGCGTTTCTTTTCGGTTCTTAACCTTACAAAAGTAAACATCGTGCAATGATGAGCGATAGAAACTTGCACAATTGTTTACGAATAGCTGTGCCCAGAAAAAGTGTACCCAATTTGGAGAAGATTGTTTCCTCCAAAACTAAAAGCTCGTAAAAACGACGGAGCAAAAGTCATTCAAGGTCTGTACTATCAGTTCATATTGGTAAAATTTTGTTGAATTTACCTCTCTAATATGTTCACATTTCAGTTTATAATAAATCACAATATTCTTTACTTAACACTTGCGTTCATTCCCTGCACATTCGGAGTGCCATTCGATTTGTATATGCGGTATATTTTTTATGGCAAAACAGCCCTATCAATATGATGTCAACAAACCCACAAAAGCCGTCGGCCGCATGACTGTACGTACCGTACGTATCTAGTCAGCGCGGTCCAAACATCGTCCGTCTGTCTCAGGTCTCCTCGCTGCCACCGTGTAGTGGTGGTAGGGGAAGGAGCACTACTGTCGACCAAAGTATTATGTGCACTCGAGTTTGAAGGTTGTTTGTGAAGTAACCAATAGACCTACATAAAATCCAATACCATCATCAAATTCGCCGTTCTATTTTACGTTAGCTCATGTAGGTTTGGAATTTTTAATTTATATTTTAATATTTTTTATCGCAGTTGGAACACAAAATGTGCCCGTTTTTAAGCGTGTTTCAACCATGCGTCACATTTAAGAATTATTATCTCAAAAACCCGTCATCAGATCGAATGCAAATTTTAACACAATATACATTGGAATGTTGTATAACTAGTTTATTAATTTCAAAATTTTGTGTGTCCAAGAAACAAAGTTGTTATCATTTTTGTAAGGTAACTTTTTCTCGGTTCGGGGTGGTTGGAAAATATAGCTCTTGGTCGCGTTGTAATCCTTATACATCAAGAAGTTATGCTGTATGACTTTGAAATACGTAAATTAATTCACTTATTTTATATCGGTTTGTATTTGTTTGTGGAAATAGGGCATGATTCACCTGCCAGCCGCTCCGGGGTAGGCTATACAGCGTTGCTGAGATGGAGCCCATCACTGCCGAGCGAGGCGAGGTCGTATTCCCCGTTCAAATATAAACCGATATAAAATAAGTGAATTAATTTACGTATTTTAAAGTCATACAACATAACTTTTTGATGTATAAGGAATATAACGCGACCAAGAACTACATATTCCAACCACCCCAAGCCGAGAAAACGTTACCTTAGACAAATGATAACAACATTGTTTCTTGGACACGAAAAATTTTGAAATTAATAAACCAGTTATACAACATTCCAATGTATATTGTGTTAAAATTTGGATTCGATACAATGAAGGGTTTGTGAGATAATAATTCTTAAATGTGACGCATGGTTGAAACACGCTTAAAAACGGGCACGTTTTGTGTTCCAACTGCGATAAAAAATATTAAAATATAAACTAAAAATTCCAAATCTACATGAACTCACGTAAAATAGAACGACGAAAATAATGATGTTATTGGATTTTATGTATGTCTATTGGTTACGTCACAAACAACCTTCAAACTCGAGTACACACAATACTTTGGTCGACAGACTGTCCAGTGCTCCCCGAGCGCGGCCGCGCGCTCCGATCACAATGACTGGATGGCCCTGCCTCAAAGTTTTGTAGTCCTATTCCCGCACATGTTCCTGGATCGTCTAAGTGGCGTAGTAGCTAGTGTGTTGGCGTGGAGAATTGAAGGTTACGAGTTCGAGTTAGACCTTGGTGAGTACTTTCTTTTTTTCTTTCTTTTACTTCTTGTCTTTTGTGTTTTCTATAATGTATTTGCTGTGTTCTATTCGGTTTCTGAGCTATGTACTATATTTTAACATCATTATTCGTCCGTGACGCTTGAACGTGTTGTAAGTTTTATTCGTTAGAATTTAAATGCAGCGTGGCCGGTGATGCTACGTTCATTCGCACTGCGCCTAGTCTAATGCAGAAACGCAAGAGCCCTTCCCTCTGTTTCACTCTGCTCCATCATCAAGCTAAACGTTCTGTATGTAAACAATAACGTAAATATTAATTTATTAATATTGTAAATATAAAAAGCTACAACAAATATAAATCTGCCAAGTTAAATATTGTGCCACGAACATAAAATAAAAGAAAACAAGATGTTCAGTAAAGAACATATAGCCTACTTTCTCCTAAATGTATGAGTATAGTTATAACTGTTGTTATTATCAAAGAGTATAATAGAACTATTCTTTGTTGAAGACCTTAGAAACGATTTACCTCTACCAAACGCCACGACCTAGATAAAAACTGCTACCATCATTGAAGAAAGAAAGAAAGAAAGAAAGAAAGAAAGAAAGAAAGAAAGATAAGAAGTATATCAAGAATGTTATGGATCTGGAGACATAATCGACCGGACTGGCGGCGTGGCTCAGCGGTAACGTTCTCGCTTGCTGGGCCCTAGGTTGCAGGTTCGTATCCTGGCGCAGTCAGCTGGCATTTGAGGGTGCACAAATGCGAGGGAGCCGTGTCAGTACATTTACTGGCAAGTTAAAGATCCCCTTCGGGCCAAAATTCCGGCACCCCGGTGTCTCTAAAAGCAGCAGTAGTTAAAAGGGATGTAAAACCAATAACATTATTATTATTACGACCTGCCGTGGGCAACATCCAACTTTGAGTTGAGGCATGTCTTTACACGTCTGGTTGTGCATGGCTTTCACAACCCTAATTGAATTAACAAATCTTTCCATGACCCTACAGAGACGTGTGTATACAAACTATGTGGATATTTTCGATAATATAATCCTAACAGAGCGAGTGCATTCTAGCGGCCAGAAGAAGAAACTTTTCAATAAAATCTGGAAGTTACCTTTTTGGCAGCTAGATGTCTCGAGTAAATCTGCTGGCGAATTATGTTTTAATTAAATATATATTTTACACCATAATGTGGACAATATAACGCTTAATAACATTTTCAAGTAACGCAAAATAGGCTGTTACAAACCCTTTAAAATAAAAAGTTAAAATGTATCGTAGTATCAACTTGTCATTCTTCAAATTCGATGCGCATAGAATGATAATGGTATAGTAATCAATGGATCCCCACGTAGACTAGTCGGGACATCTAGTGGTGAAATATCGAACAATATAATCCTAACAGAGCGAGTGCATTCTAGCGGCCAGAAGAAGAAACTTTTCAATAAAATCTGGAAGTTACCTTTTTGGCAGCTAGATGTCTCGAGTAAATCTGCTGGCGAATTATGTTTTAATTAAATATATATTTTACACCATAATGTGCACAATTTAACGCTTAATTTTAAAACATCTGAGTCATTACAAAACAATAAACATATAACATTTCAAGCAAAAAACCTAGCTCTGATCGGGTTTGAACCATAGGCATTTGAGCGATGGGCTATCGCTCTACCACTGAGCTAATTGTGTCAACGGATTTCGTTCTATTTAAAATGCCTTACATAGAACTTGTTAGCAAATAATGATTTATACTAAACGATTTCATCACTGGAGTATATTATTTATATATAAAGCATTTCATACAAAGTTTATTTATTTTTTATCAGTACGCTATATTGCATTCAATACTCAAATTAGTGAAATATAAGTCAGGCACAAGATATCCGCTGCCATCTTGTCTTATTACTGATAGAGTTCAGATTTTTAAAATCACGTCTGCACTATAGTATTACAAAATAAACTTTTAATTTCGAACGTGCCTCTTCCTTTAGAACAGTTAAAACGATTCTCGGCTCGATAATCGGAACTGGTGGGTCCCATGATATGGATTATAAAGTTTGCATAATTCGCACGGCCGCCATCCTGAAATGGTATGGCGGACGACCTTGTAGTTTGGTCAAAAGACGCATCCTATACGAAGGTATGTTGTTACCAAATTTGGTAGAGATCGGATGATTTGGTTAGTCGTTATTTGATTTTACGTTTTGAACGTTTGAGTGGCCGCCATTCAGTTTTAGTAAAGATGGCGGCGATATAAAACATGACACTGAGGTGTCCTTTGCTAGTGCTACCTTTGTACCAAATTTCGTTCAATTCGCATTCACCGTGTTCGAATTGATAGGGGGGGACAGACATTCAGAGTACACACACTCACACACACACAGACACACACACACACACACAGACTCACACACACACATACACACACACACACAGACTCACACACACACACATACACACACACAGACAGACACACTTTTTTCGCCCTGTGTTGATCTCATAAGTCTACTTTCATTTTTTGCAAAAATCGAAAGTAGGCTAAAAATGTCCAAGAAAGATAATAATAATAATAATATCGTACGGCCTCGGGTGCCGGGTGCAAGCTTTGTTATTTGACACCCAGAGTGTAGCTTGCATGTCGAATTTCGTTGTTCTTTGAAGCACTACGAAAGTCAAGGAGGTTAGATATCTAAGCTCCTTGAACACTAGAGCGCTTTCTAGTAGAGAAATGAGGATCTTTGTGTTGGCGGAAACTCCCGAGATTAATTTTGCCATTATGAACACGGCTGAATTTAAAGGGGTTCTTTGACATGCCAACATCATATTACATACGTGTCGTAATTTTTGCCGCCTTTCAAAAATCACTTACCTCGGCCAGGAGCGAACCTGCAAGCTTGGGGGTTAGTAGACAGACACGTTAACCACTCACCCACCGTGGCAAGCAAATAAAGATAAAGAAAATCATTAAAAGAGAACAAGGTAGGTTCCGATCACGGTAACTTTCATTTCCAACACCAACACGCTAGCGACTACGCCTCGGAGACGAGCCGGAAACGTGGGTGGGAAAAAGACTACAAAAGTTTGAGGATTGATTTTAAACGTTCAATTTTGATCAAACTAAGGCCCATTGGCAAAAACGCTCAAACAGGGGTAAAATATTTTTTTATGAAGAGCCAACCCACCAACCCACTTTTCAAGTAAACTACATGGCGACCTCTCCTTGTCAGTAAGACTTGAAAATGTGACCGCAATCAGGATTCGAACTCAAATCTCCTACTCTCGGGGCAGGTCTGTTTAGGCACTGAAGCCACGATCCGATCAAGGCAAGTCTTCGAAGGAGAAGCGGCAGCTTATGAAATGACGTAGAGATAGCCTCAATTGCCTCGACCTGTACGCTAAAGTCTGAACCGGACTCTAAATAACTCAGAGGCAAAGTCACGCACTTCAACTTTCAACATTGTAGAATCATGGATATGTATACCTTGTCCAATCATATTCTTTCCATATATCCTGTAATCTATCTCGCTTACGTCACTGAGCTCATGCGATGATAACAGTGTGGTGGTGACAGAAATTGTGCCCGCAAGGCACAAAAAAATTCTAGCAACAATTGAGCATCGGTCCTGTTCGATATCTCTATCATTATCGTTATAGTATTTAACTTTCATTCTTACCGCCGCATTATACCGGGAGTTATTACTGTATATACAGCAACTAGGATCAGGATATAACAACGTGTAGTCCTAAAACTTAAGTTATTTTTTCCTAAGCGTTTTCAAAATGCCAGCATCAGTGTAACCTAACAACTACGTCAAATCTAAGTTAATTCTTCGCCCATTTCATGAATCGTATTGTTTATTTTACAAAACAAACATTCTTCTATATGGTGATACTTTTTGACTTGTTTGGATTTTTTTGTATTTTGCTCGCTCTTAGTCAACTCGAGGCCCAAAACCAGTTACATCCGAAGTGCAAATGTCAAGAACTGTTTCTGCACTGAAGAGGGAAGCATACACTTCGAGAATGGCAAGTAGCCCAGGCAAAACGCTTGGGTGGTGAAAAGAAATAAAAGAGTGGTTGAGGGATACGGATTTGGCTGTATAATTTTGTGATTGAAAATAATGCCTCCAATTACTGATAATGGGGATGTATTTGCCAATTTACAAGTAATTTAACATTGTTATCAGTAGTTTAAATGTAAAATATCCCTCAACCAACCTTATCTTACATACTCTTTGATATAAAGTATGGCACGATTGAAGATCTTTGGTTTATTCTGAAAGCTTTAACTACAATCAAATAAGTTGGATAGTTTGGTAATTTACAGGGGTTTAACCAAAATAAATATACGTACGTATGATTGGACTCTGAGTTGAATAAAAATCTACTGGCATCAAAAATAAATCAAAGATACTTCAATTGCATGAAACCTAAATTTCTCTCTGGCATGGCATGAATATCAACTTGTAAATAGATCTTCTTTCTCTTTCAGGCTCTCAGCTTCATGCATCAACTTTCAAAGAATTTACATTTACATTTCTCTCTGAGAGAAACAATCTCAATCGCACACTGTTTCACCTCGTAAGAGATATGAACTTGCAAATAATTCAACTTCATCAATTCATTAATGTAACTTTCTATCTTGTTCTGCTATTCTATAAGATAACTGCAGCAGTTCTCCACATGAAGTTCTGCTGTCTATTGAATCTCCTTAGAGTCGTCTAGTATGAAAACTGGCCAAGTCACAAAATTTACGAAAATGAGTTTTATGGTTATCAATTTGAAGTAGAAGTACAGCACTATCAGGCGAAACAAGAATATGCTTCAAAATCGTCCATGTCTTCATGTTACAGAGCACTAAATTATTGGTCGTGCAACAAAATGTGCCAAGTCATGCAGGCAGTGCTTTCATAACCGGCCATGTCAAAGAACGAGTAGCGATCTTCATGTCGCAGCATTATTGTCTGGAATCTAGCGTTGTTAGATTACGCAAGAATGTGATATCTGTAGGCAACATTGTTCTTTATATTGTATACTCTTCGAAGTCATAATAATTTGTATTTTGTTCGTTTGCATCACTGATTTCCGTATTCGCGGGCTTCTTACCGCATTGGCACGAAAGCAATCGTATTTCCTGTGTGCTCGTATTTTGTCATTATTGTGTAGTGTAACGTGTATATTGTTCCTATTTTAATAATGATTCTATTAACATAAGTGACTCATTTTCTTTTACTGTGTTCAAGATCTAGTGAACTACTAATGTTTAATTATATAATACCTATTTTGTATTCTCCTCAGCTTTCTGATGTTCATCTTCATATATTACTATCCAATTTAAGCTAAATGCTTTCGTTTTTATTGCAATAAAGACAGGTAATTAAAATGTCAATTTATTTTAATTTAATTGCCTTTTTCACCGGAGTTTGGAATTTAAAAAGAAAAGTTTTACAAAAAAAAGACTAAAATTATACCAAATTGCAACAAAAACGGCCAAGTCAAAATTAATATTAGCAAAAAAGATGGGTTCATTATGAATCAAATTTCTCAAAATAGCAGAACTTAAATATTAAACCATTACGGATATAACTATGCAATAAAATCTTTTGTGACCACCATTGCTTTGTCTCTAGAGGTTTTTCATCCATACTGAAAAATATGCCTTCAGTGACTTGGCCGGTTTTGATACTAGACGCCTCCGTTTCATTTCACTGTGCAATACCTTTTCCTTTCGATACAGATACAACATTCACTGAGCACCAAACTCACAATGGCTCTGTCTCTAAAGAAAGGAATATAACACTTGTGTCGTGTATGATACAGATTGGCGAGACACCTCTCCACTTGGCTTGTCGCGGATGTAAGGCTGATGTTGTCCGACTTCTCATCGGTTTCGTACGGGAACGTCAGGGTCCCGAAGTGGCCACGGCGTACGTAAACGCGGTGAACGAGGATGGTGCCAACGCTCTGCACTACGCTTGTCAGGTGTCCAAAGCTGAGGTGGAGATCCCTATGTCCGACAAGGAGGTGATCCGTCTACTCTTCGAGAATGGAGTAGACGTGTCACAAAGCACTAAACAGGTGAGTTAACATAGCCTTATTTTCTGATGATTAAAGGGCATGCACGTTGTTCTTTTATCTGTTCAATACTGAAGGATAAAAGTCGCGTTCATCAAAGAAATGTGTGTGGTCATCCAATGATCTAAAGCAGGGGCGGCTCCTGATTGTATTTTCTAGGGTAACTAGATGCTATTATTGTTGTTTCATATTAAATATTGTTTTATATTTGTCACTCATTGTTGCCTGAGCCTCCGTGGCTTAGGCGGCAGCACGCCGGCCTCTCACGGCTGGGTCCGTGGTTCAAATCCCGGTCACTCCATGTGAGATTTGTGCTGGACAAAGCGGACGCAGATAGGTTTTTCTCCGGGTACTCCGGTTTTCCCTGTCACAAATTTCATTCCAGCAACTCTCTCTACTATCATTTCATTTCATCTGTCTTTCATTTAAGCATTGCCCCAGGGGAGTGAGACAGACTTCGGCAGCCGGCACAGTTCATATCCTCGCCGATAGATGGGGTCTTCATTCATTCCATTCCCTGACCCGGTCGCGAGATTGCAGATTCTAGTTCATTTTTAGCAATAGGAGGAATAAGGCTTCCTAATTGGCTTTCACAATGAATCGTTGGTTGTGGTTAGTCCGTGTAGTAAACGCCGTGAACCAATCAGATACCATTCTAGTAATTATGACTATTTTTGTATAGTAAGGGGCAGAGCAGCGGGGTCATCCGTCCCCCGTTCTGGTAAAGAGAACAGGGGACTAAAGAGATTTTAAATATCCATAATAATTTTCAAATCAAAAGCCTCGCCAATCATGATAAATAAGTGCGTGATTCTGATCTTAAGATAGAAGTAGGTTCGAGTGCCACCGTTGACCCTCTTAGAAATGGTAGGTATTCCGTGGTCTTACATTTTGTATTCAGAAAGATGCTGGGATAGCCACTTCCAGAAATCTATGGCAGCTTTTATCCGAACCTTAGTCACAGATTATTTATCAGACAGTTTAGGATACACTGATGACCACTGTGTCCCAAGCCTTTAAAACCTGGGTTATTATTCCAGAAACACATAATTAAGTGTACACTGACAAGCTTAAATTGTGGCCTAATGTGTTTATTACAACACTTTCTTCCAACATAAATTACTGGCAGAATATTCTTACTAACAACGCATTGCGAACATTATGATTAAGTTTAACTACGTAACAATACCAAATTCTTACACTTTCAATGAACTGCAGCAGCAAGCAGCCTTGCAACCACCGCGCAACTGATTTTGGCCACTATGTTCCCTTACAACAGCCAATCAGAGAACCATAATCTTCCCTATGCTAAAACTGAACTAGAATTTGCAATCTCGCGACCCGGTCGGTCGACTGGAAGCAGGCTATGGATTTTCATTCATTGTTGCCAATATCGCCATTATCATTCCACACAACAAAACATTTCAAAGAAGTTTTAATAAATAGTCATGCATTAAAAACTGTACTCACATGGCTCCTTATTTGTCAATATAATTCTCCACTCCTGTGCTTGGATGAGACCGGCCCCGTAGTGTTGGAATAGCGCGCCTCCCTCTCACCCGGAGGCCCCGGGTTCGATTCCTGGCTCCGTCAGGGATTTTAGAAACTGACGTGAGGGCTGGAGCGGGGTGCACTCAGCCTCGTGAGGACAATTGAGTAGCTGTCTGACAGTGAGGCAGCGCCCCGATCACGAAAACCAAGATTAACGGCCGAGGGGACCCGATGCGCTGATCACGTGTCACCCCAATATCTGCAGGCCAATTGGCTGGGCAGCGGTCGCTAGGTAGGCCTAGGCCCTTCATGGGCTGTAGTGCCAGGGGTTGTTTTTGTTGTTTTGTGCTTGGATGAAGCAAATTTATCTATCTATCAGTAGTGGCTACGCTGGCTAAAGCGCAGCGTTAGGCCATGGGGTCAAGCTCTCTGCTGACTCGGTAGACGCGTGGGTTCGAGCCCCACCGTCGGCCGTCCTTGAAATGGTTTTCCGTGGTTTCCCATTTTCAAGACCAGGCAAATGCTGGGACGGTACCTTCTGACAGGCCACGGCCGCTTCTTTCCATATCCTTGCCCAGTTTCATTCATCTTCATCCATTTCCATCTTTCATCCCGACGCGCAGGTCGCCCACGGGCGTCGACTAGAAAGATCTGCACTCGGCCTTTCAGGAGGTCACACGACGAAAAGAAAATATATCAGCTTGGTTGATGAGGTCTTATTTTTAAAATTTCTAACTTTGGGTTCAGAGGTATAGAGCAAAATGGATTAGTTAATTTAAAGTCCACTTATTCATTTTTCTATGTCGCACACAATCAGCATATTTAATAACTACCTACCGTACCACGAAAGTTAAAATCACCTTAATTTATAGAAATTAACTTCATTCACAGAACTCACTAACACACTTATACTGTACTTGGAACACCAGACAAATGAAAACGTAAAAATATATTTTTGTATAAAATCAGCATGCTGTGAACAATGGCTATGTAGACTAGAGCTCGAGCCAGCCGGGAAGGCGGTGCGCAGAACACAACGCTACCATTACGTCATGCCTCACTTCCATCCCACCAATCATAGTCAGTCTGTCTGGAGAATCTGAGGTAGTGTATTGTCAGGAAAGCTAAGTATAAAGCAGCGTAAAAGGGACAGGCTCGATAAGGTAAGCGACGAGGTTGCCATACCGCAGGAACTCATGGCAGCAGCCTGCGGTGTGGGGACTCGGACATGGTGGACCTGTTGCAACAGTGGACATGTATCTCTTTCTCTCTCTGCGCAAATCCCAGAGAGCCGGCCGCCTTCCGGGCTGACGCGAGCTCTACCTGTTTAAGAGCGTGCGGTGGGCATGGAGGAAAGAATAAGAGGAGATGCCCTGAGCTCGTATGTGTGAAGCCAAGCGCTGCAACCAAAGTGGGCGTAACCTTAACTCGTATTCGGTGTTCTGTGACTTGAATGAGGCATTGTGTATGGCTAAACTTTATTTTGGCCCTGGTTTTTATCGCGCTCCGGTTATGCAACTTTGGAAACGTAATAACAGTAGTGATAAGTTATTAAAAAAACCTCTTCAATTCTAATCTCAGCATGTGTAGGCCTACCCTATATACCAAAAAAACAAAAATCATTCCTCTGCAAATCCCAAATTATCAAACGGCTGTCGGTGAATAATTACGGTAGGCCTACGTAATTAATCAATTCGAGGCTAATCGCCAAGTTTCTATCCCCCACAAAAAAAACGTACGGTACCGAAACGTGTAGGCTATACCGTATTTTTGTGCAAATATGCGTCCTTTTTTAATTGTTCTATTTATTAATTTTGAGGTTCGTATTCTTGAATATCAAAATGTGTACGACCAATGAGTGAAAGTGGCTGTGCTCGAAATTAGGCCTAAAAACTGATGAATGCCTCAACACCAATAAGAACATAAAAACTCAATTTGGTGTAAATACCGTAATTAATTCGGCATCATTAATTCCCAAGATGTTCCTTCTTTGGTATAACTCGCATCTTCAGACACCTGTATTCAATTTAATCAGTGTTTCAGTGTATTATTACGTTTTGCCGCGTCTTCCTTACAAAACTAGCATCGCAAAGGTGCTCTCATATTTATATTTAAATTGGCTTTTAAAACGATAACGCAGCTTATTTGTGCCAAGTACCGTGATGTACCGAGTGTATTCTGCCTATCCGAGAAAAAATCTTGACTTGTCATTGCAGTTTTATGTCACTAAAATCCATTACTAGTTGGAGTGGTTTACGGCTTTAAGCATAGGGACAGCCATTTTCTTGCAACCAAAGTGGGCGAGCCGTTTGGCTTCAGCAGCTTGCGCTAGGCAGCGCAGCGAAGGCATCTCCTTCCTTTCTTTCCTCCATGGCGGTGGGCCCATCACCCGTAATCCGGTTTGACCTTCAAACAGAGACAGAGGCAGGAAGTGAAATGGAGAGATCTTCTATTTCACTCCACCGCAACGGTATTGCACGGACCAATTCTCCAGGCTCTTGAAGAAAAAGAAAATCCTTTCATAGCACAGAATAAGTTGCGTTCAATGTTTTCTCACCTGGCCCTACACTCCATATACTTTACATGGAAGGTTCTGTGGAGCGGCCCTCGATGTGACAATACACCGTACGAGACTGTCAGGAACTTAAGTTAGGGATGAATTATGTATACTGAATTCTTTTCACATATTCCAGAAGGAAAACCCACCTATTTTAAGTAGGATATCTGTAATTTAAAGTAATGTTTAAAGACATTAATTAAACAAATGTTGTGCAATACGGCCTAATGGCCCTGGGTGGGTGAGGCCATTTTGGCCCTCACTGACACCGCCCCTGGCCTAAAGTATAAATTCAATTATGATTTATTCAAGGGTTATTATTATTATTAATATTATTATTATTATTATTATTATTATTATTATTATTATTATTATTATTATTATTATTATTATTATTATTGATGTGTAACATATTTTCGCTCGGTTGCTGGATAGTTTTGTGGGAGTGATTTTGAAAATTGGGGACGGAAGTAGATCGGAACGATCGAGGTGCCAGTGGTGGATCCAATGGAAGTATGCACTGCCCGCTCGATCGATCAAACGGAAGTGTACTAGATGGCAGTGGTGGACAACGGAAGTATGCACTGCCCGCTCGATCGATCAAACGGAAGTGTACTAGTGGCAGTGGTGGACAACGAAAGTATGCACTGCCCGCTCGATCAATCGGACGGAAGTGTACTAGCTGGCAGTGGTGGAAAACGGAAGTATGCACTGCCCGCTCGATCGATCGATTCAGCTACCAGATTATCATTTTAAACGATATTTATCATATCAATATGACTCATTTTAACAGAATCCATATGAAATTACGTGTTGGTCTGTGAATGAAGAGGACCTGTTTATAAGGAATTTAAGGTTA
Organism: Meconema thalassinum; assembly: GCA_946902985.2. Lineage (NCBI taxonomy): Eukaryota > Metazoa > Arthropoda > Insecta > Orthoptera > Tettigoniidae > Meconema > Meconema thalassinum. Next base: position 97,843,472 of record OX336399.1, read on the forward strand.
TAAGCGGTGTTGCGTCTATTAATCTAGTTGATCCATATCGTATTCTTTATTTAGGATAGTGCTGGTGGAAGCTACAAATCATCTAATAAAATGAGTTACGTATTAAAAACTACAATATTTGTAAAACACTCCCTTTTACAATAACAATTGAAAATGTGTGTATTGGAAACAAGGCAGTGTGTGCTCTGTAGCGCGAGAATATTATGGTAATACAGTAGGCAGTGCATTTAGCAGGCACTGGTTTGACGAGCACAGTGGCAAATGTTTCACCGACTTTCATTTGTCATTGAGCAGTTTATGAAGCTTCACGTTCAAGGTTGAACATCACATGGGGTAGGACAAAGACGACAAATGACATTTAAGTAAGTGGCATTATTGTCAAGCTGTGGTTGAGTAGGCTAGTCAAATATTAAATGCATAACAGAATGTTGTTATATGAGTGGAATAAAAGCTGAGACTAGGTCATTTCATGATTGTAGGAAGGCATGTTTTGATTGTTTACGACGAATTGTATGAGAGTCTTGAGAATAATGAATGATATAATTACTGAGGAGTGTGCTCACAGTATTTGAGAGTACAGTCGACGTTGTGTGTCACTTTGTTATTATGAATTATTAAAGAAGGAAGGAAGCTTGTAGTTTTGCGTGACCGTTAATCCCACAATCATGATCCACGGTACCTCCCTTTTACGTGGAATGTGAACCACAGGACATGGCATTTCAATTCGAAAATCACACATGTATTGACCGGGAATCAAACCCGGTCTACCTTGGTGAGAGACTAACAGCTTGACCGCTGCGCCACAAGTGTGACAGTAGCATATCTCCAATTCAATCTATACATTCATCATAGTACCAGTCTGAAAACGGAGCGTAAATTAACATTTTAAGAATGTCCAAGCTGTGTAGTATACGAGTAGGATAACATGCCAGATGTTACACATCATATGCGACTACTGTAAGGCTCGTATCTTTTTTATTATTATTAAACTTATTATTATTATTATTATTATTATTATTATTATTATTACATATGAATTTCAGCCAATGGCCATAGCGAGGTATTTTAATTGAACGCCTAAAGGCTCCCAGTAGGTTCAACTTCAAGTACAGTAGTTCCAACTTTGGCTACCAGAGATGCCACTGTCACGGACACCTAGTGGCGAACGTTGGAATTTGATAGAGCATTTCTCACCAAATAACCTACAAAGTTAGCTGTACACTGCCAATTGTAGTGGCAGGTTCTTTTACATGCCATAAATCTATGATTAGGGCCCGCCGGCTTTACTTCCCCTCCGAAGGAAGGCATACTGAAGGATTTTAACGCTCTTAAAAATCCGATGACTTTGGCCGGGTTTAAACCCGCGATCTTAGGCATAGCAGCATGCTACCGACTACGCTGCTGTTCATTTATCGATATGTCTAGTGCCCCAAACGTTTCTTGTATTGAAGTTTGGAAATGGTAGCTTCTTCATAGATCCACCTTGAAATATTAGTACACACCCATGTTTACTTCCGTTTAGCTGATTCGATGATCTCTTCATATCTTCTCGCTTTCGATTTTAAGCTATACTCAAGTGAAATTGAATCGTACTTCAAATCTCCTGCTTACCTTTCGACCTTGCAGACACTCTGAATATGGTAGTTTTCCACCCTCTGCTCCCTGTTCCTTTTGGTAAAAGTCTTCAAAAAGCCTGGTAACAAGAATTCATTAATTTTCTATTGCTTGTAGTTTTGATTTGCTTGCCACGGTGGGTGAGTGGTCAACGTGTCGGTCTACTAACCCCAAGCTTGCAGGTTCGCTCCTGGCCGTGGTAAGTGATTTTTTTTTTGAAAGGCGGAAAAAATTACGACACCATGTCATACGATGTTGGCATGTCAAAGAACCCCTTTGAATTCAATAGGCCGTGTTCATAATGGCAAAATTAATCTCGGGATTTACCGCCAACACAAAGTTCCTCATTTCTCTACTAGAAAGCGCTATAGTGTTCAAGGAGCTTAGATATCTAACCTCCTTGACTTTCATAGTGCTTCAAGGAACAACGAAATTCGACATGCAAGCTACCCTTTGGGTGTCAAATTACAAAGCTTGCACCCGGCAACCGAGGCCATACTGTACGATATTATTATTATTATTATTATTATTAGTTTTGATTTTACCATGTTGCATTCCAGAACCAAGAAACTGCCTTCCATTACTGTGCCTTGGCGGGTAACAACGACATCTTAATGGAGATGGTGTCACACATGACGCAGACGGAAGTGCAGAAGGCGCTCAACAGGCAAAACGTGAATGGCTGGACGCCCTTGCTTATAGCGTGTCATCACGGTCACATGGAACTCATCAACACGCTGCTCGCTAACCACGCCAGAGTGGACGTCTTTGACAATGAGGGACGCTCCGCTCTACACTTGGCGGCGGACAGAGGATACCTGCAAGTCTGCGACGCACTGCTCACGCACAAGGCGTTCATCAACAGCAAATCCCGTGTGGGGCGGACAGCACTCCATCTGGCTGCCATGAACGGCTACACGCATCTTGTCAAGTAAGTGCAGAGAGCAGGTAAATAGCAAGCTCTTGACGATAGTTGGCCAGTAAAATGGCTCTCGAAAGAGCCCTAGCCATTGTTGCCAGTTCATGTTTTTAAAGAATCTCCAAGTAGTTGTCAAAAGTCGTGAAGAAATACAGTGAGTTTAGTTTGTATGCAACGGAGATCCTCGCTTGCCCGCTCGCCCGTGGCGCGAGCCTGTCTCCCGCCACGCACTTTGCCGTTATGCGGCGCCCGCGCGGCACTGAGTCATTGAGTATAGGAATTTGTACTTACCTAGTTCACAGCTGGTGCTGAAAATGTTCGCCATTCACTGCTACACATCGCTGGCACCTTTTCATGAAACTGGCATTTACTCTCTGAAGTTCCTCAGCACCGATTGACTGTATTTCAGCTGTAATATAGTCTTTAAGCTCATTTATAGTGTGAGGGTATCTCGCATACACTCTATTTTTAAGCATCTCCCACAAATAAAAGTCACATGGTGATAAGTCTGGGCTTCGCGGGGGCCACACGTTCCGACTTATAATCCTAGTACCGAAAATGCGACGCAATTCTGTCATGGATGCTTCGGCAGTGTGAGCAGTGGCAGAATCTTGTTGAAAGTAATTTGACAATCGCTCTCCGTAAGTCAGTTCGTCAAAAAATTGGTCGAGGATCACATTGAAGTACAAATTTAAGTACAAATTCCTATACTCAATGACTCAGTGCCGCTAAGGCGCCGCATAACGGCCAAGTGCCTGGCGGGACACAGGCGCGCAACGCGGGCGAGCGGGCAAGCGAGGGTCTCCGTTACATACAAACTAAACTCTCTGTATATTTTTTCCGGTAATGGGAGTTTAAATAGTCGTTAAATCCCTATTTTAACCAGGGCTGTCACCAATAAAAGTTACAAATCCTGTTCAAGTACCTGAAAAATCATTGAAAACAGCCGAAAATTATGATTTTACGTAAAGAAAAAAAGACATACACCTGTACGAACTTGAATGAAAATTCACATATTTATGTGGACTTTTTTTTACAACACTGTTGAACTTTTAAGCATACCGTTTCTTTGAACAGAACATTTGCCTAAACTCTAATTTTCATAGTTCAAAGTAAACCCTAATTAAAAACAAGTAGTTCCGTGAAGAACTATACAGCCTATTTTCATATATCCTACTTATGTTAACTGCCACAATCAACATACAAAATTTCAGTTTAATTGCTGTAACAGATTCGTAGATATTGAGAACCGTCTAAATATTTCAGATGGTCGCCAGGTTGGATTTTTATTTTTGTACTATTACATTAATATTATTGTGTACGTGTGGTATTCAAACTTCAATCGCATGATTAGACAACAAGAAGTAAAAACGAGATTTTAAAATTACGCACACCAGCCATCTTGTGATAATGCAAACCATTGAAATAAATTAGATGCGAGTGGATCAACATTTGTATAAGCATTTAACGTGCAACGTTTCACGGCACTCGGATAGTTAATTCGCGAGAAACATCCATTTTAATATTTATACTTCGCGTCGCCGCCATGTTGGATTTGTGCTCACCAGGTTCCTGAAAGTCCTATAGGTGAACATATGTTCATAGTCTCTATGTACATTAAAAAAATCAGTTTGGTTGCTGTAAAAGATTCAGAGATATTGAGAACCGTCTAAATATTTCGGGAGCTCACGGGAGCTCACCATTTAGGAGTGTTATGTGTATAGGCCATAGAGTTATGTACCATTTAAGGACAATTATTGCCTAGGTTCATTATTCAAACTTTCACTTCGATCGCATGATTACGACACAAGAAATTAAAACTTAATTTTAAAATTTCGCACAGCCGCCATCTTGAGGTTATGTAAGCAATTGAATTAAATTAGATGGCAGTGCATTACAATCAGCAAAATCAATTACTGTACCACATCTCACTGCGCTCAGAGAGTTAAATCACGAGAAAAGTCTATTAAAATATTTTAAATTCGCTTGGTCGCCATGTTCGTTTCGTACTTTACATGTTTATGATATATACATAGGTATACCTGTATCAGTACCCTTTATCACCGTACAAAATTGCAGGGTGATATCTGTAATAGTTTCGGAGATATAGAATGTCAGTGAAATATTTCGCACAGCCGCCATTTTGAGGTTATGTGAACAATTGAACTAAATTAGACTCCAGTGCATTACAATGTGTATAAACATTTGCTGTACCAAGTTTCATTACATTTAGATAGTTAAATCGCGAGAAAAGTCTATTTAAATATCTCAACTTCGCTTGGCCGCCATGTTAGTTTTGTAGTCACCAGGTTTTTGAAAGTCTCATAGGTGAACTTCTAGTAGTGCCCTTTATCACCGTACACAATTTCAGGGCGATATCGGTAATAGTTTCGGAGATATTGAATGCTAGTTAAATATTTCGCACAGCCGCCATGTTGGATTGGAGAGACGTAACAAAATTTGAAGGGCACGGTCGAGGTCGCCGGGAATAGTGCTATGTACTTCCCGAGTTTCATTGAAATCGCTCCAGCCGTTTCGATTTTATTAGGGGGGGACACACACACGAATCACACACACACACACACGCACACACACACGGACAAAAGGTGATCTCATAAGCCTATTTTTTCAAAATTGAAAATAGGCTAATAATATGATATGTAGTTGATATGAGAAAAAATTATTTAATGCAAAATACCATTAAGGATCAAATTTTTCTGCACACTGTTCTTAATTTTTATTTGTATTGTTTAAATTTCACGAAATGTTGGGGAATTGCCCGTGTGAGTCATCGTATTACAGTAAAACCTGATTCGTTCAAAACTGAATAATTCAAAATTCAAAGTTAGTTGTAGAGAGATGTGTAAATTATTAGTCTTAATAATGAATTTAAATGAATCACAATTTTTCCCTCAACATTTATTTTCTTTAATTTTTTTACCCTCCATAGTGTTATTTCCTCCCCTAAGAACTCGCATATTTTCCCAATAATAAAATAGCGTGGGGAATTTTGGAAATTTGGAGATTCTGAGGGACTCCTGAGCTTTTTTCATTGACTTCGGAATGTGCCCTCTAAATCAGGTGATTTCAATCCATGGTCTACGAATCTTGAATAGTTCAAGAGTGGACCATCCGTAATAAAATACTTTGAATCCTTCAGCACTAATTTTGAAGAAAACTAGAATAACGTAAAAAAAAATAGTCATTCTGAAAGACTAGACGTTATATAATTTCAAATGACGCATGCTACAAATGCTACACATGTTAGAAAGGCTCAGGAGGGCTTCTCGCTTCGCTCGAAGCACCAGGACTCTTTCAACAGACTCCATTACCCATTAACTTAGGCTTCCCACGCAGGCACCTCTTTAAGGGTCACCCTGTATTTGAGTCTGACATCTTTTACAACTCTTTAAGAGTCACCCATTATTTGAATCTGATATCTTGCAAACCTCTTTAAGGGTCACCCTGTATTTGAATTGAATCTAACATACTGTACACCTCGTTAAATGTCACCCTGTAATTTGCTCTGACATCCTGCACACCTCTTTAGGAGGCACCCTGTATTCTTATCTGGCATCTTGTATATTCTTGTGTGACATCTTGTACACCTCTTTAGGAGTCACCCTGTATTCTTCTCTTCCAGTGTACACCTCTTTAAGAGTCACCTTTTTTCTTATCTGGCATCTTGTATATCTCTTTAGGAGTCACCCTGTATTCTTATCTGGCATCTTGTACTGTATTTTGCTCTGACATCCTGCACACCCCTGTATTCTTGTGTGACAACTTGTAAACCTCTTTAGGAGTCACCCTGTAATCTTGTCTGACATTTTGTGCACCTCTTTAGGGGTCACCCTGTATTCTTCTCTACCATCTTGTACACCTCTTTAAGAGTCACCTTATATTCTTATCTGGCATCTTGTATATCTCTTAATGAGTCACCCTGTATTCTTATCTGGCATCTTGTACTGTATTTTGCTCTGACATCCTGCACACCTCTTTAGGAGGCACCCTGTATTCTTATCTGGCATCTTGTACACCTCTTTAGGAGTCACCCTGTATTCTTGTCTGACATCTTGTGCACCTCCTTAGGAGTCACCCTGTATTCTTCTCTGCCATCTTGTACACCTCTTTAAGAATCACCTTGTATTCTTATCTGGCGTCTTGTATATCTCTTTAGGAGCCACCCTGTATTCTTACCTGGCATCGTTTACACCACTTTAGGAGTCACCCTGTATTATTTTCGCTTCGCTCAAAGCCCCAGGTTGCTCGACGCCCCAGGACTCTTTCAACAGACTCCATTAACCATTAGCTTCTGCTTCACGCGTGGCTGCATGACGTCACGCACTCGCTTCCCGCGCGGCTGCATGACGTCACTTCCGTCTCCGTAACGCATAACTTTAGACCCAAGCATAACGACGAAGTCGACAAGATCATTTGAAATGATAATATATGGTAAGTTGGCTTTCACGGCCCGTGAATTAAAACTCAGCAATTTTTCTAAGGTTTATGCCGTGTCTTGTGTGGAGTTTCGCCCAGGAACAGCAAGCTGGCTCATCAGCGGGCTCTTCATAAGAAGGGAGGTAGTGCACAGTTCGCTACTCCTGTAGGGGTCCGGGCGTGGACACCAAAAGTCCGCTGATGAGCCAGCTTGCTGTTCCTAGGCAAAGCCCCACACAAGACAAAACATAAACCTAGAAAAATTGCTGAGTTTTTAGAATAACGTAGTCGAAAACAAACAAAATGAGCGACATTAGCAAGGCCCCTCAATCAGTGGAAATACTAACAAGATGTTCAGTAAAGAACATATAGCCTAATTTCTCCTAAATGCATGGGTATTGTTATAACTCTTTGTCCTTTTCAAGGAGTATAATTGAATGTTAGTTGTAGCAGCTTGTTGAAATACAACGTGTTATACGGATATCAAACATGACTACGAGGTGCCCTTTGCTAGTGCTACCTCTGTACAAAAAAAAAGAATGATTCAATTCAGTTTCACCGTGTTTGAATTGATATGGGGAATTGATTTGCACACCTACATGGCTGCTATCAGCAAACTATTGGGCTGATGACCTTGTAGTTCAGTCAAAAGATGGTACCCACAAAAAGTTATGTTGTTGCAAAATTTGGTAGAGATCAAAGGATTAGGTTGGTCGTAATTTGATTTAAGCTTTTAACATTTAGGTGGCCGCCATTCCGTTTCCATCAAGATGGCGGCGATATAAAACATGACACTGAGTTACCCTATGCTAGTGCTACCTCTGTACCAAATTTTGTTCAATTCGGTTTTACCGTGTTTGACGATAGGGGGAATCGATTTGCACACATACATGGCCGCCATCTGCAAACTATTGGGCTGATGACCTTGTAGTTGAGTCAAAAGACGCTCGCCATATGAATATATGACGTTGCAAAATTTGATATAGATCAGATGATTAGGTTAGTCGTAATTTGATTTAAGCTTTGAATATTTGGGTGGCCGCCATTACGTTTCCGTCAAGATGGCGGCGATATAAAACATGGCACTGAAGTGCGCTTTGCAAGTTCTACCTCTGTACCAAATTTCATTCAATTCGGTTTTACCGTGTTCGAATTGATAGGGGGTAGGGGGGATCGACAGACATTGAGAGTACACACATTCACACACAGACAGACACACATTTTTTGGCCCTGTGTAGATCTCATAAGTCTACTTTCATTTTTTGAAAAAATCGAAAGTAGGCTAAAAATAACATTTTACTGTCAGCTCCCTAAGAGAAAATGCAAATAAAACTGTTGGTTAATCATTTGAAAAGAATGCCACGGAAACATTTGTACTGCATCAAGTCATAGAAAGAAAAAATTAAATGTTTGAAAACTAGCATCAAGTCTAATAATTTGCACATCTCTGTAAGTTTAGTGGTTAGATTTAGTTCTTCGTGTCATCATTTTCACAAAATACCAAACCATTAGGGGTTGATAACCCAGATGTTAGGCACCTTAAAACAACAATTATCATCATCATACTAGTTTTATAATGTAAGTACTGGGCCTATGCTTTAATGTCGCACTTTTATAATATTCCTTCTTGCACCAAAATCTGTACATGGAAGGAAACTCACGACAAGAGAGTCTAATAAAAGTAAATGTTGTGCAGGTTTCTGATCCAGGATCACAACGCGTCGATAGATGTGTTGACTCTTCGGAAACAGACGCCTCTACACCTGGCGGCGAGTACGGGTCAGCTGGAGGTGTGCAGACTGTTGCTGGAACTAGGAGCAGACATCGATGCCACGGACGACTTGGGACAGAAACCCATCCATGCTGCCGCTATGAACAACTACGCGGAAGTTGCCCAGTTGTTCCTACAAAGACAACCGTCTCTTGTGATGAACGTTACCAAGGTTTGACTTCCCTCCATACTAGTGGTTCCCAACTTTTAACAAGGATATGTTTATAGGGTGGGGGTCAATCTCAAATTACAATAGCCGCCTTGTCAAACACTTAAAAAACGTTTAATATTTAAAATAATACGTCTCTCCCGAAAGACTAAAATGAGACACTACCAGACAGTTATACGTCCTGAAGCCTTATATGCTTCAGAATGTCTAGTATTCAACCGGAAGGGACTCGCGGACAAACTCGAAGTACAGGAGAGAAAGCTATTGGGGCCTGTTAAGGAAGGTAATGAATACAGAAGGCGACCTAATCACGAGCTCTACATGTACTGAGAAAGAATTACGGATGTTGCTAGGAAACGACGTCTAGCATTTTATGGACACGTCTACAGGATGCATCCTACCAGGTTGACCAACCAGCTCTTCGGTTACTGGCAAAAGCGTAAGACCAAGTCACCATGGTTGTGGGAAGTGAGCAAAGATCTGCAAGAACTTTGAGGGACGGAAAGAGACTTAAAAGACCGGACATCTCTCAGGATGATGCTTCAGCAATTGACGTTCCAGGACAACTCGCCAAGAAAGAAAACAGGTGACCTCTGGACACAGGAGAGGAGGGAACAACACAGCCAGAGGATACGTAACTACTGGGCAAACATCAAAGCCCACTCCTAATGTAACAGTTGAATGTCGTGATCCTTTGATGGCCTATACGAAACAAGAAGAGGAAGAAGAAGAAGATGTAGCCTACATGTCTCAGTATACAATCATGACGAATAGAAGGAGAAAGTGAGAAGACTCCTGAAGTTCAAGCGCGCCCCGCCAGGCAGCGCTAGAGTGGGCAAGTTCCACACTGCCGGGGTCAGCTGATCTTAGGGATGGTGCTAAGGGAAACGAATTACTTTGTAACTAAGAGTAATACTCCTATAAAAAGCAATTAGCGGTTTCAATTAAAATAGCATGGCAGGGCACAATGGAAAATATAATACACGGAAATAATAACTACGGTCTTCATTACATGTTACGGATCGCTCCGATTCCTGGAGTATACAGACACAGATTAAAAAAAAAACATAATCCCCAGCATATTAAACAAGCACATATAAACTATTTAAAGTAACACTCTACTTACCAATTCATTTTGTTGGCTACTGGACTTTCGAAAGCTTGCGTGAAGACTTGGCGTATGTTCGAGATTGCAAATCTCCTTTGTTATATTGCAAATCTCGGCGGATTTCCTTCGTTCTGAAGAAAAATCGGCACTTCATATAATTATAAACAAGTCTGGGGATAATATCCATGAAATGTTGAAGACAGCAGCCGGCTCCTGAAGGATCAACTGAAATTGTTTCTATGGAATCGATACAATCAAAACATATTTCGCTCCACATCGATTTTGAGGTTAATTTTCCTGTAATTACTTTCTCGGCCTGGAAAAGAATGTCACATACACTTCTCGAAGGACTTGTTAGAAACACTTCATTGTTCATTGAACCGAAGTCCTTTATTTCGGCAAGAACTGAACATGTACTTAGATTATTCTCACGTAGAGAATGAGCACAGGGCGAACACTTAATAAATTTAGAAGAGTGCTTAACAACATAGCCAGCCAAATAGACCGAGCTTCCCCAGTCTTCGATATTTACTGCATCTTCAACCACATATTTTTTCTTAATGGAAGTTTCCACTGATTCCTTCACTGTCTTGTTGTGCACCTCCATATTCCGGGCTAATATACGCATCTGATTAACATACGAGGCCAAGATCTGCTCCCGTTTAGGTTCACTATTTCCACCAACATTTAAAGCCTGTTTTATAGGGACGTATATACATTGAAATGAAGGAAATCTATTGTTGATGGATGATCATCTGAACTGAACGATAGCATAATTCCGAAGTGCCGTTCCTAGGGATCCTGGGTGAGTTTTCCTGTCAACACATACTTATAACCTTTCTCCCAAAGCTATTCACACAGCTGTACGAGAAGGTGAACCTTTATGAAGAGCCTGAGACGGAATGAATGCATTTAGTGCATCAGAAACAACATTTATTTAATATTAGGTTTACTAATAAATATCTCAGTGTCCTCACTACCTTGAAATCCCGCCAGTCCTATTTCTCGATAAAATGTAATACCTTTGGCAACACTGTCACTGAAAAGTTGGAATGCAAACCTAGCATTCATTCTCTGGAAAGATTATGGGTCTAAATGAGCAACTGTCACTTTAGGGCAGGCTCTAAGCCCAGCATACCCTGAGAGATCTTCTTTGAACAGTTCTCTATAAAAATTGAAATCAATAATTTTGTCATTATAGTGAAGCTCTACTTTATCATGAAAGTGGTTTCTTAAGCATTTCAATACATGAACGAAGTCGGAGAAAGCCCAGATCTTTCTCGTAACATCTGCAGGATTAAGGATGTGAGGTTGTCGAGAGGTTGTCTTGCCACCTACTCCTAACGAATTCAAGGCCTTTTTATTTGATTGACTACCATCACAAGTAAACCCAACCACCCTCGCCCCAGCCTCTTCTAACTGCAAAATCACCTGTATTTGATTTTTTGCATGAATGGTACGAACATGAACACTAGAGCGTGATTTGCTAGTACGTTCTTCTGGAGGTCAGGTGTGTGTTCACCTAAATCTACTAATCCATCTACTTGATGAGAAAATCTATTAAACTGGATTTCTTCTCTTAGCTTCACTTCATCGAAAATTATAACACCGTAACGTGAATTATCATTCTTTTCTTCCTTAAAATAGTCTGAAATAGCATTTATACTAAGCGTATTAACTCCATAAGGGCACTTATATCCTTTACAAAGTTTTCTCAAGTGACTTTCTGAGGGCAGAGGCAAGAGATTATGTCGCCGACAATGACGGAATCCTTTCGGTGATTTTATTCTCAACAATAAACTCTCTAAAATGAATTCGTTGCTGTACCTCATTCCATTGGGAGATTTTACCTGGCATTTCTTGAGCATAGTGTCTATTATCATCTTTTCCTTCTTCGTTATCTTTGTAATTAAACGCCTGTGAATTTCGAACCTGCTTATCCAGGAAATTAATTCTCGATTTTGCTTAGTTGAGGCAGGATCTAACGCGAATTAAATTACGGTTAGCATTCTTTAGGCGCCTTTTGAGCAATATTATAGTCTTTTCAGCATCAGTAAGTACTCTAGAATGACCCAAATTCTTATCAACATTAGACTGACCTTTTAATGCCTCTTTCGTTGCTCCACTCCCATCTTCAATCTTCTTTCTTCTTTTTCTGGTGGTGTCGAGATTCTTTTTCCTGTTGGGAGCTTTACGGGACTTATTATCACATGACAGGTACTTCGATAAATTAGGGGGGAAATGAGGCACTGCTCCAGGAAGTAACTTCCACCTCACACAAGAGATTTCCACTTCTTCACCATTCACTATACAATTATCTGATTATACTATCAAATCATCAGTGAAATGAATTTGACAAATTCTACCACTTCGCGTTAACTCCGTATCCTTTCGTGGAATAGCTCTGGCCCATTTTTCAAATTGATTTGTATCCTTCGGTGGTGAAAAAATCGTATATCGTCAACTACTCTACTATACCCTGACTTACAGCCAGGCACTAAACAGTACGGCATGTTGAACTATTAAATTAACAAAGCCGCATAAGAAATATGTTTGAAGTTCACAAAACACAAAACGCTGATGTACACAAGACTCAATGAACTGAATTTAAGAACTGAAAGCAAGGAAAATTCAATTTAATTCACACAAATATCTCACACAGTAACTTCTCCCACACTTTTCTAAGACCCGGCTCGACCCAACAACAGGACACGTTGTTGGACATTATCGATTGCAGTGCTTGTAGCGACGGGACCACAAACTACCATGCTATAATGGCGGAGTCCTCACACTAGGTCCTTCTATTCGTCATGATACAATGATGCCCTTGTCAGCGTAGATTGAAATAATAAAAGAATCTTAAAAGCTATGTTAACAAATGAAATGAAAATCCACAGCCTGCTTCCAGTCTCCGACCGGGTCAGGAATGGAATGAATGAAGCCCCCATCTAGCGGCGAGGATATGAACTGTGCCGGCTGCCGAGGCCTGACGCACTCCTCTGGGGAAATGATTAAATGAATGACAGATGAAATGAAATGATAGTGGAGAGTGTTGCTGGAATGAAATTTTGACAGGGAAAACCGGAGTATCCGGAGAAAAACCTGTCTGCCTCCGTTTTGTCCAGCACAGATCTCACATGGAGTGACCGGGATTTGAACCACGGACCCAGCGGTGAGAGGCCGGCGTGCTGCCGCCTAAGCCACGGAGGCTTTTCTATGTTAACAAATACCAAAGTGAAAAACACATTAAAATTTAAATAAAATGAAAGGTCACAAAAAAAACAAGAAAAATACATAAAAAGAACAAGTCTAAAGTTAATATAAATATACCTTAATAGATTGTCTATATTATGGTTTAATAATTATAATGTATCGGATCTCCTGTTGATTACAAAAAGATGTTGTTTCCACGTTACGCATGTCACCAATTCTTTATATGTGTACTTAATTTCAAGTCCTGGGGTAACTCTCTCAAGTTCTTACTCTATAAGCCCTATTACAGCCACCTTGTGTTTATCCTGGATGAGGTATATACTGTAGTATATTTGGAAACTGCTCCTCTACCCAGAATTAATTGTAATCTTACTTTCATGGTTGAGTTGTAATTTCAATGCATAGTTGTATATCCAGCCATCTCGTCCCTGTGCTCTAATCATTGCAGATAATTAATAATAATAATAATAATGTTTATTTCAGGACGGCAACACGTGCGCGCACATAGCAGCCATGCAGGGCTCCATACGGGTCATCGAAGAGCTCATGAAGTTCGATCGCAGCGGCGTCATATCTGCAAGGAATCGTCTCACCGAAGCCACACCTCTCCAGCTGGCGGCTGAGGGAGGACACGCCGAGGTGGTGAAAGCACTCGTGCGAGCGGGAGCCTCCTGTACGGACGAAAACAAGGTAACTATAGCAATATCTACAGTGTATTACTGTACAGTGCGTTCGCTTCCCCCCTGTGACCGGCCGATTCGTTCACTTCCCCCCGGCGGAGCGAGCAGCAATAATGCAACAATAGTGGTTTCCGTAAAATAGTCAATTTACGCTTACCTGTGCAGTGTAGAAGACGTTTCGTTTATCTCTACACTGTATTAAACGCAGTGCAGTGTTTAAGACGTGTCATAGGTGTATTGTAAAATCTATTTATATGGCAAATTACCAGAGACGTTTCAAGATTCTTTTTTGGTACATGCGAGAACAGGGTTTGGAGCCCCTCTATTAATTTATTCGTCTTGTAATTAATGGGATGTAATAATTTTGTATTTACATCCTGACGTATGCCTCGGAGACCTGGGTTATGATAGGAAGGGAGAAGAGCAAAATACAGGCCAGTGAGATGAGGTTCTTGAGAAGCAGTATTGGAGCTACAAAGATGGACAGAATAAGAAATGAGAGGACCAGAGAATTAATGAAGGAGGAACCATTACAGGATGGTATAGAGAAATCTAGACTTAGATGGTATGGACATGTAAAAACGAATGGAGGAGAAGTGGATACCCAGGAGGATACACGAGACGCAATGGGAAGGAGTGAGACCGAGAGGAATACCGAGAGACAGGTGACTGAAGGGGGTGGAAGAAAGCGTGAAGAAGAGAGGAGAAGACTGGTCAAGGGTGGAGGCTGAGAGATGGTGGGAAGACAGAAGACGCGTTGGAGAGGCTTGTGTTCCAAACAGACCCGGCCAGTGGCTGGAAACTGTGCAAGATGATAATGATGATTAAATGAAAAATTGACTAATAGAATAACAAATATTGTATCATAATACTACATTACGCAACGAGCCTATAATGACAATAATTAAGACAAGAGTAAGATTAAAAAACGAGTGAAGAGTTGTTTGAGTCTTCAGTCTTTTGACTGGTTTGATGCAGCACTCCATGCCTCCCTGTCCTGAGCTAATCGTTTCATCTCTATATAGCTACCACACCCTGAGGCAATCTGTTTAACATATTCTAACCTTGGTCTACCCCTACAGTTCTTGTCCTCGACTCTTCCTTCCATAACTAATCTTGCTATTCCTGGGTGTCTTAGTACGTGTCCTACCAACCTATCTTTCCTCTTCATTAGCAATCGCCAGAAACATCTCTCCCCTCCCACTCGTCTTAATACCTCTTCGTTTGGAACCCTATCTACCCATCTGATCTTCATCATTCTCCTGTAACACAGCATTTCAAACGCTTCAATTCTCCTTTTCTCCTTTTCTGCTGGCCAATAGTCCAAGTTTCACTTCCATAGAGCGCCACGCTCCATACAAAGGCTTTCAAAAATGACTTCTTAATACCTAAATCTACCGATGTCAACATATTCCTTTATTGTAGAAATGCTTTCCTTGCCTGAGCCAACCTACTTTATAATTTCCATACGAGTGTATTAATTACCATTATTGGCGAGTTGCATACGACTGTTTATGTTCGACGATAATTATAACTATTTTATGTTCGAACATAAATATTCATAAATATCTGTCAAGATATCGCCAGTTTTATGTACTGAACAGAGCGCATGGGACGCAGAGAATACCTTGTATTTGACCATGGCCTCCCCCAAATACCCCACTATGACACTAGCCACGTAATGATATTTAAAATAGGGGGCCATGGAAGTCAGCGAAGGTGCGATATTATCCTTACCTAATTGGTCACACAACTGTTTCTTGAGCTCTGATTGGTGGAAGAAACTGTTTCATAATGAAAAATAGTGTTATAATGACCCCCATTATGATACAGTTTTCTAACATGTAATATTTACATTTCGACATTGTACAGAATCTGCATCTAATTTTTGTGTTGTTTGCTTGGTAGTAATTATTTTTTAAATTTTTATCAGGTTGCCAGCCAAGGGCACTTATTGGTTGGCCACCGCAGAGAATCTTGTGTCTCGTGTCTTAAGATTCTTTGGTGGTGGTCAGCCAGTGGGTGGACCAGGTGGCTTTGGCCGATGGCATAGGTTTTCTTTGACATAGCTAGGTTGCCATGGGAATTAAGTGTTTATATTGTACCCTTTTGAACATAGGACCTTCAGGACAGGATTCATTCCTCGGGGGCGGAGCGTTCCTACTTGAAGCTAACAACTGTCCTGGCATACACCATTTGGAAGATCGATAGGGCTGATCAATGAATCATCACACACAGAATTCAAATAAAAGGAAAGCAACTTTATTAACACTGAAGAAACAAATACAAACCAAAAAAAAGAAAGAGTAAAACAAAATATCAAAATAAGAAAATCAAAATCTTGAGAAAGATGATGATGATGATGATAATTGTTGTTTTAAGGGGCCTAACATCTAGGTTTTCGGCCCCTGCTCTTGAGAAAGAATTAAGGCGAAAGTAAACTAATAAATCATGAAATTCTGAAGCAAATCCAAAATAAGTTTAAAACCCCAAAATAATCTACTCAAAATTACAAAATATCAAAATCAATCCAAACGGATTCCAAAAATAACAAAATTGAATAAAAGAATGATCAAAATCAAAATCTAAATTAATTGGATATCAATTAAATTAATTACACAATCAATTTGATTAATTAAGTGAATCAAAGTGATCAATCAAATCATTCAATCCCGATTGGGCAATATCAATCCAATTAAAGACCAATAATAAATTATTCAAATTAATAATTACATAAATTAATTAATCCATCTTTGACCAAACACGTAAGCAAAATTATGATCTGATCTTACTATAATCAGTATTGTACTCATTGAAATTTCCACACTGTGAGCCCATTACATCAAGCATCATGTCATCTCACCATAACGTAATGTACCATGTAAATTAACATTACTTTAATTAAATCATTCGTGCATCACACTATTAAGCGAGGGCTTTTCCAAACTTGATCTAACCTCATAATATAATCTGGCAATACCGCCTGTATGATCCCTTGTATGGATTAAAATACTCTCATAAAGATACACTTCTTATGCATCCAAATTCTTAACACAAACCTTGCCCCTTTTTTGTGGATATAAAATTGGTACATTTATCTATGAGCTCTCGTGTATGCAACAGATGTACACTTCAATAGGAATTGAGATATGCTATACTGGCACATTATAATAAACACCAATGCATGAGAACACGATTATCCAAGGATCGAACTCAAGACTCGATACCTCATTTCAGTTCTCGAATTCGATACTGTCTGTCAGAGTTTATGGGTGTATGTCAACTATACTAATATACAATAACTGAGATGCTTGCAATATCCCTTCAAATATCATCTTATGCAAGACAAAAACCAACGGCTAAAAATGAATGCTAGACTATATGCAAATTTGCATCAATGCAATAATAAGAATATTCTATGTTCACACTTCGTACGATGACAAATAACATTTGAAAACAACGATGAGTGTAGGCAACAACGATGTTTCTCCGACACTGTAAATAAAAGCATGGCACAACTGTATCTACAAAATATATTCACAAAATATGTACACAAATAGGTCTCGAAGTAAGGACCTCGTCTTACCTGTTTCGGGCGTGGCAAATCTGCGACCGTCGCTAGTATCAGAGAGAGAATACACTTCTACCTCAAATGGTTAATGAATACCTGCACCCTTCTGTAGAATACCATTATCAAATTAATTACTTAACTATCATTATTATTATTATCATTATTATTATTATCCAATATTATTCCCACAGTGATGTTAATTTGCAATGACGCTAGGACGCGAAAGGTCAATGGATATCTGTACCCTTTTACAGAATCCATTGATTATATAATTATTATTATTATCATTGTTACGATTCGTCACTGCGAGGACGCTAGGTCATGATAGGTCACTGTGTATCTGTACCCTATTACAAAATACCATTATTTAATGAGTTATTATTATCAGTTCAAAAATGTGCTCAAACAAACACAGACTTAAACTTGGTACGGGAAACATATGATTTACTAAAAGCTCGGCTTTCTACACGGCCAAGAGGGGAGTGGCGTAGTACCGTTAGCCGAAGGGTGAGAGGGAAAATGTCAAATGACCTTGGCCTAGGACAAACATGTGTTGAGCCAATACACCCAGTGGTAACCAAAAACATCCTACTAATTTTGCACCAAATAAGCGAAATGAAATATACGAGGAGCTAGTCTCGTAAGCCTAGTGGTCTCCTGTTCGAAGCTGAGCGTGGTATAAACTTTGGAACATACCCAATCGTGGTTCATCATTTCACTCAAATAATTGCAAGCGCCGTTCGGCTTTACCTCTTATCTCATGGCATGCCTCAATACTCACTTCTTACCTTTTTATTTCCAGATGGCGACATCATGGGACACATGGCGATGTCCGCTACAGCCTAACTGCACATATTTCACAATTCTTACCATTTTTTTCTTTCATTCGTCGTAGCTTACCTGGGATCACATGGGACCATCCCAATACCATATTTTGCATGCCGTTATCATAACCTTTCTGCATATCACCACGACCCAATGCTCATAAATGTTCCAAAACACTCAGACAGTTGTTCAGTGCACTCTCTCACAAATCATATCTTACCTGATTAGAGCAAATACATTGGAGACGCAAAGGTAACGTTCCTAGCTTACTTCCAGGGCGTATCTTAGCTAAATAAATATCTCACCAGGTGTCAAATCAAAATACCATCATTACGGAATTAAAAATTCCCCTCCATCACTCGTGTTATTATTATTATTATTATTTCTACATTATCATTAATAACTTGTGTTATTATGTCCGTAAAAATGTTCGAATATCTCTCTCTCTCTCTCTCTCTCTCTCTCTCTCTCTCACCCAAAACCACATGCCTCACTCTGGGCTTCCTCCGTCTTTTCCTGGGCTGAAATACACATACTCTAGCAAATAAATAAACATGCATTCCTACCAGTGTATCCAACATGTACGACTTGTGAGCGTTATTTCTGCCAAGCATCTCAAAATAAATCAGCAGCGTCGCGTCATCACGTGCGCACATATCTAAGCAAAATAAATCTAACTTCAAAAAGCAATCACTAACATATTATTTACACAACTATGATAATCCTAAGAATACACCCATAAACAATGACTTAATATAATCAAAGATTAATACTCATCGTGATCTCCCGTCAGCTGCCATCATTCCTTTCAGCAGGGATCTTTCGCAGCTCCTCTCCATGGGCTTTACATGATATCACAATCACACATCATCACTGAATACATTATTACACTGATTAATTCTTCATCATAATTACACTGGGTTTCACTCGATTTTCTTCACAAACTATTATTGACACTTTCATAAGGTTACCACATACTAGTACCCTATTAAACACGCAGTTTATTATTTTAGACACTTTTATACACTTTGCAGGGATTGCGCAATATAACCACACGTATTTCTATCTCACTAGCTCTTTCTTCACGATGCCGTGGGTTGCCCGATTCTACGCGTATTTCCCTCCGAATGATGAGCTCGCAGATGACGTGCCGATTCAACTGGACTCCGGTTCGGACCTCGATTGTCCTTCTACGTCTTCCTCACTCCTGCGTCTGCTAACACCGTCTCTGCACTTGGCGAGGAAAGTCTACTATATACATTTGAGCAAATATATTGCTTTCCCGCATATGAATACTTTATTTAACACAATTTATGTCTCTTTAAATACCGTCCCCTTGTATTTCGCCAATTGTGGTGCAATATTATTTAGCTTGGCGTGCTCCCACTGCTAACTGTTCGTAGCTATGCGACGATCCTTCTCGCCCGCCGTCTGCCACCAACCAACTAGCAAACCGGACTCTGACTCACTGCAAACTACGCAGAACTGCTCACGCGAAACTATTCCAGACTACTGCCAACAACTCCTGCGGCCACGAGAGTGCGGGGATATATCCTCCACATGGCGGCAGTCAACACTAATCTTTCTACGCTGTCGGGAGCTCTTCTTTCAGACCGTTCACCATATTCATAATATATGCAAATTAATATTGATAATAGGGCCGTATTATTATCATATTGTGACCGACATTCGATCGTGGCTTACACAAATATGCCTCTTGCGTCCCCTGGCCCTATTTCTGACGACATGGACGCTATCCCTACCAGCGCAACCAAACTCTCCACCCCAGACTGTTGGCGTAAGAAACTAATTTCCTTGATCATCGATTTAATGATATCATGATGATATATTCAGTTTGATGACTGGCAAAAAATCTTAGGAATATTCCAGGTTTAGTGAGGTTAAGGGTTCGACCCTGGGTGTTATCGTATTGTCACAATTTATTTATTTAGTGATTTAGGGGCGGGGCTTTGCTAACTTGCGGCGTAGCGTAGAACATACGAGAACAAATTATTGAGGTCAGCTTCCCAAGAAGTCCTTGAAATGTTGCACCTGCTCTGGTCGATGCGTAGCATAGAAGCATGTTCTAGACTTCGCTGTATTGGCAAACTTTGGGCAATACGTCGCTGGTACTGCCTGCGACGTACATGAGCTCGACTTGCAACCTAGATCGGGCGCTTGCCATGATTAAATAATATGCAATCCGGTTTCCTTCTCCTCTGTAATTTGAAGCTCATTTAAACGATATACACTCTGCATGACCAAGAACCATGCGAACTTAGCCTGGGGCCTATAGGATAAGGGCGCAATATGTAGGATGCCAGGCAAGATGGATTGGATGCTGTCTTTGATGAAAGTGATGTTTGAAATTGGTTTTGGGGGGAATTATTGATGGTGGATTGTGTTGCTGCCATTGAGGATGGAAGCCTGTGTTGATGTTATAAAGAGGTATTGCTAGTTTTGATTGACAGAGATCAACCCCTTGGAAGCTTACTTCTTCTTCTTCTTCTTCTTCTTCTTCCTTCGGCTTTTTCCCAATTAATTGGGGTCGCCGGAGCCAACCAGGCTCATTTTGGTTTTTGGCCGGGGATTTAAGGCCGGATGCCCTTCCTGACGCCACGTGATTTTTCAGGTGGAAATTCCACCCCGCTGTCACCGGGATTCGAACCCCGGCCGTCCGGGTGAAAGACGAGCAGCTAAGCCACTGCGCCACCACGCTCCCCCCTTGGAAGCTTACTATTATTAATAAATGTGTGCTTTTAATGAAGTCGGTGTACTGTCTTGTGAGATTCAGTTTAGCTAGTATATATCCCCACTACATGAGGTAGCTAGCTTGGAGTCTGATTATATAAATATTACAAGTTTCGCCCAAGTAGGGACAGTATCATAAAACATTACAATGGCGCCCAACGTGAAAGAAAGAATTCAATGAATCTTACAAAGATAGGAGTAGGGATGGCCGAAAATAAAAGAAATAAGGAAGTTTCAATGATAGCCATGCTGAAGACGCTTCTGCTCCGCTATGAAAAGTAAGAAGGGATGGAGAAGTGGATTGCCTCCTGGATGGCTGGTTTTAAAGAGCAGTTGACGGAGAAGCTTCATGAGGTCAAAGAGCACTTGGCTAGCCTATTCATCGTAGAAGAGAGAGTTGAGATGCTAGAATTTTATTGTTTGACTGTGGAAGAGGAGAAAGAGAAGAAGGAGCAGGAAGAGGAGGAAAGGAAGTTGGAAGAGCAGAGAATGGAGATCATATGCATTGTAGAAGAGAAAGTTGAGATGGTAGAATCTAGGAGTGTGTCTGTGAAGGGAGGCGAAGAGGAGGAGATCTATGATGTACGTGATGCTAGGGGGCGTAAGAAATCTAATCAATAAGTGGAAAAGATAAGGCGAGGTTGTAGAGGTATATATCGGAGAGACCGTAGCAGGCGAAGAAGAAAGAGCAGTTGCGGAGGCAGATACAGAGGTCGCCGCCGACGTAATAGAAGAGGACGTCAAATGGAGGAGGAGAATAAAACTGAAGACAAGGAGGAAGATGAGATAGAACATAACGTGAGGAAGCGTAGGAGGAGAAGGATGAGGATAGACAGGAGAACAAGGTGGAGGGAGAAAAGGATGAGACGTAAGACAATGAGAAGAAATAAGAAGAGGAAGAGATGTCAGGCAGATCGAGATAAGAGAGTGAAGGATCAGAAGAAGATAAAAGGGATAAAGGGAAAGAGAAAAGAAAAGATGAAAAGAAAATTGCTACGCAAGATAAGGCAGATGAAGAAAAAGAAGGGAAAGGAGAGGAAGGAGAGACTGAAGGCTGAAGGCAAGTGGCTGACGCCCGAGCAGAAGGCAAACCAGGCGCGTGCAGCTGCCTGAGGCGGGCGACCGCAAGCCTCCTTGACCCGGCATCAGGATACGGCCCAACAAGACCAAGCAGCAGCAAGCCACTGCCGACCAAGAAGAACAGAAGGTAGAGGTGGAGATTGTGGACCAGGTCACCCTGCCGTCAGAGGGCAGCACGGAACACAAGAAGGATGAGGAAGAGAAGGATGTGAAGGACACCTGGGATACCGAAGAAATGGTAGAGGAAGTGCGGGAGGCGGACGATACTGACGGTGAGGAAGTGGAAAGAAGTACTATGAAATCTGCGGCGCAGAAGAAGAGAGAGAAGGAGGAAAGGGAGAAGCAGAAGAAACTGGAAGAGAAGAAGGAGGCAGCCAAGAAGACTGAAGGAGCAGGCGAGACACAGCCGAAAGACAATGAAGCAGATGAGGAAGACCGAAAGCATAAGAGAAAGAAGAAGAAGAAAGGAAAAGACTTGATGATGATGATGATGATGATGATGATGATGATGATGATTATGATTATGAAAACGGCACAGACAGGTTTGGTGATGATTCTGCCGTTCCTTCTGACTACGATATTGTTGTCTGATTTTTCCGATAGAGCAGAAATGTCTGATAGACTCGATGAGATAGCTTCGGCTACTCTATCAGAAGAAAATAGTTATGCTGGTGATTCTGGTGAACTTTGAATAATTGTTTCTGCGATGAGTGCCAATGGTTTTTCTGACTATGATGTATAATTTGTTTCAGTTTGAATTTTTGTCTTAGTGTTTGCTTCATGTATTTTAATTTATGTATTTGTTTCTACGGTTGAGAATGAATCTCTAACCTACGGTTAGAAATTCTTTCTCAAGCGGGCGTTTCTGTAACCGAACTTTTTTAGGTTACAGAATCTGCATCTAGTTGTTTGTGTTGTTTGGTTGGTATTAATTTTTTTTTAATTTTTATCAGGTTGCCAGCCATGGCCACTTATTGGTAGGCCACCGCAGAGAATCTTGTGTCTCGTGTCTTGAGATTCTTTGGTGGTGGTCAGCCAGTGGGTGGACCAGGTGGCTTTGGCAGGTGGCATAGGTTTTCTTTGACATAGCTAGGTTGCCATGGGAATTAAGTGTTTATATGTAGGATGCCAGGCAAGATGAATTCGATGCTGTTTTTGATGAAAGTGATGTTTGAAATTGGTTTTGGGGGGAATTATTGATGGTGGATTGTGTTGCTGCCATTGAGGATGGAAGCCTGTGTTGATGTTAAAAAGAGGTATTGCTAGTTTTGATTGCTAGAGATCAACCCCTTGGAATCTTACTATTATTAATAAATGTGTGTTTTTAATGAAGTCGGTGTACTGTCTTGTGAGATTCAGTTTAGCTAGTATATATCCCCACTACCTGAGGTAGCTAGCTTGGAGTCTGATTATATAAATATTACAAGTGTCGCCCAAGTAGGGACAGTATCATAAAACATTAGAACATCGTCGAACAAAAAAAGACTTCTTATGAACAAACTTTTAAATGCATACTTTTCTCGCCTTAAGCTTGCAAAGTCTTTCAAAATTGAATCAGTATCAATAATGTTTAAAATTTGGTTTTCAATTGCCAATGTTACCATTTCAATATTCCAAATAATATTGAGATTTAACATCTCAATAAAATGTCGATATTTAATGCTTAATATTTTTACATATTCAGGGGCACCAAAGTTTATATTTCAGTTTTATAGCGCCGCAAAATCAAAATATGATTTTCGAACGAAAAATGAAAAAAGACGCCGGCTTCACCGGTGCGGCGCCCCAGCCGTGCCAGCACCCTATGTGGCCGGCTCTGCAAATTGTGAGAAATTCCCGCTTAAACAAGGAGTGTTCATGTAAGACACGTATGTAAAAACAGAGTCATGCAGAGCGGTGTCTAGGCAATTTAAAGAAAAATTTTATATTGTTTCAGTTCCAAATAGAGAGACTGTCAAGCGTCTTGTAAATAAATTACGTGTTAAGTGAAGCCTAAACGCTATAATTTGTCCTAAGCCAAAAAGAAGGGTCCTGACGAAGGAAAAACTCTTTGAAATTAATGCATCATTCACTCGCTCTCCAAATAAGTCTCTAAAACGTTTTACTCAGCAAGTAAGTGTTTCGAAGACCTTAGTCCACACGGCTACTAAAATTTTAAAACTGAAACCATACAGAGTAGTGCCGGCCCCGTGGCTCCGTCAGGGATTTTAGAAACTGACATGAGGGCTGGAACGGGGTGCACTCAGCCTCGTGAGGACAATTGAGTAGCTGTCTGACAGTGAGGCAGCGCCCCGATCACGAAAACCAAGATTAACGGCCGAGGGGACCCGATGCGCTGATCACGTGTCACCCCAATATCTGCAAGCCTATGGGCTGTAGTGTCAGGAGTTAATATTATTACCATACAGAGTAACTGTAGTCCAAGAATTACGACCCCTTGACAATAAAAACGCATCATTTTCTATAATTAGATCTTACACAACATTGTTGACGGCATTGTTGATCCACAGTTAATAATTTTCTCTGATAAGGCGTTGTTTCATTTAAATGGTCACGTCGCTTCACAGAACAATAAATAATGGAGCACCGAAAGCCCCCATCTGATTCTCTAATGTTTGCATGGGAATCACCCGGCCGCAGGAGGAAGCGAACGCACTGTATTAAGCAGCCATCATCCATACTTCATATCTTGGGTCTTCATTGCTGCACAGAAGATTCATCCTCATTTCAACTCGTTGTGGACACAATTGAGGTAGTTTCCCACCTCAGTACAAACTAGTTTTCATCTTTCATGTGAGGCGTACAAAATAAATTACATTTGGCCAAAATTGGGCCACTTGAATGGCACTAACAAAGTAGCGGCACCAGCTTAAATTCTCAGTTTTGGCTAAACTGAGAAGAGGTGGGGATTCCTACCTCAGCCATCCTAGAAGTGGTTTTCCATGATTTCCCCACTTCTACTCCAGGCAAATGCCGGGATTGTTCGTAACTTAAGGCCACGACCACCATCTTTCTAATCCTCTCCCGAATTACAAATGCACACACAAATACAGTCATCACAATAATACAAGTACCGACAGTAGTGGCTACGCGGGCTAAAGCTCCGCGTTAGGTCAAGGGGCCAAGCTCTCTGCTGACTCGGTAGACGCGTGGGTTCGAGCCCCACCGTCGGCTGTCCTTGAAATGGTTTTCCCTGGTTTCCCATTTTCAACACCAGGCAAATGCTGGGACAGTACCTTCTGACAGGCCACGGCCGCTTCCTTCCACATCCTTGCCCAGTTTCATTCATCTTCATCCTTTCCATCTCTCATTCCGACGCGCAGGTCGCCCACGGGCGTCGACTAGAAAGACCTGCACTCGGCCTCTCAGGAGGTTACACGAAAAAAAAAAAAACAAGTTATCCGACAAACATTGGCACACGCCCAAAACAGGGCAAAATAACCATGATATTCAAGCCCCACAAATGAAATAAAACAACAACAACAACAACAACAACAATGTATTATAATTCAGCAATTTTTCTAGGTTTGTGCCGCGTCTTGTGCGGGGTTTAGCTTAGGAACACCAAGATAGGCTCATCAATGGGCTCTTGGTGTCCATGCCCGGATCCACACAGGAGTAGCGAACTTGTGCACTACCTCCTTTCTTATGAAGCGCACTTGCGCTTCTTTACTGCGATAGCTAAAAGCTTTTCACCTCCCTATAAAGACTTCCAAAAAGATGATATAATTGTCTTTCACGGTCCAATGTAACTTACAATTTGTCAATGTTCTTTATTTATGACAACCTCCAGTTTGTGAAAGTGAGGTCTGTTAATTTCAAAGAAATTTTTGTGGTTTATGTACCTAGATTTCAGTTTTTGCTAGGTTATAAATTCCGATCATCAACTCACCACAGTGGAGCCTCCGTGGCTTAGGCGGCAGCATGCCGGCCTCTCACCACTGGGTCCGTGATTCAAATCCCGGTCACTCCATGTGAGATCTGTGCTGGACAAAACGGTGGCAGACAGGTTTTCCTCCGGGTACTCCGGTTTTCCCTGTCAAAATTTCATTCCAGCAACACTCTCCACTATCATTTCATTTCATCTGTCATTTATTTCATCATTGCCCCAGAGGAGTGCGACAGGCTTCGGCAGCCGGCACAGTTCATATCCGCTAGTTGGGGGCTTCATTCATTCCATTCCTGACCCGGTCGGAGACTGGAAGCAGGCTGTGGATTTTCATTTTCAACTCGCCACCGTGAACGCATGATGTATCGCTACGTCCCAACAATGAGGCGGTATTTGAATCGCAGCCAATGACCATAAGCTGGGCATTTTTGATTGATCGCCCGAGGGCTCCCAACAAGTTCAATTTCAAGTAGTTCCAACTTTGGCTATCACTATCACTAGCGGCGAACGTTGGAACTTGATAGAGCGTTTCCTAACCGACCAAATATAACCTACACATTTTGGTATACACCACCAGTTGCAGTGGTAGGTTCTTTTCCATGTCTTATACATAAATATCGTATGACCTCGGGTGCCTGGTGCAAGCTTTGTTATTTGACACCCACAGGGCAGCTTGTATGTCGAAGTTTATCGTTCCTTGGAACGCTATGAAAGTCAAGGGGGTTAGATATCTAAGCTCCTTGACACTATAGCGCTTTCTAGTAGAGAAATGCGGAACTTTGTGTTAGCGGAAAATCCCGAGATTAATGTTTCCATTATGAACACGTCCTACTGAATTCAAATGGGTTATTTAACATGCCAACATCGTATGACATGCGTGTCGTGATTTTCGTCGCCTTTCAAAATTCACCTACCACGGCCAGGAGCGAACCTGCAAGCTTGGGGTTGGTAGACCGCCACGATAACCACTCACCCACCGTGACAAGCTTTGCATGTCATAAATCTATGACGTGGGCCAGCTGTCTTTACTTCTCCTCCGAAGGAAGGCATACTGAAGGATTTTAACGCTCTTAAAAAGTCCGACGACTTCGGCTGGGTTAGAACCCGCCATCTTGAGCATAGCAGTTCAGCATGCTACCGACTACGCCACCGAAGCCGCCTATATCCCAACAATGAATTTCGGATAAGCCGAACTTGGATAGCCTATAATGCGAGAGTGTCCTGTTCTCAATTAGTACAGATCGGTGAGGTTCTGCTGTATTATTCTGTCATCCAAGTACATTTTATGTTCCTATTTTCCAGGCGGGCTTCACAGCAGTGCACTTGGCGGCTCAGAATGGACACGGCCAAGTACTAGAGGTGTTACGATCGTCACAGTCGTTACGAATCTCGAGCAAGAAGCTGGGCGTCACAGCTCTGCACGTTGCCGCGTATTTCGGCCAGGCTGGTGAGTATAACATTTTATACAAGGGTATTTTATAAGTAACATTAGTTTTACAATAAAAACATATCTGTTGAATGGTTTTGAAACTAATCACTTTGATTCTCCTATTTCGAGCGAAATTTGCTACGGATTTTCTTCATAAAACATTCAGTTAGACTGAGCTGAAACATTCTCTGAATCAAATATACGACAAATTACTTCTGGTGCTTTGAAGTATTGGGAATAATAATCGAAGTAACTCTTATTCAAAGATGGACTTGGCTGTTTTTTAAATTAAACGATACAAATACAAGGTTGCCATATTTTGGAAAGTGAAAGACATTTTTTGGAGTAAACATATGAATTACCGTAATTTATGTTATATTTCTATATCTACTTGTTTATTCATCAGAGTATTGGAATATGTTCTCTTTGCAGTCCATGCTGACAATTTAATGAAATTTCTCTAAAAAAAATTGAAACACAATTTTGAATAGTACTAAATCGCGCTTTTGCGCAATAATTTTACAGAAACGATTTTCTCTTCCATCATTTTTCGTGTGTTTTACAGTTTCCACGTATCTTTTATCGAACAACATCATATTTGCCACCAAAACATAGGTACCTTCACCGCAAACAGTACATTTCATTTTCCCACCCACAATAATAATAATAATAATAATAATTAATACAAGATTTATGGAGAAAATGGAAGTAAAAGAAAAAAAAGAAAGAATGATCCTAAGAAAAATCTTTGCCGCAGTAAAGGAAAATTGTGAATACAGGAGACGGCACAACCACGAGCTCTACGCACATGTGGAGAAAATAACTGATGTGATGAGGATAAGAAGAATTTCATTTTATGGCCACATGAATGATCTCAGTGAGAATGACAAACAGGATCTTTATCTACTTTCTAGAGAAGAAAACTAAGGGGTCTTGGTTCAAGAAATCGGGATCTCATGTGAAGATGTGCAGGAGCGTGTGTCACTTAACATGAAACTGACAGCTCACCAGGGATTTCTGGAAAAGCCTAAGCTTAAAACAGGCATGAAGTGAATGGAAGAAAGGAAGCAACAACATCAAGAATTCATGCGACAGTACTGGGGCGAATATTAAAGCTCGACGCAGAAACCAGTTGAAATGATGTGGTCCTTAGTTTACCGAAAGGCAACAATAAGAAGAATTAATACAAGATATGAGAAAAATCTTAGGCCCAGTGAAAACAAACTATGTATGGAAATTAAGATCTAATGATGAAATATACTGGACTATAGAAAGCATAACATAAACTATAAGATAAAGGAGATTGATATGTTTGGACATATTTACAGAATGGATGATTCCAGATTAACAAAAAGGATATACAAGTACTTTTGGGAGAAATGGTCAACGACTAGCCGGATTCAGGAGGTAAAGAAAGATTTAGAAAGAAATAATATAAGAGAAGAAGACACTGTGGACAGAGAGATTTATCGAAAGGTGTTAATATATAATTTTCAAAAGAAAAAGAAAAAAGGGGGAATATATATATATATATACACACAATGCCAAGGTAAGGTTATAATTGCTTTGGAGTGGAGCTTTGACTCCCGTAGTGCACTGGCTTTGCTCGGGACGTGGGTACACATGTATCAAATACGTCTCGCAATGGCCTTCCCAGTATGTGCTAGCCAGCGTCTTGGTGAGGTGTACTTTTACCAACTGAAGAGCCCAATTGTACACTGGGGCGAAACGCTGGCAATTTGTTGAGTTATGCTGGAACATTCATCACATTTTGTGTTTAAATAAGGTGTTAAGTATGGAAGGATTCCACGGAAGAGTGGAAAGGAAACCTGGGGCGAAGTGGTCAGAGGCCAGAAAGAAGCAGCATAGTCAGAATGAAGAACTATTGGGAAGAACAGAAGAGAAAACAACAGTGAAGAATTGAAATTGGCGCGTGGTCCATAGCAGGCCCTATCGGAAAGAAAAATAATACATCAGATATAGTTTCTATAAGGCTTTCTCCCTCTCTTGTATAAACCTGTGCACGTTTTAATAAAATACGTAATTTTATTGTTCTTGATACCCTAATATTGCCTCGAGATTTAAAAATATAAAATGCACAAATCGGAAATGAAAAATTGTGTCCCCACTGTGATCTTCAAATACCCTAGATTTAGTGACTTAACCTCAAATTGGTAACATTGATCAAATCAGCCACATATCTGATATACTTGACCGTAGATCTTGTAAATTTTGAGTGTTTTAAAAATGATTAAAATTTACAAGATATGCTTGAGGCCCACCAATCTTTCCCGCTTAAAACAGTACCATTGTTGTTGTTGTTGTTGTTGTTGTTGTTGTTGTTGTTGTTGTTGTTGTTGTTGTTGTTGTTGTTGTTGTTGTTGTTGTTGTTGTTGTTGTTGTTGTTGTTGTTGTTGTTGTTGTTGTTGTTGTTGTTGTTGTTGTTGTTGTTGTTGTTGTTGTTGTTGTTGTTGTTGTTGTTGTTGTTGTTGTTGTTGTTGTTGTTGTTGTTGTTGTTGTTGTTGTTGTTGTTGTTGTTGTTGTTGTTGTTGTTGTTGTTGTTGTTGTTGTTGTTGTTGTTGTTGTTGTTGTTGTTGTTGTTGTTGTTGTTGTTGTTGTTGTTGTTGTTGTTGTTGTTGTTGTTGTTGTTGTTGTTGTTGTTGTTGTTGTTGTTGTTGTTGTTGTTGTTGTTGTTGTTGTTGTTGTTGTTGTTGTTGTTGTTGTTGTTGTTGTTGTTGTTGTTGTTGTTGTTGTTGTTGTTGTTGTTGTTGTTGTTGTTGTTGTTGTTGTTGTTGTTGTTGTTGTTGTTGTTGTTGTTGTTGTTGTTGTTGTTGTTGTTGTTGTTGTTGTTGTTGTTGTTGTTGTTGTTGTTGTTGTTGTTGTTGTTGTTGTTGTTGTTGTTGTTGTTGTTGTTGTTGTTGTTGTTGTTGTTGTTGTTGTTGTTGTTGTTGTTGTTGTTGTTGTTGTTGTTGTTGTTGTTGTTTGAGTCTTCAGTCTTTTGACTGGTTTGATGCAGTTCTCCATGCCTCCCTGTCCTGAGCTAATCGTTTCATCTCTATATAGCTACCACCCCCTACGTCCGAGGCAATCTGTTTAACATATTCTAACCTTGGTCTACCACTACAGTTCTTGTCCTCGACCCTTCCTTCCATAACTAAGCTTGCTATTCTTGGGTGTCAATATGTGTCCTACCAACCTATCTCTTCTCTTCATTAGCAGTCGCCAGAAACATCTCTCCTCTCCCACTCGTCTTAATACCTCTTCGTTTGTAACCCTATCTACCCATCTGATCTTCATCGTTCTCCTGTAACACCACATTTCGAACGCTTCAATTCTCCTCCTTTCTGCTGCACCAATAGTCCAAATTGCACTTCCATAGAGCGCTACGCTCGAGAAAAAGGCTTTCAAAAATGACTTCCTAACACCTAAATCTATATTCGATGTCAACAGATTCCTTTTTTGTAGAAATGATTTCCTTGCCTGAGCCAACCTACTTTTTATATCTACTTTACTTCGTCCATCACTGGTTATTTTGCTTCCTAAGTAACAGAAGTCTCCTACTTCCTTCAGCCTTTCACCTGCCAATTTGATGTCCATAGAGGTTTCTGATTTTTTTCGGTTGCATTCCAATATTATTGTTTTACATTTATTAATTTTCATCGTGAATTCATTCCTCAAGACGGAGTCCATACCATTCAAAATCTCATTCAAATCCTCAGGCGTGTCGGCCAAGATGACGATGTCATCGGCAAATCTCCGAGTTGAAATTATTTCTCCTTGAATCTTCACTCGCACTTAAAATTTTTCTCCAATTTCCTTCATTGCTTGTTCAATGTAAAGATTGAAAAGTATGGGTGATAAGTTGCAGCCTTGCCTTACACTTTTCTGAATACCAGCTTCTCTCTCATGTCCTTCAGCTCGAATGACTGCTGTCTGTTTTCTGTATAGATTTTAGATCACCCTGTACTTTATTCCAATCGTTTTCAAAATGTCAAACAATTTATGCCAATCAACATCACCAAAAGCCTTTTCTAAGTCTACAAATGCCATGAACGTTCTCTTATCTTTCCTTATTCTACCTTCCAAAATCAGCCAAATACAGTTTTAAATATATTCTGTGCTCCACAAAATAGTTTATTCCTAATAGCGCCCCTGTATGTTTGAACAGAGACTGTCCGGGAACTGCTGGTCCATGTACCTGCCACTGTCAAGTCTGATCCTCCGAGCGGGGAAGGATTGGTAGGAGAGCTCGGCAGTGAGTCGGGTATGACGCCTCTACACTTGGCCGCCTACTCAGGAAATGAGAACGTGGTTCGATTACTACTCAACTCTGCAGGCGTGCAGGTGGATGCAGCGACCAACGAAAACGTAAGTACCCTTATAGTCTGTAGTCGGTGCGGGAATTATGTGCACTCGAGTTTGGAGATAAATAGCAAAATAACCAAAAGGCCTATGGAAAAACAAGTAAAATCACCCTTTTTATTGTTTATTTCTGCGTAGATTGATGATAAAAGTAGCTTTAAGAAACGTACTTTAATATCTTTTATGGCAGGTGTAATGTAAAAAGTACTGGTTTTGGGCGGGTTTTGAGAGAAATGCCGACTTAAGAGATTCACAACTCACAACGCCGTTGTGCTACAGTAACCAAATTTAGTTATGTGTTAGTCAGATATGTTTTCTGTGTATGTGTGAAGTTTAAAAATTGCATCTCCAACACAAGCAACAAAACAATCAATTATGTGAAAGGCTCGCATCTCGAAAGTGGACTTCCCGTAAAAGTTCGTTCTTGGGTGCGTTGTAATCCACATAAACTAGGCATTTGCGGTATGTAACTATCCGTCCTAATCTACTTCTTGTAAAATAGGGTTCCTGTATTTTTTGTATATTTAATAATAATAATAATGTAAATAAATGAGTTCAATTTATATATATTGATATTTATTATGATTTTGGTGGCTGTTGTCGACAGACGAGATCCTCGGGAAAGTTGGTGCGCTGTTTCCTCACTGTTTCAGCACTATCACGGCACAGAGCATATTCAAGTAAAATGTATTTCATTCGGAAAGTCTGATAAACACTCCCCCAATTTCACTTTCAGTAGGTCTGGTAAGACACCACTACCCTTAGGAACGAGAACATGTCGCGACTGAATCTCAACTTTGTGGGTATGCAAGTGGACGCTGCAACTAACGAACCTTAGGAGCAGCTAATCCATCCGGTATATACAGTACATATTTTAAATTGTCGTTTTATTGTCGATTTTCCCCCAGAGACTAAATCCCCATTCGTAAATAAATCTATATACTTAGAGACAGAATGGAAAGAGCAGAAGTCATCGAAGAGGCCACAGCTTTTCAAGGGTTGTAGAGCCATGCAGTACGCAAATAAATATGTAATTAACACTATTCATTTTACGATGTTCTATGTTTATAGGGTTACAATCCGCTGCACTTGGCGTGTTTTGGTGGACACATCACGGTAGTGGGTCTGCTCGTGAGTCGAGCAGCGGACCTGCTGCAGAGCGGAGACAAGCACGGTAAAACTGGTCTTCACATCGCAGCAATGCACGGGCACTACCAGATGGTGGAGGTGCTGCTGGGACAAGGGGCAGACATCAACGCTCCCGACAAGGTATGTAAATATATCACTTCAGTCAGCATATTAGATGGATTTCATGAGAATGCTACCTAACCAATTCGCCACGAAGCTGGACGAACCAACTGTGGGGCTGTATGATTTTTGTTCCAGAACAACTGAATCCCATTCTACTAACAAGGGTAGGATACGATGCATGAGTCACCGATTCGAACGATCTTTAGTACAGCTGTAGGACATGACCAGGCGTATACCAGGTGCAAGTAGTAAGGTACGCTTCTCAGCCGTTTCCGAGAAATTAATTAATTAATGCAATTAAAGTGCGGCGCCCATGTGCGTTGTACGATAGCAAGAAGCTAACGAGCGCGTGGTGTAGCGGTAAGAGCCTTGCTTGGTAAGCGCGTGATCACCGGATCGAATCCCACCGCGAGCCTTTGCAGTGTTTTTTTTTTTTTTGTAACCATTGGCTATTTCCAACCACTACCCATAGCATGAGTCACTGCTTGCGGGGTATGGGGTGGTCTGATGATTGACAAACATGCAATGAACGGAACAGACTGGGCCTTCAATGTATAAATGTATACATATACTAGAATACACCTGACCGTTTATAATGCCAATGTATTTGCAATGCCAATACTATACATTATGTAATGTCACAAACATTGACATGGATACGATGATTTCAGAATCCCTTTTCCGGCTCGCGTAACACGTTATTACAATTGACTGCGATATAAACAGTATTCAAGACACCTACAGTTGTACGAATTGCCAATGTTTACAAAAAAAACAACGCAAAGGCTCTCCAGTGGGATTCGATCCAGTGATCCCGCGCTTAAGATGCAGGGCTCTTATCCCTGCACCACGCGTTGGTTGGATTCTTGCTAGCGTACAACGCGCATACAATAGACACCGTACTGCATTAATTGCAATTAATTAATTTCTCGGAAACTGATGAGAAGCGCATCTTACTACTTGCACCTGGTATACGCCTGGCCATGTCCTACACGTGTACTAAAGATGGTTCGAATCGGTGACAGCAGGTTGTTTTGACATGGTCAGTCTGCTATTAGCCGCACCGACCAATTAAAAACATTCAGCAGTTTGCCCCAATTAATTACCATCACCTGAGCCTAGTAAGGCTCATTTTGGTTTTGATCGGGCATTAACGGCAAGCTTTGACTGGTTTGATGTTAGTCCTCTCACGGAGGGTCGTAGGCAGGTCACATCTCTGTAAGCAGGGGCTTATATAAAGTTTTATTTGGTGGGGGGGGGGGGGGTCCCAACCGGCGGTTAGGGGGCATTGTATAGGCCCCAAATAATAGAGGGTCCGGGGTTCCTCCCCGGGAAACTTTTGTATAACTTGATGCAAAATGATGAGTTTTAAGGCTGTCTGGCATCACTTTTTCAACCAATTTGTTGCGATGTTTTATGTTTGGTTAATGCCAACCCAACTAAGACCAGTTTATGTTACTTCTTTTTATCAATACAATCATCTTGCTCACTTGATTGTGTTTACATAGAAAGAATTAACATTACTGTTTTGAGTTACAACTTACACTATAATATAAATCAAGGTTTCTTGAAGCATTACCAAATCGGTTCATAACTTCATCGTCAGTGAGATGTATGTCTCTGTGAATAGATATCAATACTAAACCGTTGAGTCTGTTTTCAGAAGTAGCATTTCTTAAGTATGTGTTCAAGCAACTCAAACTCCGTTCGGTGGTACCAGTAGCTACAGAGAGAGGCAAATTTGCCAAAAGTTTGATAAGGGTATAAAAGTTAGGGAAAAAACTTTTGTCACACGCTTCAAGGGCACTTGTTATTGTTTTTGGTACAGTCATAAGAGCGAAGACACTGGAGAGTAATAAGAGGTTATGTTGTTACACATAAGATCAGAGCAAACAGATTGTCACACTGTTCATATCGTTCTACCGTCGCCACGCTTTGCAACGTTTCCATACGTCGCTTAGTAACAATAGTACATGATAAGTACATTGGTTTTTAATGTTTCAATTCTTAAACATATATTATATGTTTCAAAATTTTAGAGGGGGTGGCGGGCTCTCCCAGGCACGCCCCTCCCCCTTATATACACCCTTGTCTGTAAGACAAGGCTATATCGCTAGTCGTTGGTCTAAAAGTGGAACTTCTACGGTATGTCATCAGTCTCCTCATATGCGATATTGATGACGTCATCATACTCCCTTACCCTCAGGGTATCCGTTGTGCGTAGCGGCCATCTTGCACTGTAGCCCCTGTGCTAGCTTTGCCTCGTCCTCCATACGGCCAGCATGGGGTAGTTGTACGCGGCCACCACCTTGCGCAAATACCCCTGTGCCATCTTCGGTCTATTATACCACGTGGTATTTCAAGTGAAAATTCCACCCTACTCTCACCGGGTATCAAACGGCTGCTGTCCTGGAGAAATGATGATAATGATAATTGTTGTTTTAAGGGACCTAACATCTAGGTTATCGGCCTCTAATGGTTTGGGTGATCGTGAAGATGAAAATGAAAAAGTAAATTATAACTAAAACTAACTACTAACTTCTATACTAGAAGAAGAAATGGAAAACAATAGGAGAATAAGGCAATTAAAGGACGGGAGGAAAAGAAACGCCCTCAATCCTCGAAGAATGAGGATTGAGGGGCTTGGAAGGAAGGAGATCCGTGAAAGGCAGATAGGAAAGTGAAAGAGGAGAGGGTCCGCCCCAGAGGCAATGGAAAAAGGTGGGGAAATCCGACCCAGCTCAGGAATCCCTCGGGGTCGCCAACTCCCGAACTCACCAGCCGTGAGCCCTTGAGGGTGTAGCACTATCGAGGGTGCACCAGAAGTGGTGGGGCTACACACACCCTGCCTCTTTAAGGGCCTTGAGCAGAAGGCAGGAGATATCATGAAAAGAAAAAGAAGGCTGAT
Source organism: Meconema thalassinum (assembly GCA_946902985.2). Taxonomy (NCBI): domain Eukaryota; kingdom Metazoa; phylum Arthropoda; class Insecta; order Orthoptera; family Tettigoniidae; genus Meconema; species Meconema thalassinum. Next base: position 97,879,449 of record OX336399.1, read on the forward strand.
CCGTCGAAGAATGAGGGTATCAGGAAAGATGAGACTAGGGCCAATTAAGGCGGGAAAGTGAAAGACTCCCTAGGCCTCGGATACCCTAATACCGTCGGGGTCGGAAAAGAACAAGAGTTGACCAAGGGAGGTCGATAGGAAAGATGACAGATAGGATTCCGGCACAAGTAAGTGGAAGTAATGCCGAACTCAGCTGAAGTCCCATGGTCGCCAACCCACGTCCCACTAGCCGTGAGACCCTGGCGGGTGTTCTGGGGAAAAGTGAACAGCTATACCACTGCACCATTACGATCTCAATCCCCAACCAGCTACGGTAATGTAATATTATGTTTGTTCCAGAACAACTGGACACCACTCCACTGCGCAGCACGAGCGGGATGCTTTGATGTGGTTAGACTTCTGGTGGAGTCTGGTGGATCTCCGGCAGCCCAGACGAACTATGGAAGTGCGCCTATTTGGTTTGCAGCCGCTGAGGGGCACAACGATGTACTCAAGTACCTTATGTCCAAGGAACACGACACCTACAGTCTCATGGAAGATCGGAGGGTAAGTGAATTTGACATTCTTTAATTAGCGTGACATCAGTGACATATACAGGATATTCAAAAATGCAATACCTTGACTCGGAGTGGTAACAGACGAAAAGATTTTATGCATGAAGTTACACCCTCTGTCTGAAAAGTTCGGTGAATGGGTCTATATTACGAACGGATTGTTGGTTTACTTGAAACAGCCGTTACTATCCTTCGAAGTAATCCCCGTGGATGGTTACGCGCTTCTGACAACGACTGAACAAATCCTGGAAACTCCTGGCATAGTCTTCTTTAGGAATAGCCTTCAGTTTGGGTCGTCAAAACTCTAAATTGAAAGCAAGAGAGAAGCGTGAATTTATGCAACCTGCCTTGCACACCTGATAGACGGGCGGCAGTGAGAATGGTGAATTTATGCAACCTAACGTGCACACCTGTTCGACGGGTGGCAGTGAGAAGGGTGAATGTTCCGTGGAATGGAATGGTCCTGAAAACCATCGTCACGGGTGACGAGACCTGGTGCTTGAGGTACGACCTCGAAGGCAAGCGTCAAAGTATGGAGTATCGGGGTCCAAGGTCGCCGAAAAGCCCTGAAGGGCCAGAGGTTTTCGGACATTTCGGACATCCAACGTAATGTGACGACCCAACTGAAGGCTATCCCTCAGGAAGACTATGCCTGGAGGACTTGTACAGCCGTTCTAAGAAGAACATAACCATCCACGGGGATTACTTCGAAGGATAGTAACGGCTGTTTCAGGTAAGCCAACAATCCGTTCGTAGTATCGACCCATTCACCGAACTTTTCAGACAGAGGGAGTATTTTAACAGTGTAAGTATTATGCATTGTCATCGTCCTGTACTACATTGAATGCCGGAGTGCTTGAACCTGTTAATTCATACATACACACACACAAATTCGTTTGAGACTGTTTAGCCTTTCAGCGTCCATTGAAAATCATAGCACAGTGGCTATTCACTAGAAGACCTCAATTTTGAATTGTAGTAAGATTAAGACCGCATCATTAACCCGTGTTTGAGACCACTTTTTATTTATATTTTTGATGTCCCGCGGCGTAGCCATGCTCGTTAAATCGTGCACCACGACCGCGCGGGCAGCAAGTCCGTAGATCATACGTTCGATTCCCGGCGCCGGCAGCGGCTATGCTGAGCATGTTTTACCCCAGTGTCTTCCACAGTCCCTCCAGGAAAATGCCAGAATAGTAGCCTACCTTACTTCACGTCCGGGGACACCTACCTCATCCCTGCCTCCAATACAGCTACACACACTACTACAGTCGTCACTTAAATACACGTTATCATACAATTTCAACAAAGCGTCTTTGGTGGCGTAGTCGGTAGCATGCTGAGCTTCTATGCCCAAAATAGCGGGTTCAAACCCGGCCGAAGCCGTCGGATTTTTAAGAGCGTTAAAAATCCCTCAGTATGCTTCTTTCGGAGGGGAAGTAAAGCTGGCGGTCCCATGTCATAGATTTATGGCATGTTAAAGAACCTTCCTCTAATTGCACCTGTGTGAAGCTGAATTGGATAGGTTATGAATGTAAACAACGTTCTTAGGTTTGTACGTTCGTTGCCAAGAGCCGACTGCGGTGGCGTCTGGTAGCTAAGTTCTGAACTTGGCCTAGTAGTCGTTGACCGTGGCGCTTTGCGGCAAAAGTAGGAACTATTTGAAAAATTCTAAGTTGCAGTACTTAAATTAAAAAACATATAACAGTAATGCAGTCATCACATTTAACACCGGTTATCAGACAGATTCTACACACACCCAAAGTACACGGGGCTACATGACCGCGTCGTTGCAGCCCCTAAACTTAAGAACCAACCAACCTACAATTTCAATACACACCCAACTACATGGGACTGATGACCAAGATGTCCCAAGCCGCTAAAATGAATTATAGGGGATGTCTCATAAGTATTGTTGGTTTTTCAAAGAAAATTGTATTTGGAAAGTTTTCTGACAAGAAATTAAACTATTCTTCAAAGTAGAGACCATCAGATTCCATGGTCTTGAGCCATCTTTCAGCGAGGTTTCTTATCTCGCGACGGTACCAGTCTCTGGGTTTTGATGCGAAGAATTCGGCGAGACCCACTTCCACAGCTTCAATGTTTTCGAAATTTCTTCCACGCAAGAAATGGACCATGGATCGAAAAGGATGGTAATCTGAAGGCGCAAGATGAGGGATGTGTGCTGGATATGGTAACAGTTCGACTCCTCCCGATTTCTGATTTCTTTCCATGGTTTTTCGTCCAGTATGAGGACTCGCATTGTCCTGCTCAAGAGAACTCTATTTTGGCTAACTAATGCTGGTTATCTCCGACTCAACATTTCATGAACTCGTTCCAATTGTTGACAGTAAAGATCCGCATTGACTTCCGTATTCCACATGCTTACAATAGAACAGCTTTCACATTGGTATTATTAAAATGTCTGATTTTCGTCTTCCTGGATATGTTACGGTTTCTCCAGACTGGATAGAGCTGTACAAAAGCCCCATTTGTTTTCCGTATTCTGCTCTTGACCACCTCTTCAGCCCCTCCACTTCTCTATACCACACTTCCCAATAATTCAAAACACAAAATCTTTCTTCTGCTTTTTTCCAATTAATTTGGGTCGCCGGAGCCAAACTGGCTCATTTTGATTTAAGGCCGGATCCAATAATTCAAAACACAGTGTAAATAAATATTTTATTCAAAAATATGTTATTTAAATGGTTCTTGTTCTTTCCTTTATTATATCTATTAAGGGATGTGGACTGTTGAGTGTGGGAAAAACACCCATTGCCCCCTTTCAACCCATAACCACTATGGTTATCCTTATGAATATCTGTGATGCCCTGGTTTTTCGCCAAAAGATAGGCAGCCCTTCCAGCATTGCTGCTTGCCTGCCTGTCTGCCTGCCTGCCTGCCTGCTTCGATCGCGTTTGCTCTCTGGTACACACCTCTGTTACAGACCCCCATTTTCAAGGCTAGTTTATAGTGCTGCCACCTATCGGAAAGTAATGAGACTCGACGAGACGAAACGGGAATATTCAAAGATGTCCCAAACAAAATTTTAATTTTAAAAAGAGAAATTGTCAGAGAAAAAGAGTGATAGTCTGACAAATTAGACTTTATATCATTTTAAATGCTACAAATGCTACAAATGCTGAAAAATGCTGGGTGAAAGCCTCATGATCATGCAGCGAACTGCGTGAACTCAAAGTTCATTAGCAAGTGCAAACCAAGGTCAAAGGAGGTAGCTGGCTGGATGACGTCACGCTCACTGGAGCGTGCGGGGAAAGGAGGTAGCTCAAGCGGTACTATGACGTCACACACCTCAGTGCATTCTCGGTACATTTCATCCCGTCGCCGTAACGTAACGCCAGACCTCAGCGTAACGACGAAGTCGACAAGATTATTTAAAATTATAAAAAAATGTGTTGCATTATATATTGAAAGGCCAGTGATTCACAATCACAGTGTTCAGGACTGATGGTCAAGATGGCCCTAGACTTGAAATAGCACAACAATGGTAATACATTTGTAAATATGCAATGTATGAATTTATATAACCATGTGTTTGATCTTTTCAGTTTGTATACAACCTCATGGTGTGCAGTAAAAACAATGCCAATAAGACTGTTGAAGATTTCGTCCTAGTGTCACCTGCACCTGTAGATACGGCTGTGAAACTTTCTGCTATTTTCATCAGACTTTCGGACAAGGTAAGATCGAGCACCATTAAATTGTGTTCAATTTATTTGCTACATTAAGATTAGTTTAGCTTTCTCCTCGGAATATCACAGGCCTTATATTTTATGGCTAGGATTACTATAAATTAAAATATCAATAACTAGGTAAAATGTTTCCTTTTTCATCTAGTCAATACTCAAATTGGAACTAAATTGTTTTGATAGTACCAGTTTCTATAACTTTTAATCATCCTCAGCTAATGATGTTGATATTTGTTTGTTTTGTTTGTTGATTGACTAAGGGTCTTCGCGACATCGTGGTCATGTAGCCCCGAGTACTTGGATGTGTGGAATTTGTATGGTCACCTGTGTTACTGTGATGGTTTTACTAGTGTGTGTATTGGTAATTCACATGAGGATTGAGAAGTAGGGTGCCCGTGGCCTTGAGTAAGGAACCATCCGGGCATTTGCCTGGAGTAGAAGTGGGGAAACTACGGAAAATTACTTCCAAGATGGCTGAGATGGGAATCCTCTTCTCATTTTTGCCTCATGAGGCTGAGTATACCCTGTTCCAGTCTTCAGACCAGAATTGAAATTTCTTGGCTGAGCCAGGAATCAAACCGGGACTTCCGGGGTGACAGCCAAGAACGCTAACCACTACACCACGAGGTGGTATGTTGATATTGAAATAATAAACCAATGAGCATCAATAATCTAAATGAATCAATCTAGGTTATAAATAAAATTATGAACAAAATTAAATTAAAAATTAATTATCACTTTAAAATTTTAAAAACTACGTTTGACCTTCTGAAATATAAAATAAAGCCTGACTTAAACTAATGTTAAAACTATAAACAAAGTAAATGTCTATTTTTAGTAATGGAGAATGCCAATTTCCTTGATAATGAATGTGTACAAATTCTTAATTTATCAAATATCCGATCTGTTTCAAATTGATATTTAACAAAACTCGAAAAATTATAAAATATTGCTAATTAAAACTGTTGAATTTCAAAATAAATCTCTCTGTTCCCGTAAATATATTTTAAAAATATGTTGATGCCATTAATATAATTGAAAAAACGACAAGTCATTTTCGAGTTATCTTTGGGGGAGTATTCTCCTCGGACAATGTCTCGCCACAGTTGGTGTAAGAGAATTCTCTTCTTTAACCTACAAACATGAGAATCCCAGTTTACCTTCAGTTGGTCAACAAATACGTGAAATGGACTTCTTCGTTGCCTCCTTCCCTCCAATCATCCTTCTTGTTACCAGCACCTTACCGTGGCACGCATTCTCTTGGAGTGTGTGGACCTGGCCGATCTGCGAAGAACTCTCAAACTGCCTAACACCCTCTCCCTTAGGAATTTTTCTCGGACCCCCTAAAGCGATCGTTATGCAACCACGGACCCCCTGTTCCAAAATATTTTAAGTCAAGACTTAAAATATTTAAATTCCTAATGGGAACTTCTGTAACTAGTTCAGAGGAAAGAAGAAAATCTTCATATGTTTCGACATGATATAAAAAAAGTCCTCTCGGCACGCCGGAAGGCGGAGGTAGATTTCACCGGACAAACTTGGGGATAGGCGAAAATAGGCAGAATATGCAGGTTTTCGTAGAAGGATCAGACCTCATTTATTGCGAGGAAGTATTTTATAATTGGAGCTTAATTAACTTTGTTTTTCGTCATTTTATGCATATTTTAAACATTTTATTGTCTTATGGGGACGTTAAGGGGAGACGTGCACGAAATTCTTCTGAAATATGATTTTTTTGTTGTTGCTGAAATTGCAAACTTATTATCTTGTGAAAATATTCCCAAAAGGATTTGGTTGAATTCAATGCCTAAGTCTATTAAAAAATGTAATTCCTAACATATGCGCGTCAGATGCCACACCCCCTTTTCAATGCAATTGCTATTTTTCATATTTGCTGAACACTTTACGTCATTTTAGTCAGGCAGTTGGCGGTATCACACTTGGGAATATTGTAGAAGGCTGTGGTGCGCACTTCCGGTTGATCAAGCATGGCGATTACCGCGGAAAGTTTGTTTTGATTTCAGAGATACAGTGTGAGGAAGGGAGTTGTTATTTATTCAAAATTTGTAAGATACGTTATTAATAACAATGGGCAGGTCTGCTAGAGTGTTCAAGAAAGTTAAAAGATCTATTGTACTGAATACAAAGAAAAATATATCGGGCTTATCTAATTTAGTCCAATTGTTTACATACTTCAAGATGGTGGCTGTGCGAAATTTTGAAATTAATTTTTTATTTCTTGTGTCCTAATCTTACGATCGAAGTCAACGATTGAATATTGATCCTACGCAATAATCGTCATCTAATAGTATAACTCTATAGCCTACATATATACAAATCCAACATGGCGACAATCTGAAATATTTCGACGGTTTTCAATATCTACGAATCTATTAAGCCTACAGCAATCAAAATGATTTTTTTAAATGTTGATAGAGGCAATAACGTAAGTAGGGTGTATGAAAATAGGCTATTTAGTTCTTCACGGAACTAATTTTTCGGCTGTGAGTCGCTCGCTTCTTCATGGAGTACATTATACAGGGCATCGACAAGAGGCGTATTGATTCTGCAAACAAGGCTGTGGATGACATCCATAAGGAGGCCAGGCAAAAGAAAACAATTGAGAGGAAAGCAGCTGAAGAGGTGGATGATGAGCATTATGGATATGGTCAATTTTGATGTTGTTGAGTCGAGACAAGTAGCATGTCTACCTTGCTAACATTCAGTTGTAATTTCCTGGACTTCCTTTTTCCAAAACAAATGTACCTTTTCCACTTGAACTACTAAAGATACCAATTCAAAACTTGGTAGACAGACAGGTTAAACGTTGTTACACATTTTACTGGAAGGGAATTACAAAATATGTAATTTTATGGATTTCAGAAGTTCATATGTATGCATTTTTTGTGAATTTTTCAAATTAAAAAGTTCTTTCATTTTCAAAAAGGCTCCAGGGATTGCATTAACAAGGTTATAGAAGCCACTAAAATAAATTACAAGTTCCAGGACCTTAGCGTTGATGAGAAAAAGGTACATCTATGTGACCAAAATTCAAATTTAAAAAAATAACGTTCTACCCAAACTAACTGATTAATTTTAGTAGCAAATGCCAATGCCTTTTTAATCAGTGTGCAAAGTTTCATGATTCTAACTCAAATAACGTCCAAGTTATAGAAAATTTAAAAAGGAAATGCATTTTCGTGCACGTCTCCCCTTAAACTTCTTGTCATTTGGGGTCCATTTTTAGCCTACTTATCACATTTTGCAAAAATGAGGAATAAGTAGACTTATGAGATCGATCCGGGAAAATGTGTGTCTGTCTGTCCTTCTGTCTGTCTGTCTGTCTGTCTGTCTGTCTGGCTGTCTGGCTGTGTGTGTGTTCCCCCTATCAACTCCTAAACGGCTGCAGCAATCAAAACCAAATTTAGTATGAGTAAAGATGTGCACCGGAATATCTCAAGTCCAAATTTGAAAATGATGTCAGTGCTACCAACTGCTGAAAAAACGCACTAGAAATTTGAGCTCCATGTTGGATATCTTGGAAGGTATGCATGGGAGCTATTCCAAAATTGGTACGCATGCAGATAATACTATTTCAGTTTAATTTCCAGGAGGCCAACAATGACAGTGTTGCCAAAATAATTTTAAGCCTTCTGATAGGTCCAATGTTTAAATGCATATAACTTCTACACTATCAATTGGATTTCAACCAAATTTTGTATGTAATATCTGTATATAAACAGATATGATTGAGCGTATTCTTAAGAGCCACCAGGGCTGCCAACTGTTAATAATTGCTCTCTCTATGTTTTTTTATCCAAATACCAATATATCAGAAAGTATGCAAGCCAACAGTTTTAAACTATGCACACGTATATTCTGACATTTTAGATTAATTTGGAGTAACTTATATACGTCAGTTCTACCAACATGATTATAAGCGTGCTGATAGTACCAATTTTTAAATACATGTAACTTCTATACTATCAGTTCGATTTCAACCAAATTTCGTATGTGCTATGTGTACCATAACAGATATCACTGTAAGTATTGTTAAGAGCAATCAGGGCTGCCAACTGTTAATAAATGCTGTCTATATTTATTTTGTTTACCCTAATATCAATATATCAGAAAGTATGCAAGCCAACAGTTCTATACTTTGCACACGTATAGCACCTGACATTGTAGATTAATTTGGAGTAATTAATACAAGGCAGTGCTGCCAACATGATTCTATGCCTGCTGATATGTCCAATTTTAAAATACATGTAACTTCTATACTTACAAATGGATTTCATCCAAAATTGGCACAACAAGATATCATAATATTTCAGATTATTTCTGACCAGCACACGCATGGTATTGTTGGCAACATGCATTTACGCGTGCTGATAGATCCAGTGTCTAACTGCATGTAACGTCCATTGGACTTCAACCTAATTTTGTATTCTGTACCTTAAGAGATGGAACTAAGAATATATTCAGTCACCAGGGCTGCCAACTGTAGTGCTCTATTAGGCTACATTATACCAGGTATATTTTGAACTAATTTGATATTTTGATATTACCAACTTAATTTTGTCATTATTCTAGATAGGTTCATATACTGTAAAATAATCATTGGCATGAAAAGTAGGCTGTATAGTTCTTCACGGAACTTCTTGTTATACTTGTGGTCACACTGTCCTTGTGCAAGGTTTCGACACTGATGTGTAACTATGTAACGGTCTGTTACTTCTTCACGCAAAATTATATCTCCCGCAGAGATTTTGGTTGGTTCCTCAGTTTAGGGGCTGCGACAACGCGGTCATGTAACCCCGTGTACTTTGGGTGAGTGTACATTCTGTCTGATAAACGGTGTGAATTGTGATGGCTGTATTAGTCTGTAATTCGGGTAAGGAATGCAGACGGTCAATTTCAAGCAGTAGTTCCTAATGTTGCTACCAGATACTACCGTCAACGACACCTAGCTGTGAACTTGGCTACTAGATGCCACCGCAACCAGCAACTCGCAACGAACGTTGGAACTTCCCCTCCAAAGGAAAGCATACTGAGGGATTTTTAGCGCTCTTAGAAAAACCGATGACTTCGGCCGGCTTTGAACCCGCGACTTTGGGCATAGAAGTTCAGCTTGCTACCAGTTACGTCACCGAAGCCGCTTCACACTTAGTCAGATGGAAATCTGAATCTGATCTCGTGCAAGTGCATTGTCATGGCAACGTCTGATGGCTCATCCCTCATCAATTTAGTAGTGTTGCCATGGCAACCTCTGATAGCTCTTGGCATTTTCATATAATTCCGAAATCATTTTTCTCATCCCTTGGCGTAATGGTGGGTCATATCAAAAATTCTTTCAGACAAAAGTTGTAGGTAATTATTAGGGGAATATTGTCCATTTTGTACGGTTTTGATATTGTGCCAATTAAGAGAGATATGATTAATGTTTCCCTAAAAACACACTTTTTCCCACACCTTTGGTCAATGGTTGGTGCTATAAAAAAACTTTTCAAACATAAATTGTTGGGCTTTATCCGACACATATTATGAACTTTGAACGGATTCGATATTTCACATATTAAGAGAGTTATAGCAATATTTCACTTTTTCGAAAAAAAAAGCCCCCCATTTTCACCCCCTTCGACCGATTTAGCCCAGTAACGAACTCGACCTCGATTTTATAGGTATACATATTCTGTAAAAAAATCGAAGTGATTGGTACAAAATTAGGGCAGTTATCATGTACACAAGAAACTGATATACATATATATATACATATATATACATACATAAATTATATATAAACTTTTGAACTGACGGTGGTTTTGGGGTCTGGGGGATGTGAAACGCGAAGATATGTCGAAATTTTCCGGAAGTCGAAACATGGTACCCATTGCAATAGTTAGCTTTCTAATGAAATCTACCTAAAACGTACCGTACAAAAACCAACATTATCGCCTTTTTAAATATGTCGGTACTCTCATCCAACTGTAGAACAAACATGTCACACATTTGAAGATTTGCCATCAACTTCCCTTCAATATTGCTTGAGATATCTGTAATTCGCCTTTGCACAGTATTGTTAGACAGCGGGATGGTACTTATAAGATTTAATGCAAAATGGCTGCGGAGCAGAACACAGGAGCAGAACGCTCTCTAGCGGGAAAGAAGAAACTGAATTATGCTGGGTCACTTATGCTGTGGATGGCAACGCATAGTTTTTATTTTAAGGAATTCTAAGGAACTCCTTTCTCCGTTTTTCATTTCCATTATTGTGTTATTTTTTGACGACTCTTCGCGGACCCCCTGGCCAACCGTCGCAGACCCCTGGGGGTCCACGGACCACCTAATGGGAACCTCTGTTCTACGCGATGACGGGCCGTCAGCCGACCTCGTCATCCGGTCCATGAGGGAGTGTGGTTACATTCTGAAGTTTTAACGTACTGTAGGTTAAGACTTTTTAGTTTAAGTTTAGTCTGTTTCATGTTTTTACTGTGACAAGTCAACCCCTGGCACTATACAGGCCATGACGGGCTAAGGCCGACCAAGCGACCGCTGCCCAGCCATTCGGCCTGCAGATATTGGGGTGACGCGTGATCAGCGCGTCGGGTCCCCTCGGCCGTTACTCTTGGTTTTCGTGATCGGGGCACTGTCTCACCGTTAGACAGATACTCAATTGTCCTCACGAGGCTGATTGCACCCCGTTCCAACCCTCACGTCAGTTTAAAAATCACTGATGGAGCCGGGGATCGAACCCGGGGCCTCCGGGTGAGAGGCAGGCGCGCTACCCCAACACCACGGGGCCGGCCTGTTTTTACTGTGTACATATCTATTTTCCACTGTTCAAACTGCCTTATTTGTTTTATGGTTTTTTATCATCCCCTTTTTGTTTTACTTCGTTTATTCAAATAAGGCATAATTGTTAGGCCTCACTGTCTGTCTTTATAATCTATTGTTATTTTATCGCTGGCAGTGGGCTGTTTCTATCTTCATCCTTTCATTTCATACCATTTTATTTCATGAGGGGTCGATAACTTAGTTGTTAGACCCCTTAACACAAGAATTGTCATCATCATATCATCTTGTTAGCAAGCCTCCATGATAAATTATGTGTCCAATCCAAGTGAGTTGTCTTCATGTTATTAGCCAGTCCCGTGGTGTTGGGGTAGCGCGCCTGCCTCTCACCCGGAGGCCCCGGGTTCGATTCCCGGCTCCGTCAGGGATTTTAGAAACTGACGTGAGGGCTGGAACGGGGTGCACTCAGCCTCGTGAAGACAATTGAGTAGCTATCTGACAGTGAGGCAGCGCCCCGATCACGAAAACCAAGATTAACGGCCGAGTTGATCCGATGCGCTGATCACGCGTCACCCCAATATATGCAAGCCAAATGGCTGGGCAGCGGTTGCTTAGTAGGCCTAGGCCCTTCATGGGCTGTAGTGCCAGGGATCATTTATTTATTTATATGCCTTAACAACACTCCTTCTTCGTTAATTCAGTCAAGCAATTCTGCATATAAATCTCAAGAATACAAGCACTACCAACACCACATTTCAAATGTTTGATTAAAATTTGTCATATTCAGATTCAGTGTTTATGTTTCGCTACAATCCACGCCCACAAACCAAATTGACTAAACTCAGTTAGAAGAGTTCTTATTATTATTATTCTTTCGAATAACCCATTTGGAGGGTACGATGAATCAACGTTGGCTATTGTCCATTGTATTCAATTTACGTTGTTTCCAAATTTCTTTCATCCTTCTAGAGTGACGATCCTTCTCCTCCTGAGTCCACTTTCTGCGAGTTGTTTGTTTCTTCCTTTCTTGAAATTTTGCCTTTTGAATAGCTTCTCTGAAGAGTGATCTGTTTGCTATTGTCTGTCTGAATTTTGGCGTTTGTCAAATCTTTGTCAATTTCAATGAACCATCTGGGTTTCGATTTGTAAGTATTCAGTAAGTTGAAGATCTGTTTAGTTAGTCTACTATTTTCCATTCTATAAATGTGCCCAAAAAACTCTAATCTTCTCTTTCTCATTACATCAGTTCTATTATATCTGTCCATTGTGCATGATTTTGAATACTGAATAATCCCCTACCAGAAAGAAAAGAAACTTGATGATGTAAATGCCCTGTGTCATAACAGGAGAAGGAACGTGCCAAAGACTTGATAGCAGCTGGAAAGCAGTGCGAAGCGATGGCGACTGAGCTGTTAGCGTTGGCTGCTGGTGCCGACTCAGCTGGAAGGATTCTGACTGCCATTGACAGACGTAATATTGAGTTTCTCGACGTGCTCATTGAGAATGAGCAAAAGGAAGTCATAGCTCACATGGTGGTTCAGCGATATCTCCAGGTAAGTGAAAGTAATGTAATTCTAAACGCTCGAGAAACTAACATGGAGCAGTATGATACAAGCATAGGAGTAAACCGATGGAAAGCAGCAACTTATCAGGCAAGAACACTTTCGAAATTGGAATGCAGCCGAAATAAGTCGGAAATCTCTATGGACATCACATTGGCAGATGAAAAACTAAAGGAAGTAGGAGACTTCTGTTACTTAGGAAGCAAAATAACCAGTGATGGACGAAGCAAAGAGGATATAAAAAGTAGATTAACTCAGGCAAGGAAAGCATTTCTACAGAAAAGGAATCTGTTGACATCGAATAGAGATTTAGGTACTAGGAAGTCATTTTTGAAGGCCTTTGTCTGGAGCGTGGCACTCTATGGAAGTGAAACTTGGACTATTGGTGCAGCAGAAAAGAGGAGAATTGAATCGTTTGAAATGTGGTGTTACAGGAGAATGATGAAGATCAGATGGGTAGATAGGGTTACAAACGAAGAGGTATTAAGATGAGTGGGAGAGGAGAGATATTTCTGGCGACTGATAATGAAGAGAAGAGATATGTTGGTAGGACACGTACTGAGACACCCAGGAATAACAAGCTTAGTTATGGAAGGAAGAGTTGAGGATAAGAACTGTGGGGGTAGACCAAGATTAGAATATGTTAAACAGATTGCCTTGGATGTAGGGTGTGGTTGCTATGTATAGATGAAACGATTAGCTCAGGACAGGGAGGGATGGAGAGCTGCATCAAAGCAGTCAAAAGACTGAAGACTCAAACAACGATCAAGAGTTAATAGAGGGTGAGGCAAATAAAAGTGGCCCGTGGAACAGACCTCCAGGTTACAAAGAAACACACCAAAGGAATGGAGACAGTTCACTAACCTGCTTATTGCAGATGTTGAAAAGGATCACCATTCCTCTCTTGGCACCGTTCATCCCTGTTCAGCAAGTTGCGGAAGGCAGATCGCCGCTGGACCTCTGGAATTGCTGCAATCTAATCAGAAATGTTCTGCTGCTGTTCTTGAAGACTATGAGGGTTGTTGCGATACACCTTAGCTCTCAAACAGTAATATGTTGACATATACCGCCAGACAATGCTCCCACCTGCCGTCATTAACATGCAATCGTTGCAAACAGCCCTTTCGAGATCTGACACAGTGTAGACCACCCACCATACGGTACTGCAGTAGGTGTTGCCTACGTACAGGAACGCTGCTTTGCCTGTTACCTGGAACTCTGTTCCCCGGGCCACTTTTATTTGCCCCACCTGTGTGATGTTTTGAAAGAAATATTTTCTTCCTTGTGATTATTCCTTCCAGGAGATTAGTTATGAAAGCGTTATGTCGCAAAATGTGGCCTGTGAATTTAGATTTTATCCTATGGATCATTGGTCTCAGTTCTCTCTTCCCTTGAATTTCTTGCAGCATGCTGATGTTAGTCCTCTTTTCAATCCATTTAACCAGTAACATTCTCCGCCAGACCCACATCTCAAATGCTTCAAGTCGCTTCCAATCTTCGCCTCTCATCGTCCAAGATTCACATCTATATAGAAGCACACTCCATACAAAGGACATGACAATTTTTTTTATTGCTATATCCAAATTTGCATTAATCAAATGATTTTTCTTATTATTGAACGCTATTCGCCTTCTAATCTCTTTACTACACCCGTTGTCATAGTTTACTTCCCCAATAAGAGAAACTATAATATAATAATAATATTAATAAATTATTGCCCTGGTGGAAAATCATAATACAATTTTTCTCCACTTTTTAATACAAATGTATATACTTTCACAATGTTACTGGCACATGGTTCGGTCCGTATTTGACCTTCCTCAGCCAAAATGCAGCAATCTCTCCCATTTAATTAGATTTGTCTTGGAGAACATTTTTGCACCATATTTAAGTCATGAAACTATTCAATTAAAATACCTTAATTTAAAATTCCTTAAAAATTAAACAATTTTTAAAAATTTAAAATTTTTAGAGAAAGTTCTTTTTCCGTGTCTAAAAGACAGTGCTGCTTCTTACTAAAGTTGTATATAACTAAAATTGTTTTAAAAATGCCTCAAATACGTATTTGTCTTTAGTAAAATTAAACAAAACAAAAATAGATTTTTAATTTCACTTAAGACCTCTTTGAGACGTATTACCTATCAAGATCACAGACATCTCATTGATGTTCATTGAGTTAGCCACTACATTACAAAGTTAGGACATATGGGCTCAGGGTAAAAGTAAAGAAAAATGAATTGTAACTATCATTTGTGTGCGTAGGAATTGTGGCAAGGCAGTCTGAACTGGGCAGCTTGGAGAACCATGCTACTATTCATAGCATTCATCGTGTGTCCGCCTGTGTGGGTCGTCTTCACTCTCCCGTTGGGACACAAGTACAACAAGGTGCCCATCATCAAGTTCATGTCCTACCTGACGTCGCACATATACCTGATGCTGTTCCTCATGTTGGCAGGCATCACGCCTGTCTACCGTGTGGTGCGCCCCCAACTCCTACCCTACTGGTAAGACCATAAACACTACGTTCTACAAGTATGTCTCTTAGATATAAACTGAGTCTGGAAATTTGTTTCTATGGCCCCTCTCATAACCTTCTTACTTTAGCAATGGGAGGCTACCATAGATACTGATGGTCATCAATTTTGCCTTGATTTTGAAGATTATAATTATTTGCACAATGTGGGGATGTGGGGATGTGGGGATGTGGTGGTCCCATCACCCAGTGGGAAACCCCTGCAATCAGTCACCCGAGTATTGGCGGGAAAACCATACCTAAGTGCAGTGCTTGATTTGGAAAAAAAAACGTTCCGGTACGGTGGGCTACCGGGAGGTGGTGGGATGGGGGATTTTTGGAATATTGAAATATCGAGATCTAAAAACGTTATTTTTACGCTTTTCTCAACACCTTTAAAATTAATCAGTGGACAAAATAGCAATCTAATTTTGATTGCAATTTTAAATTAAATTGAGACTGCTGTAGCAACATTTTTCTTACCATAGCCGTTGGCCTGTATTAAAATTGAATGTCGGCCAACTAGGCTACCATTCAAACAATGCAAATTATTTAATTTAATTTTTTTACGTAATAAAAATATATATTTTGTTTTATAATTTTGTTTTTCCAGTTTTCTGAAATAATTATTTATTATAAAAGGTACCGTACTTAAACATGTTTTACCTCATAGTTTATAAAATTGTCCGAAGTTTAGAAAAGTTTTCGTTGTATGTGCCTCCTCTTTCACCTTGCTGTTAGTATCCAGAGCGGAGTGCCATCCCCGAAGCAGCCAAGATTCCACGTACTTTGAAGGGTCAAAACGAGTGACTGGTGGGCCATTCA
Organism: Meconema thalassinum; assembly: GCA_946902985.2. Lineage (NCBI taxonomy): Eukaryota > Metazoa > Arthropoda > Insecta > Orthoptera > Tettigoniidae > Meconema > Meconema thalassinum. The sequence continues at coordinate 97,895,404 of OX336399.1, forward strand.
GCTCCAGGAAAAGTAGTGAGGAGACAGTTTGGGTTAACAAAGACGCTCTGGAATATTAGTTATGATGAGGTTCGCGTGAGAAAAATTATGTTATATATTCGACTTTTCCCCCGATCAGAGATTTCGGCACGGCGTACCGGTGCGTGCCGTCACAAGTCTAGCCCTGCCTAAGTGGTTAAGGAGGAAATGCCTGCCCAAACCCTGACCATCTGGGGATAAATATGGAGGATGGGAAGGTAACCCAACAAACACCCATGTGAAGGTAAAGTGATTCAAAGAACTACAAGAAGCCTCGGATTGGACAGATATAAACGACGACCGGAGTGGAAACAGAACACGAGATTCGGAACATGGAATATTAAGACAATCGTTAAAAACTGTTGTGGAAATTAAGAGAATGTGCAGAAATAGAGCGGAATGGCAGAAATGGCTCAAACGAGGCTACCCCGACGCTTGAAGGCATAAGGGAATCGAAGAAGAAGCTTCCTTAAGTAAAGAACCTTTTATATGATACCACTCAGCCACAATGACAGATTTGTGAGGGATAATATCTTGTTCAAATACCGGAATGCCTAGTGATTCTCTTTCAGAAACTTTGTTCTGTCCTTTCACAAATAAGGGGGCACATTGCCAGCTTGAGAAAGATCAAGGCCTCTAGCATTCAGGGTTCTCATAACTTGGAAGTAAGCATAGTTCTCTATAAGAAACTAATTCTCCTATGTCACCTATTTTTATTGAATGATGATTGTTCTTTTAAGGACCCAAATTCCACCATCGAATGACTTAAATCTATTGAATTACTTCATGTTTAAGTATGAATGATAGTCAAGAGTGAAAAGTTGCACATTTTAGGACCTGTGAGACATTCAACAAATATACCAAACACATGTCTGGTAGCTTCTGATAAGGAAGAAATCTTCAAAATACTATGGGCAAAATTGGTGACCACCAAGACATACCCTCCTCTAGTAAGTGTTATATTATCTCCCCAGCGCAATGTCAAAATCAGAGGTATGCAAAATGTTACTTTAGGGAAATTAAATGTTATCTCTACACCTTTTTGCATTGTGTCACTTCAGTGATAAATGAAGTGTGAATTTTTAAATATTCTTAGTGAAATTTTGTACTTATGACAACATATTACTATGTAAAGTGAAACCCCCATTTAGTGTTCCTCAATTAAAAGTTCTTTTAATAGGCCCTAGAGGTTCGCTGTAACCTACTACTGTAAGTTAGTAGGGAATAAGACATTTTGTATATTTATGATTTTGGCATTATACTGACCACATGCAATAAATTCTTAGCCTGAATTGGAGCCATTTCTATTTCTACAACAACTACCGTACGGTACTGTGAATTGTGAAACATGTTTTAGCATTTCATCAACAGGACAATGCTGCCAATTGAAGAGTTTTTGGTTACAATGCCATTCCAGAATGGCAACAATTCACCACACTTTCCAACATGATTCCTGTAGAATGAATGAAAATATAACAAGGTAGACAATCAGTTATTGGATGGAAAAAGGAGGATAGATATGTGTAAAAAGGATGAACACAATGACAGGCAGGGGCTGACAATTTAGTGGTGAAGACTTAATGTCAAAATATTTTGTGATTATGTGTCGCTCTACTTAAAATGTGTATATCAATTGAATACTTGCCTTGATGAGTCTCTTACTAGTGATTACAAATGTACAGGTATCCAAAGAAGTTTCACAGACTTGTACGTTATTTGATACACAAGAGCAATGGCCAAGTGGCAGTCTAAACAATACTAAACCACGTGGAGCATGCCTGTTATGATATCCTCCACAGCATGACTGGTTCGTTTGAGGCATTCAGACATAAAGGTTACATGAACTACCGGTATGCTTTTTATGTACAATTTGTTCCATGTTGCCTACCACACTCTTAATGGCCATCCTGCTGTAATCCCAGGACTTAATGCCATGTGTCTTACTGCTATATGTGAAAGGCATAGTTGATATACCTTCAGTGGCCTAGTCCCTTTAGCATATAAAAAAATTAATCATGCTATGGATGCAATCGAATCAGGCAAGCTCAATTAGGTCAGGCAAATTTTTGTTCTGCTTGGATGTGTACAAGCTAACGGTGTGCACTTAAGAACACTCGCCAAATTTCAACTGTTATTGTTCATATCTGTGAAATTCCCCCTATCTTTCATGAACAGCCTCAAGGGGAGAGCACAATCCCATTGTCTATTTGTTTATTTTTACTTATTTATTGAATTCTTTTGGAAGAGCATATTTAAAGTTGTTAGGCTAGAAGTTATGTTTTGTTCCAATTTTGTTTTTGCCTTGTTGTGTTACCAGCATCATTAAAAAAAATTCATAAGATATCAAAATACAACTCTGTTTTATCAATTTGAAATATTATTTTAAATAATTGTTCTTCCGTTCATTATCATGAAGATGTAGCATTTACACAATATCTTCATTTCTTGAGAACAAGCAGCTTTTTTTTTTTTTTTTTTTTTACTATTTGATGCTGGAATCTTATAATTCACATATTTAACAACAAGAGGGCATTAATCAATTAGGCCTATATGTTCTTCCCTGGGGCCCTTCATACCTGCATCATTTGTCAAAAAAAGGAGTTCATTAAACTATGAACTGAATAGTGGGATATGAAACTAACCTCTTCAAAGTATAATGAAGGCTACTGTATTCCTTTTTTATTCTCTAAAACTACATACAATAGCTCAAAAATGAAGTAATTGATAATTTTACATGCTAATTAGTGATCAATTATATCTTCAGAGAATAATATTTATGGACCAACAATAGACAAGATGCATATACTTTCAAGAATAATTTCCTTGCGAAAAGTGACTTTTTAATCAGTGTGTCGTGTGCCGTTTCAAAGTTCTCGTTATCGCAAAGCCGTGTTCCATCACCTCGCAGAATTTCTGTCAATACTTACGGTAAATACTTTCATTGAATACTGTAGTTGCATTGTGAAGTAGCAATAGTGGTAGATGTAGTCATAGAGTTAGTTGTATGGTGATGGGTCCTCTTAATTATTGAGGATGTGCAGTAGATTACAGTTCACTATTTGTGCTAAAAGCTTCAAGTAGGTAAAACACCATTGTGTAGAAAATGTAGGATATTTTTATTAAAATGCTGCTTCAATTCATTTTTCAAGATATTTGAACTAGAGTTAAACATTTATAAAAATTTGCTCATGTATCGTACTGTATATCTGTAGAGAGTGTAGCCTGTGTCATGAAATGGAAATGATTTAAAAGCATTTAACATCCCATAGAATGCCTTTGAATCACCCTTCAATTCTTGCATATAATAGTTGATCTTTTAAAATGATTTATCCACTTCAACTTATTGATTAATGTACTATAACCTACATTAAAAATTGAAGATTTTGATGATCTCTCACAGATGAAAATATGTGGTTTTAAAAATAGTTTAAATAAAATCATGAATTCTGGAATACATGTAGATGAAATAGCTCTTACGCAAACTAGGGGCAGATGACCTCGCTGTTCTGCCCCTTAAAACAACAATAACAAACTCCCTCAAATATAGGGCACATAATGACGCAGTTCTCAAAATTTGTAAAAATTTGTCAAAAATAGGTCAAAAAGTAAAAAAAAAACTAAAAATAATAACTTAAAATTTTTTAAACACAAAAAATTAAAATTAGTCAAACATAAAAAATAATCAAAAATAGTCAAAAATGCTCAAATAGTTCGAAACAAATAAAAAGTATTCAAATCCAAAAAGAAAACAATCACAATTAGTCAAAATTAGTGAAAACCAGCTCAAAAATCCAAAATAAATAAAAAATAAAATAATAATTAGTCAAAATCCATAGAGAGTGAAATGAAAGTTGACGTAAGTGGTATTTATCATCAATTTCTTGAATCGTAGTCATCACCGACGCGAACCGCTACCGATAACAACGTTGCAATATGCGCTACCATTCTAGAGTTTAGCTAATTAGCAGATGACCTCGTAGTTCCGCTCCTTAAAACAACAATAACTAACTAACTAAGCTAATTAGCAGACAAATTCTATAAACACCTAAGTAAACATTGCTAATGGCCTAGATATTCCAAACTCTTAAATGAAAATATATATATATATATCTGTAACAGAATGACCATTAAGTCTTTTCTGACAAAATATCTGTTATTTGTATGGAGGAACATTTCAAGCCAAGAATCACTCGGCTCATTTTAATTGATCTTGAGAAGCAAGCAGTCTCCCAAGAAATGGACCAATTAAGACATGACTCAAGATAATTCAATGAAAATACAATTGATCTGCCCATTCAATACAAATTAATATAAGATCTATAGGTACATGTTTCGGGAGTTCATATTGCTCCTTTCTTCAGCCTATACAAACATTTTAATACTATACATTATAAAAGCATTGATCATAGAAAAATATAACTATAAAAATAAAATATAATATCGTTTTTGATCAATAATTGGACAAGAAGTTTTTTAAAGTAATTTATATGTGTACTGTATCTTAAATGAGTATCTGTATGAATGTTAGTTATAGTTATTGTTGTTTTAAGGGGCGGAACTACGAGGTCATCTGCCCCTATCTATCTGTATGAATGTGTGGCAATAAGATATAACAAGATTATATCAGAAAGGGCCATTTAATGCATCTATTACGAGGTCTTAAAACCTTTTTTATCAAATGACAAATCACCTTCCAGAGACAATGTGTATTATATATAGAACATCATTTTTAAATAATGTAGGATTTTTAATGTGCCTATTTTAATGATTAACGATATTTTGGTTATTTATATAAGTTATATTGTTGTATGAACAATATTTTTATGATGTATAGTACTAAAATGTTTGTATAGTCTGAAGAAGGGAGCAATATGAACTCCCGAAACATGTACCTATATATTTTCTATTAATATATATTGAATGGGCGGATCAATATTTTAATTGAATTAACTAATAGTCAATATGGACCAATTATGGATTTGATGTCCGGCTCCATGGCTAAATGGTTAGCGCGCTAGGCTTTGGCCCGAAGTGCCCCGAATTCGATTCCCGACCGAACCATCAGGGATTTTAATCTCCAGGGGTTAATTCCCGTGGCTCGGGGACTGGTTGTATGTGACATCTTCATCATCACTTCATCCTCATTACGACACACAGTTCGCCCACAGGCGTCAACTAGAAAGACCTGCACTCGGCCTCTCCGGAGGTCACACAGGGGGGAAAAAGGATTTGATTACTCCTGGAGATGACTCGAGATGCCAAAATAACAACAATAAATACAATTTTTTTATTTTCTCTATGAGCCTGTCAACGATGAGTAATGAAAGCTAGTATAAAATAAATCAATGGAAATGTCTTCTTCTTTCTTTCTAATGGGATTGATGTTTGGTCAACTCCAGTGTTATACTGTAAGTAACGCAGAATGAGCAATGTAGAAATGTGGAGCATGGCAACTTGCTTTTTTAAGTATATTTGTAAATACGAAACAATAGCCGCTGTACAATGCTGTACAATGCTGTTTAATGTCTTCATGAAAATACTGTAAAATATATGTCTAGCTAGTCTATAATGTCTAATGGCTTCATTTATTACAGTGGAACTTGGATAGTTCGAACTTCCAAAATGCGAATATTCATGACGGTCCCTGGAATTTCGTATCAAATCAACGGAAAACAGTCGTGGATAATTTCAAGTTTACCTTGCTTATTTTTGTACATGGACACTAAAAATATAAGTCAAAAGTTAATGCAAAAGTTCCCACACTATTCACTCTTTTATTCACTATACCAACTTGAAAAAACTAAACTCTGCAAATCAATCAGACATTTCACAATTCTTTCTGAAACCTAAATTTAACATAATAAATATTCTGCTATTGTGCATTCGAGAGTACCGTAAAACCTTGTTTATCCGGACTAACTGAAACCGGAAGCAATCCGGGTGATCAAAAATCTGGATAATCCGGAGAATAAGTCGAAAATTAATAAAATCATAAACAATCATTGAATATTCAGGCTCGCACTCTCCTACAGCAACATTTGCTATCATAACATAACGAACCAAGCTTATGGAGACAGCTTGATGTAGTGTATTGTACATGTATTGCACTGTATTTCGTAATAAATAAACAGTAGTAAATGTTCAATATCATATACACACTCATTTTTGGCTATTATTACGATGAATTTGCCACGCCCAAAGGCATTTTAGAGCTACTGCCAGCATTCATTTTAAGCTGCTCCTAACAGCCACTCGTCTGTAGTACAAACGCTACAGGTAATGGGATGTCAATAGCATTTCCGTGAAAAGAATGAATGATGAAAGAATGCCGAAACAAGTGCTGGAGAGACAGATGATTGGAAAGAGAGGACGAGGAAGAGTGCGGTGGATGTACGTAGTGAAAGACGGTGCGAGAAAACGGAACCAGGAGTCGAGTTCAGTGCTTGAGGTAGGATGGTGGACAGAGAGAGTTAAGAGAAGGGGTGTCATATTTGCTCCGACCCAGCTTAGGCTGGAAAATGGAAAATGATGATGATGCGTTCAATAAATTGAATTTTGACCATCTTTTCTATGCCAATAAAAAATAAATAAATAAACAGTTAATGATAAATTGTAATTTTTATCGTATGGCTTTTAGTGCCGGGAGTGTCCGAGGACATGTTCGGTTCGGCTCGCCTGAGTCTGTAGCTGCTTCCAACGGACACCCTTAGGGTGAGCTACAAGTTCCGTTCAATTTCAAGTAGTTCCAACTCTCGCTACCAGATATCAATGATACCTAGCGGTGAACGTTGGAACTTTGATAGAGCGTTCCAACGAAATCTAACCTAGAAATTTAGCTTCACACAAGTTTAGTCTGTGGAAGGATCTTTTACATGCCATAAATCTATAACAAGGGACTGCCGGCTTTACTTCCCCTCCAAAGGGAGGCATACTGAAGCATTTTAACGCTCTTAAAAAATCCAACGACTTCGACCAGGTTTGAACCCGCTATCTTGGGCACAGCAGTTCAGCATGCTACCAACTATGCCACCGAAGTCGCTAATGATAAAATAAATGACAGTGGCAGTTTCGGAAGGACTGTGAAAAACCATCCGAGTTTTATAGTGGATTCAGAACCCAGGAAACAGAGATGATGATGATGATGATGATGATAATTGTTGTTTTAAGGGGCGTAACATCTAGGTTATCGGCCCAGGAAACAGAGAGGACCTTTATCCGAAGAGAGAAAGAAAGCGGTGATTGATAGGCTAAAGAAATACTGGTAGGATGTCAAAGCTGGCAAACGAACAAGATGTACTTGTTACTGAAATGAGAGTGGCTGTTAACACTTAGTCCATAGAGGCTCAATTTCGGATGTAAAAATATATATATATATATATACTTTTTTCTTCGGTCAAAAATCGATCCGGATAATCCGGATGAATAAGGTCCGAATAAACGATGTTCTACTGTAATTGCAATCTGATCTGGTATCTATTGTAATGCAATCTGTATTAAGTTTGTTTGAATATCATTTATATTTCTTTTACATTTAACATTTCTCAATTAGACATTTATTGGGCATAATACGAAACCTGAAAGATGTAACGTGTCTAATTAGAATGTTTGGATAATTCAAATATTTTGTTGGTCCCTTCAGCAACGAATTATCCAAGTCCCACTGTATTATTACTTTTATACAAGATGACTCCAAAGTCTGTGTTAAAAAATTCAATGGACGATTGATAGAGAATAAACAAATATTTGATATCAGGTAACATGACAGTGTAGCTTTCTCGATGGATCAAAGATCAAGGTTTGATTCCCAGCCGATGAAATCAGGATTTTTGAAAGTCAGATATATATCTCGGCACTCGGTGGTCGCACAACATTATCTCATAAAAGACCTCCTGTATCACATCTGGTGATGACAATTTATTTTATTTTTTTTTTTTATTTTTTTTTTTTTTCAATTAGTTCCACCTCGCCTCCGTGGCTTAGGCGGCAGCACGCCGGCCTCTCACCGCTGGGACCGTGGTTCAAATCCCGGTCACTCCATGTGAGATCTGTGCTGGACAAAACGGAGGCAGACAGGTTTTTCTCCGGGTACTCCGGTTTTCCCTGTCAAAATTTCATTTCAGCAACACTCTCCACTACCATTACATTTCATCTGTCGTTCATTTAATCATTGCCCCAGAGGAGTGCGTCAGGCCTCGGCAGCCGGCACAGTTCATATCCTCGCCGCTAGTTAGGGGCTTCATTCATTCCATTCCTGACCCGGTCAGAGACTGGCAGCAGGCTGTGGATTTTCATTTTCAGTTCCACCTCATCAATATCAAAATATTAATAACTAGCAACCCACCCCGGCTTTGCCCAGTATCTTAAATGGTTTACCCAGCGCAAGCTCAAAAGGCACACGGACGGTAGGTCCCAGACGCAATGCAGAATAGCCGAGGTGAACAGCGAAACTCCAAACATACTCTTGTCTGAAGTCTTAACTTGACACGACTCGACAGTTTGATGCCAGCCAAAGCTGGGGTGATAGGCTAGCTCGTGAACTCACTCCGAAGCTAGTAATTTAAATTTCCACTGAATGGAGATTGTTGGAAAGAATGAAAACGTAAAATGTATTAAAGGTAGAGACATGCTGTCACAGGCATTTTTGTAGAACTTTTCATGCTCAACAATTCTTACATAGTATATAGATATTGTTGATGGTTTACTCAGTGTAAGCTTAAAAGGCGCATGGACGGCAGGTTTTTTTTTTCGACTCAATTCCCTGAAATCGTTACTGCTCGGCTTCCTTTGCTCATAAATGAATGTTTTTCTACAGAAACCTTCCTCGAGAAATCCTTTACAGAATGGTGAAAACAGCATAAAAATCCATCCAGTGGTTCTCGAGATTACCCGTTACTTCCAAGAATTTCTTTTATAGGCCTACTATGTAGAGATTTATTATTTAAATTAAAAATTAATATCAATGCTGTAAGCCTGTACGGATTCATAAAATATAAACATAGTTAATTTCATGTCAATGTATAATGACAAAATTAATTAAATCTCAGTCATAGATTGCCCTATAGAGATTTGGTGTTCTTGCTAGGTGGTGGTGCAAGCAGAACATCAAAATTGTATAGTACAGGTAGATAGCCGAAATGGTTCCAAGTCGAAGATCTACATCATGTAGTTCAGGTCATTTATTATTTTGTGTCATTACTCCCAGAAAAAAAAACGTTGTGCTTGGTACAAGGCCCATCCAGAAATTAAGTTTCCCTATTTTTCAAATAAAGAGAAAACATAGTTACATGCAAAACTTAATTTGCACCAGATACAGCAATGTTTGAGCTATTTTTTGACATAACCACCACCAGAATTGAGGCACTTGTGGGTTGAACTTCTGCATTCCTGTGACGTAGACAGCTGCTGTCTGGGAATGGTACCAGTGTGTGAAATTCATCTTCAGCTCTTCGTCAGTATGAAAATGTTGACCAAAGGAGGTGCAAGAAAAGATGAAAATCGCTTTGATCACATGCGGCGCACAGCAACTGTCCTGCAGGGATTTGGCTGGGAGCCGTTTGATTAACCACCATATAGTCCTGATTTTGCTCCCAGCAATTTCCATCCTTACTTCCACCTCAATAAATAACATCTATTAGAGTGAGGAGCACACAAGAAAGCATACCAGTTGTGCAGGGGATAAGCAGAAGTGCATATCACATAGTCGCCAGCCAATAGGCACGGTTACACGATTGCAGTTCGTGGCACATTGCCAAATGTCAGGAGAGAAAAGTTGAGGAAGGAACGAGCCTAACACTGGATGAGAGAGAGGCAGTCGGGCGACATTGCAATGTATGACTGTCTCACTGTATGCAGAATGTTCTCTTATGCGCTCTCCACACAAGAACCCAAAATGTGGCATATATGTGCAAGGGAATACATGATGCTGTTTGATTTTGCCTATGACGACAATAGTTCATGACTGAAATTTACTTCTCTTAACCTCCATTCTTACAACTCCAAGTTATGGTACTGATTTTTGGAATTGCCTAATTATTGTTGTACCTCATCTATCACAGACTTTGGAATGGTCCTGCATTTACAATTCATTTCCTTGAAGTGAATTACTTCATTTTAATCCTTTCTCCTATGTATTCTCTGTACATAAATTGCATGATCAAAAATATTATGAAAAATAACAAAGATCTAATAGCTTTTTGCCATATTCCTGCTAATATGTTAGATTATTTAGAATAAAATAGAGCATAACATTCTAGAGTGAAAATCTTCAACAGTTCTGCAAAACTGGTTGACATGACTCAGCTGCTGACCTTTCATAAAAAGAAGAATAGAAGGAAACAGCATTATGACAAACAAGGTTCTTCACAAGCAGTGCTCATGTACCCATTTTAAGGAAACTGGGAAGTGCTTGCTGATGAAAGTTGCATTAAAATATGTTATTAATTAAGTTTATAATGAGACACCTGTTAGTCATAATCTTAACTGAGGAACCTTACCAAACAAAATTATATAAAGCCTTTCATGGAACTTTTTTTTTCAATTCTTTACAAAAACATCTTGGAAGATTTTTCTACCAATTAGTCACATTTTTCTCTGAAACTAGTATGGTAGTCAGACGCCAGAAAAAATTTTATGTAAGATTCATAAGAAACTTAGTGTGACATAGTCCGTCACATCCCTACATTTAAAAGGTATCTAAAATAAAACTAATATTTTGACAAGATTCTTTATTGTTTTTAATACCGTACTGTTCTGACTATAATTTGAAACATTAGCAGCCATTTTTCAGTGTTGCCTAGTTCTATTAATGAAAGCTTTCCAGTCGGTCAACACAAATTGTGCCCTATTACATTAGGTGGGAAAACAAGTATTTATACACCCTAACCTGAAATATTAGGCCTACATAAGATATTTATCACAAAATAACACGCTTTTATGTAGCCTTCAGAAATCGGGGGGGGGGGGGGTCTTAAATGTTACAATCGAAACATATCATCCAATTACGTACATCCCCACCTCCCTCATTTTTGTACATGAAGGGGTGTTATTTTGTGATAAATATCTAATGTAGGCTACCGGCCACCTATTTCTTTTAGGTTATGGTAGTCCTATATAAATATACTTGTTTTATCAATTATCGTATCTTTCAATGGTTTTGTTGCACCCAAGCCTGTTAACAACCAGATAAAAATCCGTGTACCTAATTGGCAGGGGAAAAAAAAAACACATTGTAATTCCTATACCGTAGGTGAAAAAAAATGAAAGGATTTAAAATATAAGGTGTCTTCTTTACATAAAATTGTTTGGTAAGATGCCTCATTTATGATGATGAAGTTTCTTTGAGATATCTTGAAATGGGGGGGAATTTGAATGCCAACATATTTTAATGACATTTTCATCAGCAAACACTTCCCTAGCAGTTTATGCTAATTTTGGCTATTGAAGATTTCTACTCATTAAATCTGATACCGGTATGTAATTATTTTTTGCTAGCTGTTATTTCTTCATAGTAAGTATATGAACTATGAGCCAATTGTAACTAGCAGTGGTTGGATACTGATTAGCATAGGCCTAACACGTTCCACAATATGAACACTAAAATATAGAGGGCATTTTGTGAAAAATGTTCACCTATGTTGGAAGAATATTAAATAATATTTACATGATTCCTGCCATGGAACACATTTACTTGGACAGCAAATTAACTGATTCTATTTATGTTGCATAGCTGTATCAATATGAAACATTGGTGGTTCTAGTATTAGCGTCGAGGATATCCACACCTTGAGGCACAGAATTTAACCACGAATCACCATCAATAAATTATAATCAAATATGCATACACTTATACATTCCAATGACTAAGTTACTTGCCAGGCTATTTGATGCTGACCTTGCCTTTCTGCTGATCTTAACGTTCCAATATGTTAGACATTAAGGTTCTGACAGTGTCTTTTCCTACTATAAGATCATCATCATGAGCAAACTGGTCACCATAAACAATTCTGCAGCCAGTCTCTTGCTGTTTTTCTTTTCTTTTTTAGAATGTTCCCTAAGGGAGATTAAAGTACCCAGAACATCACTGAGATACTGTACATGATTTTCTATCCAAGACATCAGTATGCACTCCCAATTGGTATTAATTATTCCCCTACCATGCATTAATCTGCTTTATTTTAATGAAGTGTAAGGGAACATGATGAGGATGATAGTTACTGTTTTATGGGGACATTGAGGTTATCAACCCCAAATAATGAGGCACATTCTTAGGGCAGGCACTTCCCACCCCATCATCCCTTTCAATTCAGATTTGTTAACTGAAAATTGAGATAAATAATCATGAATCCAAAGCTCATGAATGATTTCATTCAGATTGATGCTCATAGCATCTTAATCACACTCAATATTCTGGAGGATGTAAAGGTAGGTGCTATCCTTGACACCTCTTTCCGACAGTACGGAGAGCTATTATGCTTATGTTTAAAATTTACTGCAAAATATAAAAATAAAAAATAAATCCAGACACAGGAAATTAAATGAAGATGAACTTCTCTTGTTTGCACAGCTAAAGAGGAGGGCTGTCTGCCATGAAATCTGGCTAGCCATTGTCAGAGGTGCAACCCAACCAGATGGATGATGATGATGATGATGATGATTAGTTTGAGCTAAGAGGACCTACTGAATTTAACCCTACCTGACTACAGTCCTGCCATCCTCTTGGATACCACATTGTCAATGCTAGAGCCAGGACCACAATAATATTTAAGAGCTGCTGTTAGAAAGAGATCTTTATCTATAAATTACTGACAGGCGCGGATCTAGAGTTTGGCTTGGGGGGGGTCAGAGAATCGAAATTGTTAAGAAAAATGGTATCACTAAAAACTCAATCACAAAATAACCAAACGTACAAAACCAGACCAATTTTATTTGCAAGCTACATGGATAGAAATTTGATGCGTTTAGCACACCAAAAATATTCGTACAAATTGCAACGGCGTGTTTTGCGACTTTTACATCGAGCTTCAAAAAAAGTAACAAGGTACGTTACAGTTTCGGCAAGTCGAGTTGGTACCGGCAAAGGGAGAAAGTCACAGCTTAAATTGCCAACCAAGCTTGCAGTTTGGACGTCAGCAAAATGTTTTGGCACAGTTGTAACAGAACATAATTCCAATAAAGATATTTCACTATTGAATAAAATTAAAAAAACTATTTTTCAGTTAAAATTCGTTAAGTTTTATTTGTCTGGTTATTGTGTTTTCGTTTTTTGAGTTTACAAAAAAAATTGGTCTCCATTTGGGGGGGGGGGGTCATGACCCCAGTGACCCCCCCCCCTTGAATCCGCACCTGATTACTGAACTCATTTGCAGTATGCAGGGCTAAAATTTACAGTACTTCTGAAATTCTCTCAATGCGAATCATCATTCAATATCTGATTCTTCATGGCATCTCATATTTTAAAATTTTGGTTGTCCTTATCTGTGATAGAACAAAACAGTAACTTTATTCCCCTTTACACAACTTAAAGTATGTACGAGTAAACAACAGATCATTAAATAACGATTATATGTATAATCATCTCTATAACAACAAACCAAGGTGACCTTTCATAGAGAGTTTCCTTGGTGGACCAACGGTAGAACCTTCTGATTAAAGTTGTACGATATTCGTTCGTAAAAGGCATCTAGTACCTACCGTATCACACAGGTGATTAATTAAACTTCAGCCATAGGTAGCCCAATAGAATTCCTGTTCCTCTGCCGTTTGGCACTGCTAAATGGAATGTTGAAACTGGAGAGTAGATTGCCTAAATGGCTCCAACTAAAAAGATAGGCCTACACCAGGTAACTGAGGTTATGTTGGCAATAAAATATCATCATCATCAGTAGCCTATCTACATTAGCATTAGCAGAGGCCTACTATGACAATATTACTGATAAATGTATGTCATTACAATAACAATATCTGGGTAGCTTTCAACATGCACCTGGTGCAGTGGTCAAGCTGCTTGCCTCTCACCAAGGTGGACCAGTTTCGATTACCGGTCAATGCATGTGAGATTTTCAAAGTGAAATATTTTGTCGTGTGGTTTGGATTCCACATAAAAATCAAGGTTGTGGCTCATGATCAAGAGATTAACGGTCACGTAAAAATTACAAGCTTCCTTTTTTTTTTTTTACGTGCACCTGTTGAAGGTTCTCGTGAGAGAATCACTGATCACTACTAGTCACTACCACTTAACCATTAGAGCAATTGAGCCCATAGTTCTTAGTGTTGCCAAATAGCTGTATATTAGCATAGCAAAGTGCCCTACATTCCATGCATGGGTACTGTTTATAAAATTGCTATATGTGCATTCGCTTCTAACATGTTGTTTCTTAAATATAATTCTGCAATTAAACAATTATTGGATAGGAAAAGAACGATAGAAACATGGCAAATGTGTCCTTTTCCTGTCCAGTGATCATTTGTATCTCCATTTTGTTGTATTTTTTCTTCATAGATTAATTCTGCAAATAGATTTGTTTGGATTAAAATATTCATGGCCCAGAATAGTAGTCATCTCTAAAAATCAATTGAAACTTATACAGTAAAGAGAGTTTTTTGGAGCTTTTGTACAGCATGGTATGATATGAGATCTTGAGATTTCTTTGCTTCTGAGCTGCTCATATGGTACAAACGCTATAGATGTTATGATGTTTATTTATGCTGTTCAAAAACTGTGTCATACATGTTGCATTTAAACTTTATATTGAGCCTGTTGCTTTTCTTTTTGTGTCTGATTAAAAAGAAGATAGTTAAGATCTGTGGTCTTCAACTTGTGGGTCATTACTTCTGAATGAATTCAAGTTCCTTGATGAGTTTTTAGATTCTTAATGGACATCAAAATTAATTGTAAATTTGGTATGTAGAAGATATTTACATCTTTATTGAGAGCCACCTCCTGAGATCTCGGGTTACGTACTGAGACTCCAGATCCATAGGTTCTGGGTTCGATTCCTGACTCTGCCAATAAATTTTATTCTGGTCTGAGAGTTTGAACGGGGTACACTCAGTCTGAGAAGAGATGGACTCAATTCCCACCTCAGCTGTACTAGAAGTGGTTTTCCTTGGCTTTGCAATTCTACTTCAGGCAAATTCTAGGATGGATCTTAACTTAATGATAGAGCGTACAGTTACTCGTCCTGCTAGAAGGGCCTTCCAGAAGTACTTTTGTACACAGCGGCGCATCCTTCCAGCAAGACTTTGGACCCTTATGGCAAATGTTTGAACTGGCCTTCCAGCAGGATGCGTCCTTCCGGCAGTACTTTGGGTTATCAGAGCGCAGAACTGGTACTGGGCAAACAATAAAAGTCTGTAAATATTCTAAAACAGTGTAATATGACTTATATTGACTAATACAATAACTGTCTCGTAATCACTTATTGACTATAAAATGTATAAACGTATTTTCTTACAGTACAGAGACTATATCAATGTATGAGAAGTACAAAAAAGTTGTAAAAACTTTAAGATCTAAAATAGCCTATATAGAAATGTATAAAAAATGGGCAGGGTAGGCCTATAGAGGTACTGGCACCAGGCGCGAGACTCTAGAACAAATCTTTTAACAAACACCTAATTGTGTTTTTGTCAATATCCCACAGCACTGTTGCACAACTACACGTAATTTTAACTACAGTACCATGACATTTAGTGGTATCAAAATTATTAGCAAATAACGAGCGACTCCATGCATTTCTGCTGTTTGGAGTATCGAAATAGGTAGCAAAAACATAAACACGGTCACTCTTACGTATAATCGCCTCCATTGTCCATTACTGAACGGTCAGAGCTACCAACTTCAGACTTGCATGCGCTGATTCGTTACATTTCCTTCTTTATATTGGAAAAAAGAACGGTCTTGCCAGCAGGACGCTTCGTCCTCATATATGCAATTGAATTTCGTACTGAAATGAGGACTTAACGTCCTGCCGGCAGTGCCTTGTACGTTCTATCATTAAGACCACAGCCACCTCTTTCTAAATTCTAGCCTCATTTACAAGTACAGCACACACAATTCTACAGCCATCACAAAATGAATGGTTATCAGGCAGATAATATTTGTATAATTAAATGCCAGTCACTGTGTTAGCTCCAAAGTAAGTTGGGTGCTTCATGCTTTTGGCCATCATTGAAGTTGAATTATGGAAATATGGGATATCCATAACAATATAAAAGTATATCTATTCACTCGTGAGCAATATTCCTAATGAATCTCGTTCCCAATAAAAGTATTGAGCATTACAGTTTACAAATTGGTGGCCTTGTTTCAAACTCTCCACCAGCCACATTATCAAATATCTTATTCTTGTATTTTTAAAGTTTTATTATTTTAAGGCTGCCAATATGTCAAAGCTTAACATACATTTGCCACACCGGTACATAATATGTAAGGAGAATAATTGAATTTAAATAGAAAAAACTATGGAGTATATATTATAAGGTGCATTCAAAAAGTAACGAGCCGGAGGCTGTAATGCGCAAACCGGTGACTACATCGGCCAATCATGGCATGTGTAACGAGGTGTGGTTCCGACCAGAGCATGGAAGGTCACAGCCCGTCGCTAGAGCGTGCACGTCATGTGACTATACAAAGCGAGTAGCAGCATGCATCAATCGTCTAACGCTGCCAGTCACATTGCAAACGGTGACATGGAGGCGTCAACCGAAGAGCAAAGAGGTGTTGTTCGGTTTCTGACAGCGGAAGGAGTTGGGGGAACGTACATTCATCGCCGAATGTCACAAGTGTACGACGAACACTGCATGTACCTTGCAAGGGTCAAGGCGTAGCACAAGCGCTTCAGGAAAGGACGGGTGTCGTTTGCCGATGATGTCCGGTCTGGGGCACCCCCCTGCATTACTGATAACAACGTCCAGCTGGTTGATGCACTCATTACCCAGGACCGCCGAGTGACAGTGAACGCCATAGCCGCCGTGGTCGCTCCACGACAATGCACGACCTCATACGGCCAACACAGTCACGGCACTCCTGCATAAATTCAAATGGGAGGTTCTCGGCCATCCTCCATACAGTCCAGACCTCTCTCCCTGTGATTACGCCATGTTTGGGCCCCTGAAAAGGGCTCTGCGGAGCCAACGATTCACCTCGGACGCCGACGTCTAGCTGTACGTGCGGAACTGGTTCACATCGCAGCCCAGGGAATTTTATGAGACAGCCATTCACCGCCTCGTGTCACAGTGGGACAAGTGCCTCAACAGCCAGGGCCAATACTTCTAACATACAGGTACTGGTTTCTGTAATTATGCCTCTGGCTCGTTACTTTTTGAACACACCTTATATATCAAATGGATAGACAAATTCAATACAAATACATGGCAACAATTTAAATACTCAAAGTGTGAAAAAAATAAAAATCAGGGGATGTCTACCAAGGAATCGAAATACGAAAATAAAATCCATTACCTAACAAGATGTATGCTATTGGGTACTTAAAAGCTGTAGAGGTGGTTCCACAAGATGGCTACAGATTCCTTGATAGTGGATGTGGCAGCAATTACTGTTTTAGATATACCCAGGACATAACGCATATTTATGAAATGAAAAGTAATCTTCCCATGGGTTTCGATCATCAGCCCGACAACCTCAATCTCTTAGAGGAAATATTCATTTTAGGTTCCGTGTTGACAGTTTATATGAAAATTTAAACTTTTCCAATTTTTCCGCCTATTTTGTCTTTGATAAGGAATATGATGTTTATTAACATTATTAACGAGTTTGCCATTAAGAAATCTCGTAAGAAAGCTATGTACATTTGAACATCAAAATTACGTGGTTGGTTGGTTCTTAAGTTTAGGGGCTGCGACAACGCGGTCATGTAGCCCCGTGTACTTTGGGTGTGTGTGTGTGTAGAATCTGTCTGATAACCGGAGTTAATTGTGATGACTGTATTAGCGTGTGTATCTGTTTTTTTTATTTTAAGTACTGCAACTTAGAATTTTTCAAATAGTTCCTACTTTTGCCGCCAAGCGCCACCGTCAACGACTACTAGGCCAAGTTCAGAACTTAACTACTAGACGCCACCGCAGTCGGCTCTTGGCAACAAACTTAGAAACCTAAGAGCGTTGTTTACATTCTTAACCTATTCAATTTAGCTTCACACAGGTGCAATTAGTGGAAGGTTCTTTAACATGCCATAAATCTATGACATGTTACCGCCGGCTTTACTTCCCCTCCGAAGGAAGGCATACTGAGGGATTTTTAACGCTCTTAAAAAATCCGACGGCTTCGGCCGGGTTTGAACCCGCTATCTTTGGCATAGAAGCTCAGCATGCTACCGACTATGCCACCGAAGCCGCCTAAAATTACGTGGGGTGGGCTGTTTTAGAGAAGTTTGTATATTTCTCAACAAATAAACCAGTAATTAACTACATTTTGTGTAATTTCATTTCACCATGTAGGATAACTTAATTCAAATTGAACACAGTTCTTCAATTATGCAAAAGATAGTCATATAAAAATATGTGTAAAATAGTGATCACTGATCTCCAAGAACAAATTAATTAATTAACTTCGAAACTCATTTCATTTTTTTAATGAATCTTAAAATTAGTAAGTAAAAAAAACAAGTAGATAACTAATTTCATTATATAATTTATTATGTAAACCATTAAAATTGTAGTTTTATCTAAACTAAAAGAACTTAATGTTTAAAAAATATGAAAACGCCAATGAAATCTATCCCTTTGTTGCATAAAACAAATGTATTAAGTAAATATGAACTATAGAGGGGGTGGCAAATGGACTTGAGCCTATAGGCGGCATACTGATAAATCCGGCCCTACCACCTGCCTCATGATTCAATGATTGGTTGCTGTGATACTGTGATGTCTCCAAACAATAGAATTTCGATAAATCCAACTTGTACCTATTGTACTAAAGTTCCAGAGTAGTTCATTGAAGTTTTGGGCTCAATCAAAGTTGAAGACCACTCTATTAGATAGTTTAGAGATTATATGACTCCTGCTGGTAGTAAGCCTGTGCACTAGAGTAGAATGGGAATACAGTATATTTAAAATGTAATGCCTTTGATTGAGAAACAGTTTTGCCTCACTTTCATCATTTTAAAATCTCAAGGAGTAGAGTTGTCTTTATCTGGTAAAATAATCTACTTCACTTGGAACATATACTGTAAAGTAGCTTCAAAAAAATAAGGTAACAAGAGTTTTCAGGAGTGACATATTTCCACTTGTGTTTGAATCTTCTACCAGGGCCAAACCAAGAGACCAGCTACATCATGCAATCATTAGATAACACATATTTTGAAGGGAACCAGGGTTCAATCACTAAATCAAAACACAACTGGTAGCATGTGTTACTAATCACTAAATTTTATTATGACTACTGTACAATTTTATGTACACAATTCTTGCGTATCAGGCTGCCGAGTTCACAGTCTCCGCTCAGTGATGTACCGTCGTGCATCTCCCACCTAAGTCCTGCTTATAGTCTCCGTGTCTCCCCACACACATATCAAACTACGGGTCTCCAGCACAGTCCACTACTACCCTAATATCTAGGTTATCACCCCTATCATGGGTGACAATATGTGCAGTATTGAAGGTCTAAATTTCCACTAATAAGGTGCCCTTCAGATACAAAATTCTGATCACACTACACACACCTATCGTTTAATAATGTTTCTGTACATCCAACTATTTTTCATCTGATATTGTGAGGATTAAGCACAACATTTAATGGCTGAATGGTAAGCCTGTGTTCTTTTGCTTCTGCCCTGATGCAATATTTAAACTCAAAGGGTAATATGCCAGCTGCAAGAGCTCTTGTTAGCTTACTTTTTGAAGTTCCTTTGTACCTCCATAATGATTTCTTATTGACCAAGTAACTTCAAGAAGAATCAATAAATTATAATGAAAAAGAAAGAAAAGAAGTTGCTGTAAAATTAAAGTCTAACCTCCACTAAATGATAAAATATTGAGTGAAATTACATATCTCCATTCTCTTAATTTCATAAATTGAGATTAGGGAGTTAACTAATGGTAAGGTCTTAAATATAAATGAAAACATTTCATTCTCAACTAATATTCCTCTGTTCTTCCTAGGTATGAATATGTGCTACTTGTGTGGTTATCTGGATTGCTGCTTTTTGAGCTCACAAATCCAAGCGATAAGAGTGGCCTTGGGTGGATCAAGGTGGCTGTCCTTCTGTTTGGAATCTTCGGTGTGGCACTCCATTTGGCAGGTTTTGCCTTCGTGAGCGTGGAACATTGGGCGACTCTTATGTACCTGAGAAACCAGCTATTTGCACTCTCATTCCTACTGGCATGTGTGCAAATCTTGGACTTCCTGTCCTTCCACTACTTGTTCGGACCATGGGCTATCATTATTGGAAATCTAATGAAAGACCTTGCAAGATTTTTGGTTGTATTGGTGATCTTTGTGTTTGGATTTTCAATGAACATGGTATCCCTGAATCAACCATTTATCCCTCTCAATATGAAGGGCTCTGCTGGTAACCCATTGTTTACTGAAGGTAAGAATTTTTCTGATGACATATCTTTTCCTTCACCTTAGAACTTGAGCAAATTCAGGTTACCATACCATCAGTGAAAAGGCGAAGCCTGATAACTCACATCTGCTAGCTCCACGGAAGAGTTCCATGACTGACTTTTCTTTATGGAACAAGTCTGTGTAGCGAGTGATGTGGCAAACAAGGTTTGGCTTTTTCGCCAACGATATGTAGAATTCATGGTTCAATGAATGGTTGTACTTAAAGCTGTCATATCTGTAGAGAAAAACTTGAAAATGAGACTATCCTCAGGATTTAAACCCAAATCTCCAGCATTCCAGGAAGGCATGCTTTCCATTTGCACCACAACACTCTGTGCCCAAAGCAGCTTATTTCCAAAGTCTTTGATGAAGGGGACTCTGAAAAAATTATCTACTGGACATTGATAAGGTGCTGGATTGGCAATACCAGAGCACTCTATGAACATTTGTTGAAACCTGTCATTGTTCCCTTCATCTAAAACTTAGAAGTTAGCTGTCCTTCGTGTAGACCATTTTAGTGCAAATGGAAAGCCGGGATGGAATGTAAGGCAGCTCATTTTCATGTCTTCCTCTACAGATATCCATATTTTTTAAAATTATTATTATTATTATTATTATTATTAACCATTACAATATGCTAAAACACAAATCTTTCAAGTTAGGATGAAAATAAAGAAATTGGTGTATCACCCTCCATGGATTAGCCTGTACATGTTGTATCTGAAATACGTTGCACAAAAACGTATGCATATTTGGTCGTTGATCATTTTAAGGACCAGGTATTATTAAAAAAAGCAGCGTTAAGTTATTGAAACTTCCTGTTTTTTAATTCATAGTTCATTCCATAAAACCAAATGGGACAATTTATATAACAGGGTGGCACGCAAAATGTCATACACTGGAAATTGTTTATAGAATATTTAATATGCAACATATTTAATCGAAAATAGCATTACAACATTCACTGAAATGTGCATGCTTAGTCAGTATGCAGAATATGTTCAATATGCCCATCTTCTCTGCGTACAACAGCTTCGAGACGAACCTGCATATTTGTGACCACTCTACGACACATGTCCTCACTCAACCCTCGGAAGAAATTCACAATGGCCGCTTGCAATTACAGTAAATTTTCTGGTTTCCGGTGGTAGATTGTCTCCTTCAAATATCCCCACAGGAAGAAGTCGCAGGGATTAAGATCGGGGCTATGTGCTGGTCAGATTAAGCCGCTCTGAAAACGTTCGGGATATCGATGGGACGTGACACGGCGCCCGAAATGTTCATGCAGGAACAACATTTCCTCTGTGCAGACGAGCTCCATCTTGCATGAACCATTGTGTCTCTATTGGTAGTCGTGATGCAAAGAGTTGTGGAAGGAAACTGTTTTGCAACATGTCCATGTAATGTGCACTGTTGACTGTGTCATTGAAAAAGATTGGCTCAATAATTCTCACACACACTTTCACATCATGACTTTCAACCTCCTTTTGACCGCCAGCAGACTGTATAACTGGAAGCCAGTACACATGCTCGACATGTGCTGCTCTCTGTCGAATCATGCATGAAATAAAGTTTCTGTTCACGAAAGGACATGGTTGTGAGCCCAGATTTACACATTTTATGAACCATTTTCGATGTATGGCATTTCGTGCACCACCCTGTTGTTATGAAAGATATTCATGTAAAAGGAAAACACTTCTACTGTTTTAAAAATATAATAATTTATTTGTTTACATTTTATAACCTTCATTGGACCACTAAGGTCAATTCTAAACAACGGATTTTTGTTCTTCCTATCAGCCCAGTCTTCTTCATTCCGTCGAATCACAGTCTTCTATCTTTGTCTATTCCTGAAGAATATGTCCGCTGGACACAACTTCTGTATCGTAAGTGCAGTGGTATAGTGCGATGTCCCGCGGGAATCACATCTCCTTTCCCCATTCAAGTCGGTGTCCATCAAGGATCAGCCCTGTCACCACTTCTGTTTTTTCTATGCATGGATACAATAGCATCAGATATCCAATCGCAGAATTCATGGACGCTTCTGTATGCTGATGATGTCTTATTGGCTGCAGAAGAACGCAACGTTCTTGAGAAACTGCAGGAGTGGAATATGAGGCTGGCTGAGAATGGACTGAAGCAGAATGTCCAGAAAACGGTGTATATGGAGTGTGGGTCACCGACGCCTGGCACCATCCTTGTAGGTAGTCAAGATCTTCAAAGAGTCGACCAATTCAGGTATCTTGGCTCCTTGACTCGTTCAGATGGTGACACCCTCCCTGATGCCCGAACTCGTGTGAGTGCCAGTGGGTTCAAATGAAGGGAGGTACCGGTAACTGGAGTCCTCTTTGACCGCAGGATACCCACCTATCTTAAGGCCAAGATTTACAAGACCGTCGTGCGCCCAGTCGCCCTCTACGGTTCTGAATGCTGGTCGGCCTCTGTTAAACACGAGCAAGCTCTGCATGTTATGGAGATGCGCATGCTTCGTTCGGTGCTTGGTCTGACGCGACTTGACCATATCAAGAATTGCGATGTCCGAGGGAGGATGGGAGTTGTGCCCATACAGGATAAAATGCGGGAGGCTCGTCTACGCTGGTACAGCCACGTCAGACGTAGTCACGAACAATCAGTGGCTAAAACTGCCTTGTACCTCAACCCGGATGGTAAACGACCTCGTGGGCGACCTAAGAAGAGGTGGCTTGATCGCCTTAGAGAAGACATGCGGCAAGTTAATATGTGTCCGCATGATGCCCTTGACCGACAAAAATGGAGATTGGCATGTAAAGTAGCGGACCCTGCTCCAAAGCGGGACAAACGCTAGGAAGATGATGATTACTCTTGCAGTTGTTCATTTGTTTGTAGTGGACACCAAGAGCCTGTTGAAGAGCCAGCTTGGTGTCCTAGGCGAAACCCCACACAAGACACGGCACAAACCTAGAAGAATTGCTGAGTTTTAATTCACTGGCCGTGAAAGCCAATATACCATCATTTACACTATCCCCCATACCATTAGCGGCCAATAACCTAGATATGCTCCTCAGGACTTGCTCACCTGATGAGTTAAAACTGAGCAATTCCCTGCAAAGCAGGAGGCCATAGCCCTTATGGGATTTGTAAGGCTATTTATTATTATTATTATTATTATTATAACCTAGATATTAGGCACCTTAAAACAATAATTATCATCATCTTTTTTCCTGTTCATTGATAACACAAACCTGTAAAATTTAAGGTTTTGAAAAATACAAGAGTAGTTTTTGCTAATTTTTATGTTATTTGGTATGCTTATTTCGAAAATGATCTCCAGGGTATTTTGTAAAATCGATATCAATATTTTTACTAAAATCAAAAGCAAAAGAAAAATCCCTTGAGTTTAAACTTTTTATATCAAATTATGGTACAGTTTCTAGAAGAAATTAACATAAAATAGACAATTGACCAAGAGGAACAAATATTACGTATGTTAACATGAACATTCGAAACACATTAAACTGAGCAAAAAACAAAACAAAGCAAGTACGTGGTCTTTTTCCTTTGAAACTTCTTCTTGACATTCTTCTATTACTGTATGTTCAATCTCAGGTAAATGTTCATAAAAATCCAAGTACAGTAGAACGCCGTTTATCCGGACGTCAAACAACCGGAACGTCAGTTATCCGGGTGAGCCAAAAAGAAAAGATGGAGCAGCGCGTGCTTACTGTTAATACGCGGAAGTGCGCGCTGCCTACGATAGTGAGTCGGTTTTAGGTTTGAATTGTTATCTCTGATGTCTCCTACCGTTTGTTTACTCTATAATGTTTCAACGTGTTACAATGTGTGAGTGTGCTTACTTTACTGTATTACGTTGTGAAAATAGCTTCTACGAGTGGCTCTCTCTCTCTGTGGTTAACAGCCGTGAGGCTGGTTGGCAGCAGCTCGCCATTCTTCCCGTCTCTGTCTTCCTCTTCAGTTCACAGTATGAGCCACAACCCATATCGTCCAGTATTTGACTCATGCACTCCAGTCTGGGTCTTCCTCTACAATTCTTGGCATCTACTGTTCCCTCGATTATAAGCTTAATCAGTCCATTGTGTCGCAGTATGTGGCCCACGAGGTGATTCCTTCTTCTTTTTAAATATTTAACCCTCCGTCGGGCGCACCTCCGCGACTCCCGAGTTCGGGCGCAGAGCGCCTGACAGGCCCTTGTTGTATAGACGTCATTAACACTCAATTAACGCAATTATTTTGTAAGTGATCAGTGGCATTCATTAGGATATACATAGGGAGTTTATTCAACATCAGGTTTTTAGAAACATACAATAATTTATTGCTCACAATCAAACTTTAAAATAATAGCTCTCATTTACAACCCACCACCAAATTGCGTTCAGTTTTCATGTGAAAAATTCAAATAAATATTAAAATTACGAACAAAACTTAAATAATGTTGTTATTACAAAATAAGATACAGCACAATAGAGTCAGTCTTAATTTTTAAAAAATGGTGCTTTTCAGAAAGAACCAAACTTCTGTTTACTAAGGCAACACTGGAAACTGGCTTCAAACACCATAAAGAGTCAGTCTTACTTGGAATCACTGTTGGAATGCTCAGCAGTAAAGATACATCGCCCCCAGCAAAGTGCAAGGTTGGCAAGTCATACTGTATCTGTATGGGGCAGACAGATTGCTTTGTGACATTCATAGCATTCATAATTCCACATCCTTTGACCCGTTTATTCCACGAAATAACCATAATCTATGTATTTCTTATTCATAAAATGAGGAAAAGAAGCAATTATGCGATGGAACAATAAAGAAATACGAACCTTCCAAAGTCGAACGAGTTCAGGCGCAATGTGCCTCACAGGCCTGGAGGGTAATTACTCCGCTTTACGGAGGAGGCGGGAAAACTAACAGGGAGCATTCGGAAAGGGATCTAGAGATAGGAAAATACTAAAAGAGACAGGTGCATAGGTGCCGTCCGGGAAGATGGGGGAGCAAGAATAGATTTTCGGGGCCTGTCAGGCCAGCTGTGCCCGATGGAGGGTTAAGGAAGCATCTTCTCTCTCCCACTCTTCTAAAGACTTCCTCATTTGTGACCATTTCTTTTCAACTGATTTTCATAATCCTTCTATAGCACCAGGTTTCAAATGCTAGTAGTCTTTTCCTCTCTCTCTCTTCCTATTGTCCAAGATTCGCTGCCCTATAGCGCGACGCTCCATACATAGGTCTTCAACATTTGTGGCAAAAAGGAAAAACTAAATTGCAATGTTTTAGCGATTGAGAAGAAGGTGGAGATCATTAATAAACTGGAAAAAGGCGAGAGTGTGCAGTGTCGAATGAAAAATTACAGTGATGGAAAATCCACAATGATTTTAAGAGCCAAAAAGGTGAAATTCTGAATTATGCATCGAAGTTGGATTGTGAACAAGGGTCTAAAACAGAGAAAAACCATGAGATCAGCTACGGAAGAAAAATTGGTTTATTCAGACAAGAAGTAAGGGAGATCCCATTTCTGAACCTTTGTTATATGAGAAAGCATTGCTGCTAAATGAGAAGCTTGGTGGTTATCACTATTATGTACTGTGCATGTTTCTTTTTTCCTATGAAATAAACGCATGTTTGATTATCCGGAAAAATCATTATCCGGAGCACTTTCGGTCCCAATTAGTCCGGATAAACGACGTTCTACTGTACAATTGAATTTTTCAAGAAAACATGATGTGATAGAACTTTTTAATTACTGTTTTTGAAATCAGCAGCGAGAAATATTTAAAGTTCAGATATCACTTCCCTTGTATTTTTTTCTTCGCCGGCCTGTGTTATTTGTATGTCTGACTTGTTGTCTTTTCCTATATAGAATGAATTATGTTGATATTTAATGCAGGATCCAATAAAACAGACTTCAATAGCTCATCCCCCATGCCGGTCTTCAATTTCTCCATCCAAGATATTAATATAACCGAGGGAGAGGATATCGACCTAGTTCCCTTTGCAGCTACTTATACTGTCCCCTTAATACCGGGGACTGGGTTTGGAGGAGGAGCTCCTAATACTGGAGGAAGCGATGATCATAATAATAAACCTGAAGAAGATGCTGCCAATAACTCTTCAGATATTTATGGTATACATGGGATCCATAACGTATGTCGCCGTGTGGAAGTGTGATTCACACGTGTTAGCATGACAGCACGTTTGGCTTTAGACTTAATTAATAATGTCAATACATGGGATCCATCACGTATGTCGCTGTGTGGAAGTGTGATTCACTCGTGTTAGTATGACAGCAGGTTTGGCTTTAGACTTAATTACAAGGGCTATTTTTTAAGTAAGGGCTGTTTTTTTTTTTTAATTAACCAAATATTTTATTTTGAAACCACATATTTTTATGTTTTACATACCTTCCTCTATTTTTCTACATGGTTGCCTTGTCTATTTAGGCACTTGTCATACCTTAAAACTAAGTTCTGAAATCCCTCTGCATAAAAGTTTGCCGCCTGCTCTGACAACCAAGAATTCACGGCTGATTTTACTTCTTCATCGTCGGCGAAGCGCTTCCCACCAAGATGACGTTTCAGCTCCGAAAAGAGGTGGAAATCGCTCGGAGAAAAAAGCGGATGACTTGTTGAGTCGAATCATCACAGGAGATGAAACATGGGTATCCCATTCCACCCCTGAAACCAAACAACAGTCAATGGAATGGCGACACTCAACCTCTCCTGTCAAGGTAAACCCAAACAAACCCCGAAGAAGTGAAAACAGCCGTGAATTCTTAATTGTCAGAGCAGGCGGCAAACTTTTATGCAGAGGGATTTCAGAACTTAGTTTTAAGGTATGACAAGTGCCTAAATAAACAAGGCAACTATGTAGAAAAATAGAGGAAGGTATGTAAAACCTAAAAATAAATGGGGTTTCAAAATAAAATGTTTGGTTAATTTACAAAATAAAAACGGCCCTTACTTAAAAAACAGCCCTCGTAATAATGTCAATACATGGGATCCATCACGTAAGTCACTGCGTGGAAGTGTGATTCACTTGTGTTAGTATGACAGCACGTTTGACTTTAGACTTAATTATTGATGTCAATACTTGTCTGTTCTATCAAAACATGCTATATTTCATTTAGGACATCTTCATTTGATAACCCAAGAGCAATCAAGGGAACTATTTGTGTTCGGTGGAGTTCATTCCAGACACGGAGGGAGTCATCATTTTATGCAGGTTAAGGAATAAATCAATCAGGATCTACTCACTTATACCTGATTAAAAGGAACCCCTTCCCTCAGTTTGTAACTGTGGAGTTGTATTCACCATAGACCACTTTTTAAATGAGTGTCTGGAGGACATAGTAGAATATCCTGGCTAAAATACTTAAGCCAGTAGATTGTTGGACTGACACTGTTTAGAAAAGCTATGGACAAACAGCAGTCAAGCTACTGATCGCCAATGTTGAGGAAGGAGAAGAAGATGAAGTGTGGATCTTACTGATCTCAGTTTCATTTTGG
This sequence comes from Meconema thalassinum, assembly GCA_946902985.2. NCBI lineage: Eukaryota > Metazoa > Arthropoda > Insecta > Orthoptera > Tettigoniidae > Meconema > Meconema thalassinum. The sequence continues at coordinate 97,923,475 of OX336399.1, forward strand.
CTGATGATGCAGTGACTGCTGATCGCATCATCTGCTTCATGGGAGAAAAGGATTAATGTAACAATTAACACAAGTTTCCACCTAGTCCTACTCAATACCATTCATTTATAATTCATCAATATTCCAGGTACATGTTTCGGGAGCTCAAAACAAATACTCCCTTCATCAGCCTCTAACTTAGTCTACTACCATAACATAAGGTATAACATTCACTCTTCAAAAATCATTCCAAAACCTTCTCAAATCATCAAAATTTCCTTAATAAAATCAAATATACATTTCAGAAAAAATTGTACATTATTAATCTGTATAGTACATGGTGAATATTTGAAAAGTTTTTCATTCATTTCCAAAAATGTCCTTTCACATAATGTGAAATTATTTAAAATAGGATAATACATTTGCTCCATATGATTCTTAGTGGAGTGGGCTAGTCATTGAAAAAACATTATTGATAATGAAATTTCTTAGTAAAAACACAATTGGGAAAGGATTAAGCCAAAATGTAGCAAGTGTAATTTTGTAACTTATTGATTTGGAATAGATTGCTTTTTGTTGTAGATCTTTAAAATTAACTAATTTTTCTTGTTTATTTTCGTATTTATTTGTGTACTGTAAGTAGTCTTTTTTTTAATGTAATTTTTTATTTTAGACTGTCTTTTACTATGACATTTCCCTCTAAATTTTACAATAATTGTGTGAGGTGAGGCAGAAGATCTTGATATTCTCCTATTTGACAAAATAATTAGCACCAGCCGAGCCATCGTATAAAAAAATTCCACGACTGGTCCGGGAAGCTGGCATTCAAAGATCCAAGGCTCAAATCCTTGTGACCGGCTGCATGTCGCAGCGGTAACGTTCTCTCCTGCTGTGTCCAAGGTTGCAGGATCGAATCCTGGCACAGTCAGTTGGCATTTGATGGTGCGCAAATGCGAGGGAGCTGTGTCAGTAGATTTACTAGCACGTTAAAGCCCCCCTTTGGGGCAAAATTCTGGCACCCCAGCGTCTCTAAAAGCCGCAGTCGTTAAAAGGGACGTACAACCAATAACAATATTATAAATAAATAACCATTAGCCTATATAAATATCGCACTGGCTGAAATCCTATATTTTGTCCATAGTTTCCAGTTTTTGTATTTTGTGTGTGTGTGTGCCACTGGTTTGGTTTGTCATGCACTGGGTGATTAATTTTTTTATTTACAGTCACAGACTACAACGGCAATGACCATAGGAGGAACAGTTCAGGTATCACATGATACATTACCGTATGTAGCGTACAAAACATGCACATGAACACACCTTTGTAAGTGTAGTCACAACTGGGTGAATGCCCAGTTTTGGATGGATTTAGGAATTGAAGTCCAGAAAGGGACAACAGTTCCATTTCGTAGTTCTGTATCCTGACTAGGTTCTGTTTACAAGCTAGTGAGGCAGATGCTGTGAACATATACATAAACGTCTAAGACACCTTGGATTCACATTTCTGCAGAAGTATTGAAATTATTACAATGAATGTTACATTGGTTTAAGACACTCCGGGAGTGCCAATACCCTTAAAGTGGTCTTGAAAATAATTTTTAGTGATTTAATAATGCTTTTTAAATAATATTGCAGAATAAAAATAGGAAATAAACTGAATGCCTGGAATAATGAAACCAACAAAAAATTTAGATTAAAAAAAAAGTGAAGAGGACCAAAATTATGGTGGTAATTTACTAACATTATTAACTTAAAATCAAAGTAACATAGCTCAGTTTAACAATAAGCATTAATTTAAATGTATTCAAGTAGAAAATCAAACAAGGAGTCTTATAATATTGTGACGGGTTCAACATTCACAAGTGAAATAATCGCACAACTGGTAGACTGTCACTAAATGTTATTTCTAAGAAGGCCCTTTTCAGACGGAGCAACTCAAAAGAAACTGTAGTAGTCTGGATACCAGGAAACAGGGTGACTAAGTTACTCAAGTTGCTTGTTCTCTACACATGGTCTATGCAGCTGTGAGTAGCGGCCACGTGATAGTCATGAAAATGTCTGATTCTAGTAGTGAAGAAGACATTGTCAATTATTATTATTATAATTATAATTATTATTATTATAATCGCTACAGAAAGAGATGTAGAAGAAGATTCTGGATTCATCCATAGATGCAAAAGAATTGCAAGAAACGGACTCCAAATTTCGTGCATTCTACAGAATTTTGTAAAGCACAGGATGCTTTTCAACTTCATTCTCAAATTTCAGGTTAAAAACTTGTTATTTCAATTGAGTTTGACTAGCACAAATAAGAAGAGACTGGAGTAGGGAGGAGATGGATCATGGATACTCGAGTCGGTTCGGTCTACTTGTCTCTTCGACCCAAGTAGCTGGTGCTATTGAAATACACAAGTGGCGTTGCCTGATCGTCTAGTTTCCTGGTATCCAGGCTACCACAGTTTCTTTTGAGTTGCTCCATGTGAAGAGGGCTTAACTGTTATGTACACCAGTATTTACAGAATTCACACTGCACTCACTCCATCTACGAGTCTCCACAGTGTAACAGCTGTACACTTGCTCCTACAGTCCATACCATGTCGACAGCTTGCACTTATCGCCATACATGTCGCTTCAGATCCTACCAGATCCCCATTGATGTTGCTTCACATGCGCTCCTGACCTTAACACGTCGAACCCAGGTCCTCACAGCCACAGTCGAGCTTCCACAGCACCCAATTCACTGTTCCCTCTCTGGCAGATGTGTCTCCGAACTCCTAGATGTACTGCACCCCAGACTACACTGTTCTCTGTCACTACAGTAATTAACCAAGTCAACTGTCATGTATTCTCTGACTCACTCCCCTTCCCAACTGCCCTCGTTTATACAGGGTGTAACAAAAATATACAACAAAAAATGCAGGACACATTCCTCACACATAGACGAAGAAATTGTTATATGAACATGGGTCTGGAAACGCTTTGTTTCCAAGTTACACCTCATTGTCTCCTACTCATTAATGATGGGAAAAACACAAGAACAAAACGTACCAGCATACCACATGCAATTCTATCTCATAAAGATGTTCAATATGCCCTCCGTGCATATTGATACATGCATCAACCCGCCGTCGTAGTGAATCTCGGATGCACTGATGTGCCCCTGGAGTATTGCATATGGTTTCGCAGCCTTCCATAATACAGGCACGGAGACTCTCAACATCTTATACTGGGGTTCGATACACAAGATCTTTCAAATGCCCCCACAAATAAAAGTCCAGTGGGTTAAGGTCCGGAGAGCGTGGAGGCCAGGCAATTGGTCCACCTCTTCCTATCCATCTGTCACTGAATATGTTATTTAGAAGCCTACGGACATTAATACTAAAATGAAGAGGTGCTCTATCGTGCATGAAGTACATGTTTTGTCACACAGCTGTAAATAAGCAATGCCGTAAATAGCATGGCAACAGGGCCATGTAAAACAAAACACTGGTGGTTCACCTTCGATAATGACAACGTAATTTGTTTTATTCAAAATTAGCAGGTTCCGCCAATCAATACCTTAATGCTTTTACATAAACCCTAGTTGCAGTACATGTTTCGAACCATTATCGGTCCTTCATCAGCTGACTTAATGTCTTGTCAACAGCATTAACACATAAAAACACTGAGCATTGACACAAAGAAATGCATACACGTTAAAATAATCACAATCATTCATTTGGGGAACTAAATTGTGTGATCTGCATCTCTTCAGGAACCCAATGTCTTTAATAATGCTGGCCAATTTTACTCGTAGGTGTTTAAATCTATACCTTTTAGCCTGGCAAGCCGCTTCAGAATTGGGAAAATTTTCCATTTTTGGTCCGTATTGTGTCAATGCTCAGTGTTTTTATGTGTTAATGCTGTTGACAAGACATTAAGTCAGCTGATGAAGAACCGATAATGGTTCGAAACATGTACTGCAACTAGGGTTTATGTAAAAGCATTAAGGTATTGATTGGCGGAACCTGCTAATTTTGAATAAAACAAATTATAATTGTCAATACGGACCAAAAATGGAAAATTTTCCCAATGACGACGTAACCAAGAGTGCATGTTCTCCGTGATTCTAACGTTCTGTTCTTGTGAGTTTCCCAAGATTAATGAGTTGTAACATTGAAACAAAGCGTTTCCTGACCCATGTTCATATAACATAATTTCTTAATCTACGTGTGAGGAATGTGTCCAGCATTTTGTGCCGTACATTTTTGTTACACCCTGTATACCTGTTAGAGAGAGACTGGAAACGTATCCACCCTTCCCGCTGTGTCTGAGCAGTGGTTGAAAGCAATAGTTCTGGAGGTGGAAATAACCAGGATTCTCTGCTTGCTGGCCCCTCACTTCCCCTCTCTCATCACACCACGGTCTCCTTTGCTTGCTGCCTTCACCCACCGGTGCCTGGCTAATCAGGCACAGGACGACACATCACAATATAAACATAAGAAAATACAGGTGGAAAGCAGCAACTTACCAAATAGAGCCCTACTGAAACTCAAAACAATGGTACTCTTTCCTAGTACCATTTTTTATGCAAATAATCGCTGCCATGGAATAATCCCTACTCCCTAATTTTAGGATGGGAATTTTCAAAAATTATATTAGCTATATGGTTTTTAGAACTGTGAGAACAGGTATCACAATGTTACAGCACTACTCTTAGGTTAGTTGATTCTTCACCCCTTCAACTCCCCCCTCCCTTAAGTTTTCCATACACAGTAAGACATTTGTGACGGTAGATTTGGTGGCCAAGGGTGTCAGTATTCAAGCGCGCCCATAAATAAGGTCAGCATCACTCACAGGCCTTATTCATGCTTATTCCTTTTCTTCGTATCCGAGTTTACGATTCTCGCCTGCAGTTCCAATATTACCATATGAAATCCCTTGCGCTCAAGCCCACAGCTTCAGTCAATACTTAACCATTCTTTTCTAACTGACTGATTCCTATTGGCTAATGTCCCCACCTGGAGCAACTATCCCCCAACGTCGGGTAGCGCGTGTTAAAAATATAATGATCTATACAAATAAATAATAAATATTCTTTGTACTGTAGTGTACTGGTCAATACTACAGTGTGTCTGCAAAGTTTCTCTGCAATGCATGTCTCACCTTGCGGGACGTGTTGGGTTGGCAGTATATGTTGTTACAAGGAAAACAATTACAAAAATTAATTAATGCAATTATATATACGGTACTCACCACTATCACACTAAGCTCCATAAAGTTTCCACCAGAACAGAAAACTTCTTCTACTAAAAACACATGCTCTTCAGTAGTAAGCATGCCCACTAGACTCAGCTTACACAAGAACTTGGCAAATACACAACTTACAGCGTCAACACTGTCACGAACAGGCACTCACTGTCAACAATAATGAAACGGTATTCCCCACCCTATCACTCCAGTTGAAGATCAACACGGAATGCCAACCAGTGTGGTGAGACTTTGCGTATACAGCGACATGAATGTGCTGCCAACCTAACACGTCCCGCAAGACGAGACCCGCGTAGCTCGCCGCTGAGGAGCGATTTTGCAGGCACTGTATAATAAGAATTCTTAAGTACAGAAGTAATCATCCCTATACCAAAGAAAGTGGGAGCTGACAGATGTGAAGATTACCGTACAATCAGCTTGATTACTCACGCTTCAAAGATCCTGTCTAGAATAATTTACAAGAGGATTGAAAGCCAGATAGAAACGGAGTTGGGTGAAGACCAGTTTGGTTTCAGGAGAAATGTAGGAACAAGGGAAGCTGTACTAATTCTTAGGCTGATTTTGGAAGGTAGAATAAGGAAAGATAAGAGAACGTTCATGGCTTTTGTAGACTTAGAAAAGGCTTTTGATAACGTCGATTGGACTAAATTGTTTGACATTTTGAAATCGAGTGGAATAAAGTACAGGGATAGGAGGGTGATATACAATCTATACAGAAACCAGACAGCAGTCATACGAGTTGAAGGACATGAGAGAGAAGCTGGTATTCAGAAAGGTGTAAGGCAAGGCTGCAACTTATCACCCATACTTTTCAATCTTTACATTGAACAAGCAATGAAGGAAATTAGAGAAAAATGTAAAGTGGGAGTGAAGATTCAAGGAGAAATAATTTCAACTCTGCGATTTGCTTATGACATCGTCACCTTGGCCGACAAGCCTGAGGATTTGAATGAGTTTTTGAATGGTATGGACTCCGTCTTACGGAAAGAATTCATGATGAAAATTAATAAATGTAAAACAAAAATACTGGAATGCAGCCGAAATAAATCAGAAACCTCTATGGAGATCAAATTGGCAGGTGAAAAGCTGAAGGAAGTAGGAGACTTCTGTTACTTAGGAAGCAGAATAACCAGTGATGGATGAAGCAAAGAGGATATAAAAAGTAGGTTGGCTCAGGCAAAGAAAGCATTTCTACAAAAAAGGAATCTGCTGACATAGAATATAGATTTAGGTATTAGGAAGTCATTTTTGAAAGCCTTTGTCTGGAGCGTGGTGCTCTATGGAAGTGAAACTTGGACTATTGGTGCAGCAGAAAAGAGGAGAATTGAAGCATTTGAAATGTGGTGTTACAGGAGAATGATGAAGATCAGATGGGTAGATAGGGTTACAAACAAAGAGGTATTAAGACTAGTGGGAGAGGAGAGATGTTTCTGGCGACTGCTAATGAAGAGAAGAGATAGGTTGGTAGGACACATACTAAGACACCCAGGAATAGCAAGCTTAGTTATGGAGGGAAGGGTCGAGGACAAGAACTGTAGGGGTAGACCAAGATTAGAAGGTTAGAATATGTTAAACAGATTGCCTCGGATGTAGGGTGTGGTAGCTATGTAGAGTGAAACGATTAGCTCAGGACAGGGAGGCATTGACAACTGCGTCAAACCAGTCAAAAGACTGAAAACTCAAACAACAACAAGTACAGAATATATTCAAAACACTTCTTCTTCCTCCTCACCTCTTCCATCATATGGGGTCAGCATTCTTAATCCTGAGGTGCCATTTACTGTATGTGTTTGCTGGCTAAACTTTTATGGCCAATTACCCCCTAATGCCAAGGCCTTCCTGGAAGTTGTGAGTACTGCCATTCACCATACAGAGTTCATCCGCTGCCAACTCTTCTACAGTACAATCGTTGACTTGAGCCTACAGCACTGTCAGTGATATTGTCGCCAATTATATTGGAATGGCTCATTGATAGGGTCAGTGCTGATATTTGTCCCAGACCTGGAACAGAAACCTTTTACTCATTTATCCCGAGTATCGTAATGGGCCGACTCTTTTGCCAGGTACAAAGTAACAAAGACAGACTTCTTCAATGTAGCTCCTGTTGAGTTCTTAACTCATCACTCTGAGTTTCGACCATTCATATATATGACACCAGGAGAGGGGTGTTCCAGTATTATAAAGTCACCAAGAGTTGGGTTGCCAATTGTTCCACGGGTTTATTTACGAGGTGGCATAATCAGCCCACATTTCTGTGTGCCCCCTATCTGCAACGTGGGGATGACAGACACCCTTGAGGGAATGTATCCAAAACACACACACAACATAAAAAATACAAAACTAAAGCATTAAAATAGGCTACGGCGACTTCGGTGGCGTAGGTGGTAGCATGCTGAGCTTCTATGCCCAGGATAGCGGGTTCAAACCCGGCCGAAGCCGTCGGATTTTTTAAGAGCGTTAAAAATCCCTCAGTATACCTTCCTTCGGAGGGGAAGTAAAGCCGGCGGTCCCATGTCATAGATTTATGGCATGTTAAAGAACCTTCCACTAATTACACCTGTGTGAAGCTAAATTGTATAGGTTAAGAATGTAAACAATGCTCTTGGGTTCATACGTTCGTTGCCAAGAGCTGACTGTGGTGGCGTCTAGTAGCTAAGTTCTGAACTAGGCCTAGTAGTCTTTGACGGTGGCGTTTGGCGGCAAAAGTATGAACTGTTAGAAAAATTCAAAGTTGCAGTCCTTACTTGAATTAAGAAACAGATACACACACTAATACAGCCATCACAATTAACACCGGTTATCAGACAGATTCTACACACACCCAAAGTGCACGGGGCTACATGACCGCGTTGTGCAGCCCCTAAACTGAAGAACCAACCAAAATAGGCTACATTAATGTGTGAATAGGAGCTTTACTAGCTGCACCTGAAGAACTGCCACTGGTGTTTGCAAGTAATAGAAGAAATGCACCACAAGCTCCAATCACTAACTTGATGTTAGTTTGTAGGTAAATTAGTCACAATCCTAGTTCCGTGTCTTATAGTATTAATTTTATTTTTAAAATCTATGTAAAAATGTTCTTCAGTTTGTCAACATGTATGAGGGCCCAGGGTTGGGTCAGTACCTTCTTAAAAGTGACCAATTTACAGTTACCATTATTTACCAAAAATAATAACTTAAGTTACAATTACTGTTACTTACCAAAAATAATAACTTAAGTTACCATTACAGCTACTTACCAAAAATAATAACTTAAGTTACCTTTACAGTTACTTACCAAAAATAATAACTTAAGTTACAATTACAGTTACTTATAAATAATAACTTAAGTTACCATTACAGCTACTTACCAAAAATAATAACTTAAGTTACCATTACAGCTACTTACCAAAAATAATAACTTAAGTTACCATTACAGCTACTTACCAAAAATAATAACTTAAGTTACCATTACAGTTACTTACCAAAAATAATAACTTAAGTTACCATTACAGCTACTTACCAAAAATAATAACTTAAGTTACCATTACAGTTACTTATAAATAATAACTTATGTTACCATTATTTACCAAAATTAATAACTTAAGTTACCATTACAGTTACTTATAAATAATAACTTATGTTACCATTATTTACCAAAATTAATAACTTAAGTTACCATTACAGTTACTTATAAATAATAACTTATGTTACCATTATTTACCAAAATTAATAACTTAAGTTACCATTACAGTCAGGCGCAGATCTAGAGTTTGGCTTTGGGGGGGGGAGGGTCACAGAATCGAAATTGTTAAGAAAAATGGTATCACTAACAACGCAATCACAAAATAACCAAACGTACAAAACCAGACCAATTTTTTTGCATGCTACATGGATTGCAATGGCGTGTTTTGCGACTTTTACATCGAGCTTCGAGAAAAGTATCAAGGTACGTTACAGTTTCGGCAAGTCGAGTTGATACCGACAAAGGGAGAAAGTCACAGCTTAAATTGCCAACCAAGCTTGCAGTTTGGATGTCGGCAAAATTTTTTGGTGCGAAAAAAAGCCCCAAATTCCTATCCGTGCATTGCTGCACATTCATCGTGACATCACTATAAACATCGATTCGGTAATCACAAGGTTTGTTAATCAAAATAGACGAGTTGATTTTGTTATATAAATAATCGTTTTTATATAACAGGTATGAAGTTGAAAATATGTACAGTTGTAACAGAACATAATAATTGCAATAAAGATATTTTCAGTATTGAATAAAATGAAAAAAAAAACTGTTTTTCAGTTAAAATTCGTTAAGTTTTATTTTTCTGGTTATTGTGTTTTCGTTTTTTGAGATTGCAAAAAAATTTTGTCTCCGTTTGGGGGGGGGGTCCATGACCCCCGTGACCCCCCCCCCCCCTTGAATCCGCGCCTGATTAGTTACTTACCAAAAATAATTACTTAAGTTACCATTACAGTTACTTACCAAAAATAATAACTTAAGTTACCAGTACCATTACAGCTACTTACCAAAAATAATTACTTAAGTTACCGTTACAGCTACTCACCAAAAATAATAACTTAAGTTTCCATTACAATTACTTACCAAAAATAATAACTTAAGTTACCGTTACAATTTCCTACCAAAAATAATAACTTGAGTTACCATTACAGTTACTTGCCAAAAATAATAACTTATTATTTTTAAAATTAACTAATTTTATTGTTTATTTTTGTATTTATTTGTGTAAGTAGTATTTTTTTAATTTAATTTTTAATTTTAGACTGGCTTTTACTATGACATTTCCCTATAAATTTTACAATAATTATTTCAGGACATTACAAAAAAAGAATCATCTTAGTCACCTTGGTGTTCTTGCTGTTGAATCTGACTTGAAAGTCAAATTGGACTAATGAAGAAATCATAAACTTGTTGGCAAATGACAAGGCAAGGAGGAAGCCCCTTAAATAATAATTGTTGTTCAGGCCATTGGTTGTGTATGTCATCCGTTAAAATTTAATGTTAATTCTTTGTATTAATCATTTTTCCTTAAATAAATATACATTCTTCAAGTTAGGGGCAGCAAAGTTTCTTTTCTTTTTTTTTTTTTGCCCAGGGATGACAGGAGACCTATATACGGGCTTCGGGATCATCGTTGCTCTCTCGTTTCCAGAGAAACTAACGCTTTCTTCTCCCCAACCCTTAAGGGAGCCCAATTATCTTGGACACTTGTTAATGAACTCTTCTCTAATACCTGAAGTATAAGTACACAGAAATGTATATTTCACTACTTAAAAATAATTAGGAGGACAGCGTGTTTTGTTAATTATGCAAATATCTACAGAACAGGGTTAATGAAGTTAATATGTATAATTATACATATAATACTATACAGTGGCACTTGGATAATTCGAACCTCAAGGGACCAGTACAAAAATTCGAATTATCCAAACATTCGAATTAAGAAAGTTCTTTGAAAAGGGTAGAGGAAAGATATTGTATTAAGTTTACATAAAGATTTACGTCCAACAAAGCATATTAACAGACAACGGTACTTTATAGAGACTGGTATGGTGAATAAGCTCAAAAGTTTCAAATGGAAAATAAAACCAAAATGTACTATTCACCTATTTAACGACAATAGTATTCCAGCAATCTAGTTAAGTTTCAGAGAAATCTACTGTTTTTCAAAATAGTTTGAGATTTTTACCTGTTTCCTACAATTAAGTTTCTCAACCATCACAAAACAATCTAACAAATTTAAGGAACGGAAAACAGAACCACTTACGTCATTTCTACTAAAAAAAAAACGCCTAAGTTTGTTGCTTTGGCTGCACTCAGAACAGCTTTTTTCGGGAACTGACCCAACTGTTTGGCTTCCGATTGGCTTTTTACACTAAAAACTTCGAATTATCCAAAATATAATTCGAATTAACCACGATTTTTTAGCATTGATTGTATATAAAATGCTAGGGACCAAGAGAAAAATTTGAATTAAAGATTATTTCGAATTGTAGAAGTTCGTATTAGCCACGTTCCACTGTATTAGTGTTTATATTCAGTTTTTGGTTCCATATTGACTTAAAATGAAAATATTCTAAAAGAATTTTCTAACCTAGGTAGCCTATATTGATCAAAAGTACATATTTCGGAAATTAATTTGTTTCCTTCTACAGCTTTTTCTTTTTCATTACAACAGGCATTTTATAAATTTTAAAATGTATCTTTGTTTCATTATCATACAAAATATTTTGGGTGTGCTGTTTCTATACTAAAATTGTGCACAAAACTGGAGGTCATGGGTTCAAAACTTGCACGAGTCAGACATTTTAACTCTCTATCTTCCACCTATGAGGGGGCGGCTTCCGTGGTGTAGTTGATAGCATGCTGAGCTTCTATGCCCAAGATAGCGGATTCAAACCCGGCCGAAGCCGTCGGATTTTTTAAGAGTGTTAAAAATCCCTCAGTAAGCCTTCCTTCGGAGAGGAAATAAAGCCGGCGGTCCCATGTCATAGATTTATGGCATGTTAAAGAACTTTCCACTAATTACACCTGTGTGAAACTAAATTGTATAGGTTAAGAATGTAAACAACGCTTTTAGGTTGCTATGTTCGTTGCCAAGAGCCAACTGCAGTGTCGTCTAGTAGCTAAGTTCTGAACTAGGCCTAGTAGTCGTTGACGGTGGCGTTTGGCGGCAAAAGTAGGAACTATTTGAAAAATTCAAAATTGCAGTCCTTACTTGAATTTAAAAAACACTAATACAGTCATCACAATTAACACCGGTTATCAGACAGATTCTACACACACCCAAAGTACACGGGGCTACATGACCGCGTTGTTGCAGTCCCTAAACTAAGGAACCAACCAACCACCTATGAGGGGTGTTCAAAATTAACCCATTCGAGGTTCCTGGGTACAGGAATATGATGAAATGAAAGCCAAATGAAGGAGTAGTATTTCTTTGGTGGCATTGCTAATTACTAGGGCCCGGATGTTGATGACATGGCATCTTTTTACTGAGTTGTCTAAAACAATGCTGAAGTATATAGAAACTCTGGACGGGCCACACCGTCTTCAAATATGTCATTTTTATTTTGCATTTTAAGAGCATTTTTTAAGTTTGGTAGATATTTTTTGGTCTTATTTTAGAGAAATCGGCCTTTTAAGGTAAATTTCTTCCAATTTAGTCATGTCACAGCTTTATATGAGGGAGTTACGTCTCTCAGAGTTAAGAAGAAGCTAGTAGAAGATACAAGATAATTTAAAATATTGAAAAATTGATTCCATTTCCTTAATCAACCGGATGGAAACTAGTCTTAGCAACAATCGTGGCGAAATTGCTGCGGGTATTGCATCAAAACTGAAAAAAGTGTTGGACAAAAACACCGGGTATAAGACATTATGCAAAATCTCAGACATTCTTTCTGGTGAAAACTACTGCATGAATGGGATTGGGGAGGATTTAGCAGCAAACGACCTTCCTCACTTCAAGTACGCACCGATCACATCAGTTGATGTTGAACGCAGCCTTTCGAGATATAAAAACTTGTTGGCTGATAACTGCAGATCATTTACATTTGAACACATCAGAATGGCATTCGTAGTGTAGTGCAACTCAGACTAAAGTGAACATAAACCTTTCGTTAAGTACTAGAAATCTATTTTGATTGACTTTTCAGTTTGAGCTAAGAGAGGTCATTTTTGAAATATTGGTGAGTTTATTATTATAAGAACATTTTCTCCATCTTATAGTGCATTTTTCGAATTTTTAAGTCATTTATTACTGTCATTTTTGAAAATTTAAAGTGCATTTTTTTAACTTTTTTTCGGCATCAACATCCGGGCCCCACTAATTACATTGTTCAAAAGTAGTCCCTCATGGCTTGAAGGCAGGCATCCCATTGTTTGGGTAGGCAGAATGATTTTCATTGCTGCTGGTATCAATCCATAACTGTATCCTGTACCACATTGAATGAAATCTTTGTCTCTTTTAGGAATTGGCTACACACTTTCCAATACTCCAGATTATGGAAGACAATGTTGTGAACAGTGCCAACAGAAACATCCAACTCACTTGCCAAGGCACGAATGCTTCGTCAACAGTTCGTTTTGAACGCATTGTCAGTACCGGCCATGGGAGCCACAATTGTGTGTGCCTGACCAGGATGTGGAATATCCATTTCCTCACGGCCATCACAGAACATTCACAACTAATCCATAACAATTGTTAGCCAATTGTAATTTTTCAGTCAGTTCACACTAGCCCAAACCCATTTATTTGAAAATGTGACACAACCTGAATAAAATTACATGTTATCATTAGGGCTCGGATTTTTAGGTAAATAAATATTTTTTTATGTAAATACATATTTTAAACATTTTGTCTATAAATACATAAATTCCTGATTTTCACTTATTAGCACATAAGAAGGCCTAATATTTACATTTTTTTAAATCGGTATGCTAGATCTTTCAGTTAATTGCATTTTTGTTATGTGTAACTTCAATGGGGAAGAAGCTGTTAGCTATCTAATCTTCATGCAGAGCGTATGTCAGCTTGCCGCTGTGTTTTCCTTATCTTGTCGCCCCGTCCCACTCACTGTGGAAGCCGGGCATGCCTAAAGTAAAAGAAACTATAAGTTATCGTCTGCAGCAGTATGTTGTAGAATTGAAGGATAATTTTACTTCTGATGGGGGCGTTCTGTTCTGCCAACCATGTGGGAAAGCAATCATGGCTGAAGAGCGATCTCAAGTTACACCACATCTCGGGGGCAAGAGACATATTGCCGCAGTTTCGCGCCTTCAGAAGAAGTGTTTCGCGATAATTGTCAGTCATTTGTGATGGGCAACTTGAAGATATATCTCGTTGTGTATCGTAATTCTTCAGCAGTCAGTGAGCCATAGCATAAATTGCATTCGTGAATACTCCATATTGTTTATATTGTCAAAATAAACTAAATTATAATTAAATATTTTTACTTTATTGTCGCATATTTCAGAAATATTTAAGACATAAAACATAATTATTTTCCCGAATTTTAGCACTTAAAAATCCGAGCCCTAGTTATCATACTTGGTCAAAATTTTAACAAACCATTAATGGACGATTACCAAAATACCATGTTTCACCAAACTATAATAAGACTGTTAAAATTAACGAGACATTTACTGATGGCCTTTTAACGTTAATAATAATAATATCGTATGGCCTCAGGTGCCCGGTGCAAGCTTTGTTATTTGACACCCAGAGGGTAGCTTGCATGTCGAATGTCGTTGTTCCTTGAAGCACTATGAAAGTCAAGGAGGTTAGATATCTAAGCTCCTTGAACACTATAGCGCTTTCTAGTAGAGAAATGAGGAACTTTGTGTTGGCGGAAACTCCCAAAATTAATTTTGCCATTATGAACACTGCCTACTGAATTCAAATGGGTTCTTTGACATGCTAACATCGTATGGCATGGTGTGGTAATTTTTGCCGCTTTTCAAAAATCATTTACCACGGCCAGGAGGGAACCTGCAAGCTTGGGGTTGGTAGACTGACACGTTGACCACTCACCCACCGTGGCAAGCTGCCTTTTAACGTTAATACTGCGTGGATGAACCCAGCCCTTAAATTATTGCACAGATTGCAAGAAGAGGGGAATTAAAAGGATGACATGTATCACTCATCACTTTTAGTCACTTGTAATATTTTTCAGATTGTTAAACATTTCCCAATAATTGGGATTATATTTTGTTGACAGACTGAAAAGTTACAATATTAATTGTCAATAAAGCAACACTGAAAAATGGTTTCAAAGTTATCTTATATATACATGGGTTGGTTTTTTTAGTTTTGGCACCTTAGTTATAACTGGATTAATAACTCACTTAGATGGTTCCAAGTTTCACAGGCCCTCGATGTAGTCCCCACCGTTGCGTACAACGTGTTCCCAGTGATGCGGAAGTCGTTGGATCCCGTTGGCACTGCCCAATCTATTGATGGTACAAAGAGAGCGCTCGGCAGCCTGCTTAACGTCATTGTCATCTTCATCTTCGGGATGAGATCATAGTCGCAGGGACTGATGTCGGGAGAATATAGGGGGTGATAGAGGACCTCCCAGCCCCAGCGATCCAACAATGCCAACACAACGCCTGCTGTGTGTGCCCTAGCATTATCATGCAGAACGATGGGCGGTGTAACCATGTGGTGGCGCCGTTTCCTTCTCAGAGCTCCTCGGAGATGGTCTTGCAGAAACGAACAATAGTACGCTGCATTAACGGTTTGCCCTCGGGGAACAGTGGTGGAGTTTGCCCCAGAAAAACTCCAACTCATAGAGGGAGAACAGCAACAAACATTAGCTTGGATTCAATATCATTAGGGTGAAGCGATAAGACTAAATTATGCGTTAATGTGGGGGGCTGAAGGATTTCACAATTAAACATAATAGGTAACAAATATGCAATTTATTAATATACTGTTTAAGTAAACAAAACATCAATTAATAACCTCTGAAGAAAATACTTGAGCTTCTTATTAAAAAAGTTCATGGCAAAGATCAACTTTGTCTTCTTAAAATAGAAGAGGCAATAAAAATGTTCTATAAATGAGTGTTAAAAAACTTATCTTATCTTTGGCGACACTTTAGTGGAGGGTATGTCCGGAGTGAATCATCCCTCAAGCGAAGAAATGTATGCAAACACAGTCACGTAGAACCATTTGTCAGTTCCAGTAGGCAACCCACTCCACACATTTGAGAGGTATCACTGCTGTTGTTGTGCACTGGAGAGATTGGATTGTGTTTACAAACTTGGTTGGTCCTGGCTGACCACGGCGTGTAGCTACTACTGTTGACATCCCTTCTTTGTGCCTTTCCTCACTGCGAGAGAGTGAACCATGAAGATTATTATTATTGGTCGTAGATGATGACTCTCACTGCGGTACTTGAAAAGTCTTGGCGAGAATATTTGAAGATAATTGGTCTCAGAGTGATGACCAAAAAGCAGATTGTAACATGTTGACAGTAGAATGTTGGCCGTAGAGTAAGCCCGAAGAATAGCGGCCCAGAGTGGCCCGTAAAGTCGTGGCTGAAGAATGGATGAAGAGTGGAACGTCACCCAGAAGATGACTCGAGGTTTTATAGTGGCGAACACCCGCCGAGGAAGGCAGCTGACCAGAAACACCGCTGCTATTGGTTGGCCAAGGAAA